>JAVGWX010000008.1:64481736-65171736 GCA_036924085.1 Ariolimax columbianus
GAATCAATCATTAAAAAACACAAATCATACAGGAATCAGCCATAACAAACACACGAGATACAGATATAACTCGTCAAAAGCACTTGGTATAGTGAGCCATAGAAACGAAATTGACACTACAGACAATAGCCATAAAAAAATTTGGCATACAGAAGTGAGCCGTACAACGTACAAACAAATATCACACTACAGACATTAGCAATACAAACACTTGGGATACAGAAGTGAGCCGTACAACGTACAAACAAATATCGCACTACAGACATTAGGATTACAAACACTGGGGATGCAGAAGTGAGCCGTACAACGTACAAACAAATATCACACTACAGACATTAGCATTACAAAAACTTGGCATACAGAAGTGAGCCGTACAACGTACAAACAAATATCACACTACAGACATTAGCATTACAAACACTTGGCATACAGAAGTAAGCCGTACAACGTACAAACAAATATCACACTACAGACATTAGCATTACAAACACTTGGCATACAGAAGTGAGCCGTACAACGTACAAACAAATATCCCACTACAGACATTAGCATTACACACACTTGGGATACAGAAGTGAGCCGTACAACGTACAAACAAATATCACACTACAGACATTAGCATTACAAACACTTGGGATACAGAAGTGAGCCGTACAACGTACAAACAAATATCACACTACAGACATTAGCATTACAAACACTTGGGATACAGAAGTGAGCCGTACAACGTACAAACAAATATCACACTACAGACATTAGCATAACAAACACTTGGCAAGAAAAATACTGAGTTTAATGACTTAAGAGCAGCACTCTGCAAACTGTGCCAGCAGTCAGCACCAAAAAGGGTAGTGGTACAGTGGGTCCCATCACACTGCAACATCCAAGGCAACGAGGAGGCAGACAGACTGGCAAAAGAAGGTGCAAGACTACCACAAACAGATACTAGTATGACGTACGAAGAGTCAAAACGGCTTATCAAAGCCAGATACATGACCAAATGGGAAACCGAACATCCTGGTTACACCAAAAACGATGCCTATTACCAGTTGAACCGAAGAGAGCAGGTCGTTGTCTTCAGACTTCGCACTGGCCACAATAGACTG
Organism: Ariolimax columbianus; assembly: GCA_036924085.1. Lineage (NCBI taxonomy): Eukaryota > Metazoa > Mollusca > Gastropoda > Stylommatophora > Arionidae > Ariolimax > Ariolimax columbianus. The sequence goes on from JAVGWX010000008.1 coordinate 64,482,843, forward strand.
AGGTACCACCTATTCAACAAATTGAAGATAGGGTGTACCGACGAATGCCCGTGCGGTACTGGTAAAATGACCGCTGAACATCTGCTGCAGAACTGCCCGACATACGAGGATCAGAGAGAGCAGATGTGGCCATCACCAGTGGAACTGCAAGACAAGCTCTATGGCAGTGGCGACAGCCTCAGGATGACCGCCGCGTTTTTCGAAAAAATAATGGTTACTGTCTGACTGCGTACGCAGAAGAAGAAGAAGAAGAAACACTTGGTACACAGAAGTGAGCCGTACAACGTACAAACAAATATCACACTACAGACATTAGCATTACAAACACTTGGGATACAGAAGTGAGCCGTACAACGTACAAACAAATATCACACTACAGACATTAGCATTACAAACACTTGGGATACAGAAGTGAGCCGTACAACGTACAAACAAATATCACACTACAGACATTAGCATTACAAACACTTGGGATACAGAAGTGAGCCGTACAACGTACAAACAAATATCACACTACAGACATTAGCATTACAAACACTTGGGATACAGAAGTGAGCCGTACAACGTACAAACAAATATCACACTACAGACATTAGCATTACAAACACTTGGGATACAGAAGTGAGCCGTACAACGTACAAACAAATATCACACTACAGACATTAGCATTACAAACACTTGGCATACAGAAGTGAGCCGTACAACGTACAAACAAATATCACACTACATACATTAGCATTACAAACACTTGGGATACAGAAGTGAGCCGTACAACGTACAAACAAATATCACACTACAGACATTATTCATAAAAAACACTTGCCAAACAGTAGTGAACCATACAAACAAATCAGAACACAAACATTAGCCATAAAAACACTATGCTTGGCAAAAGGCTTTAACGATTTTTTGTTAAAAACAACTCACAATACAGGTATGAACCATCAAAATACACTCTTAATACAGCCATGAACCATCAAAATGCACTCAACAAAGAAGTCTCAACTTTAGTTTTGAGCTAAATAGTACTGCAGCCCACTTAGACCACCGGGCTGTCGAAAAATGTAGTAGTTGTATTATTGTTATAAATAATTAGCATATCAGTTGAGTGTTTGTCTCTAGAAGTTCATCCAGATGTGTATATATACTTGAGTCTGTTCTGAGATATGGACAACAGGACAACGTTAAGATAGAATCTCCCAAAAATGTGAAGCCCCCAACATAACGCATTCTAAGACACGTTATCTTTTGTAGCCGCTTTCTTTATTAATCTATCTTAACCACTTCTTTACAGATGAAGTTAACATCCCATTGCCAGAGCATCTCACAGCACAACTGACGTGGTGCGTTTCCAAATCGCTGCATATAACAGTTCACTCTGCTGGAATTTTATATTAGACTTTGTTAGAGTTAAATGCATGTAAGACTGCGAGGATGGAACTGGTCACCACACAAAACAAAAATTGTTTCAGTGTACATGTAAATCTTTACCACACCATCCCAAACGGCAGCGCACGCTATGGTACTACTTCTATATGTTTTGTCTGAATTGGTTTACTACAGTTCCAATCAGTTTACTCGAAATGTCTGAGCACTTTTCACATAATTTGCTACTAATAATTGAACGTTTTTAAAAGTTGACTCCCAATGTCTGAACACTCTTGTGAATACATCCTCATCAACTACCACTGCTCAGTTGCAACACACGATCTTAAAATGAAGATCTCGTGTTACATGGATAGATGACATAGCAGTAATTCTACGACAACAATGACTTACAAACACCGAAGGCATACACTTGATAAATAAGACGTTAGCGCACAGCATCACTTAACGGGCCCAGTGAACAGAACAGTATGTAAGGCCAGCTGATCAAGAGGCGAGTATGATAACCGCTCTGCCACACGCTTTTCATCAACTCTGCTAGATCTTATAAATACTTTGACGTAGGCTTCCTGCATGTAATGAGGGTAGTTGTAGTAATTGACCACATGCTCCTCCTGGAGTATAGAATTGCAAACGATGATAATGATGTGTCAGAATGCCCCCTGTTAATGGAGATCTAGAAGGTTGCTGTGGCATGTGGTAACGTTATGAAGGATTAACCCACCTTACTTCTGGCAGACCTATATGTATTGAGTCTTTACATACACATTTTTGGGAAGGAAGGCTAACGCAAAATTTCAGGCAAAATATACTGATTAGACATGTTAGTTAGGTTCAGGCAAAACATACTGGACAAGACCCTCACCTTGGCTTCCTCGTAGCCCTTCCCGGAAACGGGCCGTTTTCATGGCAGCCTGGCTAATACGGTGAGCGAACAACGTGATCCCCACAGTAGTGAGAGACACGCAGATGAAGCCAAGCATAGCACAACCGTCTGGAGGACCCCGGCCTACCTACATCAGCCCGTTTGGGATGTGAGTTATGAGGAGAGTTACGAAAACCCGCGACTTAACATCCCTTTTAGGACGCACACACGAGTAACCCTACTCATTGTAGGCATTCAACAACAACAACAACAACAACAAAAACAACAACAACAACAAAAGGCAAATATTATACATACTGAAGGAACATGTCATTGCTGATCATATACATTTCTGTTTTGTCCTCTTAGGTATCAGTACCTTTTCAATCTGACTCGGTCTGTGGATAACTAATTTATTTATTGAAGTGGACCTGGGAGAATGTACCTTCCAATATTCAGAAAGACGATACTGTCTTCGTTAGTGTTCAAGTATTGGATGCAGACATATGACATATGTGGTGGCTGTAGTTTGCCAATTTGCATGCTATAAAATAACCATTGACTTAAGTTAACTTAAAAACTTAACTGTCACAAATAGTTAATGTCACTGACGACATTACGAAAAGACAGCTGCAACGTCAACAAACAATGTTATTCTAAAACCTGTTTACTCATAGATGATTAAAACGTGGCACGGGTTTTGAAATGAAAACAAAACAATGATTGCTTATATTGCCTCGATAAAGTCAACAATTATGGACGCCACTTGTGCCCACAGACACAGAACAAATTAAAATGTCTTGTAAGAACTGAACTCAAGTATTATTTTGTACGTCTCTTTCCTCAAGCAGTAACGCAACAGTAATAACAACCTTGCAGGAACTTTCATATCAGCAGACGATAAAACTACCGCCAAATTTTGCAAATACTGTCTGCCTCATTTGGGTCTGTTGTTGTTTCGGTAAACCAATTAGATTTCAAGATTTGTGAACAATTTTTGGGTGACACGTCTTTGACCAATATTAAATGTATAATAACATGGACAATGGAGGCTCAAATACTACGCTAGTAAAGAAGGATAAACGGAACCAATGTTAGAATCATAAGGTCGGGAACAAAGAACATCAAAAATGGAAAATGACTAAGTGATAATAAAATAGGGACATAATAATAACGACGAACACAGATTTGTAAGTTTCAAATCGAAAACCACGTCTGTCTCTGAGAAGTGCACCAGGACAGGAGCGAAAGCTGCGTGGGGAGGATAGGAGTTGGGGATCTGAAAGGGAAAAACAGATGATGATACACAAAAACTCACACTGAGTATGTATATATATATTAAACGTGTTCAAATGAAACCGGACCAAAATGCAACAAGTGAACATACGTACAATGTGAATGATGACGTCACTTCTAGTGTAAACAACACATACCAATCGTCAAGTTTACAAAATTTAATTATCCTCCTACTCATAGTTTCCAAAGGAGCAGCGTAGAGCAGTGGTTAGCGCTCTGTCTTCGCATCTGAGTGGTCCTGGGTTCAATCCCCAGTTAAGGCGGTAACGTTTTTTCAGACCACAATGGCTCCCGGGTCGACCCAGCCTTAAATGGATACCGGTTCAGTCCGGGAAGTAAAAGAGATGGAGAGGAGATGGCTACCGCCCTCATATAGCCGAGCCTTTGAAAAGGGTTACTTTACTTTACATAGTTTCCTCTGCAGACCGTTGAAAACATGGTTGAAATTCTTAATTATTCAAACATGTTGAGAATTCATACGTTTTTGCAATAAGCCCAGATTAAATGGACAGGACATGGTGTTAGCCTTCCGGATGAGCGCATCCTCAAACAGCTGCTTCACTGTCAGATCAGAACATGGAGACGCTCATCTCGGGGAGGGTCTAGAAGAAACACTTAGACATTTCTCTCAAATGTATTTAGAAACCGTCTACATTGATGTCACCTTCCTGTAGATGATTCCACGTAACGGTTCCACCTGGCGTGCTAGGGTCAACAAGGTACTCATATCACAGAGTGTAACTTCATTATCGAGTGTCAGAGACAGCGAGCCACCAAAGACAAATGAGCGCACAACTGTACAACCAGTCTCAGGACTGATGACAATATCTGTATTGGTTTTGACATTCCTCGCGCAGAACGTCATCATTTACATACATCTAACTCATTGAAACACATTAGAGGTGTCGGTTTGCAAGAATATGTTCACAGTGACCTTGCCGATATCAAATTGTTGTTGTTGAATACTCACCATGTTGTAGATCTTTGTGTGCCCTGACAAGGACGTTACGTGGCGGTTTGTTGTAGCTTTCCTCACATGCTGAGTATGCTGATGAAGGTAGACCGTGGTCCTCTATGTGGGTATGCTATGTTTGGTTCCACCTGCATGTCGCTCACTAATACGGGGATCACGTCGATACTTCACCTTGCTAGTAAGGCTGCTATGAAAACAGCACATTTCCAAGGATTACTAAGGGAAGTCGAGGAGAGAGTCTTGGCCAGTATTTTTTGCCTGACCCTGGATAGCATGTCTGATCAGTATGTTTTGCCTGACCCTTGATAACATGTCTGATCAGTATGTTTTGCATGATCAGACGTTAGTCTTCCTCTCAGCAAATATAAGATACAATGCAAATAACGAGGATTGTGCATGCGTCTATCAACATCATGCAATTTAAGCATTGCTTTCAAATTCAACTTGTCAATTTATCGGACAGAATATTTCCTTATACAGTTAGCTGCAGTGGTGACCATATGCTCCATTTTGATCGAAAAGGTGAAAACCATGATCATAATTTGAGTAGAACCAACACCGTGTTTGTCAAGACCGGATTTCACAAGAGAAGATTGCTGTCAAGGTTGTTGCTTTGTAACAGATATGGCGCACGTGACATTTAGCTCGTGTCTCATTAGAATGAATGCATACATTAACTTATCTGCACCATTTTTATCCAAAGAGTAACACTTGAAAAGTATCGTAGTATGAAGTCCCGCGGCTTTTTTCTCCAGTAATTAGTTATTATCGGCCAGTGCAGAAGTGTGGGTACAGGCTTCCTGTAGAGGCACCAGATACAGTTAAAACATTTGCTTCACGCTGAAGTCAATAAGTGAAAGTATTGTAATACCCTGGTCATGCGAAAAACGCGGGATTCTTTAAAAGGGGTACCTGTAGTGGCTTAATATAAGGGTGAAAATATGACGTAGAAAGATGACATAGAAAGGTGACATTATATCAACGAGTGGCACCAGTGTTGAAATGAATAGGTGTACTATAATCTGTTAAATCCAAAACGTCAAATTCTCGATAATAGGCATCTTGTAAAGGTACCAGCTATAGTGGTGACCCTATGCTTCAGCTGGATTTGTATGAAATGTACAATCGACTATCAATCGCGTGTAGAATTAACAAGTATTTGAAGAAATTAATGTCTACAGTCCATGATAAACCTTTCTCTTTATTGACATACTGCATAACTATTCGTATCGGACTCATCAAATTTTTCATTGTGAAGTTCTGCTCCGGGGATTTGCGTGTGCACGACACAGATCATAACTCTGTCAGGCAGATCAAGATGGGATAAGAGATGCAAGGATATCGCCCTCTGGGACACGAGCTGTCTTGCTCCTATAATTTATAGCAAGAGGTTCCCGGTGTTTCTCGACCGACTCCCTTGGCACATCTTCTTAAACAGTGCCCGACTAGCATGCAATTAGGCCATTTTCTATAACATTTGTCTTTGAGTTTAGTGAAAGTGATTCGAAATTGCTTTGCTTAATGGCGGTGCAAGCTTTCCATAGACTCTTATAAAAACATCCCTGAACTCAGCAGTAACAATGCTTGGCACATTAGATACAAGTAACAAGTAACAATGACCATGTGTTAGGGGATTTAGAACGAGTCTATGGTAGGTTGTCAATATCAATAGATCGTAGTGTGTCGATGGTGATTATATGTTAGAGCTATTGTGGTGATTATATCTTAGGGTTTTTGTGGTGATAATATGTTATGGTGTTTGTGGTGATAATATGTTATGGTGTTTGTGGTCATAATATGTTATGGTGTTTGTGGTGATAATATGTTAGGGTGTTTGTGGTGATAATATATTATGGTGTTTGTGGTGATTGTAAATTTGAATTTGTGTGGTGATTATGTGTTCGGATTTTTGTCATGATTATATGTTCTAGTTTTTGTAATAATTAAAAGTCTGGGTTTTAGTGTGATTATATTTTAGTGTATCGGCACTGGTTATATGAAAGAGTATGGCTAGTGATTATATGTTAGTATCAATAGTGGTGAAATGTTAGGGTATATGTGATGACCATATGTTAGCGTATCTGGGTGATCGTATGTGAGTATTTGTTAGTGTATCAAATGTGAATGCATGCCAATGATTAAATGTTAATATATCTTCTCTGAGTATATATTCGAAAAACTTCTCCGAGTAAATATTATTATAGTAGATGTGAGAATATGATAATGTATCTTTTGAGTATATGTTAGTGTATCTTCTTCTTCTTTTTCTTCGTATTCTTTTTCTTCGTATTCTTTTTCCTATTCTGCTTCTTCTTCTCTCTCCTCCCACAACCAAGCCATTCAAATGGGCTTCACAAGTAGAAGAATGTTGTCTGGAGAACGGAATGCGTTGTGTCGTAGTTTACAGCTGGATGAGATAGTTTTACCTTTTGGTCCGACACATCAGATTTCAGCAATTATTTTTGAGTGTGACTATATATGTTAGTGAATCTAGTGTGAGTATATATGTTAGTGAATCTAGTGTGAGTATATTATATAAGTGTATATAGACTTCCCTCGTCGCTGCATTAGTTGAAATACAGCATTGATCCAATGTTTCACTACCTTGCGTGTAATCAGCGGTGAAAACAACGTCACCGTGAAATAACCAATGCTTTAAAATTGAGCAGCTAATGACTGAAATGAGACTTTCCTAAACGCTGGTTAAGATAATCCAAATGTAGTGGTGGGTTAATGTTTGAGCTACCGGATATGAACCTAATTCATGATGTCTGTACTTCCTGTATTGAAGTAAGGGAATTTTTGTCCATGAATTCTTTTATCTTCTACACTGATACAAATTTAACTTCGTTCGCTGGTTTTTCTTTGTTTTGTAATCGAAAATGCAGTTCTTGTAAATATATATATTTTTTCGGAACATCTGGGGGGCGACTATAACAATTATCATGCACAATGGCGTGGCTGATCCCGCGGTGAACAAGATCAGAGCAGTCAGCGATTCATAGCTTGTTCGCTGCTTCAGGGTCAGCGAACCAGAACTGACCAAGCCCTTATTTCGCTTCAAAGGGGAGGCTTTGAAAATATTCTGCATCCATGTAGCCGGGCTGAGAGAATATGGATCAAAAAAGGGAATGGAAACCTGCTCTCACAAGGTGTCTGTCTTGTAACCAGATGTGTCGGAACGAAATATGCTGATATCGCAGCCTTGGTACGGATCAACTAAGTCACGGAGTAACTAAATGTCAACTCAGGACTAACGATAAACAGAGAAATAAGAAGACTGCAATATCTTCTTCTTCTTCTTCTTCGTACGCAGTCAGAGAGTAACCATTATTTTTTCGAAAAAAGCAGCCGTCATCCTGAGGCTGTCGACACTGCCATAGAGCTTGTCTAGTGTTGCCACTGGTGATGGCCACATCTGCTCTCTCTGATCCTCGTATGTCGGGCAGTTTTGCAACAAATGCTCAGCGGTCATTTTCCCGGTACCACACGGGCATTCGTCGGTGCCACCTATCTTCAATTTGTTTAATAGGTGGTACCTCAGTCTATTGTGGCCAGTGCGAAGTCTGAAGACCACGACCTGCTGTCTTCTGTTCAACTGGTAATAGGCATCGTTTTTGGTGTAGCCAGTACGTTCGGTTTCCCATTTGGTCATGTATCTAGCTCTAATAAGCCGTTTTGACTCTTCGTATGTCATACTAGTATCAGGTTGTGGTAGTTTTGCACCTTCTTTTGCCAGTCTGTCTGCCTCCTCTTTGCCTTGGATGTTGCAGTGAGATGGAACCCACTGCACCACTACCCTTTTTGGTGCAGCCTGCTGGCATAGTTGACAGAGTACTGCTCTTAAATCATTAAGTTCAGTATTTTTCTGGCTTTTCAGTGCTGTGACTACGGCCAGTGCATCTGTAAGCAGGACTATGCGGCTTTCATTCCTTACTGCAATATCGAATTTTAACTTTCTTACCGTTTTGAGTGCCGTGGTAGCCTAGTGGTTAGTGCACTGGCATCCCAGTCAAGCGATCAAGGTTCAATCCCCAGTTGGTGCGGGATTTTTTTCTGATTACAAACGCTGTGGTCGACCCAGTCTCAGAAATTGGGTACCAGACAAATCTGGGAAGTAAAGACGGCCGAAGTAATGCTGACCACATCGTCCACTAAGTGCCGTGGGTTACAAAATAATATGGGTCTAACACCACATTTCCTATACGCCAAATGTCGTGACGTGATCTTTTAATACCGAATTTTAATCTTCGTACAAGCTTTAATTGATACCTGTCGCGACCGTTACCTGTTTGCGCATTTGACCACTGATCGTTTGCTTCGACTTCTATTTCTTTTGTTGTAATCAATTTCCTCATTACTGTGAGTTAACATTCTGTACACAGCGTCTACTAGTGTGACGCCATAACCTATCAACGTTTGACTGATTCTGAACGGATCATTTAAAAGCTCTTGCCAAAGAAGATAATATTTTATATATTTAATTTCATCGGCAGCGAGATCACAGGCACGAAATGCGTTCATTGAGTTGGAGATTCACGAACCACCCGAAGTAAACATCAAGATGACGCAGGTGAAGAAATCGAAATGAACGGTGATCATTTTCAAAGATTAAACTCGGCAATGAATGTTGACTAATTTGATCTCTTCAATTTCATTACGAGAAATATATGTGATCAACATGAACGGCACGGATGAACGCCTCTACTTTTCAACAAAATAAAACAAAAAAACACTAATAAATCAACAAATGCAAAAAAAAAACATCAGTAAACCAAAAGAAACACAACCATTAAAAAAAAAAGAAATGCATTCCTGAAATCAACAAAACAAAAAACAGTTCGTTCCTATTGACTTATTTATCTTAATAAGTATTGCTTCTGATCTTTACTATAGAACCTGCCTTCATGCAATATATTCTCTGTCACTGTTTTTCATTTTTTCTTGCAACTAGCTTCTATACATGAAATAATACATGCAAACGTTTTTTTTAAAAATTTAATGCATAAACGATTACGTGCGTGCCAGTTTTTTAATGCCACAAACGATTACGTGCGTGCCAGGTTGTTCAGGTCGTTATCGTTGCAGACGGGTAGGGCGCCGCGAATTGTTGGTGACTCACAGCTGGTTTGTTGGTTCACCCATGTTTTATAGGAGTAGAACGGTGTCCGGAAACTGATTTAAAATGGCCAATTTATTATGTTCGAATAATGGGGAGTAGGGTGAATATTGAATGTTCGAAACTTTAGTGTTCGAATAACAAGGTTCTTGAATGGTAAATATTCAAATGAGTTAAGGTGTGGTGAGTTTCCATGAAGGTTAAGTTCGAATGTTGAATTTTGGAAGAATGCGGTGCAAAAATGTTGAGTTTCTTAATAAAAGGATACTACAGGGTCGAATGTCTTAATGATGTGATGCTCGAATGATGAGTTTCTTAATATTGTTTGGATCAAGTATTGAATTTTTGGAGCCTAAAAATAAATAATGAATAGGCTTTCCAGTTATATTTTTATAGGTACAAAAGGAAATTCTCTATCTCCCGCTACAAAGCCCCGAATAGGTCGTTGCTAGTTGCAGGAAGTTGTCAGAAGAATGGAATGAGTTGTGTCGTAGTTTACAGCTTGGCTGCCATATTTGCACTTCTAGGGCCAACACAGTCGACTTCAGCATGCATTTTTGAGTACCGGGTTTGACTTCCCTCTAAGAAGAAATTTAAATCAGGTCACAGAAGTTGCCGATTTATTACTTTTGTTAAGAAATTGAAAAATTTTACATTGTTGAAATGGTGGTAATTTAAGATCGCGTTCTCTTATATAGAATTTCAACACAAGTAGAACATTTCATTAACACAATTTGGGGCCGCAAGAACACAATATGTGACTCTCACGTCAACATACAGGCTGGGTGGAACAACTATACATATTTTGGTAGTCACCAGTTCTTGGGAGTTTCTTCTTCTTCTTCTTCTTCTTCTTCTTCTTCTTCTTCTTCTGCTTCTTCTTCTCTGTCGTCGTCTTCTACTTCTTATGTGTGTTCCTCTTCTTCTTCTTCTGTTTGTTCCTCTTCTTCTTCTTCTTTTTCTTCTTATTCTTTTCTTCCTCTTCTTCCCCTTCTTCTTCTTCTTCGTAGTCTTCGTCTTCTGTCCTTCTTCTTATTGTTCTTCCCCTTTTCTACTTCTTCTCCTTCTTCTTACTCACTTTTTGTTGTTCTTCTTCTTTTTCTTCTTTATCCTTTTCTTCTTCGTCTTCTTCTTCGACATCATCTATTTCTTCTTCTTCTTCTTCGTAATTTTCGTCTTCTTTACTAACTCACTTTTTTCTATTTCTTCTTTTTCTTCTTCTTTTTCTTTTTCTTCCTCTTCGCAATTTTCTTCTTCTTTTTCTTCTTCTTCTTCGCAATTTTCTTCTTTTTTACTTACTCACTTATTTTTTCTTCTTCTTCTTCCTCTTCCTCCCTTCTTCTTCTTCTTCTTCTTCTTCTTCTTCTTCTTCTTCTTCTTTCTGCTTAATCTTCTTCTTCTTTTTTCTTCTACTCATTCCCTACATTGTTAACTATACTATATTTCCAGTCATAGTTTCATTCTAAATAGACATTTGGTGGCAGCAAGACAGTTAGTGCTGCGTTCTTTGGTCTTATCCGGACCTGAGGTGAGGTTCCAGGCCCTTGTCTCGAGCACGGGTTGTCCAGGAGTCTTTCTAGCTTGTCCCCTTCACGGTTCTTTTTTGGAAACGGACTGGGAGAGGGCGTGGTGGGTTGGAGGGCTTTGTAGGATGTGTATTTCATCCGCGTGGTTACCACAGAGTGGTTCCTGTGTACAATCGTTTGTCTTTCCTTTTGACTAAACGGCGATCCCAGCAGTGCTTGAAGTTGTTGACATGCATCCTTGACATTCTCCAGATGTCACTGTCTTGTAGACTAATCCGGCACTGATGCCTAAGTGACTGGCACACGAGACGCCCCATACACGACGCATGTGTTTTCCGTAGCTGTTTCTCCATGACTTTTGTCAGAGACCAGGTTTCACTTCCAAAGCATAGCGCTAGTATGACCACTGGATGGTAAAGGTCTGTTGTTTTTCATAGCGTTTGTTACGGTCTTGATCGAGTTGACGGCGCCTTGTCTGCTCGCCGGCGTCTGACAATCTCAGGCGTCAAATAATCTTCCTTGTTGAGGAGACGGCCGATGTAAATATGATCATCAACATACTCTATTGGTATTTCGTTTAGAAGTCCAGCTCTCATGTTGAAGGTTGGTGTGATGCAGAATTCCTTCAGGCTCCAAAACATCTTTGGGTGGATGTTCGTCAGTGGTCAGTTCGCAATCGTGTAAGCATTTACCAGTCTTGTAGGATATGGTCATAGTTCTGCGCTGTTTGTTGTTCCAACCTACATATGGGTGATGATGTCAGATTTAGTCGATATAAGTCTAGTATCTGGTATGTCTTGTTCTCATGCTTTTTTTTTTTTTGTTGGTTGAGATTTTCAAATGTGATACGGGTGTAATGGGCACAACCGACATTTATTCTTTCACACGCAGACTAAATGTATAACGCGCTAAGCGACAGGAACAAACTGACAGATGGGCCCAGAGCGAAAGACAAATTTGGAATGCCAAAACTGGGAAATGAGTAAGAAACGATAAACTAAAACAGTGGTCTCAAACAAAAGTAAACAGGAGGGCCGAGAGAAAATACGTTTGAAGATTCAAAATTCAATTGAATCATGAAGCTAACTTCGATTTCCACAAATGAAGCATGAGGTTAATTTAGATTTCCACAATTGAAGCTGGAAATTAGTTTAAATTTCCACAATTGAAGCATGAAATTAGTTTCGATTTCCATAATTGAAGCTTGAAATTAATTTCGATTTTCACAATGGAAGCATTAAATTTGTTTTGTTTTCCGCAATTGAGGCATGAAGCTAATTTAAATTTTCACAATTGAAGCAAAAAAGGTCATTTATATTTTCACAATTGAATGAAGCATGAAGCTAATTTAAATTTCCACAATTGAAGCAGGAAACTAATTTAAATTTCTACAATTGAAACAAAAAGGTCATTTAGATTTTCACAATTGAATGAAGCATGAAGCTAATTTAGATTTCCCCAATTGAAGGAGGAAACTAATTTAGATTTCCACAATTGAAGCAATAAGCTAATATAGATTCCCACAATTGAAGCATGAAGCTAATTTAGATTTCCAAAATTGAAGTATGAAGTTAATATAGATTTCCACAATTTGAAACATGAAGTTAGTTTCGATTTCACAAGGGAAGAATGAAGTAAATTTCGATTCCCACAAAGACAGCTTGTGTCAATTTTGTTGTCCTCAAATCAAGTTCGAAGTCATTTTCAATTTCCCCAACGGTAAGAATACAGTCAATTTCGATATCTCTATGATGTAACCTTACTTAAAACCTGCATTATATCTGTAGAATTTGGTCTAACATGGCAAGGATCCATAGGCTCTATGAGGTCGTCTGTTACGAGGAGGTTACAGTCGCTCTATTCTTCCAAATCTCGGGTACGACTCCAGGAATATCTCATAGATACAGACAATGTGTTTAATCGTGATATATTTAAGTTAGTTTACCTTTATACAACTATAATACTGCTATCGTGGTTCTCAATTAGCTTGGGTAATCGGCACCAGTAAACATACATCGCATGGCTAGCGGTATCGACATACTCCAGTCGACCAATGTGTAAATGGGTACCTGGCTTCTGTTAGAAACAAAATAGCTGAGACCAAGAACAATGAAGTCTCTAACACTTCATCTCCCACAACAGTATCTGGTAAGGGACAACCTTGCTCAGTGTTACTGTTAGTCCCCTCATGTTTGTCTATTTTTATGTTGTGATGTCGGAGTTTACGGCTACGCTTTGTCATATGTAAGAAATAAGAAATAGAATATGGTCAAGATGGTATTCATCAACATGCGACACATACTGACATCCAAACACATGAACCATACACTAACAATTGTAATTGTCTGTTGTTATGTATACTTGTCACTACTTTATGGCGCAGAAACATGGACACCGAATAGCAAGTTGGAAACGAGTTTTGAAGACTTCAAAAGGTGTGTATTTAGAAAATTGGTTCGCATTTCTTGGAAAGAGAAGAAAACAGATACGGAGATATTGATACAGTTGTGTGTTGAAAGAGACTTACTGATAGAAACAAGGTTAGACAGTAAAGATATGTTGGCCATAAAACATAAACTTTGTTGAAAGCATACTAGACGGTAGGATCGAAGACAGGCGTTCTTCTTCTTCTACTTCTTCATCGTACGCTGTCAAAAGTCAACCTGTATTTTTTCGAAAAAAGCAGCGGTAATCCTGAGGCTGTCGACACTACCATAGAGCTTGTCTAGTGTTGCCACTGGGGATGGCCACATGTGCTTTCTCTGGTCCTCGTATGTCGGGCAATTTTGCAGCAGATGTTCAGCGGTCATTTTCCCGGCACCACAAGTGCATTCGTCAGTGCCATCTATCTTCAGTTTATTGAATAGGTGATACCTCAGTCTGTTGTGGCCTGTGCGGAGTCTGAGGACCACGACCTGCTCTCTTCTGTTCAACTTGTAACATGCATAATGTATTTGTGCAGCCAGTATGTTCTGTTTCCCATTTGGCCATGTATCTGGCCCTAATAAGCCTTTTGGACTCTTCGTAGGTCACACTAGAATCTGGTTGTGGTAGTCTTGCACCTTTTTTTGCCAGTCTGTCTGCCTCCTCGTTGCCTTGGATGTTACAGTGGGATGGAACCCACTGTACCACTACTCTTTTTGGTACGGACTGCTGGCATAGTTGACAGAGTACTGCTCTTAAATCTTTAAGTTCAGTATTTTTCTGGCTTTTTAGTGCTGTGACTACGGCCAGGGCATCTGTAAACAGGACTATCTGGCTTTCTTTGCTTTCGCCTGTCAGCATTGTTCTACTGCAGCCCTCAGTGCCTCTGCCTCCGCTCTGAAATTGCTTGAGAATTTTCCAGTTGCCACTGACAGTGTTATTTGTCTACCATTTGTTAAGCTCAGGAATACTCCTCCCCTCCATTCTGTGTTGTGTTTGTTACAGAACCGTCGGTATATGCATGGGTTCAGTCCAAGCTTGGGTAGTTTTCCGCTATGTACCTCAGAGTTATGTCTCTTCTTTCTTTTTCAGTTTGGCTGTTCTTGTTTCCAATACCTGATATATTTTATACCACCTCCGGAATGAATTGGTGCTTCCAGGTAGGATTACTTACAGTAGGGATGGCCTTTGGTATTGTTACGGTGTTCATAGGGTCTTCGCTCATCTTTGCTTTAACTATTTCTGCAAATTTTCTCTGCTGTAGTTTCCCATTTCCAAATCTATTTAGCCTCTGATGCATTGGATGGTCTGTCAGTCTTCTGAGTTTTTCTGCTTGCTGCTGGGATCTGCATTCTTTTCTGTCGATCATATATTGCAGAATTGTAATCTTTTCAAGTTCTACAATTTATCGTTGACTTCATGCCGCCTGTTATAACTCTAATGGCTGGTTTTGAAGTTTGATAAATTTATCAAAGTTCGATTTTGCTGCTGTTGTCCATGCCACAATGCCATACTCGAGAACTGGTCTCACTCTTCCAGTGTACAGTTTCTTTAGTATACTTTCGTCTGCTCCCCAGCTTGTGCCGACAAGTTTCCTCATGATTGCCATTCTTTGTCTGGTTCTCATTCGGTTTCTCTCGATCTGACATTTCCATGACATGCGCCGATCAAATGTGACTCCTATGTAGTTTGGGTTGTCGTTTGGCCGCAGATATTTGCCGTTAAGACTTATTTTGGTGTTCTGGGGTTTATTTGAAAGCGAGAATATCGTACATGTTGTTTTTTCCTCATTTATTTTGATCAGCAATGAGGTCGACCACTACTCCAATGATGTTAGGGCCTGCTGCATCCGAATGTTTGCTATGGTGATATTTTTTTCAGAGGTCAACATAGCCAGATCGTCTGCAAACATGGAGCTGTGGACTCTTCTTGGTATATTCTCTGTTATGTTTTTTATATACACCAGAAAAAGTGTCGGTGACAGTACTCCCCCTTGGGGTACTCCCTACTCAAGTGTCACCTTTTTTGCTCATCTGCCCTTGTACTTGAACTCTGGTTGTTCTGTATCTGGGGTAATGACTGATGCATCTGTACATTTTCCCACAAACTTCACTTCTTCGTAGCTTGACTTTAAGTCCCTCTTTCCACACCTTGTCAAACGCCTTCTCTAAGTCCATCCAAACCGTTACTGTGTGTTTCTTCTCCTGGTAAGCATCCTATATTTCCTGTGCTATGAGAGTTATCTTGTCCTCAGTAGATCTGTGCTGTCTAAAACCTGCTTGCTGTGGAATTAGTATGTGTTTTTCTTCCAGATGCCACATCAGTCTGGTGTTTATCATACGCTCCATCAGTTTTCCTACACAGCTCAGTAGACTGATAGGCCTGTATCCATTTGGATCTGTTCTATCTTTTTCTTTCTTTGGTATTGGTATAAGTACAGCGTCTTTCCATGCCTGAGGTACAATTCCCCTTTTCCAGCTTTGGTTCAGGACTGATAGTAACTTCCTCTTTGCTGTTTTGCCAAACCCCATCAGCATCTCGTTTGCTACCCCATCTTTTTCCGGGGGATTTCTTTTTCTTTAAAGTTCTCAGGTTTGTAAAGTGTGCTCATGCTCGGCATCACATTCCAGTGGCGCTGAGGTCGGCTATGTCTTCCATGGAAGAGTGAAACGTGAAATTAGTAGCCTGCCGATTAAAGTGAGCTCACAAGCCAACCTCACCTCCTCGGGCTACACACTGGGCAACTAGAACAGTGAGGCTCTAGGCTAACGAGACAATGGCTCGCCTGTGGGGACGGACTCCTTCAGGTTAAATGCAGATGTTGGCTCACCGCAGCTTGGAAAGGAGATGGGCGCCGCCAGGTGATTTCAAGCCTAAGAATCACACATGAGGACAAAAACGAAATCTATTATACCTGATCGGTCGCAGCCCGGGTCAACAAAGACCGCGCCTGCAGTCCCACACCAGGGTGGAGGTGTTAAGTGTGAAACTGGTGATACCATAAGACTCAGAAGAGAGGATTTCATTCTGGGTACTTGGAATATTAGAACTCTAAGTGCAAATTGGAAAATAAAAGGACTGACCCATGAGGTGGATAGATACCACTGGAATGTGCTTTGCATTTGCGAAGCACATTGGAAAAATTTCGGAGAACACACCACAGAAGAAGGTCACAAGTTTTATTACAGTGGAAGAACTGACAAACACCTTCACGGTGTCGGAATGCTGGTGCACAAAGACACAGCATGTTGTGTATTGGGTTGCCGACCAGTATCAAGCCGATTGCTCAGTATACAACTAAATGCAAAGCCCTTCAATGGCACGGTGATACAATGCTATGCACCTACCTCAGATTACGAGGACAGCGAGGTTGAGAGTTTCTACGAGGAATTGCAGGCTTTGGTGAACGAGGTACCGAAGAAGAATATACTGGTGGTACAGGGAGATTGGAATGCCAAAATTGGCGAAGACGTGGTACGTGACTGGAAAGGCACATGTGGAAATGTGACCACGAACGATAGAGGACAGAGCCTCTTGGAATTTGCGTATTATAATATGCTAATAGTAGCGAATACGTTCACTTAGCCAGACCGCCCTACTGGTATCCCTGTTCACTTAGCCAGACCTCCCTACTGGTATCCCTGTTCACTTAGCCAGACCTCCCTACTGGTATCCCTGTTCACTTAGCCAGACCTTCCTACTGGTATCCCTGTTCACTTAGCCAGACCTCCCTACTGGTATCCCTGTTCACTTAGCCAGACCTCCCTACTGGTATCCCTGTTCACTTAGCCAGACCTCCCTACTGGTATCCCTGTTCACTTAGCCAGACCTCCCTACTGGTATCCCTGTTCACTTAGCCAGACCTCCCTACTGGTATCCCTGTTCACTTAGCGAGACCTCCCTACTGGTATCCCTGTTCACTTAGCCAGACCTCCCTACTAGTATCCCTGTTCACTTAGCCAGACCTCCCTACTGGTATCCCTGTTCACTTAGCCAGACCTTCCTACTGCGATCCCTGTTCACTTAGCCAGACCTTCCTATTGCGATCCCTGTTCACTTAGCCAGACCGTCCTATTGCGATCCCTGTTCACTTAGCCAGTCTACACTAATGTAGCCTATTCCCAGGCAGTAACTTAGAGGCCGGCAATGGTCTTGGTCGGCTCTGGTTCCGCGACTAATGCTCGGTCAATTAGCAGTGAGATGCTGTTTGATGTTAGTTCAGTCACTGCTCTGCATCTTCGGCCCCTTTCGTTGTGTGTTTGAAGCTTTCGCTCTGTAAACCTGTTTCATTCAATTTAATAAAATACATTGAGTAGAATGAGCTATATCAGTCCTTTTTGTTAAACACTAGAAAAGGTCGGAATAAAGGTAGATATGTATGAGTAGAAGTAGTAGTTGCAATGGTAGTAGTATTGGAAGCGATGGTAGCAGTAGTGGTAGTTTTTTTAGTTGTAGTAATGGTAGTAATGATAGTATTGGTAGTACTAGTAGCAGTAGTAGTAGAAGGCGCAACGGTGATAGTACTAATTGTATTGGTAGTTGTAGTAGCAGTAGTAGTAGTATAAAAAAGAAGTAGTAATAGTTTTTGTTGTAGTAGTTGTAGTAATAGTGGTAGTAGTGGTAGTAGTAGAAGTAGTAGCAATAGTTTTTTAAGTAGTAGTATTAGTAGTAGTAGTAGTAGTAGTAGTAGTTGTTGTTGTTGTTGTTGTTGTTGTAGTAGTAGTATTAGTAGTAGTAGTAGTAGTAGTAGTAGAAGTAGGGGTAATGGTAGTAGTATAGTAGCAGTTGCAGTCGTTTTTGTTGTAGAAGTTTGTGTTGTAGCAGTAGCAGCAGTTGCGGTTGTTGCGTAGGTCGCGGTAGTTGTAGTAGTTGCAGTAATAGACGTAGCATTTTTCAGTCCTTACTGACCAAACGATGTCAAGATCTTGAAAACTCTTCACTTGGCATTGTTTTGCTGTTTTCATTCTTCTAACGGTCTTGTCGTTCCACTTGTTTGTGTTGTAAGGGCTTCTTTTCGCCAGCAAGAGGTGACATTCAGATTACATCTCCACTTGGTTCTTTCTGCAGCGTCGTCTCATCAAGATGTCAGACTAATGTAGCGATCCTTCATAGCACAGGTACAAACATATTTTGAGTCTCAGCTGCTCCCTTAACCATCACCCAATTGTCCATAGAAGATCTTTGGAAATGTGGATATCTTCATGCATAAAGATACTAACATAAAAATAACTGCAAAACCAAAGAATTTAAGAACACATTATACATGAACAGGGCCTCAGTACAAGAATAGACACACGTACATTAATATATTCAATGCGTTGTCAATAACAGAATTTGCAATAGGTGATATATAAGGTTACTTTTTACTAGGAATGAAAGTTCGGAACGTTGCAAACTCGAATCTCACAAGTTTCACGAGTTCCCTTTTCTCAAGGAAGGTTCAATCGACAAACAGTACTATCTTAGATGGACGATAAACTCGATTGTACACGCTGTGCACATACAAACATCCCTGGCAGTGGAAAATGGAAAATAGCAGCCACTTAGCCGAAGGCTAGGCAAACAATTTAAAGGCAACAAAATCCCAAGTCAGCATGAAAACCAAAAATTAGAAGACCTGTCTATCAAGACTAATGGCCTGTTTGCCAGTACACGTGATTGCAAGTACACACCAACCTTGCAAGTACACACCAACCTTGGAAGTACACACAAACCTTGCAAGTACACACCAACCTTGGAAGTACACACCAACATTGGAAGTACACACCAACCTTGCAAATACACACCAACCTTGCAAATACACACCAACCTTGCAAGTACATACCAACCTTGCAAGTACACACCAACCTTGGAAGTACACACCAACATTGGAAGTACACACCAACCTTGCAAATACACACCAACCTTGGAAGTACACATCAACCTTGCAAGTACACACTAACCTTGCAAGTACACACCAACCTTGCAAGTACACACCAACATTGCAAGAACACACCAACCTTGCAAATACACACCAACCTTGCAAGTACACACCAACCTACTTTTACACGGCCAATGTTTAGAAAAGCAGTGACTAAGTGAAAGTGTTGTTAATAACAAGGATATAACTGGACGTTGTCTGGCCAAACGCAGACAGTAACAGCATATAGGAGGACATGTATGAATAGGTTCTTTAGCTCTGTCCGTCTTGTCAGACGATAGTAATTGTGCTTTGAAAAGGTATGCAACTACAGCCCATGACGGTAACGAATGTGACTCGTAAGACCAATCCGGGCAGAGAAGCATCTTGCACACTGTGTGCAAGAAAAATCAGGATAGCTTACATAGAAAAATCAGGATAGCTTACATAGAAAAATCAGGATAGCTTATATATAGGCATTTACATTAAACCAAACGAGATACACACTTGAAACTATTTATTATTGCACTTCCGTTGACCCTTACTTCTAAACATAATTTCCACCAACATTCATGCTCTTATCTCATCTCTTTATCAGTGCACGAAAACCTGTTGCATAGAAATATTTGATCTGGTGTCTCCGCCACATTTGCCCGTCACGTTCAACGTCTTCATCCTTCGTGAATTGTTTCCCCGCCAAGTTGGGTTTTTAGTGCACCAAACAGGTGGATATCGCTTGGGTGATGTAAGGTGGATGTTCAAGAAGTTGACACCCAATTTGCTACTGGGTTAATCGAACCGTATGTGGTATGGCATTGTCATTATGAAGCAATATTCCTCTAGTCTAGAGGCCTGCAAGTTTGCTTCGAATTGCATCCGGAAACATCGACCAAAACTTCACAGTACTATACAGCATTCAGATTGTCGCCTTTCTTAAGGTGATTGGTCAACGTCACTTATAGAGAATCCCAATACACTGCGAGCATGGCCTGCCCGAGCTGATGACGTAACATTGAATTTCTTAACAAAAGGTCAAGAAAGATGGTTAGATTACATTGAAGCGCGTTTTGATTGGGGCTAGTAGTGATGTAACAGTAACAGTTCAGTGCAGAATGCATTATGCACGCTACTTCTGGCGTCTGCTCTTACATTAGTTACTCAGCTAGATGTTGCTGCCACCTTATAACACATTTAGAAACGATCAACTATATTTTCAGATATCCCATATCAGTTTATTTTTTAAGTATAAGAATTAGTCAATGAATTAATTTAAAAAATCGCATAAAAAGAACAAACTTCAACCATCTATCAAAAGCACTTACAGCAAGAACATCATATAAAAATGTCCAACGACATGGGAAAGGATACAAGTATTTGAAAATACAGACCGACAGTCCAACTTCACCGTGGAAGCTAAAATACCAGGTATCGATAGAAAGGGGGGAAGAATCAGACCATATACTGAGAGAAAAAAACTCTAAAGCATATGGGAAACGCCTATCCTCAACCCACGTGGACGCACGTCTACACAGATGGATCATCAGAGGACGCATTGAGGAAAGGAGGGGCGGGACTCGTCATACTTCTACAGGATGGAACCGTTATAGGAAAAGTAAGTACTGCATTTTCAGCAATCTAATATCAGTGTTTTAAATAAAAAGTATAAGAAATGAAGTAATCAACCATTGTCCTTAAAATATTTAGACACAGACATTTATTGACTTCTGCAGGACAACACGCAACTGACAGTAAATCTGCAAGAGTTGGAAATGACAACGGTCTAGTATTGAGACAATCTAGGAGACTAAGAAAAAGAGAATCGTCAATACGTGGTTAATGTAACAAAGCTCTATTTGCGGTTGCCTTGTAAAACTAGCCAAACATGCAACCTCGGAAGCCGTAACCTCTATTATGCACACATTGCACAGTCTGGAGACGTTTCTCGTTTCCATATTTCCACTCTCAAACTAGAGTACCCCTTATCTTAACGAGACCCGACTTTATTATTATGAAGCATTTGGCGCAGTCCATCGATCGAGAAAGGCTGAATGCTGTAATTAAACCGAGTGTTCGGCCCGTAATAAAGGCCATTTCATTTCCCTTTCGGTTTTGAATTTTCGGAGAACCATCAATATCTTGACCATGCAATTACCCAGTTTTGAGAAATTTGCAAACCACGAGGACAGGACCGGCTCAGATCGATGGCGAGTGGGGCGGGAAAGAGATCTGCGGTTTCAAACGGTTTATATGTGCCCAATAAACATGGTAATGTGAGTCGTCCAGGATGTCGAATGACAATTGCGGTGTGCATAGATTTCTTATTATTTTTGCGCCATTTTACTGCTCTCCGCGTTTCCCTTTTCCATCTCTCAATCCAGATTCATTTTCTTCATCCCGCATGTGGTTCTGTTTCCATTTCACGGCCTTCATTTTCAACTGCTTCCAATTTGCAGGAGTTTTATCTGCCGGCCTCGTGTCCCTCCATTTGAACTGCCAGCCAAGTTCATTGAGCCTTTTCCAAACCCAGCCGAGCTAGTTTCAGGACACTTCCTTCACACTTGGCCCAACAATGTGTAAATAGCCGTGTCCGTTTTTGTATCTTTCTCGTGTCATTTGCGCGTGAAATATATCATATACACCACTGAAGGTTCACCTTTCTTGTATCAGTGCTTGCATTTCTTTCTCAAATTAACCGCCTTACGTTTATTACCGCTTCTCTTATTTTAACATTTTAGCGCGCGCTAGTTGAAATGTTTGCTGTCCTTCATGCTCCTCCGAACAACTCTCTGCGGAAAACGTGTAACGTGAGGACAACCCGTTCGAGTCAAAGGGTATCGTGTAGTTACATTAACATGTATATTATGTATCTAGACGTTTGCCCAGTTTGTATTCCTTCCTGAGTTTTTAGTTTTTTATTAGGGAAATTGTATCCATCCTAAGCGCTGTTTAATTATTTCATTAGATTGTCAGGCCGGTAAAGGATATTCAATTCTGTTTACTCCCGGTGTTTGTGTCACAGTCTGTGTGGCTGTTCTTACCATCAATACAGCAACCATGTCTGCTCGGTACCATGACATTTATTTTTAGGAACAACAAGCAGGAATGTATTAAACGATTCCAAAGAACGATCCTTGGCCTGCAATAGTTTGACAAGGTAACAATAGAGAGCTTACGGTAGACAATATCCAGACGGAACAGGACATTTCAGGAAAAAGGTGAAGTTGTAAATACCACACAATGCGAAATGCAGAAGCTTGTATCACAAGAGAATCTTTGTTGTGGAACTCCCAGACACAAAAAGGCGAGAAAAGGAAACAAAAAAATAAAAAAGGTTGAGAAAATAATTAGAAGCCGATACAAGAAAAACTGGGAGAAGCTTGAAAGAAGAAATTGTGCATAGCAGGACTGCGCTTGGAGAAGGTTGGTTGAAGGCTTACGTTTGAAGAAGGTTGGTTGAAGATCTATGCTTGGTGAATGTTGGTTGAAGACATATAATTATAAATCTTTGGTTGAAAACCTATTTTTGTAAAAGGTTGGAGGAAAACCTATTTTGAGAGAAGGTTGGTTAAAAACCTTTGTTTAAAGAAGATTTGTTGAAGACCTATGATTAGAGAAGGTTGGTTGAAGACCTATGCTTGGAGAAGATTGACTGAAGACCTATGCTTGGAGAAGATTGACTGAAGACCTTTGCTTGGAGAAGATTGACTGAAGACCTATGCTTGGAGAAGATTGACTGAAGAGCTATGCTTGGAGAAGATTGACTGAAGACCTATGCTTGGAGAAGATTGACTGAAGACCTATGCTTGGAGAAGATTGACTGAAGACCTATGCTTAAAGAAGGATGGTTTAACAATTTCATTTTAGATAAAGTTGGTGGAATATCTGTGCTTGGAAAAGGTTTGTTGAAGATCTATGCTTGGAAAAGGTTTGTTGAAGACCTATGCTTGTAGAAGATTGGTTCAAGATCTATAATGAGAGAAGGTTGGTTGAAGACCTGTGCTTAGAGAATGTTGGTTGAAGACCCATGCTTGCAGAAGGTTGGTTCAAGATCTATGCTTGAAATGGTTGGTTGAAGACATGATTTCTTCGTGATTAGATCAAAGAAGACACAGATTATATTTTAAACGAATTGAAATCTCATAAGTTGTTCTTTTTATCTGAAGGTACCCTGACGGTCGCAGTGAAGTGTGCCTGATAGGTTTTATCTACACCTCGGTGAGAAAGAAAACAAAAAAATTGACATTGTCTAAACTCGAACATCAACTTCATAATTCGGAGACGACTATCTTAACGGCTAGGCCACTTCTACTTCCAATACCCTCTTAACGTACACCATGCTCCATCCACTACATCAACCTAAACCTCTTATGTCTATTTGTACCAAATATCATGTAGTGCCCTAGCAAACCCTGCCAACGATGATATAGTGTTACAAGCCATCATTGTACTAGATTTCTCGCCAACTTCTCGTCCCTAACTGTAAATGTGGTACGCATTAACAACTGGGTAAATTGGAGCGTGTTACCTCCGGGTATCAAGTCCGGGTATCAAGCACTCTTAACTCGGATGCCCTCTCCTGGGCTTATTACTAACAGCTAAATAGTGTAATCCCGGTTAACAGACGGAATTACATTCATAAAACCCGACATCTCGAATAGCAATCTACTTCTAGGGGATGTGGCCATTAGTTTAACTAGAGATTATATATTATAATATGAATCACTGGTTTAACATATGCTTTCTAAGCTCTCATAACGACAGATCCACGTAACGACCGTTGAGATGGGCATATAACGATCGTTTTAAAGCAGTGAATAAATCTGGAGGTTAATACTTTGTTCACTTTGATGCATTCATTGCTCAACAGAATGCAACATTACTCCCAGACATGTTCCCATTGAATGTCCCATCATATACTTTCCACATGGGACATCCCATGAGACAGGAGGGGCACAGTATGCAAGATATTGCAGTTTTAAGTTTGATTTAAATCTTTCATTATGACATCGGCCAGCACACTGTTAAAATCCAATTGATATTAGCAAAGCCAGTATAAGGTCATATTTTATTATTCTTCTGCCTCGTTCGCCACCAAACATCCATATTAAGGGCGTTAGCAAAGTGATGTGGCTATTTATCTGGTTCAACACGTTTTGGTTTGAAGCTTCATTTCTAGTCTTTGTCTGTTACCAGCCTACGTGGATGGTCTGAGTAACAGAGCAGTAGTGTGCTCGCTTCTAACGGCAAAGACACAAAGTTTGATACCCGTTATTCGCATTCTTGAGTGGATCTGTCTGTCAAGCGGTACCTAGTTTATGGTTACAGGAGGAAAGGTGGTGAGGAAGAGCGCTGAACACCCACCTGATCAAGAACGGAGGTATAGTACACTACATTCTCCCACACTTTATCTCTAAAGCAAAAGAATGTTGTAGAATTAGCCAAAACAAAGATGAGAAAAGACCCTATGAACGCCATATCAACATCAAAACCCATCCTTATTGTGCGCAACTCCATCTGGAACCAGCAGCGCTTTCCAGAGGTGATAGAAAATATACCAGGTATCGAAACAAGAACAGTCCGACTGAAAAGTAAATAAGAGTCATTAGACTAAGATACACAGAGAAGAACAACACAAGCAGTGACTGGATCCATGATACACTTACGGTTTTGCAACAAACGCAACAGAAAATAGAGATGGAGGGGCATTTCAGAGTCTAACGCACGTATCATCTATTCAATAAAATGAAAATATGTGCTTTTGATGAATGCACCTTTAGTACTAGGACATTTACCCATGAACATCTGCAGTTAAATTGTCCAACATACGAAGATCAGAAAAAGCACATGTGGTCATCACCAGTATACGCGCTAAACAAACTCCACGGCAGTTTAGACAGCCTCAGGATGTTCTTTGAACAAATTCAAGTCGACGTCTGACGGTGTGCGAAGAAGAAGATGAAGAAAAAGAATAATAATAATAACACCTAACTGGATGGTATTCTTCTAAAACTGTTGTTTGAAATTGGAGACCTACTAGCAAAACCATTGGATATATTATGTTCTCAATCACTCACAAAAGGGATTGTTCCAGGGGATTTGAAAGATACAGGAGCGATCCCCTTATTCAAAAAAGGTAAAAAAAAAATCAGATCCATCAAATAATAGACGTGTGAGTTTAACAAGTCTGTAAATTGTTAAATTCAATAATCAAAGAAAATATTTTAATGCATTTAGACAAGTTTAATCTAATCAGTAATAGTCAGCAGGGATGAACCAGGGGGAGATGATGCTTAACAAATCTATTTGAATTCATGGAGGAGGTTACTAAAATAATAGATATAGGGGAGTCAGTGAATTTTATTTATCTATATTTTCTTCAGAACTTTGATAGAGTACATCATCAAAGATTATTTAGAAAGTTAGAATCACATCGAATAGGTGGGGAAGTTGCCAAATGTATTAACAATTGGTTAACGGGAAGAAGGCAGAGAGTGGGTATAAATAATGAGTACTCTGAGTGGTGTGAAGTAAAGAGTGGAGTGGCACACGGCTCAGTTTTGGGACCAATTTTGTTCTTTGTAGATATAAACGATTTGGACATTGATATTGGATCCATGATTGCAAAATTCGCTGATGGCACAAAACTGTGCAGTAGTGTCTCATCTAAAAAAGAAATGGATATGTCATGTCGTATTTAGATACAATTCGAGAATGGTCTGCGAGCTGGCAAATGGAGTTTAATGTAAATAAATGTACATCCATCCTCATTGGCAAATCAAATATGGAACATAATTACAGAATGGGAGAGAACAATATTAGAATGATAGATAAGGAAAGGGACATGGATACAGCAGGAAAGGTGAGTGAGCAAGTCCAGGTAGCAGTGAAAAAGGCAAATGCAATATTAGGTATGATAAAAAGAAATATTAAACATAGGAGCAAGGAAGTGATAGTCAAACTGAAAAGTTAGACCTAGATTGGAGTACTGTGTACAGGTGTAGAGTCCTTATCTTATAGGGGATATAAACATGCTGGAAAGGATACAAAAAGTAGTGACAACGCTGATAGTGGGATTCCAGAATTACAGTTATGAGGAAAGAGAAAAACCGGCCTACAGTGTCTAGAAAAAAGATGAATTCGAGGTGATCTAATACAGGTTTATAAGATAATAAAAGGAACGAATAAATTAGACTAAAACAAGTTTTTTTTCTTCAAAATACAAGCACCTTCAAGAACAAGAGGGTATAGATACAAAATAACTAAAGACAGGTCCAGATTAGATATTAGGAAATACTTGTTTAGTAAGAGAGTGGTGAGTACTTGGAATGCATTTGCACAGGAAACTGTTGAGGATGGGACAATTAATGTATTTAAAAGTAGATTTGATGCGCATAGTCTTAAACGCAAGAAAATGTAAATGAAACTGGTTGTTTACAGATTCTGCAGAGCTTTTTAAACCCGTATAACCATGTTAAGTTATTCTGGACAGTACTTTTTCCTCTGAGAATATCATTGCCTTTACAGTCTGTCTGCAAGGCAGCAGTTGCTTATCAGAATTGTGTTTCGAAGTAAAGCTGTATTACATATATTTATATATATACACACACATACACACACACATATATATATATATATATATATATATATATATATATATATATATATATATATATATATATATATACATTTTCTCTTGTAGAACAAATGTGGTCACTTGTCTCATGATGAACAGATGTGGTCACTTGTCTCATGATGAACAGTTGTGGTCACTTGTCTCATGTAGAAAAGTTGTGGTCACTTGTCTCTTGTAAAACAGATATGGTCACTTGTCTCATGAATGTCAGATGTAGTCACTAGTCTCTTGTAGGACAGATATGGTCATTTGTCTCATGTAAAACATATGTGGTCACTTGCCCCTTGTATGTCACAAGTGTCACTTGTATAATGTAGAACAGACTTGGTCACCTCTCTCACGTAGAACAGATGTGGTCACCTCTCTCACGTAGAACAGATATGGTCACTTGCCTCATGTAGAATAGAATAGATAAGATATGGTCACTTGTCTCATGAATGTCAGATGTAGTCACTAGTCTCTTGTAGGACAGATATGGTCATTTGTCTCATGTAAAACATATGTGGTCACTTGCCCCTTGTATGTCCCAAGTGTCACTTGTATAATGTAGAACAGACTTGGTCACCTCTCTCACGTAGAACAGATGTGGTCACCTCTCTCACGTAGAACAGATATGGTCACTTGCCTCATGTAGAATAGATGTGGTCAATTGTCTCTTGAAACAAATATGTGATCTCTTGTTTCTTGCATAACAGACGTGGCAACTTGTCTCATGTAGAACATGTGTGGTCACTTTTCTCACGTAGAACATATGTGGTCACTTGTCTCTTGTAAAACAGATATGGACACTTGTCTCACGTAGAACATATGTGGTCACTTGTCTCTTGTAAAACAGATATAGACACTTGTCTCGCGTAGAACATCTGTGGTCAATCGTCTCTTGTGGGACATATATGGTCACTTGTCTCACGTTAAACAGATATGGTCACTTGTCTCGTAGAACGTATGTGATCACTCGTCTCTTGTAGGACATATATTGTCACTTGTCTCACGTAGAACAGATGTCTTCACTTGTCTCACGTAGAACATATGTGGTCACTTGTCTCATGTAGAACATATGTGGTCACTTGTCGTACGTAGAACAGAAGTGATTAATTGTCTCACCTAGAACATATGTGGTCATTTGCCTCATGTCGAACAGGCGTGGTCACTTGTCTCATGTAGAACAGACCTGGTCACTTGTCTCATGTAGAATAGACTTGGTCACTTATCTCACGTTAAACAAATGTAGTCACTTGTCTCATGTAGAACAGACTTGGTCACTTATCTCACGTTAAACAGATGTGGTCATATGTTACACTTCATCTCCTTGGGTTTTCTTGTCATTGACGTCCTGCTGAGTTTTACCGTTTAACTAGGGCAACTGCAAATGTCCAAACGGTCGGTTGCTTCCTGACCCTTAAATAAAAGACCGATGAACTGAAGATAATCTGGAGGATATTCGTCAGTTTTCTTTTTCCAAGATGCATTCCTATTCATAACCTACGGCCTTCATCGTCCATGGTCATTCTGGATTGAACATTCCAGTAACTAATACATCACCTCTTCTCCAGTTAGTAGCCACTTTCGTGCAGTTGGAAGTCTAGGAGGTTGGTTGATGGTGTTCTCTCATAGGATGTGTGTTGCGCATGCGTTGTGAACATTTCTTTGGAAGTGAGAGCTGAAGCTAAACTCTACTCCTTGCTAAGACAGCATAGGGAACTAGTTTCTTCCATAATACTAACATGTGTTGTTTATTTCTACTTCATTGAGAAAGGTAATTTGGACAGTCATGCTTGATGCTGGCGATGTACTCAATCGTTCACCTATCACTGACGTATCTCGGCCCTGTTTCCAGGACTGTTTTTATTTAGTTTGAAAAATTGTACATACTAATTTTGTTCCCGTCATACCCTTGTCAAGGCCAGAGTGTGGTTTTTGTGGACCACATCACAGAACCACTTCAGCCTTTCATGCATGTTACAAAGGTTGTCTGACGAAAAATGCGCATGGGGATAGTAACCTCATCATGTAAAAGGATTTGATGCAGAAACCGCCTCTGTAAGAACTCACATGTGTCGTAGTATGACTTTCGGAAATACCTCAACTGCATTGAGTCTCTTATGCTCATATGCAACGCAGACGTGACATGAGGTATCAATGTGTTTGAAGTTTGGATAACATGGTGGAGCTTGATGTGATTGGTCGAGGAATCATGTTTTAGTCAAATATTCAAGTGTAGTGTTGAGAAGTCACTCATCTTCATCATGTATCATGTCCTTTGGCAGAAAGTCACTCATCTTCATCATGTATCATGTCCTTTGGCAGAAAGTCACTCATCCATCATGTATCATGTCCTTTGGCAGAAAGTCACTCATCTTCATCATGTATCATGTTTTTTGGCAGAAAGTCACTCATCTTCATCATGTATCATGTCCTTTTGCAGAAAGTCACTCATCTTCATCCTGTATCATGTCCTTTGGCAGAAAGTCACTCTCATCACAGCCATTCGATGGGAAGTGAGAAGTCACTAGTAGAACGTTATTCTGGTTACCTGCGTCATGTCCACGGTGTCCGCCATCTTGTGTACTTGTGTTTCCATTATTCTGTCAAGGTCAATAATTATCTTAAAGGTTAAGTTTCGTATAGAACGCACTTGAACAAATATAAAGGTTAAAAGGTCATTTTAAACGACTAGAAATTTGGGGATTGTGTTTCTTTCTAATCCCCAGCAATTTTGTGGCTTGGGTTCCATTATTTCATAAAAATAAGGAGAGACAATTGTATGAACTGTTAGCAATTTTAGACATCGTAATAATACAACTTTGAAGAAAATCGGGGCTAGAGTCATGTTATATGTCACAGCTATGGCGACATATAATGTATATTTGTTAATATAATAACAATTCTTTTTTCCGATTTCACAAATCAGGACTCTCTAATATATTTTAAAGCAAGAGCGCGGTAGCGTAATAAATTTATTGTCAGCTAACACATTATTTGCAATAAAAGCTCAATTATCAATGTAAAATGCAAACCTCTTAAATATATCAAACGTAACTATCTACCGATACCTAACAGGCAAAGCATTACAATATTTCACTTTTTTTTCCATCAATCGTTTCATGTCTGCAGTTTTTCATGTTTAGCAAAGTTAGAAATTTGTGTTTCCATTAAATTGTTCACCATTGACAAAGGAATCATTTTTTTTTCCATTCCATTGTCGTCTAACAATCGTTTTGTTTCCAGAGATAATTTGGTCTCTTTAATTATTTTACCGTAAGATAGATGTTACAGTAAGCAACAAGAACATTCTAAATCATTTACTATACTACTTTTTATGTAAGTTTAATATACTTGCTGCTGGTACTAACAACCAAAATAGAAAAATTTCTATTCGTATTCCGACATGCTACATTTATCAATTGCTTCATACATATGCATGTAGTAACGTCAGAGGTCACGTTTTACAGGTTCAGTCAAAACATGATGTGTTTGATGTCTTGAACTTTTGGATGTGGCATTTGTTATATAGTAAAGTCATTGTCAGTGATTTCTAGTCCACAGATCCCGAGTGAGAAATATGACAAAATCAATTAGGACGAGATGAAAGAACAGGATGTGACAGAATATAGTAGCTGAGAAAAAGTGGTGAAGAATATAATCATAATATGTATGAATCGTAATTTACATTGTGCTTACATTACGATCAATGCCGAACATGAAACGATAACTTGAATAAACACCCTCCCCACAGCAAGAAAACATTTTTTAAAGCACTGCCAGGGTTGATACAGCGTTGTCTAGTCTAAAAATGTGTTAAATTATGTTTATTCTAGTCCAACTCATAACTCTCTTTAACCGTCTATGAAAAGCGCTTGAAAGCTTGTAGAGACGACATTCTTTCATTTTAACAAGATTGAGAGGTTGTTGTGACGTATGCTGTCCGCCCAACAAGATTGAAAGGTTGTAGTGACGTAATTATGTCCCAACAACAAACTTGAGAGGTTGTAGTTGCGTCATTCTGTCCTAGCAACAAGCTTGAGAGGTTGTAGTGGCGCCATTCTGTCCTTGCAACAAGCTTGAGAGGTTGTAGTGGCGCCATTCTGTCCTTGCAACAAGCTTGAGAGGTTGTAGTTGCGTCATTCTGTCCTTGCAACAAGTATGAGAGGTTGTAGTTGCGTCATTCTGTCCTTGCAACAAGTATGAGAGGTTGTAGTTGCGTCATTCTGTCCTTGCAACAAGTATGAGAGGTTGTAGTTGCGTCATTCTGTCCTAGCCACAAGCTTGAGAGGTTGTAGTGGCGCCATTCTGTCCTTGCAACAAGCTTGAGAGGTTGTAGTGGCGCCATTCTGTCCTTGCAACAAGCTTGAGAGGTTGTAGTTGCGTCATTCTGTCCTTGCAACAAGTTTGAGAGGTTGTAATGGCGCCATTCTGTCCTTGCAACAAGCTTGATAGGTTGTAGTGGCGTCATTCTGTCCTTGCAACAAGCTTGAGACGTTGTAGTTGCGTCATTCTGTCCTTGCAACAAGCTTGAGAGGTTGTAGTTGCGTCATTCTGTCCTTGCAACAAGTATGAGAGGTTGTAGTTGCGTCATTCTGTCCTTGCAACAAGTATGAGAGGTTGTAGTTGCGTCATTCTGTCCTTGCAACAAGTATGAGAGGTTGTAGTGGCGTCATTCTGTCCTTGCAACAAGTATGAGAGGTTGTAGTGGCACAATTCGTTCCCTTCCAACAATCCTGATGATTTACCACTGTGCACATATAGCATACGACGATTTAGTTACATGTCTTGGGAAGTTCACGCGGCAGAAGGCTTACAACGAACGAAGCAAGTCACATAGCCCAAGAATCGCGACTGCCGCTCCCCACTTCCCATATGCACTAAATACCGGAAAACGAATTAAGTCATTTTGTTTCTCTCATACAAATGTATGCATCTAGCCATTCTTAGTAAAAATGACGTTTCTTCTCCAACTTTTAATTATTTCTAATCCATCCTTGTTATATCATTCTTGCTGTGGGTACTACGATGCATCATGAAGAGCTAGATGTGGTCCACGTACTGCAGGTGAAGACATCTCCTCTAGAACCTCGTATATTTAAACGTTACCTTACTCTTTGATGAACGTTCAGGTAAAAGTGGTCCCATATCAGACACTGCTGATAATAACGTATAGAGGTATGACTCAGTTACTGCGACAGAACAGAATCAAACAAAATCTACGTTACGACCAGATGACCTTCGCCTGGCACACTGAACAACACAAAACGAGACACGTAACAGATCAGCAATGATTAACATCAACTTCACACAAAATACAAATCTTGAAGATTATTATTTAAGAGATAATATTTAACCAAAACAATAAGACAACAGTTTCCTTTCTTGTATGTCTTACGTGGTCACTATAAGTGGTGTGCTTTGGAACTGATAACCTTTCCATAAAACCATTCCGCAAATGATTGGAATCACGCTTATCAAAGAGCTGGTTAAGGCTAGTCAAATGCAGTGCTGGGCCTATCCTCCAAGAAATGCAGTGCTAGACCTATCCCCAAACAAATGCAGTGTTGGACCTATCTCTAAACAGATGCAGTGCTGGGCCTATCCTCCAAGAAATGCAGTGCTGGATCTATCCCCCAACAAATGCAGTGTTGGACCTATCCCCAAACAAATGCAGTGCTAGACCTATCTCTAAACAGATGCAGTGCTGGACCTATCCCCAAACAAATGCAGTGCTAGACCTATCTCTAAACAGATGCAGTGCTGGACCTATCCCCAAACAAATGCAGTGCTAGACCTATCTCTAAACAGATGCAGTGCTGGACCTATCCCCAAACAAATGCAGTGCTAGACCTATCTCTAAACAGATGCAATGCTGGACCTATCCCCAAACAAATGCAGTGCTAGACCTATCTATAAACAAATGCAGTGCTAGATCTATCCTCCAACAAATGCAGTGCTGGATCTATCCCCCAACAAATGCAGTGTTGGACCTATCCCACAACTAACCGAGCGACCGGAAATACAAAATTAAACGATGCTGATGACGATTCATATTTTAGCTTGAGATAGACCTGAATGTTTTGTGAAACTGAGGCAGACAGTTGTCCTTACTGATCGTGTTTTCTCCCTAACGGTAAACAGATACCTATTTACAAATGTTTTGACCAGAGCATGTCGATAAATGGGATCGAACCCGAAACTTTTCCTACAAGACGTGAGCGTTCTATAACTCTGCTTCCCAGAGACACATGCTTTAATTACTTCCCCTATAACAATAAGTGTCTGCGTGCCAGGTGGTGAAGCGGCCTTTTTCACAATCCTAATGCACTGTGTTCGAATCACGCGCGCGTCCAGTTTGGCAGACATGGTTTTTTTTTTCCCGCTCATCCACGTACGGAAAGTAATGGCAAACTATCGTACTGCCCACTTGCCAAGACACTTATAACAGCCAAATAGGTTAGCGGTTGTAAGTAGGTTCTGTAAATGACACGCCACTTGCATTGTCTATACATATCTGGTCTACATCTTTGGTGAGGGTGCTTTTCTTTCCTGACAGATCCCATCTTATGCCAACCCTCGCAGGACGAAACATAAGCAGACAACACAAAACAGCGCTCTTGACTAAGTCCCCAATCTTGTTTAATTTCACAGAGCTAGCCCATCTATCCACTGTATTCATTATTCAATAAAATGTCAGACCCTGGCGTTGACCTTTGGTGGCCTAAGTGTCTCTGCGTTCCTTCCATGTCGTGCCCTGACCGTAGGGACAAACTTTTGCAAGTCAATTTACCTTCATCCTACATTCGACCTTTCGATGACAGCAGTATTGGAAAGATCTCTTGCTATGTTGGCGGGTGTAAGGGATAAATTAGCTTATGCAGTTTTATGCCAGGCGTGTTGCAGTGGTTATGTACTGCAAATCGTCCATAACGATTGTGTTTTTTGATCCCACAGGAGACCATTACGAGTTTTCTTGTCCGTAATCTGTAAGTTTTTGTTTTGACGTTTATGCATTTGTTTACAGTACTGTATACGATGTTGTTGCTCTGCAGTGTATGTGGTTTGTCTGTGTATACTACGCAGCGTGCAGTGATGTTTTCTTGAGTTCATGTGAGACATCGTTTCCTACTCTCACACAGTTTTTTCCTTCTCGCCTCATCTCACATCATCTGCCCAATTAAGTCGTTAAATGTCGGGAAGCGATTCAGTCTTCTTCCGTGTGACAGGTCTGGTGCCTTTGGAGCTTGTGTTCAACAACATCAGTCCATATTTGTCCCGGACTTCTCTGGGACACACTCTACACATCACTACAATAACTGAGGATGACGTGTGCCTTTGTCCGAAGGGCATTCAACTATCAAGGACTGCCAGCTCACAGGTGAAGGGATTATATCATCATCAGCATCATCTCTCTATCTATCTAATATATATATATATATCTTTCTATCTATCCATCTATCTATCTATCTATCTATCTATCTATCTAGCTATCTATATATCTATCTTTATATATGTCTTTATATATATATATATATATATATATATATATATATATACCTAAATTATATATCTATCTATTTATCTATCTATTTATATGTCTATCTATCTATCTATCTATCTATCTATCTATCAGAATTTTTCTATCTATCTGTCTATCTATCGATATATTTATATATATATATATATATATATATATACCGACCTATTACCTATCTATCTACCAAAACCCACCCATCCAATTATTCCGTCCATTCTTTCGTCAGTCCAACCATCCATCCGTCCTTTCAAAAGTCTATCTGACTGTCTGTATGGACGTGTTGTATATAAACACACACACACATTTATATATATATATATATATATATATATATATATGTCATTCATTACGGTTTTCCAACTTTTTGTCATGACTTATGTAACATAATATGTGGCGTTATGTTTCTTTCTGTCCTGGACAATAGATGCAGCTGCGTTTGGATTTGCCGATTGAGTTGCATTCTGATAGTCTGTAAATGTTACGTTTACTCTTAATCACCGTATAAATGTATATAATGGACAGGAATGCGTGTCTATAGTAATACATCCGAGTTGCATTCTGGGAGGAATGAAAACTGTTCACACGTAACCTTTCAAACATTCGTTAAAGATGACTACAGAAGGTTTTGTATGTGGTTGAAAACTTCATAATGTAAAACTAGCAACTACAAAAACCATCACAACAAAAATCATGCAAAATAGTTTGATTCGTGTTTCGCTTAAACGGCTAATTTATTTCGCTATCCTTTATTCATTCGAAGAAGAAAGAAGAGAGGAAGGCGAAATAATGAATACACTGTCTTGTTATTTTCAGCGTCTTTATTTATTCCTTCGTAATCATGTCTCGTGTTCTATCAATTAAAGTATCTTAGTACTTCACATTATTCAGCATTCACGTCGTATTTAAACAGTTTGAAAATTTAAAGGAACAATTTCATAGAAACAATAGAAGAGTTTAAGAATGGAGATGGAAGCAGTGACCTCCGAGTTAAGATGGCTATATGTGACCCCTTTAACAATGGCAATCTTCATGACTGACGTGCTAGCCGTGCTTCAAAGGTAACAGAAAGGATGGCTGAGGTACGAGTGGATAGCATCGGTTGGCGCCTCAAACCTCCAGAGGATGACATTGATATACTGTCCTGATGATGCTGGGGTTCAGGGCAACGAAGGAGCTGACATATTGTCTTCAGAAGCTCACATCTTGGAACGTTAGTGATGATAGAAGAGACATTTCGAAATCAATCAACGACCACTTGTTGGATGAGGACACCGCAATAGATGAGACATCAATCCACAGACTGCACAGTTTCAACATCAGACGAGATTCGAGCGAAGTGGGGCGCATTTGAGGATGGAGCAGGAGAGTGTACAACCAGCGAGCTACAGGAACCATCAGCATCAAGACCCTGCACCATTTTCTGAAAGAGACTGAGCACCTATGGGTATGCCCGGCGTGCATTGACGTCGATTCTTAAAAAAAGAAACAATTGATTGATATATTATTTATTTTCATCAAGATATAACAGCCTGAACAATCGTTTCAGTGTACTTGCTTTCTGTGGTATCGCCACCACGAAATAAATAATTTTGCCAATGCCCGACCACATGGATTGCCCTCTTGTTCCCCTTCAAACTGTTATCCGTATTGCATGTCTCCTGAACGTTTAGGCAGGTCATCATGTGTTCTGGGCCTTGTGTTGTTCTACACTCGCATGTCTTATCATCCCTGTATCTCAATCTCTTTAAGTTCTTCTTGAGAAAAATACTTTTAAAAAAATGTCTAAAGTTGATTAAAATTAAATGTAAGTCCAAATTTACAAAATGCATATGGTCAGATACCGCACCGAGACGAAAACACAAAGAAAGTTATGACCAATAGGCCTTCATCAGGGACAACAAATAACAGTAATGTTGAACTAGCAGATCATAGAAGAAGGGATGAATACGTGCATGGGGGATATCAACATATAAGAAAAACATAGTGTACTTATCTGATATAATGTCTATATCGCGACTTATCGAGTCGAGGGTTTGGCTCTAAATGAAGGACAGCGGTCCGATAAGATTGCCAGGTGAACGTGAGAAGTGAGTTGCCAGGTGAACGTGAAAAGTGAGTAGGAGAGGGCCGAATAAGCCAGTGGCGACCAAATATGGAAAATACAAAATAGTGATCCAATTGAGGGGTGGGGGGGGGGGGAGGGGGGGTGGGGGACAAGAATAAAGTGATATAAGCCAGGTAGATGGGTGGGGGGACTGATATAAGTGGGGGAAAGGGGGGACGAAGTCAAATAGATGGGGGTCAATGTGTGATTTTATGAAAAAATAGGGAAGATATAAATGGCATGGATATGAGTCTGTTCTCAATGGCGAATCTATGACTATCGTGAGAGACGCAATAAATTAGGCCTGTGACACTAACATTAGCCTTACCTTGGTGCTCAGGACCATTGAAGTGGCTGGCAATTGGGGAACCTGTGCTGTTTCGGATATCATTGAAGACTTGTCGGAAACGCTCAGCCAGTTTCATACCAGTTTCCCCAATGTATGTCCTACCACACTGGCGGCAGATGATAGAAGGTAACTGGAATAAGGTAACTGGAATTACATGTGAATCACACTTTGATAAAGAACTATGCTTTGGGAAAAGTAATAGAATGAAAGAGGATGACATTAGGGCAGGTGACACAACCACGTGCACTTTTGCACGGCCTGGTGCATTAAAGGCTATGAGGGCTGGTGTGTAAGAGGCTACTGACCCGCAAGTCCCTCTGGACTCTGTCCCGTTTGTAGGCGACAGGGGGAGGAACTGGAAAAAAACTTTGCGAGTGGCAGGATCAGAGTGAAGAAAAAGGAGATGGCGGAATAAGAGGCGCAATGAGGGTGATAAATGAGAACAAATTTCACACGGTCAGAGGGGAGGGGGGCGGTGAGGGAGAGTGAAGAAGTCGTGACAGGAGATAGGGATAATCCGCTGGAAAGACGTCGTCGTCATCTTGGCAGAGGCGTCGAAGGCGGAGGAGTTGGGCGAAAGGAAGAGAATCGCCGCAGGATTAAGGTTGGGAGGAAGTGTAGAGGAGGTAGTTGGGGGCGTCAGTGAGTTTGTAGTAGACATGCCTGAAGGGCAGATAGAGACATTCATGTCGAGAAAGTGAACAGACGTGAGGGAAATGTCAGACGTGAACTTGATAGAGGGATGGCAGTCATTGACAAAGTCGATAAAATCTAGGAGATCCTTCTCAGACATGTCAGTAATGCCAATCCCATCGTCGATGTATCGATAATGCATCAAAGGAAAAGGGCCCTGGAATTGAAGTCAAATCAAGTATTCCAGGTGACCAATGAAAAGACAAGGGTTGCTAGGGCCTATTCTGGTGCCCATAGCTACGCTGCTGATCTGATCAACGAATTGACCATTAACCTTAACGGTATTGAGGGTGAGGACGAGTTCGGCCAGACGGATGATAGTGGATGTAGAGATAGATGGGTTAACCATCTCGTCAAGGAAGAAACAGAGGGCCAATAAGCCATCAGAGTGGGGAATAGAGGTGTAAAGCGAACATACAACAAGTAAGAAGAGACGATAGTTGCGGTCGGGGGAGAGGACAATGGTAGAGAAAGTGGTTAAGGCGTGGTTAGTTTCCTTGAAAATGTGGGAAAATTCTCTCTCAACCATAGGCTGGAAGATACTATCCAGGAAGTCAGATACCAGTTCCGTTGGACAGGAACAGGCGGAGACAATAATGGCGGCTGGGGTTGTTGGGTTTGTTAATCTTGCAAATTAGCAACGTGTTTCTTAAATACTTTGGCTTAACATAACGCACTACTATCATCGAGTTTAGCAAACGTATATGGGTTGTCAGAAGCGTTAATATATGCACAGTCTAAACACAATATGTACATAATGTGATCAATGTAATCGATGCATTGATATATGTTGTTTTTTAAAGTAAACAAATATTATCATTTACCGTTTTAGTCAGAATGCCTGAGTATCTTAGCTGAACACATTGACATTACACATTATTTTTAATCTAAACGGTTTGATAATGGCGAAGATGATGTAAATATGATATGTAAAAAGAAGAAGAACGATAATGATGAGGGAGAAGGTGAGACCAAGAAGAGAAGTATATGTGCACCCACGAGAAGGATATTCTGGTCCAAAGCGGTAACTTGTCACATTACACTTTCTAGGTATTTTCCTCGCTAGCCACATGCTCCAGTCTGTCGAGCTGGACCTGCCATCTGACAAGATAGTCCTCTTCAACCTTTTTATACATGGCGCCCTCTTGTATAACTTTCGCAATGGTAAATTGTCCTGATCGCCCACTTGTATAACTTTCGTAAGGGTAAGTTGTCCTTAACGCCCACTTGCATAACTTTCGTAAAGGTAAATTGTCCTTACCGCCCATTTGTATAACTTTCGTGAGGATCAATTGTCCTTACCGCCCACTCGTATAACTGTCGCGAGGGTCAATTATCCTTACCACCCACTCGTATAACTGTCGCCAGAGTCAATTGTCCTTACCACCCACTTGTATAACTGTCGCGAGGGTCAATTGTCCTTACCACCCACTTGTATAACTGTCGTGAGGGTCAATTGTCCTTACCACCCACTTGTATAACTGTCGCGAGAGTCAATTGTCCTTACCACCCACTTGTATAACTGTCGCGAGGGTCAATTGTCCTTACCACCCACTTGTATAACTGTCGCGAGGGTCAATTGTCCTTACCACCCACTTGTATAACTGTCGCGAGGGTCAATTTTCCTTACCACCCACTTGTATAACTTTCATGAGGGTCAATTGTCCTTACCACCCACTCGTATAACTGTCGCGAGGGTCAATTGTC
Organism: Ariolimax columbianus; assembly: GCA_036924085.1. Taxonomy (NCBI): domain Eukaryota; kingdom Metazoa; phylum Mollusca; class Gastropoda; order Stylommatophora; family Arionidae; genus Ariolimax; species Ariolimax columbianus. The sequence continues at coordinate 64,522,339 of JAVGWX010000008.1, forward strand.
CTTACCACCCACTCGTATAACTGTCGCGAGGGTCAATTGTCCTTACCACCCACTTGTATAACTGTCGCGAGGGTCAATTGTCCTTACCACCCACTTGTATAACTGTCGCGAGGGTCAATTGTCCTTACCACCCACTTGTATAACTGTCGCGAGGGTCAATTTTCCTTACCACCCACTTGTATAACTTTCATGAGGGTCAATTGTCCTTACCGCCCACTCGTATAACTGTCGCGAGGGTCAATTGTCCTTACCACCCACTCGTATAACTGTCGCGAGGGTCAATTGTCCTTACCACCCACTTGTATAACTGTCGCGAGGGTCAATTGTCCTTACCACCCACTTGTATAACTGTCGCGAGGGTCAATTGTCCTTACCACCCACTTGTATAACTGTCGCGAGTGTCAATCGTCCTTACCACCCACTTGTATAACTTTCGCGAGGGTCAATTGTCCTTACCACCCACTTGTATAACTGTCGCGAGGGTCAATTGTCCTTACCGCCCACTTGTATAACTGTCGCGAGGGTCAATTGTCCTTACCACCCACTTGTATAACTGTCGCGAGAGTCAATTGTCCTTACCGCCCACTTATATAACTGTCGCGAGGGTCAATTGTCCTGACCGCCCACTTGTATAACTGTCGCGAGGGTCAATTGTTCTTACCACCCACTCGTAAAACTGTCGCGAGGGTCAATTGTCCTTACCACCCACTAAAATCTAAATTGAAGAAACGTAATCAGCATGTAGCATGTCCTTTGCAGAATGTCGCTTCCATCATAGCCCGTCTGAAAGAAACTCAATCTCTTGTAAAAGCTCCAGCATGCTAAAGAGTCAAGTCCAAGAATTCCTTGACATCTTGGTGGTATCGCCTTCTTGGTCTGTCTCTCTTGTCCGGCACCATACCTTCCATTCCCGTTCTCTGAAGACCGTTGTACTTTGATGTGGCCAAATTATGTCAATTTTCTGTTAATGATGAAATGCATGGACTAGTCCTTTATGTCGTATGTCTGTATACTTCTTTTAATGTGTCCACGGTATTCGAGGACCTTTACATAACATTTCGACAAGAAGGACTCGAGATTTGGACAACTGTCTATGTTTCACAGTCGTATGCTACCACGGGGAAAAAAACAGGTTCTCATAATGTGCACGTTTATTGTTTTGCTGGTATTCTGCGATAGTTTCCTCAGGTTGTATTTTTAAAACAGCATGTAATTATATTCTGCTACTGCCCACCTGAGAGCTAAGATCGTCCAGGAATGGACCGCAGCGCCCAGATTGAAGAGCGCTGACTTAAGAAAAGGTAAGGCCATGAGAAATTGTACTGGCCAATCTACTTTATACTGAACTGAAAACTAATGCAATGACGTCTCTCACACTTAATTACTGACGGTAGTGTATGCTATGGTATAGCATTTGCATTGACACTTGACACCAATGATACATTGAATATAGATCTGTAACAATACTGCGTCACATAGGATAACACTGGCCATGGTTAGTTGGTTTCTTTAGAGCAGCATAGATGGCGCCTAACAGGCTGTGGGTCTACTTTGTTCTAGTTTTTGAGTCTATTAAGATGGATTCACACATCGGTCAACCACCCTCCGCGGCACTTGTCCCAGCTCAGCGAAGTACTAAGCTGCTTAACCCTAGTTCGCTAAGAAGGAAATCCTCATCTCGGCTATATCAATGTGATACCAGAGCTGTGACCTGTACAGAAACATTGGCCCTCTAAGAACGAAGAACAATACAGTAGGTTTTTTTCAATGCTTCTTGAACTGAGGTTTTGACTCAACGAAGGTTTCAATGTGGGTTTTCTTACTTCCTGGTGACGACTGAAATTGATGAGCCTGGGTCTTTCTGATTCTATTACAATAGGATTTTTTCTCAGCAGGTTGATCGTTGCGAGAATTACAGTTCATAATCACAAACGTAAACGTCAGGATGATGTTGGGAATAGCATCAGTATTAGAATACATCAAAAGACGGCAACTAAAATGTTGTATCCGCGTAACCAGACTACCACCACGCAGGACTATCTAACAATCAATACTTTCTTAGCACTGCGAAGGCATCTGCAATGACGCTCAAGAATCAGCACAAAAATGGACTCGGTGTCTGGCAGACTCGCTCTAACGCCTGTCCCAGTGCTTCAAAAAAAGCACAGTCCAGTGGATACCAGCCCAAGTGCAACATTCCAGGCAACGAGGAGAAAGACAGATTCGTCAGAGAGGGAGGAATGCTGCAGCAGAGTGATACAGAAATCACATACAATGAGACAAAAGCATTCATCAAGGCAACGTACAGTGCAAAATGGAAAACAACCACCCTGGCCACATAGAAACTGTTGCCTACCATCAACTGTCCAGGCGAGACCAGGTGATAACTATCCGACTACGCACAGGTCACAACAGACTTAGATGCCATCTGTACAACAAGTTCAAGATTGGCACTACATACCTTTGTGCCTGCGGCACAGCCCCCATGAAGGCAGAACATATTTTGCAGTCATGTCCACTGTATACCGACAAAAGAAGTAGCATTTGGCTACAGCCAGTGTCCTTCCACGAGAAGCTGTACGGAAGCGTACATAGCCTTGAGTCGACCGCTGCCGTCGTTAGAGTCATTGAAGTTGAGGTCTGGAGGTGAGCGAGGAAGAAGAATACTTCTTTTAAGATACAACGGATTCAAGGCCAAAAGTTGGCCACGAACAACGTGGTTTACATAAATATATGAGGCGGTGACTGCGATGGTGCACAAGGGGCACAGTACAGTTCGTTCTAGAGATCTCTTCATAACCTGACGCTGAATGGCAAAAAGGTAAGCGAAAAGAAGAAGAGACACGAAGAAAGAAAGAAGACAAGGACGATTGTCACGTTAGTTAAACACAGTTTCTGGGAGCACGACTCGGACGTTTGGCTGTCTTAGCCAATTTTGTTTCATCAAATTGTATACCCTCCATTACAATACATTATCAAGAAAGCCACCCTGTAGAACCTTTCTTTATGTTAGTCCTCCGCATTTCCCCTTTTCCACAACTAACACTAAACACAAAAGATAGTATCTTTCATCATTCTAATTTCAAATTGGATACAAGTTCTGTGATTTATTTTGCCAGCTTTAGTTCCATCGATTTTTCTCTCCCTTCGGGCGACGCCCAAAGTTGATACAAACACTCCACGCGATTACCTCGTTTTCAGCCATTTTTCCCCGGCCATGTTCACACTTATCAGGTAGCCCGTGTTCCCCATCCCCTACAGTGCATTTTACTAACACACAGACACACACATACACACACATACACACACACACGCGCGCGCGCGCGCACATACTTTACTAAAACGACCATCAAGTTATCTAAATCCCACAGCTCCAACTTCAGCATTCACACAATTGCTCATTTCACTCACGTTTTGTTAAATTGTCGTCCGCCAGCGGAAATGCAAACATTAATTTTAACAAGGTTAGATTTCTCCTCCCAGGACGACGATCACGCAAATCTCAATGGCGTCTGTGGTTTTCAGTCGACTCAATGAACAGAACAAGGGCCGCTTTATCGCACATTCAACACGGACCATATAAATGTTTCAGTTATATAATAAATTGATACGAGTTTCTCCCCCTATTGTTACAGAGCGGCACACAATCAAGATGAAACCGAATGGACGCTGAAAGCCAAGATAAATTGGGGGACAGGAAAGGGGAGATAATTTCTTTTTTATTTAATTGAGAATAGAACGGGGGGAAATTGCACGGTGTGCCAGATGTTATTGTTTGCTATGGCACTGCTCTTTGATCATGTGTGGCCGGGAGGGAGGCCACCTAGTCTGCAGACAGAGTTTCCAGAGAAATTGAGAAGGGATGGGGGTTCGCTACCAATCAATAACAATGTCTATGGGCAACAACTAATCCAATTTAATATCTTTGAAAAATTGCTCCTATCTGCTGGGACGCCATTTTGAAAGATAAATTGATCCCGTGGATGGTTTTAATTAAAGGTCCGCCATTACTCCAGCCTGCGATGGACACATCTACCAGCGCGATGGCAACACAGACAGAAAATGTGACTCGGGGAAGGGGTATGGGTGGATGGCTGCAGTCACAAATAAGGGCGTGTTCTGTTTAAGTTATTCTTTTATCGTTATTGTTTCAGACTATAACGTCAGACGGAGAAATAAAACAAGCCCGCAGAATAAATATAAACTGGCAAACAGACGCAAGTTTCCTTCCATGGGAATAACCCAATACGTTACACACGAGTTTTATTTTTTCCCAGATCAGATCGGTGAGAAGGAGGGACGCGATTCGGTCTCAACTATCAAGTTTCTATTGTTTTGTTTAAATGAGTGGTGCCACAGATGATAAAAAATATGTTATATTTATTGTTGCAACAATGTTGCTGTTTTTGTTTTGTTTTTTTGTTTTTTTTGGGGGGAGGATTGTTTTTTTTTGTTATGTTTCGTTATTAGGGTTGATATATCAACTACAATGAGCTGAGGAAAGTAGTTCCCAGTGAAAAAGGAGTTCCGTTATTGACACTGCTGTCAGGGATGGAGTGATGAAGACTTTATTGTACTAGGTATACATTTGTTATGTGATGCCATCAGTTCTTTTCATTGTCGTGAAACCTTTCTCCGGATGTAAGTCCCGTTTCGTTTACATCGGATTTAGACTGAAGCGTTTTAAGATCGGGGATTGAACAAATCATTTTTTCTGAGTCAGACAAGCACTCAAACGTTCTGCCGTTCTGACGCTTAATTGTAGTCCTCTTATACCTTTTCACAGTTAAAAACATAACACATTATGAACATAGACATAAACATTGACCATCACCAATTACGTTCTAGAGGAATATAGACATAAACATTGACTATCACCGATACTGTTCTAAAGGAACATAGACATAAACCTTGGTCATTCCCAACACTGTTCTAGAGGAACAAAGATATAAACATCAACCAACACCAAACCCATTCTAGAAGAATATAGACATAACCATTGACCATCATCAATACTGTTCTAGAGGAATATAGACATAAACATTGACCAGCATCAATACTGTTCTAGAGGAATATAGACATAAACATTGACCATCACCAATAGTGTTCTAGAGGAATATAGACATAAACATTGACCATCATCAATACTGTTCCAGAGGAATATAGACATAAACATTGACCATCATCAATACTGTTCCAGAGGAATATAGACATAAACATTGACCATCATCAATACTGTTCTAGAGGAATATAGACATAAACAATGACCATCACCAATACTGTTCTAGAGGAATATAGACATAAACTTTTACCATCACCAATACTGTTCTAGAGGAATATAGACATAAACATTGACCATCACCAATACTGTTCTAGAGGAATATAGACATAAACATTGACCATCATCAATACTGTTCCAGAGGAATATAGACATAAACATTGACCATCATCAATACTGTTCCAGAGGAATATAGACATAAACATTGACCATCATCAATACTGTTCTAGAGAAACATAGAAATAAACATCGACCAACACCATTACCATTTTTTAAGAACAGACAAAAATGTTGACCGTCAAAAATGCCGTTCTAGAAGAGAAAGGAAAAGGCCAACTGCAACCTCCTAAGCATGCAGTATAAGACAGCTAAAAAGGATCGCGCTTGGTGCTAGTAGCTTCATCATATTTTACAAACTGCTTCTGGAGATTACCATTGCTGAAGTACACATATTAGTTTACCACATGCTAATGTTAAGAGCCAATTTCTGTGATGGCTATCTTTCGTAAGAAACGAACAAGAGACAAGCCAACCCCTACAGTATATATATATATATATATATATATATATATATATATATATACATATATATATATATATATATACGAGGAGTGTTCAAATGAAAGCGGACTACCCAGCAACAAGTGAACATACTAACGATGCCCATGATGTCGTTACTTCTATTGTAAACAACACATACTAACCATAAAGTCTGCAAAATTTAATTATCCTCCTACTCATAGTTTCCTCAGCAGACCGCTGAAAACATGGCGGGTGGGATTCGGAATCCGTCCAGAGTAGATCAGAGAACGGTGATTCGATTTCCAACAGCTGAAGGATGTCGATCAGTTGACATTCATTGCAGAATGCTGGTAGTGTATGGCGACAAAAGTGTAGTGAAGGTAACAGTGAAGAACTGGACAACGATGATTAAAGGAAGTGCATTAACGAAAGATCTTCAGAGAACAGCTGATGCGCATATTGTTGCGTCTCTTCCTATTTGAAAAAGATGACCAGATAGGGCATCATCACCAATTGTTGTCGAAAATGGGTCCAGCCAATTAGATATCGATTTACACGACAAACACATCTCATCATAAACGAGAAATATCTTGTTAAAATCAGGTTTAGAATAGAATGTATTTTGCACACAAAAAAACGCTAACAAGTATGTTGCTTTTTTTTATTATACTCTCTGTGAGCATGGACGCCATATTGTATCTATTACTGCGCACGTGTATGCGACACCTAGCGTCTTCAACCTACTATAATCACAAAGCGGAATGCTGCTGCCACCTAATGGCACCTTTATAAACTTCCAATGAAACCTTTGAGTTATCCCATATCAGTTTGTGACCTATTTACGTTATTAACCTCGTGGAAGACTGGTGCGCGTCTCATTGACAGAGAAGAAAATAAGAAAAGGTGGGTCTTAGAAAACTTAAGGGTGCAAATTAATTGATGAACTTCTTCTTCTTCTTCTTCTGCGTACACAGTCAGACAGCAACCATTATTTTTTCGAAAAAAGCGGCGGTCGTCCTGAGACTCTCGCCACTACCATAGAGCTTGTCTTGCAGTTCCACTGGCAATGGCCACATCTGCTCTCTCTGATCCCCGTATGTCGGGCAGTTCTGCAGCAGATGTTCAGTAGTCATTTTACCAGTACCGCACGGGCATTCGTCGGTACACCCTATCTTCAATTTGTTGAATAGGTGGTACCTCAGTCTATTGTGGCCAGTGCGAAGTCTGAAGACAACGACCTGCTCTCTTCGGTTCAACTGGTAATAGGCATCGTTTTTGGTGTAACCAGTATGTTCGGTTTCCCATTTGGTAATGTACCTGGCTTTGATAAGCCGTTTTGACTCTTCGTACGTCATACTGGTATCTGTTTGTGGTAGCCTTGCACCTTCTTTTGCCAGTCTGTCTGCCTCCTCGTTGCCTTGGATGTTGCAGTGTGACGGAACCCACTGTACCACTACCCTTTTTGGTGCGGACAGCTGGCACAGTTTGCAGAGTGCTGCTCTTAAGTCATTAAGCTCAGTGTTTTTCTGGCTTTTTAGCGCTGTGACTACGGCGAGAGCATCTGTCAACAAGACTATGTGGCTCTCATTTTCACTGTGTGTTGCCATTTCTTCCACTGCCGCCCTCAGTGCCTCTGCCTCCGCTCTGAAATTGCTTGTGTACTTACCAGTAGCGAATGACAGTGTTATTTTTCTGCCATTTGGTAGGTTCAGGAATGCTCCTGCCCCTCCGTTCTGTGTAGTGTTTGTTACAGAACCGTCGGTGTATGCATGGGTCCAGTCCATGCTTGGGTAGCTTTTCGTTATGAAGCTTAGGGTAGTGTCTCTCCTTTCTTTTTCGGTCTGGCAGTTTTTGTTTGCAATACCTGGTATATTTTCTACCACCTCTGGAAATATGTCCTGCCTCCAAGTAGGTTTTCGTACAGTAGTGATGGGTTTTGGTGTTGTTAGTGCGTTTATGGGGTCTTCGTGCATCTTTGCTTTGGCTATTTCTGCAAAGTTTCTCCGCTTTAGTTTCCCAGTTCCCAAATTGTTTAGCCTCTGGTACATTGGATGGTCCGTCAGTCTTCGGAGTTTCTCTGACTGCAGCTGGGCTCTGCAGTCTCTTCTGTCGGTCATGGATTGCAGTTTTGTAATCTTTTCAAGTTCTACAATTGGCGTTGACTTCATGCCACCAGTTATGATTCTCATAGCTTGGTTTTGAAGTTTGTTAACTTTATCGAAGTTCGCCTTCGCTGCTGTTGTCCATGCCGCGATGCCATACTCGAGAACTGGTCTCACTCTTCCAGTGTACAGTTTCTTTAGTATGCCTTCGTCTGCTCCCCAGCTTGTGCCAGCAAGTTTCCTCATGATCGCCATTCTTTCTCTGGCTTTCATTCGGTTTCTCTCAATCTGACTTTTCCATGTCATGCGCCGATCAAATGTGACTCCCAGATAGGTTGGGTTGTCGTTTGGCTGCAGGATTTTGCCATTTAGGCTTAATTTGGTACTTTGGGGTTTTAATGAGAGCGAGAATATTGTGCACGTGGTTTTCTCCTCGTTTATTTTGACCAGCCACGAGTTCGCCCACTCTTCCAGCGATGTTAGGGCCGTTTGCATCCGATTTCTTGCTATGGTGAGATTCTTTTCAGAAGTCCACATAGCCAGATCGTCTGCAAACATTGAGCTATGGACTCTTCTTGGTATATTCTCTGTAATATCGTTTATATATACCAGGAAGAGTGTGGGTGACAGTACTCCTCCTTGGGGTACTCCCTGCTCGAGTGTCACCTTTTTGCTCATCTGCCCTTGTACTTGGACTCTGGCCGTTCTTTGTTTGAGGTAGTGGTTGATCCACTTGTACATCTTCCCACAAACATCACTTCTTCTTAGCTTGACTCTAAGTCCATCCTTCCAGACTTTGTCAAATGCCTTTTCCAGATCCACCCAAACAGCTACTGTGTGTTTCTGTGCCTGGTAGGCATCTTCTATCTCCTGGGCTATGAGGATGACCTGGTCCTCAGTGGATCTGTGCTGTCTAAAGCCGGCTTGCTGTGGAATTAGTATTCGTTTTTCTTCCAGATGCCACATCAGTCTGGTGTTTATCATCCGTTCCATCAGCTTGCCGACACAGCTCAGTAGGCTTATGGGCCTGTATCCATTCGGATCTGTTTTGTCCTTTCCTGTTTTTGGTACTGGTACCAGTATTGCATCTTTCCATGCCTGGGGTACAATACCCCTTTTCCAGCTTTGGTTCAGGACTGATAGTAGTTTTTCCTTCGCTGTTTGGCCCAGCCCCATCAGCATTTCGTTTGTTATCCCGTCTTTTCCGGGAGATTTCCTTCTCTTTAGTGTTCTCATAGCCTCTTCCATTTCGCGCATTGTTAGTTTGGCCATCATGTGCTCTTCAGGAGCCGTATTTATGTTTTCGTGCCCCTTTAGCTCTTCGCTAATGTCTGTATGCTTATCTGCAGGGACCTCGATGTGGTTTGCTCTGGCATAGTGATCGACAAAGGCGTTTGCGGCTTTCTTACCTGTGATCAAGTTTTCGCCTTGCTTGATAGTAATTTGTTTATTTGACGGGGTTTCGTCGTTCATGGCTCTGACTAGCTTCCATAGCTTGTTCCCTTCTTTGTCCAGGTTTAAACTTTCCGTTTTATTTTTCCAGCTTTCTCTTGCTGTTTGCTTGAGAGTGTGTTTGTACTTCGCCGCGGCGGCTTTGAGGGCGATGTTTGCCTCCACGGATTTTTCTCGTTCTGCCATGTTCCTCGCATTTGTTACTGCATCTTCCACTTTCTGTAACTCATCATTCCAGTAGGGCTTATAGTTTTTCCTAGCTCCTCTTGGGATGGTTTCAGTGGCGGCTTGCATTATTGCCTTGCTTAGGCTCTCTACCATGGGCTTCATTTTGGTGTTTCGTGTGTTGATGGTTTCACACAGCCCATCTGTCAGGATTGCAAATCTGTCCCAGTCGGCTCGTTTGTAATTCCAACGTGGGAGCGGTTTTGTTTCCTGTGGGCCTACTTCCATGTCAATGGTTAGCCTGATCGGCCTGTGGTCGCTACCTGCCAGTTGGTTTAGCACCTGGCGGTCTATTTTATAGTGTATGTCCTGTGTGGAGAAGGCCAAATCTGGAGTCGAGGTGGTATGCCATGTTCTTGAATAGAAGCTAGGGCTATCCTCCGGCCTGTTGATTAGGGAGAGATTTGCATCTATCTCCCAATCTTCCACTTCGTCACCTCTGCTGTCTGTGTCAGAGTATCCCCATCTCTCCGAGTGGCTGTTGAAATCTCCAACTACTATGCAGTTGGAGTCTCTGACCTCCATACTCGAGAGCGATAGGTCTCTGTTTGGTGGTCCGTACAGATTGAAAATGCGGAGCTTCGTCTCTTGAGCCATTATGTCAACTCCTACAATTTCTGCTTGTCCGGTGTGATTGACAGGTACCGCGCTACTCGGTATGCTGTTTCTGGTCAGTATCAGGACCCCTCCTTTGTGGCCTTCTCTATCTAGACGGAAAGTCTGGTATCCTCTGATTGAGAATTTATGGTTATTGTTGAGGTGCGTTTCCTGGATACATGCCACGTCAATCTTACCTTCATGCAGGTGATGTGTTAGGGAAAGTTTTTTGTTAATGACTCCCTCCGCATTCCACTGTAGTATTCTGAGGGTCTTGATGTTTTGGCCAATAGTCGTTTCCCCATAGCCATGTGCCTTGACTCCACGACACATGGGTGGGTGACCACCAGTAGTCAAGGGTGGGCCCCTTCGAGGCGTGGGGCCCGGCGCTATCGCTGCCTGGCGGGTCTCCTCAGGATGAGCGCCATACGTTTTTCGAATAGGTTGTGCCATCATACTGTGATTTACGTTGCACTGTTTTGTTAGGCTTGCGGCCCCGTGCATCCGATTTCAACAGGCGTTTCTGTAGGGATGCCCTCCTTAGCCTTTGGCTGTCCCCAGCCTATCTGCAAGGCAGCAGTTGTTTACGATCAGAGTTTTCTCTCCTATGGAAGTTGTCTTACCAGACTATCGAGTCTTCACTACTCGTGTCTTTAGGGTGCAATGATGATGATATATGAGATGGACTGGTTTACCCGGAAGAGAGGCAGTCCAGTGTGTCTGTATCCCAGGATCGTCACGTCCTGCCAGAAACGTAGCATTTGCATGTGAGTGGGGTATCTCTTTTTCCCTTTGTTTTCTTGGCTTCTATGCAGAGATGGTACGCCTAGCATTCCCCGCCACCTGGGGTGTTGACACAGTGGGGCAGGTGTGCAATGTCCGCTGGTCTGCATCTCTTCTGCGTCCAGCATGATAGTTATGGCTGATAACGTACAGAGGTAGATATCGTAGCCGGAGTGTATTTAGCCAGAGGACAAGCCTGGTAATGTCACAGAGATGTTGATCGCCTGGTGTGCGGACAACTCTCATGGTCAGTGGTTGAGTCTTGACAGTTCACAGTGTGGTGGCTGCTCTACTGTTTTCGACACCCCGACCAGGTTCTAAGTCTTTGGTTGGTGTTTTTCGCACCCCATCGCCGTATAGGGTGAGTATCAAGCAGTTTGTCCGCCCGCTTTGATTTGCGGGCGGCAAGGACCTCTTACTGTGGCTCTACCTGATAGGGCTGGGGCGCAAGCCCCAGGTCCCGAGCATGTAGGAGCCTCCCATTGCAGTGGTGCTGAGATTTTGGGCGGGATTGCGGCTTACAAGGGTTCGGCCGTAATCCCCCACATGGTAGCCTCGCGCCCTTGGCTTATCAGCCTGGTACGTGAACCAAAGTGTCTGCGGCTCCTCTCGATTTGAGCTGGTTTTCCGTAGCAACGCCCTGTCATTTGTAGGGTAAAACTGACCTGTCTTCAGATGATCTATTTCCAGCACCCGTTCACTATTTGGTCAGACGAATTTATTGAGGGCTTTTGTTTGTCAATGACCAGGTATTTGAAATCTGCGGTTTCTGCAGAGTTAAGACACGATTTCCGTAGCGTTCTTTCATTTGAGTGTTTGGGAGCTGACTTGTCATCCGTGAGTCTAATACCAGCGTACGTTCATTATTAGACCCAAACGGCAGTGCTCTCGATTTGTCAGTTGTTCTACAGTATTGGCGTGTTCAGTCAAATTAAGCCGCAGATTCCACACCTGGTGGTGCCCTTCCGTCAATTCCCTTAGCGAGACAATCAAGTTTCTTAGAGGGTAGCCCCAAAATTTTCGAGGGTCTAATTCCAGCACATGTTCTCTATTAGACCCCGCGAAGGTGTACTTTTTGATAGTCATTCTGCAGTATTGGCGTGGTAAGTTAACTTAGGTAATTGATGAACGAAATCAGTGTAAGGCATTTAAGATATTTAGGTCACATCAAACGACATAACACCTTGGTGACAACAATTCTGGAAGAGAAGGCGGAGGACAAACATGTCAGGAGTAAGCAATTCTATAAGAACATTAAAAAAAAGACCTAGGAAAAGCCTGACTGACTGTTCCATCAGAACCAGAGACAGATGGCGTTGGAGATCCATTGCAGCCGACCTTCAATGTGGAGATGGAACTTAATCGTAACTGAGCAAAGTAGCATTCATTAATACTAATCTCTTAATATGACAGATTAACAAGACTTGTGTGACAAGAGCGAGCGGCCAAGCTGTCTCTATGTGTTTCAATAAAAACCTGTGAATATTCCATTCCAAATAAAAACAAGAGGCCTAGAGGTAGCGAAGAATTGACAGCAGTCAGCGAAGAAGAAGACTACGAAAAGGATTACGAAGAAGAAGAGGAAAAAGAAGAAATTAAAACTAAACTGCACCTTGCACAGCGACTGTCGGATAAAGTCGACTTCATGCCATAGTCGCCTAAATCTCACGATGGACTTTAATTGTAGGAAAAACACTGAATTGATCAATTGATAGCTGAATGAAGATCAATTTATTGAACAGAGATAATGCTTTGGTATCTATTAGTTAAAAAGTAGGTAGTCCAGTGGATAGGATACACTGCATCGATTCACGAGAACACACTCGAACCCTGGTAATAATATATAAATTTTACATTAGTTTCGAAACAAAAATATAAGGCACACTATCATTAAGATGTCGACCAGTATAACTAGACTTGCGCTGAATGGAACCCGCCGGAAAATAGGATTGATGAGGCTGAGAAACACCATGGACAGAGAGTTGTAAGAGTGAGCCATTCAAGGGAGGGTATCAGGGGTGACACTAAAGAATAAGGAGCAGAAAATGAACAGATGGAGAACATGTGTTGCGACATTGTGCTCCATGGGGAACCACACCAAGAAATGGATACATTGGAATAAAAAATTTGGAATGCTCACAGCTCTGTGAATGCCGGGACAATCGATCTTTGTTCCTTAGCACTTTTTGTTCATTTAATTGACTCCAGACACAAACAAAAAGGATGAATTTTTAGTTTCGCTTATAGCTTATTTGTATCTCCTAGTCTTAGTCGACCTGTGCTTCTTTAGCGTGGATGCTCCAGTGCAGGTCCAAACTCTAACGCAAGCTGGATGTAGCCGAACGGAGGATTTCCTGCCTAGCGAGCTAGTCTCGAGCGGCTAATTACTCGTCTGCGTTGAGACAAGTGCCGCGATGGGTGTTTAGTCGATACGCGAGCTCATCGTAATAGACTCAAACACTAGAGCAAAGTAGACCCACAGCCTGCTAGGCGCCATCTACGATTTTCTTAATAAATCATCGAACCATGGCCGGTGTTATGCCATGTTATACAGTTAGTAGCCTGTTACAGCATGCCCTCTGTGGGGCTCTTCTTGTTTGTCTTACCTAAAGACCCAAGCGGACCAGCCGAGATTTTTGTGTCTATTTGTTTTGAAATGACAAAAAATATTCGTTTTGAGCTGAGTATTTTTATTCCCGTTGGTATTAACAGCCACTTGTTGGTTATTGATTTTGTTAGGAACTGTGGCCTATTGTACAAATATCAGCCATTTATCACCTACATTGTTAAACAAAATTATTTCATATTATTCCTGCTCTCAATGGCTGCCTTTGTTATTGCAATGTAATAAAGGTTAGTTTGTGTCGTTCCCAGATATACGCATACATATACACATCGCATACATACACAGACACACACACACACACACATCCATATATTAACGCAGGTTAAAACACACATACGCATATACAGACCTTCACAAGTACGCATATACAGACCTTCACAAGTACACATATACACATTCATGTTCATAAACACACTATCTCACATTCGTGTAAGCATTTGTACACACTAGCAGTGATTCTTACGTTATAACAGGAAATATATTCACAAAATAGATGTTGTTGTTGTTGTTGAATGCCACAATGAGTATGTTTACTCTTTCGTTTGCCCAGAGAATGAAGTTGAGTGGCTGGTTGCAGTTGCTTTCCACAGATCCCGAGCATGATGATGAAGATGTACCGAGTCCTTCGGGTGATGTGGTGTGCCTGGCTACATCTGCGTGACGCTCACTACTACGGGGAAAACGTCAATCTAAATCTTGTTAGTCAGACTGCCTCGAAATCCGCTTGTTTTCTGGCAATGCCTTTTGGAAGACAGATGTGGTCTTGTTCAGTTTATTATGATAGGCCCTGCCACGACGTTTTGGTCAATATGTTGTGCCTGACCCTGACGGAATGTTCTTGTCAGTATGTTGTGTCTGACCCTGACGGAATGTCCTTGTCAGTATGTTGTGTCTGACCCTAACGGAATGTCCTTGTCAGTATGCTGTGTCGGACCCTGACGGGATGTCTTTCTCAGTATATTATGGCTGACCCTGACGGGATGTCTTTCTCAGTATGTTGTGGCTGACCTTGATGGGATGTCCTTCTCAGTATGTTGTGTCTGAACCTGACGGGATGTTCTTGTCAGTATGTTGTGTCTGACCCTGACGGGATGTCTTTGTCAGTATGTTGTGTCTTACCCTGACGGGATGTCCTTGTTAGTATGTTGTGTCTGACCCTGACGGGATGTCCTTGTCAGTATGTTGTATCTCACCCTGACGGGATGTCCGTGTCAGTATGTTGTGTCTGACCCTGACGGCATGTCCGTGTCAGTATGTTGTGTATGACCCTGACGCGACGCATTTATCAAATATGTTGTGCATGACCCTGACGCGATGGCGTTATTCGTATGTTGTCCCTCACCCTGAAGCGGTGTCCTTGTCAAAATGTTCTTTCTGACCCTGACGCGACGTTTTGGTCAATACGTTGTGACCTGACTCTGACGCAATGTCCTTGTCAGTATGATGAGTCTGACACACACACACACACGCACACGCACGCACGCACGCGCACACACACACACACAACACACACACACACACACACGCACGCACGCACACACACACACACATTACTACATTCATTTGATGCTGTTTGTCCATCAGGTGTGATGATGACTACTCTCTCTGTTAATCCCTTTGGAATATGCTCGATCAGCTGATTAACTCTTAAGTGACTGAGACTCCCGACGTTGGTCTGGAAATACCTTGGGGAGTGTGGACAGGGAATTCTCAGACACATATACACATGCAGTTACAGTTACGTGATAACTGGAAATAGTTTCATAGAGTACGTGCAGTCTAGTGGTGGAACGTCCGTTTAACTATCCAATGGTTCCCGGGTTGAATCACGTCGTGTCCAATTCGACTCACATACAGTATTTTATTGGTATTATCGCTTCTCCAATCGTACGGAAATAAATGGCAACGTAACTTACTCCACACCTGCCAAGAAACGTATAACAGCTAAAAAGTTTGGCATTTTTAAGAAGTGACGTTTTGCAAAGGACATGCAACTTACACATAAATATATATATATATATATATGAGCAAGTTAAGGTAGCAGTGAAAAAGGCAAATGCAATGTTAGGTATGATAAAAAGAAATATTAAACATAGGAGCAAGGAAGTGATCGTCAAACTGTATAAAGCTTTAGTTAGACCTAGATTGGAGTACTGTGTACAGGTGTGGAGTCCTTATCATAGAGGGGATATAAACATGCTGGAAAGAATACAAAAAAGAGCGACAAAGATGATAGTGGGATTCCAGAATTACAGTTATGAGGAACGACTCAGAAAAACGGGCCTACAGTGTCTCGAAGAGAGAAGAATTCGTGGTGACTTAATACAGGTTTATAAGATGATCAGAGGAATCGATAAATTAGACTATAACAAGTTTTTTTAAAATACAGCCACCTACAATAACACGAGGGCATAGCTACAAGCTGATTAAAGAGAGGTCCAGGTTAGATATTAGGAAATATTTTTTTAGTCAGAGAGTGGTGTCTGCTTGGAATGCATTGCCAGGGGAGGTGGTGGAGGCAGGGACAGTTAATGCGTTTAAGAATAAACTGGATGCGCATAGATTTTAGAGCAAGGTGATGTAAATGTAACTGGTTGTATACAGACTCTGCAGGGTCTTCTAAACCAGTATAAAGACGTTAAGTTATATATATATATATATATATAGATGCACTCACATAACACTCGCGTACATACATGTATACAAACTCACCCACACATTCATATAATCACATACATTCTTTAATCATTGCGTTATATTTGGAAATATTGGCGCATATTAATTTAACACTATCACACAAACACATACACCTTGACACGCACATCTGTTTGGTATAATCGTCCCTGAGAAGATACTCTGAACGTACGAGTAAGAAAATGGCAAATGTTATCCAACAGTAGCAGTCACTGCTGTCGTGGATGAAGTATTAAAGGGCGTAAGTGTATGTGGTCTCAGCTTTTTTGTTAGGTTTAGTAAACAGTTTCCTTACTCGCTACCTTTTCTCACATTTGTCCATCAGGTAACCATTTACACCTGGACAGGTAACCATTTACACCTGGATTCATTTGGAACGTTTGGATTCTGGCGGATAATCCCGATACTTCTACATTTGAAAGTAGTTGGTAAAATGGCTGTGAGTTTACTTTACAACCATAGTGTAGGATGTTCAAATCTCGCCTTGATCGATCGGACAGATCGAAGATGAACGGGAATTTGTCATTGTTTGACCACTTCCTCGTGTAGACCCAGCTGTAAATGGATACATGGCAAACATGTTGAGCCCTAACGGCACTTAAGGTATACGTGTTTTGTCGTGGTCACTATCATCAATGAACGAATATGGGGGCGTCATGACGAAACAGAAGGGACTGAGCGCACATGGGGGCGTCATGACGAAACAGAAGGGACTGAGCGCACATGGGGGCGTCATGACAAAACAGAAGAAACAGAACGCAAATGAGGGCGTCATGACGAAACAGAAGAGATGGAGCGCACATGGGGGCGTCATGACGAAACAGAAAGGACAGAGCGCACATGGAGGAGTCATGACGAAACAGAAGGGACGGAGCGCACATAGGGGCGTCATGACAAAACAAAAGGGACGGAACGCACATGGGGGCGTCATGACGAAACAGAAGGGACGGAGCGCACATGGGGGCGTCATGACGAAACAAGAGGGACGGAGCGCACATGGGGGCGTCATGACGAAACAAGAGGGACGGAGCGCACATGGGGGCGTCATGACGAAACAGAGGGGACGGAGCGCATATGGGGGCGCTATGACGAAACAGAGGGGAAAGCGCACATGGGGGCGTCATGACGAAACAAAAGGGAAAGCGCACATGGGGGCGTCATCACGAAACAAAAGGGACGGAGCGCACATGGGGGCGGAGGTGGGGGGTGGGGGGTGGGGGCATCTTGATGGAACGAAAAGAGGAACTAAGTTCATACAGGGCCACCGAGAAGAAACGAAGTTGGTTCTGCAAGCTATTTTCAATATCCATTACATCTTTATTTAAAAGCGAGTGCCTTAGAAATACGCATCGCCATACACACATAAACATATCAAACATACACATACAAACCTAACAAAGATACACACAAACATAACGAACATAACGCACACAAACATAACAAAGATACACATACAAACATAATAAGCATAACACACACAAACTTAACAAAGTTACACACAAAAACAAAACAAACATAACCCACACAAACATAACAAGCATACACGCACAAACATAACAAACATAAACACATAAATATAACAAGCATACACACACAAACATAACAAGCATACATACACAAACATAACAAGCACACACACAAACATAACAAAATTATACAAACATAAAAAGCATACACAAACAAACATAACTAGCATGCACAGACAAATATAACAATCATACACACACAAATATAACAAGCATACCCACAATCATAATAAACACACACACACACAAACATACAAATTTACAGAAACATAGAAAGCATACACACACAAACATAACAATCATACACACACAAACATAACAAGCATACACACAAACATAACAAGCATACACACACACACATAACAAGCATGCACACACAAACATAACAAGCATACACACACAAACATAACAAGCATGCACACACAAACATAACAATCATACACACACAAACATAATAAGCATACACACACAAACATTACAAGCATACAAACACAAACATAACAAGCACACACACAAACATAACAAGCACACACACAAACATAACAAGCATACACACAAACATAACAAGCATACATACACAAATATAACAAGCACACACACACACAAACAAAACACAATTACACAAACATAACAAGCATACACACACAAACATAACAAGCATGCATACACAAACATAACAAGCATACACACACAAACATAACAAGCATGCACACACAAACATAACAATCATACACACACAAACATAACAAGCATACACACACAAACATTACAAGCATACAAACACAAACATAACAAGCACACACACAAACATAACAAGCACACACACACAAACATAACAAGCACACACACAAACATAACAAGCACACACACATAAACATAACACGCACACACACACACAAACATAACAAGCATACACACACAAAAATAACAATCATACACACACAAACATAACAAGCACACACACACAAACATAACAAACACACACACACAAAGATAACAAGCACACACACACAAACATAACCAGCACACATACACAAACATAACAAGCACACACACACACAAACATAACAAGCACACACACAAACATAACAAGCACACACACACAAACATAACAAAATTACACACAAAAACATAACAATGCTACACACACACAAATATGAACAGACTAGCACATCAAAGATCTTGATAACCTGGCTAGTAAAGTCAACCTTGAAACCTCGCTCCAAAATTGCACAGAAGAAATATAATTTCTGAACGGTTGGTTCTGTTCTACCATTAGACGACGTCACTACACCCAAGGAAAATCTATAAGTTAACTGTCTACCTAGCAAACTACAACGGGTTGTGAAAGTGCTGGCTCCAACAATATGTTTGTTGCACATACCCTGATCCTTCCACTACACAGCCGCTTCCTGTTCCATCCATGATTATTTAAAAAATGTTTGCAGTTTGTTGCCTGTGAGTCCATCGACTGCAGCGTTAACATCCAGAAGCGGTAATTTCCGGCGACATAATCCCACCCGTATCCACATCCAAAGTCCCAACCGTGGATGCCCTGTGTGCAGAAACTTCGGCTGGTTCATTAAAGGGAACTCCAACTTGACCAGACCTGTATCTGCACCTGTGTTCGAATTGCCCCGTGACCTCTACATCCGCTATCCACGCATCCCGTTGCTAGTGTCAGCTCGATCTTTCTGAAGGTTACTCTGAATTTGACCTTATTCTGCACCAGACCTAGTGCTCGGCTTAAGACAGTCATACTCGTGACCCAGAAATGACAGGTCAATGCTCCGTTTCCAAGGCCTTTTTTAATGACAAGTCCTGCCAAACGGAAGAACTTGGCTCTTTGAGACTTCCGCGTCTTAAATGTGAACATTAATATCCCATTATAAGGATGATAGTAAACTCACCTGCCCAGTCCACGAAAGGTTTATGTGTTACAATAACCACCACAGCAAAAACTGCCATCTGGGATGAAGTGTCAGAAACTTTATTTTGTTAAGGCACAGCTTGTAAGAGATGGGGAGGGCAGTTGCAGTTCTCGCTGTCACTTTATCTATTAAGGTAGGTCATGTACCCATTTACAGATGAATCTCTTATACACCTGGTTCGACCTGTCGGTAGGAGAAATTTAACCGCTGCATTTAGAACATACGTAACCTGAAACAACCTTTATATATTACTCAGATCTAGAATTGATATTTTCTAAACGATCTATAATTTCGTGTTGTCGGAGGCGTGAAAGGGAAGCAAAGAGTAATAACACTGTAACCTGCCATAAATGTCGTAACACTTGAATATGGAATGTTGTTCTTGGGGATAGCTATCTGTAGAAACTCAAAGGTACAAAAACTTGAGTATATATGGGCAGGTCAACATTTAATGACTGCGTGAATTTTTGTCAGGCCTATGCCCCAGATAGAGTTGAACATGTATTCAATGAAGATTAATCCATTCAATGTAGTTTCCGTTGGAAAAGGACGCTGGAAAAGGAGAGAGGTAAAATGCAAGGAAGGGAATACAAGCCGCTTGCCATGTCGCTAGTCTTTCAGTGTCCAGACACAATGCTTTTATGCGTTCAAACACGCTTATTTCATTCATAGAAACCGTCTAGTTGGCTATATCATTTCATTCTCGTTCAGTACAGTTGATGTCTCCACAGCAAAGATCAGCCGCTGCAATTGCTCTCATTTGTTCACTGTTTCTTGCCTTGATGGTAAACTCTGCTACGCACTTGCCTGACCATCTCAAACGTTCACTGTTTCTTGCCTTGATAGTAAACTCTGCTACGCACTTGCCTGACCATCTCAAACGTTCACTGTTTCTTGCCTTGATGGTAAACTCTGCTACGCACTTGCCTGACAATCTCAAACGTTTACTGTTTCTTGCCTTGATGGTAAACTCTGCTACGCACTTGCCTGACCATCTCAAACGTTCACTGTTTCTTGCCTTGATAGTAAACTCTGCTACGCACTTGCCTGACCATCTCAAACGTTCACTGTTTCTTGCCTTGATGGTAAACTCTGCTACGCACTTGCCTGACAATCTCAAACGTTTACTGTTTCTTGCCTTGATGGTAAACTCTGCTACGCACTTGCCTGACCATCTCAAACGTTCACTGTTTCTTGCCTTGATGTAAACTCTGCTACGCTTTTGCCTGACCATCTCAAACGTTCACTGTTTCTTGCCTTGATGGTAAACTCTGCTACGCACTTGCCTGACCATTTCAAACGTTCACTGTTTCTTGCCTTGATGGTAAACTCTGCTACGCACTTGCCTGACCATCTCAAACGTTCACTGTTTCTTGCCTTGATGGTAAACTCTGCTACGCACTTGCCTGACCATCTCAAACGTTCACTGTTTCTTGCCTTGATAGTAAACTCTGCTACGCACTTGCCTGACCATCTCAAACGTTCACTGTTTCTTGCCTTGATGGTAAACTCTGCTACGCACTTGCCTGACCATCTCAAACGTTTACTGTTTCTTGCCTTGATGGTAAACTCTGCTACGCACTTGCCTGACCATATGTTTGCCACCCAGATTTCCTACCAGTTTGTTTTCAGTAGAATTGTAATTCTTTTGATGACCATTATATCTTATCGGCTCAATTGGCTTAGTTCTTCATCTTCTTCTTCTTCTTCGTACACTGTCAGACGTCAACTTTAATTAGTTCGAAGAAAGCAGCTGTCATCCTGAGGCTGTCGACACTGCCATAGAGCTTGTCTAGTGTTGGCACTAGTGATGGCCACAGGTGCTTTCTCTCGTCCTCGTATGCTGGGCAATTTTGCGGCAAATGTTCAGAGGTCATTTTCCCTGTACCACAGGTGCATTCGTCAGTGCCACCTATCTTCAGTTTATTAAATAGATGGTACCTCAGTCTGTTGTGGCCTGTGCGGAGTCTGAAGACCACGACCTGCTCTCTTCTATTCAACTGGTAATAGGCATCATTTTTTGTGTAGCCCGTATGCTTTGTTTTCCATTTGGCCATGTATCTGGCCCTAATAAACCTTTTGGACTGTTCGTAGGTCACACTAGAATCTGGTTGTGGTAATCTTGCACCTTCTTTTGCCAGTCTGTCTGCCTCCTCGTTGATTTGAATGTTACAGTGGGATGGAACCCACTGTACCACTACGCTTTTTGGTGCGGACTGCTGGCATAGTTGACAGAGTACTGCTCTTAAAAAATTTATTTAGTTCAACATTTTTATTTGCTTCCCTAATTGCTTCAAGACTTCTGTAGTCGTTTTCTTTCTTTTGTTGTTTTTTGTTGTTGTCACATAATTATGTCTTCTTGTTCTGAGACATTCATTTCAACAACTAAAATGATATGTTGACCTGCTAATTTCAACCATAGAAAATGTATGGTTGGTTTTGTCGAAAACAAAGACATTGGTAATATCCAAGCAACATAGGCAATTAAATATATCCATCAATGGAGAAATAATCGATCAAGTACATATGTTTACATTTTTGTGACAAACCATAACAGAAGATGCCCGCAATGTGACAGAAATTAATTGCAATGGCAGAAAAGGGCTCAAAGAATATCAGGATAGAACTTAGGAAAAGCATAAACGCCATTCTTCTTCTTCTTCTTCTTCGTTCATTCTCAATCTCTCACTACCAAACCGTGAAAGAGCTTAAGTAGCAGAATGTAGTAAAGAGAACGGAATGCGTTGTGTTGTAGTTTACAGCATGGCTGCGATATTTGTACCTTTCGGTCCAACACATCCGACTTCAGTAAGCATTTTTGAATACCGGGTTAGCATTCCCTTTTTGATCCCTTCTCCTTAGCCAGTCTGCCCTGCTGCAGCCTGTTATCCAGGATCACCACGTGAAGGTGTAGAAGGGTCTTGGCAGCTATAGTTCGCTGGCCCTGATGCTAGGAGTCAGCTATGGGTCGCTGACCGCTGCAGCATCTTGATCCCTAAACACCATTCATATATGGCCAGTTACACCGTATGGAGATGAAACATGCATGTTAGTGAAAAATGATTTTAAAAGTGTGAAATATGGTGCTTCCGTAGAATGAACAGAGTTAATTGGACAAAAACAAAACGGAGGGGCAGGAGCATTTCTGAACCTACCAAATGGCAGAAAAATAACACTGTCATTCGTTACTGGAAAATACACAAGCAATTTCGGAGCGGAGGCAGAGGCACTGAGGGCGGCAGTGGAAGAAATGGTGACAGGTAAAAGGAATGAAAGCCACATAGTCCTGCTTACAGATGCTCTGGCCGTAGTCACAGCACCAAAAAGCCAGAAAAATACTGAACTTAATGATTTAAGAGCAGTACTCTGTCAACTATGCCAGCTAGCCGCATCAAAAATGGTAGTGGTGCAGTGGGTTCCATCTCACTGCAACATCCAAGGCAACGAGGAGGAAAACAGACTGGCAAAAGAAGGTGCAACACTACCACAACCAGATACTAGTATGACATACGAAGAGTCAAAACGGCTTATTAGATCTAGATACATGACCAAATGGGAAACCGAACATACTGGCTACACCAAAAACGATGCCTATTACCAATTGAACAGAAGAGAGCAGGTCGTTGTCTTCAGACTTCGTACTGGCCACAATAGACTGAGGTACCACCTATTCAACAAATTGAAGATAGGTGGCACATACGAATGCCCGTGTGGTACCGGGAAAATGACCGCTGAGCATTTGCTGCAAAACTGCCCAACATACGAGGATCAGAGAGAGTAGATGTGGCTATCACCAGTGGCAACACTAGACAAGCTCTATGGCAGTGTCCACAGCCTCAGGATGACGGCTGCTTTTTTCGAAAAAATAATGGTTACTGTCTGACTGCGTACGATGAAGAAGAAGAAGAAGTTGGAATAAAATAAGATCCAATGACAATGTACTCACTGATGTGGGCGCATAAAGACAAATATTGCATATGGAACAAAAACGTCCGTTAGGTTGGCTGATTCACAATATGAGACATGAACGTCTTCTACAGAGGATACTAGAGGGCAAGATTCAAGGGAAGAGAAGACCGGGCGACCATAACTCACATTTACGTCTCATGAATGCATGTACATTAAAGTGCGAATCTACGCTGCAATGAAAGAGAACTGCAGAGGATAGGGTCAAATGGAGAGACATGCTCAGACAATCTTACAACCAGTCTTAGGACTGATTAACAAGAGGGTAGGGTCAAATGGAGAGACATGCTCAGACAATCTTACAACCATTCTCAGGACTGATTAACCAGAGGGTAAGGTCAGATGGAGAAACACGCCCAGACAACCTTACAACCAGTTTCATGACTGATCCGCCAGAGAATACGATCAAATAGAGAGAAATGTTCCGACAACCTTGCAACCAGAGGTTAGGGTCAAATAGAGAGACATGCTCAGACAACCTTACAACCAGTTCTCGCACTGAACAAACTAGATGATGATCCTTATCTTCTTTTGTTCTCGTGATTATTTCAACCGTAAAAAATGTTTGGCTTAGCTTCGGCTTGGATCGTTCGTTCTCAATTTTCCGCTACCAAACCCTGAAATGGGTTTAAGTAACAGAATGTAGTCCAGTCAACGGAATACGTTGTATCGTAGTTTATAGCTTGACTGCGAAATTTTACTTTTCGATCCAACACATCCGACTTCAGCAAACATGTGTTGAGTACCGGGCTAGCATTCCGTCTTCGGTCTATTCTCTTTGGTCAGTCTGCTCTGTTGCAGCATGTTATCCAGGATCACCCCGTGGAGGTATAGAAGGGTCTTGGCAGCTCTGATTCACTGACCCCGACGCTAGCAGTCAGCTATGGGTCACTGACCGCTTCAGCTCATGCGCTGCTCAGCTCTGGTTTGCTGATCCCGACGCTAGCAGTTAGCTATGGGTCACTGACCGCTTCAGCTCATTCGCTGCTCAGCTCTGGATTGATGACACTGACGATAGCAGTCAGCTATGGGTCACTGACAGCTGTAGCTCATGCGCTAAGTGTGATTTGTTATATCACCAGGTTCGTATTCTCTTCATTAAAAACACATTTATTTCAACCACAGAAAAAGTCTGTCTGGTTGCATCACATAATCTATGACTTTAAATTGGCCTTGGTGCTTCCAATATTATTGACAGTTATTCGATGATACAAATAAACGCTCCTGCATATCCCATCTCTAGCTGCAACCTATTATTTCACTACATCCATTGTAAACCTTTTTGTAAAGTGTAACAGCATGTAATAACTAATAATTGTCCAATACATGGTAGAATTAAATTGATGCATTCATGCCTGTGATTCGCTAGTTGATGAGTTGGGTGGGTGGGGGATAGTGTTGTGTCATTAATATCACGTTTAACCTACTAGACCCGATAAAACGTATCAAACAAAAATGTTGAGGGGGGAGTAGACAGATTTAGAAGAGCGTGCGATCACGGTGACAGTTGCAGCCATCTGTTGCATGCTGGGAGTTGGTTGCCACGTTGCGAGCTCCAGATGTGTCTACTGGATGTGATAGTTAATTGTTGGAAAAGTCATCCTAATGCAAATAGGAAAACCATAAAATCGTAACATGAAATAGCTTTTGGCTATCATATTGCTGTTGTGGTTAGCCTGAATATTTTTCGTTCAACGGGACAATGAGTTAGCACGTCATTTGCGCTGGATTGTCTTATCTCGTTGCAGAGGCGGATGGAACAATGAACAATGAAAGGAGGTGTATCACGTCATTGGACCTAAGTTAAATATTCAAACCATCTGACAATTTTCTTATTTATATATTTAACTCTGAAATATTATATTGTTTTGTATTTCACTGCTGGGTCGGCCGGGAAGGTTATGAGACTAAGAAATATAGGTCGTTTCCCCCGGAAGTCACTGAGTAGTGCACAGATAAAGCTACACTGTTTCTATATTTGCAATAAAAAATGCTAAATTTTAGCTTAGCAGACTGTTTAAGACTTGTCCCCTTGATATGGAGATTCGAACTTTACAGCTCATTTCAGATTAAACGTTTACAGTTGTTTACAGTTCATTTTTAAGCAGATGCCAATATACTCTACATACAAAAATGAAGGAGGTTCGATGAGGCGCCAAAGTCTGAGCTTACAGCAACTAGCGACTCACAGCAGGTT
This sequence comes from Ariolimax columbianus, assembly GCA_036924085.1. Taxonomy (NCBI): domain Eukaryota; kingdom Metazoa; phylum Mollusca; class Gastropoda; order Stylommatophora; family Arionidae; genus Ariolimax; species Ariolimax columbianus. The sequence goes on from JAVGWX010000008.1 coordinate 64,548,238, forward strand.
GCTTCCGTTAGGACCAGGGAATCAGAGCTGACAAAGACTGATTGATAGCTTTGAGTGACAGTCCTGGAAACGTAATGTCGCCGAAGATGCAGCACAGTAACTGAGCTGAAATCAGCCAGTGACTAATAGTTCAGGCACCCTATTCCGCATCGAAGCGAAGGTGCGGCAAACGGATTGCACTGGTGTTCTCTTGCTAAATGAATAGGGACCACAAGCCCGATACTCATAAATAGCTAGCTAAAATCAGACGTGTCGGGCCGAATGTCACACATATCGCAACCTTGCTACAAACTACGACACAGCGTCACAACTCCTTCTCAGAACGAATGCATACGAAGAAGAAGAAGAAGAAGAGAAGAAGAAGAAAAAGAAGAAGAAAAAGAAGAAGGAGAAGAAGAGACAGAAGAAGACGTAAACATACTGCATTTATGCAGCCTGAATCGAAGTGAGAAAACAAACATGGTCAAACAAAAAGTGTGCTGAAATGGAGCGAAGGAACACATCGTCCCATGCAAGACGATTGCAATAGAAGAAAGCTCCCGTAGGAGCATTGGAACAAAACGACAGATGTCCTCCTTGCAGAATGCCTGACTCCAAATCATATGAAACCTAAACCAGTGGTTTTATTAAAAACATTTGAAAGTTACATCGTTTCTTTTTCTCCCTCTTCTTCTTCTTCGTACGCTGTCAGACGTCAACCTGTATTTTTTCGAAAAAAGCAGCGGTCATCCTGAGGCTGTCGACACTGCCATAGAGCTTGTCTAGTGTTGCCACTGGTGATGTCCACATGTACTTTCTCTGATCCTCGTATGTCGGGTAGTTTTGCAGCAAATATTAAGCGACATCGTTTGATGTGACATAATTAAATATAGCAACTGCTATGAAGCAAACATGTCACAGTTAGAAAAAGTACCTATAGGAATTCAGACACGCATCCCCCTGCTTGGGTATACGGCGGATGCCGTAAGAAAAAAATGACTTTGGTTGCTATTTGAACGACTTGGTCACCGATGCATGACTTCTTAATTGGAGTCGAATCTTTGTCTCTTCAGAAATTATTTTAAGGGTCCAAACTAATGGAACTCACATGGGAACAATTCGGGATTATAAGATGGATCTGGCAGTACTTCCCACCTTTTCTGTGCTAACGCTTTCTGAAAAATGTTCGCCCATTGTCATGCAACAGAATCACACCACGGGAAAGCATGCCGGGTCGATTATTCTTGATTGCTGCATGCACCTTGTATGATCTGTCATTGTAGCGGATGGCATTGATGTTCACGTCATGCTCTTTAAAGTCTGCCAACAAAAGTTCCTCATGGCTAAAAAACGCAGTCTCCATAACCTTACCATTGGAAATGTGTGAATTGAATTATTTTTTTTTGGTTTTAGTGATCCAGGATGTTTCCATTGCATGCTAGCAGTTTTGCTGTTCGGCTTAATGAGGTGGAACCACAATTCATGACCTGCCACTATGCGCAAAAGAAAAGAATCGCCCTCCTCTTTGTATCGCAGCAAGTGCTTCAAGCTTCATCCCATGCGTTTTTCCTTATGCTGGTTGGTCAGCAGCCGAGGTATCCATTGTGAACACACCTTCCGATACTTCAGTTTCTTGTTAACCGACATTTGAACTGTCCGTTGATATAATGGCACAAGAGACGAAGATCTGCATCTTCAATCTGCATGGCCCACCAAACAAAGACCTGTCGCTCTCGAGTATGGAAGTCAAAGACTCCAACTGCATAATAGTTGGAGACTTCAACAGCCACTCGGAGAGATGGGGATACTTGGACACAGACAGCAGAGGTGACGAAGTGGAAGATTGGGAAATAGACACAAATCTCTGTCTTATCAATAGGCTGGAGGATAGCTCTAGCTTCTATTCTAGAACCTGATATACCACCTCTACTCCAGACTTGGCCTTTTCCACGGTGGATGTTCACCACAAAATAGACCGCCAGGTGCTGAACCAATAGGCAGGTAGCGACCATAAGCCAATTAGGCTAGAAGTTGATATGGAAGTAGGCTCACAGGAAATAAAACCGCTCCCACGTTGGAATTACAAACGAGCCGACTGGAACAGATTTGCAATCCTGACAGATGGGCTGTGTGAAACCATCAACACACGCAATAACAATATGAAGCCCATTGTTGAAAGCCTAAGCAAAGAAATAATGCCAGCTGCCACTGAAATAATCCCAAGGGAAGCAAAGAAACATTACAAGCCTTATTGGAATGATGAATTGCAGAAAGCTTAAGACGAAGTCTCAAATGCCAGGAACATGGCAGAGAGAGAACAATCTATGGAGGCAAATATCGCCCTCAAAGCCACCACGGCGAAACACATACACTCAAAACCAAATAACAAAAGAAAGCTGGAAAAGCTAAACAGAAAGTCTCAATCTAGATAAAGATGGGAACAAACTATGGAAGTTAGTCAGAGCCATGAATGACGAAACTCCATCAAACAAACAAATTACCATCAAGCAGGGCGACAACATGCTTACTGGAAAAAAAGCAGCAAACGCCTTTGTTGAACATTATGCCAGAGCAAACCACATCGATGTCCCTGCAGATAGGCATACAGACATTAGGGAAGAACAAAATGGGCACGACAACATCAATATGGCATCATAGGAGCACATGATGGCAAAACTAACAATGAATGAAATGGAAAAGGCCATGAGAACTTTAACGAAAAAGAAATCACCCGGAAAAGATAGGGTAACAAACGAGATGCTGATGGGGCTGGGCCAAACAGCAAAGAGGAAGTTGTTATCAGCTCTGATCCAAAGCTGGAAAAAGGGTATTGTACCCCAGGCATGGAAAGACGAAGTACCTGTACCAGTACCAAAGAAAGGTAAAGATAAAACAGATCCAAATGGATACAGACCTATCAGTTTCCTGAGCTGTGTAGGCAAACTGATGGAACGTATGATAAACAGCAGACTGATGTGGCATCTGGAAGAAAAACACATGCTAATTCACCAGCAGGCAGGCTTTAGACAGCACAGATCCACTGAGGATCAGATCACCCTCATAGCCCAGGAAATAGAGGATGCCTACCAGGAGCAAAAACACACAGTAGCGGTTTGGGTGGATCTAGAAAAGGCATTTGACAAAGTCTGGAAAGAGGGACTGACAGTCAAGCTACGAACAAGTGAAGTTTGTGGAAAAATGTACAAATGTATTAGCCACTACCTCAAAAATAGAACGGCCAGAATGCAAGTTCAAGAGCAGATGAATAAAAAGGTGACACTTGAGCAGGGAGTACCCCAAGGGGGAGTACTGTCACCCACACTCTGCCTGGGGTTTATAAATAACATGACAGAGAATATACCAAGAAGAGTCCACAGCTCAATGTTTACAGACGATCTGGATATGTGGATCTCTGAAAAGAATCTCACCATAGCAAGTAATCGGATGCAGCAGGCCCTTACATCGCTGGAAGAGTGGGCGAACTCATGGCGGGTCAAAATAAATGAGGAAAAAACAACATGTACGATATTCTTGCTTTTAAACAAACACCAAAATAAGTCTTAACGGCAAATACCTGCGGCCAAACGACAACCCAAACTACCTGGGAGTCACATTTGATCGGCGCATGACATGGAAAAGTCAGATCGAGAGAAACCGAATGAGAGCCAGACAAAGAATGTCAATCATGAGGAAACTTGCTGGCACAAGCTGGGGAGCAGACGAAAGTATACTAAAGAAACTGTACACTGGAAGAGTGAGACCAGTCCTCGAGTATGGCATTGCGGCATGGACAACAGCAGCAAAGACGAACTTCGATAAAATTAGCAAACTTCAAAACCAAGCCATGAGAGTTAGAACAGGAGGCATGAAGTCAACGCCAATTGTAGAACTTGAAAAGATTATAAAACTGCAATCCATGACCGACAGAAGAGACTGCAGAGCATAGCAGCAAGCAGAGAAACTCAGAAGACTGACTGACCATCAAATGCATCAGAGACTAAAACATTTAGGAAATGGGAAACTAAAGCGGAAAAACTTTGCATAAATCGCCAAAGCAAAGATGAACGAAGACCATATGAACGCACTAACAACACCAAAGCCCATCCCTAATGTACGAAAACCTACCTGGAGGCAGCATATATTTCCAGATGCGGAAAAAAATATAGCATGTATTGAAAACAAAAACAACCAGACTGAAAAAAGAAAGAAGAGATACAACCCTGAGGTACATAACGGAAAACTACCCAAGCATGGACTGGACCCATGCATACACCTACGGTTCTGTAACAAAAACAACACAGAACGGAGGGGCAGGGGTATCCCTGAGCGTACCAAATGGCAGAAAAATAAAACTGTCAGTGGCAACTGGAAAATACACAAGCAATTTCAGAGCGGAGGCAGAGGCACTGAGGGCTGCAGTGGAAGAAATGGTTACAGGTAAACGGAATGAAAGCCATATAGTCCTGCTCACAGATGCCCTGGCCGTAGTCACAGCACTAAAACGCCATAAAAATACTGAACTATATAATTTAAGAGCAGTACTCTGTCAACTATGCCAGCATACCGCACCAAAAAGAGTAGTGGTACAGTAGGTTCCATGCCACTGTAACATCCAAGGCAACGAGGAGGCAGACAGACTGGCAAAAGAAAATGCAAGACTATCACAACCAGATACTAGTGTGACATACGAGGAGTCAAAAAGACTTATTAGAGCTAGATACATGACCAAATGGGAAACAGAACATACTGGCTACACAAAAAACGATGCCTATTACCAGTTGAACAGAAGAGAGCAGGTCGTGGTCTTCAGACATCGCACTGGCCACAATAGACTGAGGTACCACTTATGAAACAAATTGAAGATAGGTGGCACTGACGAATGCCCGTGTGGTACCGGGAAAATGACCGCTGAATATTTGCTGCAAAACTGCCCGACATACGAGGATCAGAGAGAGCAGATGTTGCCATCACCAGTGGCAACACTAGACAAGCTCTATGGCAGTGTCGACAGCCTCAGGATGACCGCTGCTTTTTTCGAAAAAATACTGGTTGACGTCTGACAGCTTAAGAAGAAGAAGAAGAAGAAGAAGAAGAAGAAGAACTGTCCCAACCGACACTGTGAATTCCTCTGCTAGCGAACGTAAGCTCCAGCGACGGTCCACCCGAATGGCCATATTGATTTCAGTAAAGGCATTTTCTGACACAACAATATGCCTCTGACCTGGTCTCGGAAGATCTTTCGTTAACTCACGTCCTTCTTTAACCATTGTTGTCCAGTTCTTCACTGTTTTCTTCGACACACTTGTATCCGCATACACTGCCTGCATTTTGCGATGAATGTCAACTGGTTGACATCTTTCAGCTGTTAGAAACCGAATCACCGCTCGCTGATCAACTCTTGACGGATTCAGAAACACACCCGCCATGTTTTCAACGGTCTGCCGAGGAACCTATGAATCGGAGGATAATACAATTTTGCAAACTTGACGGTTGGTATGTGTTGTATACACCAGAAGTAACGCCATCATGTGCATCGTACGTACGTTCACTTGGTGCAGTTCGGTCCGGTTTCATTTGAACACGCCTCGAATTTGCGTTATTGTTAAGGAGGTTTGTCTGGCACTTTGTTTGACGTAGTAAGAGTGACAAACTTATACTTAGTGACCATTTAAGACAGGAATGATAGGCTATAGTGGATATGTTCTATCTACTCCAGTAAGGGACCCGGGGATCCACAAGTAGAACGTATATAGTTAGGTTATTTACAACAAAATTTGCAATCTGATTGAATAACAGTTACTTTAGTATATTATTTGAATTTTATTAGCGTTGTTGTTGCTGTTATTATGTTGTTGTTTTTTTTTGCGTTCACCTTATTTATCTATCCCCATGACGGTGTGCCTTGCACTGTGGTTTTTATTTTGCACCTGTCGGCCCAGTGCATCCGACTTCAGCATGCATTTTATGTAAGGGCCTGTTTCCTCCTGCATTTTCTAAGGGTTTGCTTCCCCAGGGTAACGGTCGGTGCTGAGATGGGGATCGAACCCAGCACTTTCTGGTTGTGAGCCGTGTCACTTACTATCCCACGCCGTCCCCGTTGTTGTTATTGATGAATGCCCACAACGAGTAACTGAACTCACACATCCTGAAAATGGTGTTAGGTGGCAGGTTGAAGTATCTTTTTCACATCCCGAGCGAGCTTCATAAAGGCAGACCAGGGTCGTCCAGACTGTTGTGCTGTGCTTGTTTTCGTCTGCGTGTTGCTAATTAATCCGAGGATTACGTCAATCCCTACATCGCTAGCCAGACTGCCACGAAACAAATTGTTCCCAGGGAGAACTGCGTAGAGATGAGGTGGAGGTTTTGGTCAGTTGATTGTACCTTTCCTGACTAACAAGTCTGATCAGTATGTTTTACCTGAACCTTACTAACATGTCTGATCAGTATGTTTCACCTGACCCAAACATGTCTGATCAGTATGTTTTACCTGAACCTTACTAACATGTCTGATCAGTATGTTTCACCTGACCCAAACATGTCTGATCAGTATGTTTTACCTGAACCTTACTAACATGTCTGATCAGTATGTTTCACCTGACCCAAACATGTCTGATCAGTATGTTTTACCTGACCCTGACTAACATGTCTAACCAGTATGTTTTGCCTTACCAAACGTTACTCTCCTATCACAGCTAACGTTGATATAGACAACGAAATATATATTTGGTTTAGCTCTCATTATCGCACGCCCCATACATTCTAGCAGAAAATAGGTATATGGCTTGTTATTTAAAAATGAACGACAGTGTGGAAAGGATCTTGTCAGCTAATCCCATAAACGTGTTGTGGCTTCGTGATTGTTATGCTACTTTCATGATCTTATCCTTCCGTCGGTCCTCGAGATATGGACATCATAACATTACAGTTCAGTTCAGCACCATCATCATCATCCTCATTTATCTTGTTGCTCCAATATTAAGCATAGTCCCCCACTGCATTTCGTCCTCTTTTTGGAAGTTTGCCTGCAGATCGTAAACAGTCATGCACCTTTATGTTTCAATGAAAAGCGTAGGTTTCACCTGTCACTGGTACCATAAGAAGGAACCTATATCCAAGATTATACAGTCACCGATTTCAATATCAATATTTTTAAACGTAGCAAGGTTTCCATTCACAACCCATTTAGCCACCTTTCTCGACATTCTTGGTTGGTTACAGTGTGCTGTTCTTTTACTCCGATTTCGACTTGAAGTGTTCTTTTTATGTTGACCAAATAAACCAAGGCCGTAGCGACTTGTCATCGAAAGGTACAATTAATCTCTTGGCATTATAAATTGTAGAGTTAAAACCAATCTGCTGACAGAGAAATTGTAAAAGTAGTAAAACTAATCTGTTGACAGTACAAATAGTAAAGGTAAAACTGATCTATTGACAATACAAATAGTAAAAGTAAAACTGATCTGTTGACAGAATAAAATGTAAAATTAAAACTAATCTGGCGACAGTATAAATTGTAAAGGTTAAACTATTCTATTGACAGTATAGAATGTAGAGGTAAAGCTAATCTGTTGACAGTATACATTGTAATACTAATATGTTGACTGTATAAATTGTAATACTAATATGTAGACAGTATTCATTGTAATACTAATATGTTGACAGTATAAATTGTAATACTAATATGTTGACAGTATAAATTGTAATTCTAATATATTGACAGTATAAATTGTAATACTAATATGTTGACAGTATAAATTGTAATATTCAAATTAATCTGTTGACAGTATCAATTGTAAAGGTAAAACGTATATGTTTGACAGTTTAAATTGTAAAATTAAAACTAATCTGCTGACAATATAATTTGCAAAACTAATCTGTTGACAGAATCAATTGTAGAGTTAAAATTCATCTGTTGACAGTATACATTGTAAATGTAAAACTAATCTTGCTGCTGTAATAATTATCAAGAACATGGACATTTGCAATCGGTGCACACTATGTAGCGACTGCACAGACAGGCGTCATATGTTTCATTAGCTCTGTAAATCTGACTGTTGAACAACAATTGCTGTTTTTACCACTGCTTGTATTTGACACTTACCTTGAGGATTTTTCTCCGACAGTAGTTTTCTGTCGCTCTTTTTACATTTCCAGGCAAACTGAAGAAGTTGTTCGCGAGTTCCTCTCTCTGATGTGCAATGTAGGATTTATTAAGTGACTCACGAATTTAGGGATTACATTGTTGATCCCTACCTCGCTGGTCAGACTGCTGTAGCATATTTTGTTTATAGATGTGCGACGTGGGCGTGAGATGATTATTTTGGTCAGCATGTTATATTTGCTTCTCTCTTTAATGTATGCATATCGTATACCCCAGCGGGATCAAGATGATGAGCAGCGCATGAGCTACAATGGTCAGCGACCCATAGCTGACTGCTAGCGTCAGGGCCTACGAGCCAGAGCTGCCAAGACCCTTCTACACCTCCACGCGGTGATCCTGGATAACAGGCTGCAGCAGGGCAGACTGGCTAAGGAGAAGGGATCGAAGCGGGAATGCTAACCCAGTACTAAAAAAAATGCTTGCTGAAGTCGGAGTGTTAACTTAACTTAACTTAACGTCTTTATACTGGTTTAAAAGACCCTGCAGAGTCTGTATACAACCAGTTACATTTACATCACCTTGCTCTAAAAGCTATGCGCATCCAGTTTATTCTTAAATGCATTAACTGTCCCTGCCTCCACTACCTCCCCTGGCAATGCATTCCAAGCAGACACCACTCTCTGACTAAAAAAATATTTCCTAATATCTAACCTGGACCTCTCTTTAGTCAGCTTGTAGCTATGCCCTCGTGTTATTGTAGGTGGATGTATTTTAAAAAAAACTTGTTATAGTCTAATTTATCGATTCCTCTGATCATCTTATAAACCTGTATTAAGTCACTACGAATTCTTCTCTCTTCGAGACACTGTAGGCCGGTTTTTCTGAGTCGTTCCTCATAACTGTAACTCTGGAATCATCTTTGTCGCTCTTTTTTGTATTATTTATAGCATGTTTATGTCCCCTCTTTGATAAGGACTCCACACCTGTACACAGTACTCCAATCTAGGTCTAACTAATGCTTTATACAGTTTGACGATCACTTCCTTGCTCCTATGTTTAATATTTCTTTTTATCATACCTAACATTGCATTTGCCTTTTTCACTGCTACCTTAACTTGCTCACTCACCTTTCCTGTATGATCTATTATAACCCCTAGGTCCCTTTCCTTATCTATCTTTCTAATATTATTTTCTCCCATTCTGTAATTATGTTCCATATTGGATCTACCCATGTGGATGACTGTACATTTATGCACATTAAACTCCATTTGCCAACTTACAGACCATTCTCGAATTTTATCTAAATCCGACATCAATATATCCACTTCCGCTTTAGATGAGACACTACTGCATAGTTTTGTGTCATCAGCAAATTTTGCAACCATGGATCTCATATCAATGTCCAAATCATTTATATAGATCAAGAACAAAGTTGGTCTCAAAACCGAGCCCTGTGGCACACCACTTTTCACTTCACTCTACTCAGAGGACTCCTTATTTATGCCCACCCTCTGCCTTCTTCCCGTTAACCAATTATCAATCCATTTGGCAACTTCCCCACCTATTCCATGTGATTTTAACTTTCGAAATAATCTTTGATGAGGTACTCTATCAAAGGCCTTTGCAAAGTCTAGATAAATAACATCCACTGGCTCCCCTTTATCTATGATTTTAGTAACCTCCTCCATGAATTCTAATAGATTTGTTAAGCATGATCTCCCTCTAGTAAACCCATGCTGACTATTTCTAATTAGACTAAATTTGTCTAAATGCATTACAATGTTTTCTTTGATTATTGACTCTAACAATTTACAGACTATGCTCGTTAAACTCACCGGTCTATAATTTGCTGGATCTGATTTTTTTGCCTTTTTTGAATAAGGGGATCACTCCTGCATCTTTCCAATCCCGTGGAACAATCCCTTTTGTAAGTGATTGAGAACATAATATAGCCAATGGTTTTGCTAGTTTGTCTCTAATTTCATACAGCAATTTTAGATGAATACCATCTTGACCTGGACATTTATTCACTTGCAACCCCTCCAATTTTTTAAAAACCATTTCCTCTGAAATACAGATTGATCTTAATCCTGCTGTATCCATGTCTCTTTGAAAAATATCTATAGGCTCTGGGATCTCGGAGCAGTCCTCCTTTGTGAAGACTGTGCCAAAGTACTGATTGAGCAGATTAGCTACCTCTCTATTCTCACTTATTATTGTCCCTGTACTGTCTATGAGAGGGCCTATGTTGTCCTTCGTTCTTTGTTTATTTCTAACATAAGAGAAGAAGCTTTTACTGTCAGTCTTGATCCTCTGAGCAAGTTTTTTTTCAGTCTATTTTTGCTGTTTTATTCGCTTTCTGAGATATGCTCTGCTTGTCCAAATATGTTGCATATGTTTCTTTTGATTTACCTGTCTCCATATATTTTCCATGCTTTATGTTTTGCTCTTCTACATTTCACTACAAATCTAGTTATCCACTTTTTACGCTTGGGGTTTACCTCCCTACATGGAACACATTCCTCTTTTAGCGTTTCTAGAACTGTTTTAAAACTTTCCCACTCCTGTTCAACATCTGTTCCTACAACAATATCTTTCCAGATTATGTGGTTCGCCGCCTCTTTCATCCTCTTAACATCTGCCTTAGAGTAGTCGTATGTTCGCGTGTTTATGTTTACTTCTTTCCCTGCAATAAGATCCCAACGGATGATTTGATGGTCACTTGAGCCAAACAGTTCCCCAACGGTAACGTTTTCAATCATATTTTCCTCTGTGGTAAAAACTAGGTCGAGTATGTTTTTGCCTCTGGTGGCTGCTTCTACATGCTGAATTAAAAAATTGTCAGTTATACACTTAACAAAAGGTTTTGACTCTACAAGTGCTTCTGCCATATCTCATTTTATTTCTGGATAGTTGAAATCTCCCATTAATAATAATTTCCCCTCACTTGCCTTTGCTATGTTGGACCAAAAGGTGCAAATATCGCAGCCAAACTACGACACAACGCATTCAATTCTCTGGACTACATTCTGCTACTTACTCTTTCAGGGTTTGGTAGTGGGAGATTGAGAACGAACGAAGAAGAAGAATAAGAAGTATACTCAAGCAATGCAAATAAACGTCAAAAGTGTCGCATTTATACAATAGTTTTAATATATTCAATGAAAACCAGGGGGAAAGGCATATATCCTAGAGACCATGATCTGAATCAACTATTATCATATCATACATTTAGCTTAAAACGTGCTCGTAAAATCGCCAGTGTTGAAAACGGCAATGAATCATGGGGGCGCGTGGCAAGATAACACCATGTTATCAGCACTCAAGCACACAAAAGCCAAGCCGGAGTTTGGAGTGTGACTTTTCATTCAAACAAGCAATTAGATTTTTATTAGAGTCGGGTTTTTCTTTTTTCTTTCTGTCTTCCAAGCTGAATTTGGTGAACAAAACTATTTTGACAAAAGACAGAGTTGAATCTTTGTGATTGGATGTGATAACACCGGTTGTGTTTGTTTCGTGTTTATTGTTGGCTGTGGTCTGATTTTCTTATTATCAAGTTATAAATGGCGATTGTATGGGTCATTGTTAATGTGGAAAAGACATATGCAGAAAGAAAAGAAAGAAAGGAGCATGTATACATTGTGAATATCTATTCCTGCCACACTTTCTATTTATTTTCATTAACTTCATTTCCTGAAATTTATTGCAAGTGTCAGTTGCAATTAATACTATTACAATGCACACGGATTAATTATGTTATTATAACTGATATTTAGTTGTTTTCTTAAGCAAACAAAATTAAAATATGCAATATATTAGAATATGTTGCTTATAATTATGATTTAGTGAGGATATTTTAGGACTCCGGCATATATGCCGTTTGTTAAAGCAGCCGCGTGAATTCTGCTTTATTAAAGTAAAATTTCTCGCTCTATTAAAATAATGGACGTCTTCGCTAGTGTTTGAACTGGTCTCTTTACTAGCTCTTGACGTTAACTGGCTGTTGATCACAAGCGAAGAAGGCGACAGCTTCAGGCACATATATTCAGATGTGACAGTATGTGACTGTACAATATGAAAGGAACATCTAGACTCTACTGCATGTGGGGCACACATGAGCGGCGTAAGTAATTTGATCGTCATGCATATTGTCCTTTTGTACAGCTCATTTTTACAGCTCAGCAACGATGAGTCTCTCCTCGGTGATGTGAGCACCGCGTATGATGGTAATGAGCCAGGCTGAGGGAGTCAGTGCAAGCAGCTCCCAAGAGGCGACACCAATAAGAAAACTGTTCAGAGAGACTTTCAAGAACTTTTTGGATCGTTTCTTATGTCCTTCCCCTCCCCCCCCCCCCTCCACCACCCACCCTTTCCGAGCTATAGTCTGTCACAAGCTCATTGCGCACCAGCTGTTTAGGGATTCGCTTCCGGCATGCGAACAACATGCCGAGTCTATCTAATCTGAGTTCCCTACACCAGCTTAAGGATGCTCGAATGTCGAACCCAGCTGGGGACTTCAGAATCGAGTACGTTATCCTGCCAGCAGATCCCGACCAGCCGGCGAATACAAGACACGGTTCAGTGTCTGCTATAGACTGTCCCCGTTTTACGTGCAAATATAACGGTGGTTAACTTGACAGAACGATATATCTCGATATTGGTGGCAACACTGATGTCTGGCTTGCCTCGTCGATCCTATTCGAGCACAGTTTTCCTAAAGCAGCACGGGCCTTGGCATTCCTGTTGTGAACATCAGAGTTGAAATTCGTTTATCCAGCGAGGGTGCACCCAAGGCAGGCAAAGCTATCAACTGCTGTTAGGTGTTAGCCCTGTGCAGTAATGATTGGCTCAGTGGCAGGTAGAAACATTCCTTCCGTTTTCTGTGTGTTGACCGTACTGTGGCTAGTGGCACGACCCTCCTCTCAAACATGTATTTTTGCATCACTAAGATAATGCCCTTCTCTGGTACATTAAAAATGTTTGCTAAACATGTAAGCACCAGGTTGTAATTTGAAAAATACAGTAACACGCGCTCTGCCTTATGACCCAAGACGGCAGCAAAATATTTGTCAGTGATACAGATTTCCCTTGTCCCCATGGACAACAGAAAAAAAACGGAAACCCCGTAATTGTTCGTAAACGCTGTTGAAAAAGTATCCACGGTGGTCCGCATGCCATGTTCAGACGACGTGTTAATGGCGCAGGCATCGTGAAGAAGGATATCTGAGATACTTGTTTCACCTTTGTGGAGGACCGTAGAGGCCTCAGATGGAACAGTTGCCCATCCATCCCGAATCTGTGCGTCAGTGGCACAGACATGTACAGCTGCAGCAAGCAAGGCAGAACATAACATACTAAAGAGTGTTGGGACCAGCAGGCAACCCTGTTTCCCTTCGTTTTGTAACAGAGAATACTGCCGACAGTTCTCCATCATTCAGTACACGATCAGACTTGTTGTACTGAAGAATCTCCATGTTTCTGTGATTACAAATTGGCAACTTATGAGTGATGGACATTAAGTTGGCTACCCTTAATTAGAGAAACTGTAAACTGCATGAAAAAAGCTACAGAATAGCACGCCTTCACATTATGGTAGAAAAGGAACGAATCAGTGAAGTATTCAGTTTTCAATAAACATTTTCACTCGATGAATAGTGCGACTCGGTCAAGCATTTAGTTTAAATCCACTTTTACACTCGATGAAGAGTGTGACTCAATCAAGCATTTAGTTTAAATCCACGTCTTCACTCGATCAAGCACCTCAATTAAGTTAATACTTGAATTATTGCAGTTCTTGCATAGCACACACAAATAAACAATTACGGAGTTGCCCTTTTTTCTGGTGTCCCAGGACATTGGAAATCTGTATCAGTTACAAATATGTGTCTGCCGTCTTGAGTCCTAATGCAGATCGCGTTTTGCTGTCTTTAGCAATTACAACCTACTGCATACATGTTTTGCAAACATTTTTAGTGGACCAGAGATGGGCATTGTCTTGGCGAATCGAATATACATGTTTAAGATGAGGGTCGTCCCACTAGCCACATCACTATGCAGACATACTTCCACTGTCATCGCCTCCACCTCTCCCTACCCCTCCCGGCTGACAATAAAGACCGATTAGTCGATTAGTTCGGCAGTAACCACGCAAGTAATATTTTTTTATTTCGAAAAAAAAGATTGAAGCTGCAACGGTACTGAAGATCGAAATTCGTGTAAAAATAGATACATGTGATGGTTTAGTTACTGAACCGTGACAACAAAATAATATATCATGGCTCAATGTAAACACAAGGAAGAAAACATAATATGTGACGTTTTAGTGACCGTACCTTCACAAAAACATAATAGGTGACGGCTTAGTTACCGCACCTTCACAAAAACAAAATAGGTGATGGCTTAGTGACCGCGCTTTCACAAAAACATAATAGATGATGGCTCAGCCTTTCACTGTTTAAACAAGGTGTCGATCCTGGATACATAGGTTCTCAACAACAGTTATACCAACTGCACCACAACATATTATTTCCTTTCAACGTCCAAATGTGGTACCAATTCAAAAAATGCCCACCAGGGCGATCCTATCTCATCGAACCTCTTCTCTGCATGTTTGAAATCAGTCAATCTGGGGTAGTTGTCTCGCGATTCAATCTCAGCCAGTGTTCGTAAAGCGATCTCAGTCCCGCCAGGCGGAGCGATTTGCGGGCTTGCCGAAAATGCTTGCTCGCCTTTCCCCGTAGAGGTATCGGGATGCGGTTTTTTTTTGGCGTCTCCTCCGCCGAGGTGCGCTGCTCTGGTCCGTATCGAAAAACGTTGTCAGTCGGTGGTGATTTATCTAAGGCTTATAGCAGAGCTCGACAGTTCGTCTCGCTGGTGGTCAGACTCTCGCAAAGAGCTTGTGACCGGCAAATGGAAAGCAGGAATCGTGCCTGAAGGCCCTGTGTTCTCCCAGGGACCAACCCTCGGAAGAAGGGCAGGCCAGCAGGCCAAATTGTCTCCTAGTCCCAGTGAAATTCATCGCCGGGGTCGTTGGGATCCGTTCTGCACAGAGCGCTGCCATCCCTCCTCGAGCGAACCCGGTCGGTCGGTCGTCTGGTGTGTGTAGGGGCCCCTGTCAGGCGGTCCTAGGTCGACGGAGTGAGGGACGGGGGGGGGGGGGACAACCGTCCGTCCTTTCGTCAGTCGCTTCCTGCGCCCGTCCCAGTGAGGCATTTTACACACCCGTCCACCTCCGACCGGTGTGTACGGTACGTACGTCTCCGACAGATATCTGGTTGATCCTGCTAGTAGTCATATGCTTGTCTCAAAAATTAAGCCATGCATGTCTAAGTTCACACTGTCTCACGGTGAAACCGCGAATGGCTCATTAAATCAATCGAGGTTCCATAGATTACACGATCCTACTTGGATAACTGTGGCAATTCTAGAGCTAATTCATGCTTACCAAGCTCCGACCCTCGCGGAAAGAGCGCTTTTATTAGTTCAAAACCAATCGTCGTTTCCCCTCGCGGGGTTGCATGGTCCCCACTGGTGACTCTGGATAACTTTGTGCTGATCGCATGGCCTCATGTGCCGGCGATGCATCTTTCAAATGTCTGCCCTATCAAATGTCGATGGTACGTGACATGCCTACCATGTTTGTAACGGGGAATCAGGGTTCGATTCCGGAGAGGGAGCATGAGAAACGGCTACCACATCCAAGGAAGGCAGCAGGCGCGCAACTTATCCACTCCCGGCACGGGGAGGTAGTGACGAAAAATAACAATACGGGACTCTTTTGAGGCCCCGTAATTGGAATGAGTACAGTTTAAACCCTTTAACGAGGATCTATTGGAGGGCAAGTCTGGTGCCAGCAGCCGCGGTAATTCCAGCTCCAATAGCGTATATTAAAGTTGTTGCAGTTAAAAAGCTCGTAGTTGGATCTCAGGCGCAGGCGGGCGGTCCGGCTCGCGACGGTTCACTGCCCGTTGTCTCCTGCCCTACCGTCTGCCGGCTCGCTCCCACGGGTGCTCTTCGCTGAGCGTCCTGGGTGGCCGGCGCGTTTACTTTGAAAAAATTAGAGTGTTCAAAGCAGGCCTCGGCTGCCTGAATAATGGTGTATGGAATAATGGAATAGGACCTCGGTTCTATTTTGTTGGTTTTCGGAACTGGAGGTAATGATTAACAGGGACAAACGGGGGCATTCGTATTGCAGCGTTAGAGGTGAAATTCTTGGATCGCCGCAAGACGAGCTACTGCGAAAGCATTTGTCAAGAATGTTTTCATTAATCAAGAACGAAAGTCAGAGGCGCGAAGACGATCAGATACCGTCGTGGTTCTGACCATAAACGATGCCGACAAGTTCCGCAGGAGTTGCTTCGATAACTCTGCGGACAGCTTCCGGGAAACCAAAGTGTTTGGGTTCTGGGGGAAATATGGTTGCAAAGCTGAAACTTAAAGGAATTGACGGAAGGGCACCACCAGGAGTGGAGCCTGCGACTTAATTTGACTCAACACGGCCTACACTGAAATGACTGACATGCCGAGACCACTTTCCTTGGGTTTAATATGGAACGGGTGCTGGATTTAAACCATCGGAAATCTGGGGTAATGCCTCCTGTGGCTCGATTGGTCTGCATTCAGTGTTTGATAAAGGAATTGACGGGAGAGCACTACTAGGAGTGGAGCCTGCGGCTTAAATTGACTTAACACGCCAATAATGTAGAATGACTGTCAAATCGAGAGCACCTTCGTGGGGTCTAATAGTGAACATGTGCTGGTATTAGACCCACGGAAGACAGGTCAGTCTCTTAACCCCCTAATAAAAGAGCGTCTGCTATGGTAATCTGGTCTTAACCCTGCAGAAATCGCAGGTTCCAGAAACTTGGCCTTTGACAAACTAAAAAGCCCTCTATTGATACGTCCGGTCTAATATTGAACGGGGGCTGGAAATAGACCCTCAGAAGACAGGTCAGTTTTACCCTACTAATGACAGGGCGTTGCTACGGTAATCCTGCTCAACTCGAGAGGAGCCGCAGATATTTGGTTCACGTACTAGGCTGATAAGCCAACGGCGCGAGGCTACAAGGTGAGGGATTACGGCCGAACGCCTCTAAGCCAAAATCCCGCACAAAAGCTCAGCACGATTTCAAAGGGAGGCTTCGACATGGTGGGGACTTGGGGCTCCCGCTCCAGCCCCTCCAGGTCGAGCCGCAGGATGAGGTCTCTGCCACCCGCCGATCAAAGCGGGCGGGAAGCTGTTCGATATTCACCCCGTACGGCGATGAGGTATGAAACCATTTGTAGAAGACTTAGTTCTCAGTCAGGGTGCCCTAAGCAGTAGATCAGCTACCTCACTGCGAACTGCTGAGACTCAACCCTTGATTATGAGATATGTCCGCACACCAGGCGAACAACATCTCCGTGCAATGACCAGGCTTGTCCTCTGGTCAAATGCACTATTTCGAGAGGAATCACAGGTCGCTGACATTTGGTCCACGTGCTTGGCTGATAAGCTACCATCTGAGGGACTACGGCCGAACGCCTCTAAGCCAGAATCCCACCCTAAATCTCATCACCGCTGTGATGGGAGGTTACGACATGGCTGGGGCTTGCGTTTCAGCCCGGCTCCGTCGAGCCGCAGAAATGCACCTGGTAAAATGCACTCCTGCCTCGCTCTTTGCCTCTGTCTGCTATCAGTCATCCCAATGGACGCAGAAGAGATGCAGTCCAGCGGACATTGCACCTCCTGCCCTATTATGACAACATCCCGGGTGGCGGGGAATGCTAGGCGTACCATCACTGCAGATGAGCCGAGAAAATAAAGGGAGCAAAGAGATACCTCACTCACATGCATATGCTACGTTTCTGGCAGGACGTGACGATCCTGGGACAAAGTCACACTGGACTGCCTCTCTTCCGGGATAGTACAAACTAGTACATAGTCCATCATATCATTGCCAACCCCTATAGACACGAGTAGGGATGACTCGATATTCCTGCAAGACAACTTTCTAAGAGAGACAACTCTAATCAAAAACAACTGCTGCCTTGCAGTTAGGCTGGGGACAGCCAAAGGCTAAGGAGGGCAGCCCTACAGAAACGCTTGTTGCAATCGGATGCACTGAGCCACAGGCTTAACAAAAATAAAACAGTGCAACGTAAATATCGCTGTAAACAGCATACGAAGAAGAAGAAGAAGAAGAAATCAGTCATTAGTCGATGCAACTGAGACACCTTTAGTATCCTTTTTAACGACTAACACCTCAATCCCCTTCGATTTGCCGATGATATAGTACTCATCACAGAGTCAGCAGCAGATGCCAAGCTAATGATACAGCTACTCGATGGAGAGGACAAGAAAGCGGGTCTAGAGATGAATGCCTCAAATACCAAAGTGTTGCGCAATCGCTTCACCATTTGTGATCCACTCTTCCTTGGCGAGGTACAATTAGACGATGTCAACGAGTACATTTATCTTGGACGTCTTCTCAAAATGGAAAATAACCTGGAACCTGAACTGACAAGACGTCGCCGAGCGGGTTGGGCAACCTTATCGTCTATTAACATGGACATGGACGGTTGTCATGACCAAGACCTTTGAGCCTCCCTCTTCAATTCCACTGTACAGCCGCCACTGAAACCATCCCAAGAGGAGCTAGGAAAGACTATAAGCCCTACTGGAATGATGAGTTTCAGAAAGCGGAAGATGCAGTAACAAATGCTAGGAACATGGCAGAGCGAGAACAATCTATGGAGGCAAACATCGCCCTCGTGGAAGAAATGGCAACACACAGTGAAAATGAGAGCCATATAGTCTTGCTGACAGATGCTCTCGCCGTAGTCACAGCGCTAAAAAGCCAGAAAAACACTGAGCTTAATGACTTAAGACCAGCACTCTGCAAACTGTGCCAGCTGTCCGCACCAAAAAGGGTAGTGGTACAGTGGGTCCCGTCACACTGCAACATCCAAGGCAACGAGGAGGCAGACAGACTGGCAAAAGAAGGTGCAAGGCTACCACAAACAGATACCAGTATGACGTACGAAGAGTCAAAACGGCTTATCAAAGCCAGGTACATGACCAAATGGGAAACCGAACATACTGGTTACACCAAAAACGATGCCTATTACCAGTTGAACCGAAGAGAGCAGGTCGTTGTCTTTAGACTTCGCACTGGCCACAACAGACTGAGGTACCACCTATTCAACAAATTGAAGATAGGGTGTACCGACGAATGCCCGTGCGGTACTGGTAAAATGACCACTGAACATCTGCTGCAGAACTGCCCGACATACGGGGATCAGAGAGAGCAGATGTGGCCATTGCCAGTGGAATTGCAAGACAAGCTTTATGGTAGTGGCGAGAGTCTCAGGATGACCGCCGCTTTTTTCGAAAAAATAATGGTTACTGTCTGACTGTGTACGCAGAAGAAGAAGAAGAAACATCGCCCTCGAAGCCGCCACAGCGAAATACAAATACACTCTCAAGCAAACAGCAAGAGAGAGCTGGAAAAACAAAACGGAAAGCCTAAACCTGGACAAAGAAGGGAACAAGCTATGGAAGCTAGTCAGAGCCATGAACGACGAAATCCCGTCAAACAAACAAATTACCATCAAGCAAGGCGAAAACGTGCTCACTGGTAAGAAAGCCGCAAACGCTTTTGTCGATCACTATGCCAGAGCAAACCACATCGAGTTCCCTGCAGATAGGCATACAGCCATTAGTGAAGAGCAAAAGGGACACGACAACATCAATACGGCACCTGAAGAGCATATGATGGCCAAATTAACAATGAGGGAAATGGAAGAGGCCATGAGAACATTAAAGAAAAGGAAATCTCCCGGAAAAGACGGGACAACAAACGAAATGCTGATGGGGCTGGGCCAAACAGCGAAAAGGAAACTGCTATCGGTTCTGAACCAAAGCTGGAAAAAGGGAATTGTACCCCAGGCATGGAAAGACGCAGTACTTGTACCAGTACCAAAAAAAGGGAAAGGATAAAACAGATCAAAATGGACACAGGACCATCAGCCTACTGAGCTGTGTCGGCAAGCTGATGGAACGTATGATAAACACCAGACTGATGTGGCATCTGGAAGAAAAACGAATACTAATTCCACAGCAAGCTGGCTTTAGACAGCACAGATCCACTGAGGACCAGGTCATCCTCATAACCCAGGAAATAGAAGTTGCCTACCAGGCATAGAAACACACAGTAGCTGTTTGGGTGGACCTGGAAAAGGCATTTGACAAAGTCTGGAAAGATGGACTTAGAGTCGAGCTAAAAAAAAGTGATGTTTGTGGGAAAATGTACAAGTGGATCAACCACTACCTCAAACAAAGAAGTCCAAGTACAAGGGCAGATGAGCAAAAAGGTGACACTCGAGCAGGGAGTACCCCAAGGGGGGGTACTGTCACCCACATCCTGGTATATATAAACGACATTACAGAGAATATACCAAGAAGAGTCCATAGCTCAATGTTTGCAGACGATCTGGCTATGTGGACCTCTGAAAAGAATCTCACCATAGCAAGAAATCGGAAGCAGCAGGCCCTAACATCGCTGGAAGCGTGGGCGAACTCATTACTGTTCAAAATAAACGAGGAGAAAACCACATGCACAATATTCTCGCTTTCAATCAAATCCCAAAATACCAAATTAAGTTTAAATGGCAAATTCCTGCAGCCAAACGACAACCCAAACTATCTGGAAGTCACATTTGATCGGCGCATGACATGGACAAGTCAGATCGAGAGAAACCTAATGAGAGCCAGAAAAAGAATGACAATCATGAGGAAACTTGCAGGCACAACCTGGGGAGCAGACGAAAGCATACTAAAGAAACTGTACACTGAAAGAGTGAGACCAGTTCTCGAGTATGGCATTGCGGCATGGACAACAGCAGCGAAGGCGAACTTCGATAAAGTTAGCACACTTCAAAACCAAGCCATGAGAATTATAACAGGTGGCATGAAGTCAACGCCAATTGTAGAACTTGAAAAGATTACAAAACTGCAATCCATGACCGATAGAAGAGACTGCAGAGCCCAGCTGCAGTCAGAGAAACTCCGAAGACTGACCGACCATCCAATGCACCAGAGACTAAACAATTTGGGAAATGGGAAACTAAAGCGGCGAAACTTTGCAGAAATAGCCAAAGCAAAGATGCACGAAGATCCCATAAACGCACTAACAACACCAAAACCCATCACTACTGTTCGAAAACCTATCTGGAGGCAGGATATATTTCCAGACGGGGTAGAAAATATACCAGGTATTGGAAACAAAAACTGTCAGACTGAAAAAGAAAGGAGAGATACTACCTTAAGCTTTATACCGAAAAGCTACCCAACCATGGACTGGACCCATTCATACACTGACGGTTCCGTAACAAACACTACACAGAACGGAGGGGCAGGAGCATTCCTGAACCTACCAAAAGGCAGAAAAATAACACTGTCATTTGCTACTGGTAAGTACACAAGCAACTTCAGAGCCGAGGCAGAGGCACTGAGGGCGGCAGTGGAAGAAATGGTGACACACAGTGAAAATGAAAGCCATGTAGTCCTGCTTACAGATGCTCTCGCCGCATCACAGCGCTAAAAAGCCAGAAAAACACTGAGCTTAATGACTTAAGAGCAGCACTCTGCCAATTGTGCCAGCAGTCCGCACCAAAAAGGGTAGTGGTACAGTGGGACCCATCACACTGCAACATCCAAGGCAACGAGGAGGCAGACAGACTGGCAAAAGAAGGCGGAAGACTACCACAAACAGATACTAGTATGACGTACAAAGAGTCAAAACGGCTTATCAAAGCCAGATACATGACCAAATGGAAAACCAAACATACTGGTTACACCAAAAATGATGCCTATTACTAGTTGAACAAAGAGAGCAGGTCGTTGTCTTCAGACTTCGCACTGGCCACAATAGACTGAGGTACCACCTTTTTCACAAATTAAAGATAGGTAGTACCGACGAATGCCCGTGCGGTACCGGTAAAATGACCGCTGAACATCTGCTGCAGAACTGCCCGACATACGCGGATCAGAGAGAGCAGAGTGGCCATCACCAGTGGAACTGCAAGACAAGCTCTATGGCAGTGTCGACAGCCTCAGGATGACCACTGCTTTTTTCGAAAAAATAATGGTTACTGTCTGACTGCGTACGCAGAAGAAGAAGAAGATTATTAATATGGTATTTACAGCTTACTGATCATAGATATTACAATAGTTATGCAGGAGTTCATTAACACCTGAAAATGATTGCAATGTCCCTCCTCGATAACAACGTATAGACTGGCTGCTTTAGATATTTCACACAGAAACCAACCCAGTGTCAAATCTTGTGAGCGAAGATTACACTCATTTTCTCGAAGCATTTGGATATGTTTTACTAAAGTACCTCAATAGTGTTTATTTTCATTGTTAGAGGATGTGCCGAAATAGAAGGGGGAATGGGGGTGTGGGGGGGGGGGGGTAGGGGTTAGAGTTAAAGATGGGAGAATTTCAGGACCCATGTGTTTGTGTATCTTTTAGTTTGCAAATACCCTACTAAAAAGTAAGAAATACTCCAACACAAGACTAACAAAAAGTCAATCACAGTACATCAAATTGTCCATCTCAAGACTAGCAAACAATCCAATCCAAGACTAACAAATAGTCAATAACAGGCCATCAAATCGTCAAGAACAGGCCATCAAACAGTCCAACACAAGACTAACAAATAGTCAATCACAGGCTATCAAATAGTCCAACACAGGACTAACACATAATCAATAACAGTCCATCAAATAGTCAAGCACAGGACTACAAATAGTCCAACACAGGACTAACAAATAGTCAATCACAAGCCATCAAATAGTCCAACACAAGACTTGTAAATAGTCACCCACTAGACATGCAAAGCGTCCAACCCAAAACAAACAAATTGTCCAACCCAGGATTAACAAATACTGAAGCTCAAAACTTCTCCAGGAACAGACCTTCCATTTAAAGTCTAACAGAAAGTACTTCTTCAGTAAAAGAGAGTCCTTCTCTAGGTACAGACAGTACTTCTAAAGTCTAACAGAAAGTACTTCTTCAGTAACAGACAATACTTCTAAAGTCTAGCAGAAAGTCCTTCTACAGTAACAGACGGTCCTTCTCAAGTCTAACAGTAAGTACTTCTCCAGTAACAGACAGTCCTTCTGAAGCCTAATAGAAAGTACTTCATCAGTAACAGACAGTACTTCTAACAAAAAGTCTTTCTCCAGTAAGAAACAGTTCTTCTGAAGTCTAAGTAGACAGTACTTCTTAAGCTTAACAGACAGTCCTTCTTCAAACTAACAGACAGTCCTTCTCATGTCTAACAGAAAGTAGTTATCAAGAGTAACAAATAGTCTATCTCAAGGCGTACATAATTTGTTCTCAATAACTACTAACAGTTGTTAATAATACTGACACAAGCTAACATTCTTTCACAAAGCTGAGAAACAGTTCTTATCAAGATTAAGAAACGGTTCGACTCAAGGGTAACACACCAGTCCGTATCTAGACCAACAAACAGTCCAACTCAATGGTAGCAAACATTACTTCGTAATGGTAACAGTAATCCTGATTTCTAATACAAACAGTCCTTCCCGATTATAACACTGCCAAAAAAAGCGGTCCTTCCCAAGCCAACAGCTGTTCTGATGCCAAAGAAACAATCTATCCGTTGGCTAACGCATATGCCTTTCTAATACCTAGGGAGCAACAGTAGCGTAGCGGTTGGTGCATTGGACGTCCCAGCTGAGCAATCAGGGTTCGGTGACCAGTTGATGCGAGATTTTTCCCATCGCAAAACGGTTCCGTAAGTCCACTGAGACTAAACCATTGGGTACCAGAATAATCTGGGAAATTAAAGGTGCCAGGCGTGATTTTAACCACATTTCCCTTAGTGTGCCTTTGATCAAGAACAAATTGTTTGACTAACACCATATTCCGAATATGCTACACAGGCGGAAAAACCATGATCATTACTTTATTTAATACCTAGCAGAACGTCATTATCATTGCTAACAAGTTTTCCCCATGGCTTTCAAAAGTTACTCCATATGTTAACAAGCAGTCCGTCACAATGCATTCCATCTCAGGACTAACAAACGTCTTTTACAGACTAACAAACATCGTTTACAGACTAAAACACTTCTTTTACAGACTTACAAACTTTTTTTAAAGGCTAACAAACGTCTTTTACAGACTAACAAACTTCTTTTACAGACTAACAAACATCTTTTACAGACTAACAAACGTCTTTTACAGACTAACAAACTTCTTTTACAGACTAACAAACGGCCCTTCTAAAACAAGCACACGGTCCTATTGATATCTAACCACTCATGATTCTCACGGCTAGCACACAGTCATACTGATATCTAACTACTCAAAGCATAAAGTCCTACTGATATCTAACCACTCATAGCACACAGTCCTACTGATATCTAACCACTAATCATCCTCACGACTAGCACACAGTTCTACTGATATCTAACCACTAAACATCCTCACGGTTAGCACACAGTTCTACTGATATCTAACCATTCATCATCATCACGGCTAGCACACAGCCCTACTGATATCTAACCACTCATAGCAAACAGTCCTACTGATATCTAACCACTAATCATTCTCACGGCTAGCACACAGTCCTACTGATATCTAACCGCTCATAGCACACAGTCCTACTGATATCTAACCACTCATAGCGCACAGTCCTACTGATATCTAACCACTCATAGCACACAGTCCTACTGATATCTAACCACTCATCATTCTCAGGGCTAGGACACAGTGCTTTCCGAGCCAATTTAGTATGCTGCCTTTTTTTAAACAAAACCTTGCTTGAATGCAAATTATCCCTTTCATCAGCCGCGTGTATGACAACACCACAGCAGCTGGTCCCATCCGCAATAAGTCAGCCCTATATCATTTGATGTTGTCTTACTGCGGCAATTTCAATTTCAATTTTATTGTCAGTTAACACTATTACAAATTTTTACCGCGTACATACGATTCTATACTAACTTGCTTCTCAAGCAGGAATACTTTTCAGCAACTATACACATCAATACTAACTTACAGCGAAGAAAAGTGAGCAGTCAGCAACAGAATAAAAAAATATACCTTCTGCATGATCTCAAGGGATAGCACACTAGCAACCCCTGGACACATGTGTACATAGATGGATCGTTCTCGCAGAGTTCAAAAAGGAGAGACAGTAAGTTTACATCGCACACTCTAACGGTGACATAGAAAATCACTCCATACGAGCAGGAAAGACCTTTACCAATTTCAGAGATGACACAACAGCTGTTCATGCAGCAAATCATATTCTTATCAGCCGAAACACAACTACAAAGAAAACGGTCGTTCTAACAACTCTAGTAGCGTACTCCAAAATATATAAAACCCCAAGCAAGACTCTCACACGAAACACAATATAACATCGAATTGCTATCTAAAAAAAACAGACGTAGTCCAACAGTGGATTCCGGGCCCCTATTGAATCATTGGAAACGAGAAAGCAGATGAGCTCGCAAAAGCCGAGAATGACGGCATCCAAAAGCTATAAAGAAACAGACACTCATCAAACGATACATGATGACGGAAGAGAGAGACCAGTACAAAGTATTCACGACAGAAAATGACAGCGTAGACAAACTTGGCAGAGATGGGCAAAGATCTTCAGACTCAGAAAGGGACATTGCAGACCCAAGGCCCACATGCCTTTAAAAGAGTCTCAGAGACACCGCCAAGTGCGATTGTTGGGCACCCAAACACCAGAACATATCCTGCAGGCCTGTCATACTTTTACAGACCAAAGAGAAAAAGTGTGTCCTGGGAAAGCCACCATGCTTGAAAAGATGTGGGATACCGGCTATGACCTGAAACGCACAGTCCTCACCGGATTAGAAGCATAGCATAAATTGATCGAAGGAGAAGAAGAAGAAGAAGAAGAAGAAGAAGAAGAAGAAGAAGAAAAAGAAGAAGAAGAAGAGAAAGAAGAAGAAGAAGTAAAAGAAGAAGAAGAAGAAAAAGAAGAAGAGAATCATGAATACTTTTCAGCAGCTATACAAATATATACTAACTTTCTTCTCTACGACGAATACATTCCAGCAACTAAAGAAGATGCGCCATAGTTGTAATACGAGGACATGCTTATGACAGCTCTGTCCCCTTCCAAACATGTTGTCCAACTCGTGTGAAGACTGATATACATTGTGTCTTAAATACATATCACATAAAGCGATTTATAAATTGTGTTTAATGCCACTTCAAGAGCGTGTGCCGATTCCTGGACTCAGCTTTTGTCTATAGGTCAACTGTAGTGTTTTCCTTTTAATTGGTATGGTCCGAGAAGAATATCCCATGGAACTATACAAGATAGAACAAACTTCTTCCAAATTCTTGTGTGTCGTTCAACTAAAGTGTCTGTACTAGATAATGATGTTCCAATGGCATGCATACCGTCTAGATTGTATAACTATAGGTAAAGATACTATTTTAGATCAAAGGCACGCATACCCTCTAGATTATAACTATAGGTAAAGGTACTTAGTTAGATCAAAGACACATATACCCTTGAACTAAGGTGTATATACTAGATGATGGCAAAGTATTCTAAAGTCACGTAAACCGTCCAACTAATGGGTCTATAGCAGATAGCATCATGCCATTCCAAAAAGAGCATGCATACACTCCAACTTACTTAACTGTACACGACGATACTAAACCAGTGAAAAAAACCTCGACCCTTCGAACAGCGTGACTATACAGAACGGTAATAAGTCATTCTGAACTCACACATGCATTATAATTTATGCACATATACTATATGATACTAGATGATTATGTACTCATGCATACCTAAATCTAATGTACGTAAATGAACAAGATGACAATATATCACAAAAAAATCACGCATATACTCCACCAACTTTACATAACTTGACACTTACTACATGACCTTACAAAACTCATGCACATTCATTGCGCTGATTACCAGGGATCTTAATAATTGGCCCTATGTAACGTGCGGTCCGACAAACAATCGTCGTGATGCCCACAACGTTAGCAACATCACAATGTTAACAAGGTGTGGACTGGACGTGATTCCAGTAGCAGCATTACGCAGATGAAGCCAAGCATAGCACAACCACTAAAAGGACCACGGTCACCCTACATCAGCACGCTCGGTATGTGATGGAAGCTACTAAACCCCTTAACATAACGCTATTTTCAAGGGTCACTCACAAAAAAAAACACATACTCATTGTTGGTATTAACAACAAGAACAACATATAATAACAGTTTAAAAAGAAAGCCTTAAACTATCATGGATAAAATGACATTATTTTCCACAGGAATAAAAACCCACAGAAAATGAATAGGCATCTGAAGAGGAAGCATTTTTCTATCATTGTCGGGATCTCAAAGGGATGTTGTTCAACGGCTTTGTATGAGTGTGTACACATGCTATAGTGTGTTGTGCTTGGATTCCGCTCAGGTGCTTTTCAAGTCGAATGTGTTTGATTCTCTGGTGCTGCGATCCCTATTTGTGAGATGATTAATTCAATCATTTGGGTTGAGTCTTGTAACATTTATTTAGACCCTGTGTTCTCCATGGCACATCTGTTAGGGCAAGTTTTCTTGGTTGATATTCTAATGAGTTGTTTGGCTGTTTATAGAGTTGCTGATGTGTGTAGCTGCTCTTGTCATGATTCCTTCTTTGATAGTCCGTCTGTTTTGAGGACATCAAAGGTGAAACTGGGTCAGCGTCTAGCGAGTTTTGGATAAATGAAGTCATCAATGCCCTTCATCTTGTATTGATTAAAGGACGGATATCGAATCTGTAAACATAACAATATTTTGAGTCTTGAGGAAAAATAACTTAAAAATGGTGCAAGGCATCTTCGATTGCGGTGTTTTCATTTGAGTATCTGTCGCACTTGATCCAAACACTTGACTTGCAGTGCGTGTTCTTTAAATGTGACTTCATGCAGCACTTGGTCCATAAATGTGACTTCATGCAGCACTTGGTGTATAAATGTGACTTTATGCAGCACTTGATGTATAGATGTTACTTCATGCGGCATTTCATATTTTAATTGAAGTTCATGCATCTTTTGTCCAATGATTTAACCTTATGCAGTTCTCCATCCTATGATTTGACTGTAATCAATGAACTTGCTTTCATCTAGCCATTTATCAATGAACATGACTTTCAGTGAATCTTGTTCCACAACTTGCAGTGTCCCTTAGCTCACTAATTTGATTGAATACAGGTCTTAGGATGGTTTGAGTTGAGACCTCTGTTCCAAGTATAAAATCAGCTACTCTAACGGTCTGGTCTAAGAATGCACTGAACTATCTCCAGAATTATGGTGCTATTAAAAGCCGTCCGAGTCTGAACTTGTCAAATGTATGTTGTTGGAGCATGGTAACAATTATCTCATTTATGAACCTGTTTGATTTCAGAGTTAGTGATTTCCCAGAAGAATGTTAAGTATCCCATTGACAGGTAAATCTACTAATGAGGATGAACTGAGAGAGATGGTGCTCAAAGAAAGTGTATAATACATTTAAGAAAACAGCAAACCTATTTTATTTAATTATTTTAAATTTCGTGTGGGGGTTTATGGGAGGTAGGGGGTTGGAGGGCTGGGTGGGGGGGGGGATAGGGGATAAACTAACAAGTTTATGTTGATGTTTATTTGTTAGTGGCCTTAGCGCTTATCCTGTTTTCTTTTTCCTTCATCATCACGCTCCAAATGAAGCATACGATCTCCACTTCAGCTGCATTCACCCCTATTACAGGAAACATTTTTCCCAGCATTTGTAGTGGCGGTTTTAATAGCAGTGGTTTTACATGATGAGTTTACCAGCCCCCATACACAACAAATTAAGTAGACGCTGCGGCGGTACTGACGGCCTGGGTATAACGTATAATATAACATGGATGAGTACGACTCCAATAATGCATCGGAAATACACATATCAACTTCGGAAATACAAATATCAACTTCTGAAATACAAATATCAACTTCGGAAATACAAATATCAAATTCGGAAATACAAATATCGACTTCGGAAATACAAATATCAACTTCGGAAATACAAATATCGACTTCGGAAATACAAATATCAACTTCGGAAATATAAATATCAACTTCGGAAATACAAATATCAACTTCGGAAATACAAATATCAACTTCGGAAATACAAATATCAACTTCGGAAATACAAACATTAACGTTGGAAATACAAACATTAACGTCGGAAATACAAATATCAACTTCGGAAATACAAATATCAACTTCGGAAATACAAATATCAACTTCGGAAATACAAATATCAAATTCGGAAATACAAACATCAACGTCGGAAATACAAATATCAACTTCGGAAATACAAATATCAACTTCGGAAATACAAATATCAACTTTGGAAATACAAACATTAACGTCGGAAATACAAATATCAACGTCGGAAATACAAACATCAACTTCGGAAATACAAATATCAACTTCGGAAATTCAAATATCAAATTCGGAAATACAAACATCAACGTCGGAAATACATACATCAACGTCGGAAATACAAACATCAACGTCGGAAATACAAACATCAACGTCGGAAATACAAACATCAACGTCGGAAATACAAACAACAAGGAAACCAGAGCTACGACCAAAATACCATTATCGGGGACCACATACACAAGAAAAACAAACAACTAACAACAGCAGCGATGATCAGATATTCCTTCTCATCCAAAGAAGGGCCACTCATCCTTCTTTGGCGGACCTGTACGACACGAATGGAAGATGGCAGTGATTTATCATTCCAACTCTTGCACGACTCTTGCGATTAGTCTTAGCCGCAAACACTTCCACGTACAGGAGCAGGACAACATTTGATAACTTTACGTGTGTATGTTGTAGGCGTATGCTCCACAGGTAGCTAAAATGTCTTGAGCGATTGACTATATACGATTGCCTATGAGATGCGTCTGTGGATTGTTTGTATACTTCGGACAGATACCACGGAAATTCAAGTTCGAGCCCTTCACATGGGGATAATACACATTAAGCTGGGATATGCTGCTATGGAAGACACTGGAAAAATGAAGAAAGGACAATGATGAACATAGTGAGAAGAGCCTCAGGTACAATGATGAACATAGTGAGAAGAGCCTCAGGTACAATGATGAACACAGTGAGAAGAGCCTCAGATACAATGATGAACATAGTGAGAAGAGCCTCAGGTACAATGATGAACATAGTGAGAAGAGCCTCAGGTACAATGATGAACATAGTGAGAAGAGCCTCAGGTACAATGATGAACATAGTGAGAAGAGCCTCAGGTACAATGATGAACATAGTGAGAAGAGCCTCAGGTACAATGATGAACATAGTGAGAAGAGCCTCAGGTACAATGATGAACATAGTGAGAAGAGCCTCAGGTACAATGATGAACATAGTGAGAAGAGCCTCAGGTACAATGATGCGCTACAGAAAGCACCTTACAAATTTGCAGATTAGTTCTTTGACATGCGTTACATGAAAACTACAATATTGACTCTATGTTTATAATGGATCCAAAATGTGATAAAATAGTAGCCAGTGCAATATTATGGCATGGAGGAACGTCAGCGACATTTAACTAACAGAATTAATAACCAGAAGTTATGGATTGACATGATCACATACGACTGCTGGTATGACACATGAAGATGATATTACTTATGGAGACCATTTACAGTGGCAGGAAAAAATAAGCAAAGTAAATTAATGTATAATTTACAACAGAACACGCATCGAAACACCAACAAGAAGTAAAAATACACGAAGAAAGAGGTGTCTGACACTAAACCATCTCTACACAGGTGAGCCCCGTTTCAAATGAGCTGCTAATATATTTGACCCCCATTGAGCACGTTTTACGTTTTACCTGTAAATTATTTCGATACTCGACGCCCGCCGCTAGCTATAGGCGAAAGGTATGGTCTACATTGGATTAGAGGAACGTGTTGAGAGTGTCGAGCAGACCGACATACCTGAGCACGCTTTGTTCGTGTCAGTCCTGGATAGATTTACTGGTTTCAGCTCTTCAAAGTACATGAAAGCTGAATTTTAACGTGTAAACTTTCCTCGTTTTCCCAGATACTTTCAATATAGTTTATCTCCCATTTGTGTTTTCTTCGTTGCTGTTCTCATCCGTCGACCCCGATTAATCTCTAGCATTGTTTACTTAAATAGATAACGATGGAAACTTGTTCATGTTAACAAAAAAGGAAAAACAAAAAACACAGTTTAGAAGATTACATAAATGCTTGATCCAGTCTTCCGGAAATGAGACGAATTCTGACAGCGGTCTTATGCTCCCACGAGAATATACAAATAAATATGGTTTTGAAGCATAACAGAGTTGAATCTTTGATGTCTAGAAGTATCCTTCTTCTAAAGATGTCTAATTTTAATTATTAAAATATTGCTGCCGTTCAAATTTGAAAGGAACGCTAATGGAAAGATACCATGTAAAGGTGTACACAGAGGATGTTGTATGTACAATTTGTATGTACATGTACAATATTAAAAAGGTACATAATAAAGGGACATGTGGGGTTATAATATATCATATAGGAAAGGCGAATGAGCAAATCCAGGGAGCAGTGAAAAGGCGCATGGAATGATAGGTAAGATAACAAGAAATATAAAATATATACATATGAGCAACGTAGTGATGGTCACACTGTATACTTCTTCTTCTTCTTCTTCTTCGTACGCAGTCAGACAGTAACCATTATTTTTTCGAAAAAAGCGGCGGTCATCCTGAGGCTGTCCACACTGCCATAGAGCTTGTCTTGCAGTTCCACTGGTAATGGCCACATCTGCTCTCTCTGATCCTCGTATGTCGGGCAGTTCTGCAGCAGATGTTCAGCGGTCATTTTACCGGTACCGCACGGGCATTCGTCGGTACACCCTATCTTCAATTTGTTGAATAGGTGGTACCTCAGTCTGTTGTGGCCAGTGCGAAGTCTGAAGACAACGACCTGCTCTCTTCGGTTCAACTGGTAATAGGCATCGTTTTTGGTGTAACCAGTATGTTCGGTTTCCCATTTGGTCATGTATCTGGCTTTGATAAGCCGTTTTGACTCTTCGTACGTCATATTGGTATCTGTTTGTGGTAGTCTTGCACCTTCTTTTGCCAGTCTGTCTGCCTCCTCGTTGCCTTGGATGTTGCAGTGTGACGGAACCCACTGTACCACTACCCTTTTTGGTGCGGACTGCTGGCACAGTTTGCAGAGTGCTGCTCTTAAGTCATTGAGCTCAGTGTTTTTCTGGCTTTTTAGCGCTGTGACTACGGTGAGAGCATCTGTCAGCAGGACTATATGGCTCTCATTTTCACCGTGTGTCACCATTTCTTCCACTGCCGCCCTCAGTGCCTCTGCCTCCGCTCTGAAATTGCTTGTGTACTTACCAGTAGCGAATGACAGTGTTATTTTTCTGCCATTTGGTAGGTTCAGGAATGCTCCTGCCCCTCCGTTCTGTGTAGTGTTTGTTACAGAACCGTCGGTGTATGCATGGGTCCAGTCCATGCTTGGGTAGCTTTTCTTTATGAAAATTAGGGTAGTATCTCTCCTTTCTTTTTTCAGTCTGGCAGTTTTTGTTTGCAATACCTGGTATATGTTCTACCACCTCTGGAAATATATCCTTCCTCCAGGTAGGTTTTCGTACAGTAGTGATGGGTTTTGGTGTTGTTAGTGCGTTTATGGGATCTTCGTGCATCTTTGCTTTGGCTATTTCTGCAAAGTTTCTCCGCTTTAGTTTCCCATTTCCCAAATTGTTTAGTCTCTGGTGCATTGGATGGTCAGTCAGTCTTCGGAGTTTCTCTGACTGCAGCTGGGCTCTGCAGTCTCTTCTATCGGTCTTGGATTGCAGTTTTGTAATCTTTTCAAGTTCTACAATTGGCGTTGACTTCATGCCACCTGTTATAATTCTCATGGCTTGGTTTTGAAGTTTGTTAACTTTATCGAAGTTCGCCTTCGCTGCTGTTGTCCATGCCGCATACCATACTCGAGAACTGGTCTCACTCTTCCAGTGTACAGTTTCTTTAGTATACCTTCGTCTGCTCCCCAGCTTGTGCCAGCAAGTTTCCTCATGATTGCCATTCTTTCTCTGGCTTTCATTCGGTTTCTCTCAATCTGACTTTTCCATGTCATGCGCCGATCAAATGTCACTCCCAGATAGGTTGGGTTGTCGTTTGGCTGCAGGATTTTGCCATTTAGACTTAATTTGGTACTTTGGGGTTTTAATGGAAGCGAGAATATTGTGCATGTGGTTTTCTCCTCGTTTATTTTGACCAGCCATGAGTTCGCCCACTCTTCCAGCGATGTTAGGGCCGTCTGCATCCGATTTCTAGCTATGGTGAGATTCTTTTCAGAGGTCCACATAGCCAGATCGTCTGCAAACATTGAGCTATGGACTCTTCTTGGTATATTCTCTGTGATATCGTTTATATATACCAGGAAGAGTGTGGGTGACAATACTCCCCCTTGGGGTACTCCCTGCTCGAGTGTCACCTTTTTGCTCATCTGCCCTTGTACTTGGACTCTGGCCGTTCTTTGTTTGAGGTAGTGGTTGATCCACTTGTACATCTTCCCACAGACATCACTTTTTCTTAGCTTGACTCTAAGTCCGTCCTTCCAGACTTTGTCAAATGCCTTTTCCAGATCCACCCAAACAGCTACTGTGTGTTTCTGTGCCTGGTAGGCATCTTCTATCTCCTGGGCTATGAGGATGACCTGGTCCTCAGTGGATCTGTGCTGTCTAAAGCCGGCTTGCTGTGGAATTAGTATTCGTTTTTCTTCCAGATGCCACATCAGTCTGGTGTTTATCATCCGTTCCATCAGCTTGCCGACACAGCTCAGTAGGCTGATGGGCCTGTATCCATTTGGATCTGTTTTATCCTTTCCTGTTTTTGGTACTGGTACCAGTATTGCGTCTTTCTATGCCTGGGGTACAATACCCCTTTTCCAGCTTTGGTTCAGGACTGATAGTAATTTCCTCTTCGCTGTTTGGCCCAGCCCCATCAGCATTTCGTTTGTTATCCCGTCTTTTCCGGGAGATTTCCTTTTCTTTAGTGTTCTCATAGCCTCTTCCATTTCGCGTATTGTTAGTTTGGCCATCATGTGCTCTTCAGGAGCCGTATTTATGTTTTCGTGTCCCTTTAGCTCTTCGCTAATGTCTGTATGCTTATCTGCGGGGACCTCGATGTGGTTTGCTCTGGCATAGTGATCGACAAAGGCGTTTGCGGCTTTATTACCCCGTGCATCCGATTTCAACAGGCGTTTCTGTAGGGATGCCCTCCTTAGCCTTTAGCTGTCCCCAGCCTATCACCAAGGCAGCAGTTGTTTATGATCAGAGTTGTCTCTCTTATGGAAGTTGTCTTACTAGACTATCGAGTCTTCGCTACTCGTGTCTATAGGGTGCAATGATGATATCTGAGATATATGAGATGGACTGGTTTACCCAGGAGAGAGGTAGTCCAGTGTGTCTGTATCCCAGGATCGTCACGTCCTGCCAGAAACGTAGCATTTGCATGTGAGTGGGGTATCTCTTTTTCCCTTTATTTTCTTGGCTTCTATGCAGGGATGGTACGCCTAGCATTCCCCGCCACCTTGGGTGTTGACACAGTGGGGCAGGTGTGCAATGTCCGCTGGTCTGCATCTCTTCTGCGTCCAGCATGATAGTTATATGGCTGATAACGTACAGAGGTAGATATCGTAGCCGGGGTGCATTTAGCCAGAGGACAAGCCTGGTAATGTCACAGAGATGTTGTTCGCCTGGTGTGCGGACAACTCTCATGGTCAGTGGATGAGTCTCGACAGTTCACAGTGAGGTGGCTGCTCTACTGTTTTTGACACCCCGACCAGGTACTAAGTCTTTGGTTGGTGGTTTCGCACCCCATCGCCGTATAAGGTGAGTATCAGGACATTGTCCGCCCGCTTTGATTTGCGGACGGCAAGGACCTCTTACTGTGGCTCTACCTGATAGGGCTGGGGCGCAAGCTCCAGGTCCCGAGCATGTAGGAGCCTCCCATTGCAGTGGTACTGAGATTTTGGGCGGGATTGCGGCTTACAAGGGTTCGGCCGCAATCCCTCACATGGTAGCCTCGCATCTGGGGTAGTTGTCTCGCCGCAGCGACTCAATTTCAACCAGTGTTCGTAAAGCGATCTCAGTCCAGCCAGGCGGAGCGATAGCGCGGGCTTGCGGAAAACGCTCGCCTGCCTTTCCCCGTAGTGCGAATTGGGTGCGGTTTGTGGTAGTGGCTCCTCCACCGAGGTGCGCTAGTCTGGTCCGTATCAGGAAACGTGGTCCGTCCCTGGTGATTTATCTAAGGCTTATAGCAGAGCTCGACAGTACGTCTCGCTGGTGGTCCGACTCTCGCAAAGAGCTTGTGACCGGCAAATGGAAAGCAGGAATCGTTGCCTCGAGGCCCTGCGTTCTCCCTACGGAGAAGGGCAGGCCGGCAGGCCAAATTGTCTCTAGTCCAAGTGAAATTCATCGCCGAGGTCGTTGGGATCCGTTCTGCACAGAGCGCTGCCATCCCTCCTCGAGCGAGCCCGGTCGGTCGGTCGTCTGGTGCGTGTGGGAGGCCCCTGTCAGCAGGCGGTCCTAGGTCGACGGAGTGAGGGACGGGTGGAACAACCGTCCGTCCGTCCCGTCAGTCGATCCCTGCGGCCGTCCCAGTGAGGCTTTTTACACACCCTTCCTCCGCCGACCGGTGTGCGCAGTACGTACGTCTCCGACAGATATCTGGTTGATCCTGCCAGTAGTCATATGCTTGTCTCAAAGATTAAGCCATGCATGTCTAAGTTCACACTGTCTCACGGTGAAACCGCGAATGGCTCATTAAATCAGTCGAGGTTCCTTAGATGACACGATCCTACTTGGATAACTGTGGCAATTCTAGAGCTAATACATGCTTACCAAGCTCCGACCCTCGCGGAAAGAGCACTTTAATTAGTTCAAAACCAATCGTCGTTTCCCCTCGCGGGGTTGCGGCGTCCCCACTGGTGACTCTGGATAACTTTGTGCTGATCGCATGGCCTCATGTGCCGGCGACGCATCTTTCAAATGTCTGCCCTATCAAATGTCGATGGTACGTGACATGCCTACCATGTTTGTAACGGGTAACGGGGAATCAGGGTTCGATTCCGGAGAGGGAGCATGAGAAACGGCTACCACATCCAAGGAAGGCAGCAGGCGCGCAACTTACCCACTCCCGGCACGGGGAGGTAGTGACGAAAAATAACAATACGGGACTCTTTCGAAGCCCCGTAATTGGAATGAGTACACTTTAAACCCTTTAACGAGGATCTATTGGAGGGCAAGTCTGGTGCCAGCAGCCGCGGTAATTCCAGCTCCAATAGCGTATATTAAAGTTGTTGCAGTTAAAAAGCTCGTAGTTGGATCTCAGGCGCAGGCGGGCGGTCCGGCTCGCGCCGGTTCACTGCCCGTTGTCTCCTGCCCTACCGTCTGCCGGCTCTCTCCCACGGGTGCTCTTCGCTGAGCGTCCTGGGTGGCCGGCGCGTTTACTTTGAAAAAATTAGAGTGTTTAAAGCAGGCCTCGGCTGCCTGAATAATGGTGTATGGAATAATGGAATAGGACCTCGGTTCTATTTTGTTGGTTTTCGGCACTGGAGGTAATGATTAACAGGGACAAACGGGGGCATTCGTATTGCGGCGTTAGAGGTGAAATTCTTGGATCGCCGCAAGACGAGCTACTGCGAAAGCATTTGTCAAGAATGTTTTCATTAATCAAGA
The DNA here is from genome assembly GCA_036924085.1 of Ariolimax columbianus. Taxonomy (NCBI): domain Eukaryota; kingdom Metazoa; phylum Mollusca; class Gastropoda; order Stylommatophora; family Arionidae; genus Ariolimax; species Ariolimax columbianus. The sequence continues at coordinate 64,585,151 of JAVGWX010000008.1, forward strand.
ACGAAAGTCAGAGGAACGAAGACGATCAGATACCGTCGTAGTTCTGACCATAAACGATGCCGACTAGCGACCCGCAGGAGTTGCTTCGATGACTCTGCGGGCAGCTTCCGGGAAACCAAAGTGTTTGGGTTCCGGGGGAAGTATGGCTGCAAAGCTGAAACTTAAAGGAATTGACGGAAGGGCACAACCAGGAGTGGAGCCTGCGGCTTAATTTGACTCAACACGGCCAACACTGAAATGATTGACATGCCGAGACCACACTTCTGGGGTCTAATATGGAACTGGTGCTGGACTTAGACCCCCAGAAATCTGGGGTTATGTCCCCTGTGGCTCGGTTTTGTCTGCATCCAGTGTTTGATAAAGGAATTGACGGAAGAGCACTATCAGGAGTGGAGCCTGAGACCTAAGTTAACTTACCACGCCAATACTGCAGAATGACTATCAAAAAGTACACCTTCGTGGGGTCTAATAGAGAACATGTGCTGGAATTAGACCCTCAAAAATTTTTGGGGCTACCCTTTAAGAAACTTGATTGTCTCGCTAAGGGAATTGACGTAGGGCACCACCAGGTGTGGAAACTGCGGCTTAATTTGACTGAACACGCCAATACTGTAGAACAACTGACAAATCGAGAGCACTGCCGTTTGGCTCTAATAATGAACGTACGCTGGTATTAGACTCACGGACGACAAGTCAGCTCTCAAACACTCAAATGAAAGAACGATACGGAAATCGTGTTTAACCCCGCAGAAACCGCAGATTTCAAATACCTGGTCATTGACAAACAAAAGCCCTCAATAAATTCGTCTGACCAAATAGTGAACGGGTGCTGGAAATAGATCTGAAGACAGGTCAGTTTTACCCTACAAATGACAGGGCGTTGCTACGGAAAACCAGCTCAAATCGAGAGGAGCCGCAGACACTTTGGTTCACGTACCAGGCTGATAAGCCAAGGGCGCGAGGCTACCATGTGGGGGATTACGGCCGAACCCTTGTAAGCCGCAATCCCGCCCAAAATCTCAGCACCACTGCAATGGGAGGCTCCTACATGCTCGGGACCTGGGGCTTGCGCCCCAGCCCTATCAGGTAGAGCCACAGTAAGAGGTCCTTGCCGCCCGCAAATCAAAGCGGGCGGACAACTGCTTGATACTCACCCTATACGGCGATGGGGTGCGAAAAATACCAACCAAAGACTTAGAACCTGGTCGGGGTGTCGAAAACAGTAGAGCAGCCACCACACTGTGAACTGTCAAGACTCAACCACTGACTATGAGAGTTGTCCGCACACCAGGCGATCAACATCTCTGTGACATTACCAGGCTTGTCCTCTGGCTAAATGCACTCCGGCTACGATATCTACCTCTGTACGTTATCAGCCATAACTATCATGCTGGACGCAGAAGAGATGCAGACCAGCGGACATTGCACACCTGCCCCACTGTGTCAACACCCAAGGTGGCGGGGAATGCTAGGCGTACCATCCCTGCATAGAAAAAGACGGGATAACAAACGAAATGCTGATGGGGCTGGGCCAAACAGCGAAGGAAAAACTACTATCAGTCCTGAACCAAAGCTGGAAAAGGGGTATTGTACCCCAGGCATGGAAAGATGCAATACTGGTACCAATACCAAAAACAGGAAAGGACAAAACAGATCCGAATGGATACAGGCCCATAAGCCTACTGAGCTGTGTCGGCAAGCTGATGGAACGGATGATAAACACCAGACTGATGTGGCATCTGGAAGAAAAACGAATACTAATTCCACAGCAAGCCGGCTTTAGACAGCACAGATCCACTGAGGACCAGGTCATCCTCATAGCCCAGGAGATAGAAGATGCCTACCAGGCACAGAAACACACAGTAGCTGTTTGGGTGGATCTGGAAAAGGCATTTGACAAAGTCTGGAAGGATGGACTTAGAGTCAAGCTAAGAAGAAGTGATGTTTGTGGGAAGATGTACAAATGGATCAACCACTACCCCAAACAAAGAACGGCCAGAGTCCAAGTACAAGGGCAGATGAGCAAAAAGGTGACACTCGAGCAGGGAGTACCCCAAGGGGGAGTACTGTCACCCACACTCTTCCTGGTATATATAAACGATATTACAGAGAATATACCAAGAAGAGTCCATAGCTCAATGTTTGCAGACGATCTGGCTATGTGGACCTCTGAAAAGAATCTCACCATAGCAAGAAATCGGATGCAAACGGCCCTAACATCGCTGGAAGAGTGGGCGAACTCATGGCTGGTCAAAATAAACGAGGAGAAAACCACGTGCACAATATTCTCGCTCTCATTAAAACCCCAAAGTACCAAATTAAGCCTAAATGGCAAAATCCTGCAGCCAAACGACAACCCAACCTATCTGGGAGTCACATTTGATCGGCGCATGACATGGAAAATTCAGATTGAGAGAAACCGAATGAAAGCCAGAGAAAGAATGGCGATCATGAGGAAACTTGCTGGCACAAGCTGGGGAGCAGACGAAGGCATACTAAAGAAACTGTACACTGGAAGAGTGAGACCAGTTCTCGAGTATGGCATCGCGGCATGGACAACAGCAGCGAAGGCGAACTTCGATAAAGTTAACAAACTTCAAAACCAAGCCATGAGAATTATAACAGGTGGCATGAAGTCAACGCCAATTGTAGAACTTGAAAAGATTACAAAACTGCAATCCATGATCGACAGAAGAGACTGCAGAGCCCAGCTGCAGTCAGAGAAACTCCAAAGACTGACGGACCATCCAATGTACCAGAGACTAAATAATTTGGGAACTGGGAAACTAAAGCGGAGGAACTTTGCAGAAATAGCCAAAGCAAAGATGCACGAAGATCCCATAAACGCACTAACAACACCAAAACCCATCACTACTGTACGAAAACCTACTTGGAGGCAGGATATATTTCCAGAGGTGGTAGAAAATATACCAGGTATTGCAAACAAAAACTGCCAGACCGAAAAAGAAAGGAGAGACACTACCCTAGGCTTCATAACGAAAAGCTACCCAAGCATGGACTGGACCCATGCATACACCGACGGTTCTGTAACAAACGCTACACAGAACGGAGGGGCAGGAGCATTCCTGAACCTACCAAATGGCAGAAAAATAACACTGTCATTCGCTACTGGTAAGTACACAAGCAATTTCAGAGCGGAGGCAGAGGCACTGAGGGCGGCAGTGGAAGAAATGGCAACACACAGTGAAAACGAGAGCCACATAGTCTTGCTGACAGATGCTCTCGCCGTAGTCACAGCGCTAAAAAGCCAGAAAAACACTGAGCTTAATGACTTAAGAGCAGCACTCTGCAAACTGTGCCAGCTGTCCGCACCAAAAAGGGTAGTGGTACAGTGGGTTCCGTCACACTGCAACATCGAAGGCAACGAGGAGGCAGACAGACTGGCAAAAAAAGGTGCAAGGCTACCACAAACAGATACCAGTATGACGTACGAAGAGTCAAAACGGCTTATCAAAGCCAGATACATGACCAAATGGGAAACCGAACATACTGGTTACACCAAAAACGATGCCTATTACCAGTTGAACCGAAGAGAGCAGGTCGTTGTCTTCAGACTTCGCACTGGCCACAATAGACTGAGGTACCACCTATTCAACAAACTGAAGATAGGGTGTACCGACGAATGCCCGTGCGGTACTGGTAAAATGGCCACTGAACATCTGCTGCAGAACTGCCCGACATACGGGGATCAGAGAGAGCAGATGTGGCCATTGCCAGTGGAACTGCAAGACAAGCTCTATGGTAGTGGCGAGAGTCTCAGGATGACCGCCGCGTTTTTCGAAAAAATAATGGTTACTGTCTGACTGTGTACGCAGAAGAAGAAGAAGAAGGTAGCCTCGCGCCCTTGGCTTATCAGCCTGGTACGTGGACCAAAGTGTCTGCGGCTCCTCTCGATTTGAGCTGGTTTTCCGTAGAAACGCCCTGTCATTAGTAGGGTAAAACTGACCTGTCTTCAGATGATCTATTTCCAGCACCCGTTCACTATTTGGTCAGACGAATTTATTGAGGGCTTTTGTTTGTCAATGACCAGGTATTTGAAATCTGCGGTTTCTGCGGAGTTAAACACTATTTCCGTAGCGTTCTTTCATTTGAGTGTTTGAGAGCTGACTTGTCATCCGTGAGTCTTCTTCTTCTTCTTCTTCTGCGTACACAGTCAGACAGTAACCATTATTTTCTCGAAAAAAGCGGCGGTCATCCTGAGACTCTCGCCACTACCATAGAGCTTGTCTTGCAGTTCCACTGGCAATGGCCACATCTGCTCTCTCTGATCCTCGTATGTCGGGCAGTTCTGCAGCAGATGTTCAGTGGTCATTTTACCAGTACCGCACGGGCATTCGTCGGTACACCCTATCTTCAATTTGTTGAAGAGGTGGTACCTCAGTCTGTTGTGGCCAGTGCGAAGTCTGAAGACAACGACCTGCTCTCTTCGGTTCAACTGGTAATAGGCATCGTTTTTGGTGTAACCAGTATGTTCGGTTTCCCATTTGGACATGTACCTGGCTTTGATAAGCCGTTTTGACTCTTCGTACGTCATACTGGTATCTATTTGTGGTAGCCTTGCACCTTCTTTTGCCAGTCTGTCTGCCTCCTCGTTGCCTTGGATGTTGCAGTGTGACGGAACCCACTGTACCACTACCCTTTTTGGTGTGGACTGTTGGCACAGTTTGCAGAGTGCTGCTCTTAAGTCATTAAGCTCAGTGTTTTTCTGGCTTTTTAGCGCTGTGACTACTTCGAGAGCATCTGTCAGCAGGACTATATGGCTCTCATTGTCACTGTGTGTTACCATTTCTTCCACTGCCGCCCTCAGTGCCTCTGCCTCTGCTCTGAAATTGCTCGTGTACTTACCAGTAGCGAATGACAGTGTTATTTTTCTGCCATTTGGTAGGTTCAGGAATGCTCCTGCCCCTCCGTTCTGTGTAGTGTTTGTTACAGAACCGTCGGTGTATGCATGGGTCCAGTCCATGCTTGGGTAGCTTTTCGTTATGAAGCTTAAGGTAGTGTCTCTCCTTTCTTTTTCGGTCTGGCAGTTTTTGTTTGCAATACCTGGTATATTTTCTACCACCTCTGGAAATATATCCTGCCTCCAAGTAGGTTTTCGTACAGTAGTGATGGGTTTTGGTGTTGTTAGTGCGTTTATGGGATCTTCGTGCATATTTGCTTTGGCTATTTCTGCAAAGTTTCTCCGCTTTAGTTTCCCAGTTCCCAAATTGTTTAGCCTCTGGTACATTGGATGGTCCGTCAGTCTTCGGAGTTTCTCTGACTGCAGCTGGGCTCTGCAGTCTCTTCTGTCGGTCATGGATTGCAGTTTTGTAATCTTTTCAAGTTCTACAATTGGCGTTGACTTCATGCCACCAGTTATGATTCTCATGGCTTGGTTTTGAAGTTTGTTAACTTTATCGAAGTTCGCCTTCGCTGCTGTTGTCCATGCCGCGATGCCATACTCGAGAACTGGTCTCACTCTTCCAGTGTACAGTTTCTTTAGTATGCCTTCGTCTGCTCCCCAGCTTGTGCCAGCAAGTTTCCTCATGATCGCCATTCTTTCTCTGGCTTTCATTCGGTTTCTCTCAATCTGACTTTTCCATGTCATGCGCCGATCAAATGTGACTCCCAGATAGGTTGGGTTGTCGTTTGGCTGCAGGATTTTGCCATTTAGGCTTAATTTGGTACTTTGGGGTTTTAATGAGAGCGAGAATATTGTGCACGTGGTTTTCTCCTCGTTTATTTTGACCAGCCATGAGTTCGCCCACTCTTCCAGCGATGTTAGGGCCGTTTGCATCCGATTTCTTGCTATGGTGAGATTCTTTTCAGAGGTCCACATAGCCAGATCGTCTGCAAACATTGAGCTATGGACTCTTCTTGGTATATTCTCTGTAATATCGTTTATATATACCAGGAAGAGTGTGGGTGACAGTACTCCCCCTTGGGGTACTCCCTGCTCGAGTGTCACCTTTTTGCTCATCTGCCCTTGTACTTGGACTCTGGCCGTTCTTTGTTTGAGGTAGTGGTTGATCCACTTGTACATCTTCCCACAAACATCACTTCTTCTTAGCTTGACTCTAAGTCCATCCTTCCAGACTTTGTCAAATGCCTTTTCCAGATCCACCCAAACAGCTACTGTGTGTTTCTGTGCCTGGTAGGCATCTTCTATCTCCTGGGCTATGAGGATGACCTGGTCCTCAGTGGATCTGTGCTGTCTAAAGCCGGCTTGCTGTGGAATTAGTATTCGTTTTTCTTCCAGATGCCACATCAGTCTGGTGTTTATCATCCGTTCCATCAGCTTGCCGACACAGCTCAGTAGGCTTATGGGCCTGTATCCATTCGGATCTGTTTTGTCCTTTCCTGTTTTTGGTACTGGTACCAGTATTGCATCTTTCCATGCCTGGGGTACAATACCCCTTTTCCAGCTTTGGTTCAGGACTGATAGTAGTTTTTCCTTTGCTGTTTGGCCCAGCCCCATCAGCATTTCGTTTGTTATCCCGTCTTTTCCGGGAGATTTCCTTCTCTTTAGTGTTCTCATAGCCTCTTCCATTTCGCGCATTGTTAGTTTGGCCATCATGTGCTCTTCAGGAGCCGTATTTATGTTTTCGTGCCCCTTTAGCTCTTCGCTAATGTCTGTATGCTTATCTGCAGGGACCTCGATGTGGTTTGCTCTGGCATAGTGATCGACAAAGGCGTTTGCGGCTTTCTTACCTGTGATCAAGTTCTCGCCTTGCTTGATAGTAATTTGTTTATTTGACGGGGTTTCGTCGTTCATGGCTCTGACTAGCTTCCATAGCTTGTTCCCTTCTTTGTCCAGGTTTAAACTTTCCGTTTTATTTTTCCAACTTTCTCTTGCTGTTTGCTTGAGAGTGTGTTTGTACTTCGCCGCGGCGGCTTTGAGGGCGATGTTTGCCTCCACGGATTTTTCTCGTTCTGCCATGTTCCTAGCATTTGTTACTGCATCTTCCACTTTCTGTAACTCATCATTCCAGTAGGGCTTATAGTTTTTCCTAGCTCCTCTTGGGATGGTTTCAGTGGCGGCTTGCATTATTGCCTTGCTTAGGCTCTCTACCATGGGCTTCATTTTGGTGTTTCGTGTGTTGATGGTTTCACACAGCCCATCTGTCAGGATTGCAAATCTGTCCCAGTCGGCTCGTTTGTAATTCCAACGTGGGAGCGGTTTTGTTTCCTGTGGGCCTACTTCCATGTCAATGGTTAGCCTGATCGGCCTGTGGTCGCTACCTGCCAGTTGGTTTAGCACCTGGCGGTCTATTTTATAGTGTATGTCCTGTGTGGAGAAGGCCAAATCTGGAGTCGAGGTGGTATGCCATGTTCTTGAATAGAAGCTAGGGCTATCCTCCGGCCTATTGATTAGGGAGAGATTTGCATCTATCTCCCAATCTTCCACTTCGTCACCTCTGCTGTCTGTGTCAGAGTATCCCCATCTCTCCGAGTGGCTGTTGAAATCTCCAACCACTATGCAGTTGGAGTCTCTGACCTCCATACTCGAGAGCGATAGGTCTCTGTTTGGTGGTCCGTACAGATTGAAAATGCGGAGCTTCGTCTCTTGAGCCATTATGTCAACTCCTACAATTTCTGCTTGTCCGGTGTGATTGACAGGTACCGCGCTACTCGGTATGCTGTTTCTGGTCAGTATCAGGACCCCTCCTTTGTGGCCTTCTCTATCTAGACGGAAAGTCTGGTATCCTCTGATTGAGAATTTATGGTTTTTGTTGAGGTGCGTTTCCTGGATACATGCCACGTCAATCTTACCTTCATGCAGGTGATGTGTTAGGGAAAGTTTTTTGTTAATGACTCCCTCCGCATTCCACTGTAATATTCTGAGGGTCTTGAGGTTTTGGCCAATAGTCGTTTCCCCATAGCCATGTGCCTTGACTCCACGACCCATGGGTGGGTGACCACCAGTAGTCAAGGGTGGGCCCCTTCGAGGCGTGGGGCCCGGCGCTATCGCTGCCTGGCGGGTCTCCTCAGGATGAGCGCCATACGTTTTTCGAATAGGTTGTGCTGCCATCATACTGTGATTTACGTTGCACTGTTTTGTTAGGCTTGCGGCCCCGTGCATCCGATTTCAACAGGCGTTTCTGTAGGGATGCCCTCCTTAGCCTTTGGCTGTCCCCAGCGTATCTGCAAGGCAGCAGTTGTTTACGATCAGAGTTTTCTCTCCTATGGAAGTTGTCTTTCCAGACTATCGAGTCTTCACTACTCGTGTCTATAGGGTGCAATGATGGTATGTGATATATGAGATGGACTGGTTTACCCGGAAGAGAGGCAGTCCAGTGTGTCTGTATCCCAGGATCGTCACGTCCTGCCAGAAACGTAGCATTTGCATGTGAGTGGGGAATCTCTTTTTCCCTTTATTTTCTTGGCTTCTATGCAGGGATGGTACACCTAGCATTCCCCGCCACCTGGGGTGTTGACACAGTGGGGCAGGTGTGCAATGTCCGCTGGTCTGCATCTCTTCTGCGTCCAGCATGATAGTTATGGCTGATAACGTACAGAGGTAGATATCGTAACCGGAGTGCATTTAGCCAGAGGACAAGCCTGGTAATGTCACAGAGATGTTGATCGCCTGGTGTGCGGACAACTCTCATGGTCAGTGGTTGAGTCTTGACAGTACATAGTGTGGTGGCTGCTCTACTGTTTAGGACACCCCGACCAGGTTCTAAGTCTTTGGTTGGTGTTTTTCGCACCCCATCGCCGTATAGGGTGAGTATCAAGCAGTTTTCCGCCCGCTTTGATTTGCGGGCGGCAAGGACCTCTTACTGTGGCTCTACCTGATAGGGCTGGGGCGCAAGCCCCAGGTCCCGAGCATGTAGGAGCCTCCCATTGCAGTGGTGCTGAGATTTTGGGCGGGATTGCGGCTTTTAAGGGTTCGGCCGTAATCCCCCACATGGTAGCCTCGCGCCCTTGGCTTATCAGCCTGGTACGTGAACCAAAGTGTCTGCGGCTCCTCTCGATTTGAGCTGGTTTTCCGTAGCAACGCCCTGTCATTTGTAGGGTAAAACTGACCTGTCTTCAGATCTATTTCCAGCTCCCGTTCACTATTTGGTCAGACGAATTTATTGAGGGCTTTTGTTTGTCAATGACCAGGTATTTGAAATCTGCGGAGTTAAACACTATTTCCGTAGCGTTCTTTCATTTGAGTGTTTGAGAGCTGACTTGTCGTCCGTGAGTCTAATACCAGCGTACGTTCATTATTAGACCCAAACGGTAGTGCTCTCGATTTGTCAGTTGTTCTACAGTATTGGCGTGTTCAGTCAAATTAAGCCGCAGTTTCCACACCTGGTGGCGCCCTTCCGTCAATTCCCTTAGCGAGACAATCAAGTTTCTTAGGGGGTAGCCCTAGATTTTCGAGAGTCTAATTCCAGCACATGTTCTCTATTAGACCCCACGAAGGTGTACTTTTTGATAGTCATTCTGCAGTATTGGCGTGTTAAGTTAATTTAAGCCTCAGGCTCCACTCCTGATAGTGCTCTTCCGTCAATTCCTTTTTCAGAACACTGGATGCAGACCAAACCGGGCAAAATAGGGGCATAACCCCAGATTTTTGGGGGTCTAAATCCAGCACCAGTTCCATATTAGACCCCAGAAGAGTGGTCTCGGCATGTCAATCATTTCAGTGTTGGCCGTGTTGAGTCAAATTAAGCCGCAGGCTCCACTCCTGGTGGTGCCCTTCCGTCAATTCCTTTAAGTTTCAGCTTTGCAACCATACTTCCCCCGGAACCCAAACACTTTGGTTTCCCGGAAGCTGCCCGCAGAGTCATCGAAGCAACTCCTGCGGATCGCTAGTCGGCATCGTTTATGGTCAGAACTAGGACGGTATCTGATCGTCTTCGCGCATCTGACTTTCGTTCTTGATTAATGAAAACATTCTTGACAAATGCTTTCGCAGTAGCTCGTCTTGCGGCGATCCAAGAATTTCACCTCTAACGCCGCAATACGAATGCCCCCGTTTGTCCCTGTTAATCATTACCTCCAGTTCCGAAAACCAACAAAATAGAACTGAGGTCCTATTCCATTATTCCATGCACCATTATTCAGGCAGCCGAGGCCTGCTTTGAACACTCTAATTTTTTCAAAGTAAACGCGCCGGCCACCCAGGACGCTCAGCGAAGAGCACCGGTGGGAGAGAGCCGGCAGACGGTAGGGGAGGAGACAACGGGCAGTGAACCGTTGCGAGCCGGACCGCCCGCCTGCGCCTGAGATCCAACTACGAGCTTTTTAACTGCAACAACTTTAATATACGCTATTGGAGCTGGAATTACCGCGGCTGCTGGCACCAGACTTGCACTCCAATAGATCCTCGTTAAAGGGTTTAAAGTGTACTCATTCCAATTACGGGGCCTCGAAAGAGTCCCGTATTGTTATTTTTCGTCACTACCTCCCCGTGCCGGGAGTGGGTAAGTTGCGCGCCTGCTGCCTTCCTTGGATGTGGTAGCCGTTTCTCATGCTCCCTCTCCGGAATCGAACCCTGATTCCCCGTTACCCGTTACAAACATAGTAGGCATGTCACGTACCATCGACATTTGATAGGGCAGACATTTGAAAGATGCGTCGCCGGCACATGAGGCCATGCGATCAGCACAAAGTTATCCAGAGTCACCAGTGGGGACGCCGCAACCCCGCGAGGGGAAACGACGATTGGTTTTGAACTAATAAAAGCGCTCTTTCCGCGAGGGTCGGAGCTTGGTAAGCATGTATTAGCTCTAGAATTGCCACAGTTATCCAAGTAGGATCGTGTCATCTAAGGAACCTCGACTGATTTAATGAGCCATTCGCGGTTTCACCGTCAGACAGTGTGAACTTAGACATGCATGGCTCAATCTTTGAGACAAGCATATGACTACTGGCAGGATCAACCAGATATCTGTCGGAGACGTACGTACAGCACACACCGGTCGGCGGAGGAAGGGTGTGTAAAAAGCATCGCTGGGACGACGGCAGCAGGGACCGACTGACGGCACGGACGGACGGTTGTTCCACCCGTCCCTCATTCCGTCGACCTAGGACCGCCTGCTGACAGGGGCCTCCCACACGCACCAGACGACCGACCGACCGGGCTCGCTCGAGGAGGGATGGCAGCGCTCTGTGCAGAACGGATCCAAAGGACCTCGGCGAAGAATTTCACTGGGACTAGAGACAATTTGGCCTGCCGGCCTGCCCTTCTCCGTAGGAGAACGCAGGGCCTCGAGGCAACGATTCCTGCTTTCCATTTGCCGGTCACAAGCTCTTTGCGAGAGTCGGACCACCAGCGAGACGTACTGTCGAGCTCTGCTATAAGCCTTAGATAAATCACCACGGACGGACCACGTTTCCTGATACGGACCAGACCAGCGCACCTCGGTGGAGGAGCCGCTGCAACAAACCGCACCCAATTCGCTCTACGGGGAAAGGCAGGCGAGCGTTTTCCGCAAGCCCGCGCTATCGCTCCGCCTGGCGGGACTGAGATCGCTTTACGAACACTGGTTGTCTTCTTCTTCTGCGTACACAGTCAGACAGTAACCATTATTTTCTCGAAAAAAGCGGCGGTCATCCTGAGACTCTCGCCACTACCATAGAGCTTGTCTTGCAGTTCCACTGGCAATGGCCACATCTGCTCTCTCTGATTCTCGTATGTCGGGCAGTTCTGCAGCAGATGTTCAGCGGTCATTTTACCAGTACCGCACGGGCATTCGTCGGTACACCCTATCTTCAATTTGTTGAATAGGTAGTACCTCAGTCTGTTGTGGCCAGTGCGAAGTCTGAAGACAACGACCTGCTCTCTTCGGTTCAACTGGTAATAGGCATCGTTTTTGGTGTAACCAGTATGTTCGGTTTCCCATTTGGTCATGTATCTGGCTTTGATAAGCCGTTTTGACTCTTCGTACGTCATACTGGTATCTGTTTGTGGTAGCCTTGCACCTTCTTTTGCCAGTCTGTCTGCCTCCTCGTTGCCTTGGATGTTGCAGTGTGACGGAACCCACTGTACCACTACCCTTTTTGGTGCGGACTGCTGGCACAGTTTGCAGAGTGCTGCTCTTAAGTCATTAAGCTCAGTGTTTTTCTGGCTTTTTAGCGCTGTGACTACGGCGAGAGCATCTGTCAGCAAGACTATATGGCTCTCATTTTCACTGTGTGTTACCATTTCTTCCACTGCCGCCCTCAGTGCCTCTGCCTCCGCTCTTAAATTGCTTGTGTACTTACCAGTAGCGAATGACAGTGTTATTTTTCTGCCATTTGGTAGGTTCAGGAATGCTCCTGCCCCTCCGTTCTGTGTAGTGTTTGTTACAGAACCGTCGGTGTATGCATGGGTCCAGTCCATGCTTGGGTAGCTTTTCGTTATGAAGCTTAGGGTAGTGTCTCTCCTTTCTTTTTCAGTCTGCCAGTTTTTGTTTGCAATATCTGGTATATTTTCTACCACCTCTGGAAATATATCCTGCCTCCAAGTAGGTTTTCGTACAGTAGTGATGGGTTTTGGTGTTGTTAGTGCGTTTATGGGATCTTCGTGCATCTTTGCTTTGGCTATTTCTGCAAAGTTTCTCCGCTTTAGTTTCCCAGTTCCCAAATTGTTTAGTCTCTGGTACATTGGGTGGTCGGTCAGTCTTCGGAGTTTCTCTGACTGCAGCTGGGCTCTGCAGTCTCTTCTGTCGGTCATGGATTGCAGTTTTGTAATCTTTTCAAGTTCTACAATTGGCGTTGACTTCATGCCACCTGTTATAATTCTCATGGCTTGGTTTTGAAGTTTGTTAACTTTATCGAAGTTCGCCTTCGCTGCTGTTGTCCATGCCGCAATGCCATACTCGAGAACTGGTCTCACTCTTCCAGTGTACAGTTTCTTTAGTATGCCTTCGTCTGCTCCCCAGCTTGTGCCAGCAAGTTTCCTCATGATCGCCATTCTTTCTCTGGCTTTCATTCGGTTTCTCTCAATCTGACTTTTCCATGTCATGCGCCGATCAAATGTGACTCCCAGATAGGTTGGGTTGTCGTTTGGCTGCAGGATTTTGCCATTTAGGCTTAATTTGGTACTTTGGGGTTTTAATGAGAGCGAGAATATTGTGCACGTAGTTTTCTCCTCGTTTATTTTGACCAGCCATGAGTTCGCCCACTCTTCCAGCGATGTTAGGGCCGTCTGCATCCGATTTCTTGCTATGGTGAGATTCTTTTCAGAGGTCCACATAGCCAGATCGTCTGCAAACATTGAGCTATGGATTCGTCTTGGTATATTCTCTGTAATATCGTTTATATATACCAGGAAGAGTGTGGGTGACAATACTCCCCCTTGGGGTACTCCCTGCTCGAGTGTCACCTTTTTGCTCATCTGCCCTTGTACTTGGACTCTGGCCGTTCTTTGTTTGAGGTAGTGGTTGATCCACTTGTACATCTTCCCACAGACATCACTTCTTCTTAGCTTGACTCTGAGTCCATCCTTCCAGACTTTGTCAAATGCCTTTTCCAGATCCACCCAAACAGCTACTGTGTGTTTCTGTGCCTGGTAGGCATCTTCTATCTCCTGGGCTATGAGGATGACCTGGTCCTCAGTGGATCTGTGCTGTCTAAAGCCGGCTTGCTGTGGACTTAGTATTCGTTTTTCTTCCAGATGCCACATCAGTCTGGTGTTTATCATCCGTTACATCAGCTTGCCGACACAGCTCAGTAGGCTTATGGGCCTGTATCCATTTGGATCTGTTTTGTCCTTTCCTGTTTTTGGTACTGGTACCAGTATTGCATCTTTCCATGCCTGGGGTACAATACCCCATTTCCAGCTTTGGTTCAGGACTGATAGTAGTTTTTTCTTCGCTGTTTGGCCCAGCCCCATCTGCATTTCGTTTGTTATCCCGTCTTTTCCGGGAGATTTCCTTTTCTTTAGTGTTCTCATAGCCTCTTCCATTTCGCGCATTGTTAGTTTGGCCATTATGTGCTCTTCAGGAGCCGTATTTATGTTTTCGTGTCCCTTTAGCTCTTCGCTAATGTCTGTATGCTTATCTGCAGGGACCTCGATGTGGTTTGCTCTGGCATAGTGATCGACAAAGGCGTTTGCGGCTTTCTTACCTGTGATCAAGTTCTCGCCCTGCTTGATAGTAATTTGTTTATTTGACGGGGTTTCGTCATTCATGGCTCTGACTAGCTTCCATAGCTTGTTCCCTTCTTTGTCCAGGTTTAGACTTTCCGTTTTATTTTTCCAACTTTCTCTTGCTGTTTGCTTGAGAGTGTGTTTGTACTTCGCCGCGGCGGCTTTGAGGGCGATGTTTGCCTCCATGGATTTTTCTCCTTCTGCCATGTTCCTAGCATTTGTTACTGCATCTTCCACTTTCTGTAACTCATCATTCCAGTAGGGCTTATAGTTTTTCCTAGCTCCTCTTGGGATGGTTTCAGTGGCGGCTTGCATTATTGCCTTGCTTAGGCTCTCTACCATGGGCTTCATTTTGGTGTTTCGTGTGTTGATGGTTTCACACAGCCCATCTGTCAGGATTGCAAATCTGTCCCAGTCGGCTCGTTTGTAATTCCAACGTGGGAGCGGTTTTGTTTCCTGTGGGCCTACTTCCATGTCAATGGTTAGCCTGATCGGCCTGTGGTCGCTACCTGCCAGTTGGTTTAGCACCTGGCGGTCTATTTTATAGTGTATGTCCTGTGTGGAGAAGGCCAAATCTGGAGTCGAGGTGGTATGCCATGTTCTTGAATAGAAGCTAGGGCTATCCTCCGGCCTATTGATTAGGGAGAGATTTGCATCTATCTCCCAATCTTCCACTTCGTCACCTCTGCTGTCTGTGTCAGAGTATCCCCATCTCTCCGAGTGGCTGTTGAAATCTCCAACTACTATGCAGTTGGAGTCTCTGACCTCCATACTCGAGAGCGATAGGTCTCTGTTTGGTGGTCCGTACAGATTGAAAATGCGGAGCTTCGTCTCTTGAGCCATTGTGTCAACTCCTACAATTTCTGCTTGTCCGGTGTGATTGACAGGTACCGCGCTACTCGGTATGCTGTTTCTGGTCAGTATCAGGACCCCTCCTTTGTGGCCTTCTCTATCTAGACGGAAGGTCTGGTATCCTCTGATTGAGAATTTATGGTTATTGTTGAGGTGCGTTTTCTGGATACATGCCACGTCAATCTTACCTTCATGCAGGTGGTGTGTTAGGGAAAGTTTTTTGTTAATGACTCCCTCCGCATTCCACTGTAGTATTTTGGAACACTGGTTGAAATTGAGTCGCTGCGGCGAGACAACTACCCCAGATACACTGTATACAATATTAGTTAGATCTAGATTGGAGTTGTGTGTTCATATGTGGTTCATTATCGTATATGTAAAATAATCGTGTTGGAAAGGATACATGGAAAAGCAACAAAACTGATAGTTATTTCTGGAATTGCAGCTATGAGGAAAGAGGTGTTTTAGTACAGGTTAATAAGATAATCAACTGAAAGGATACATTAGAATAAAACACATTTTTTTTCAAAGTAAAGCCGGCTACAAGAACATTAGGGCACATCTAGAAATTATTTAAAGAAAGGCCATGTTTGGATATTAGCAAATGTTTTTTTAGTCAGAGAGTGCTAAATGTTTGGAATGCATTGCCACAGGAAATAGTGGGGGTAGTCAGTTAATGCCTTAATGAATAGATTGGATTCAGAATTTTTTTTTAGATCAAGTGGAGTAGAAGACACTGGTTGTATACAGACTCTGCAGAGTCTTCTGAACCAGTATTAAGATGTTCAGATAATGGAGTCTGATTTTAGTTAGATTGACCTTTCGCTTTTGTGTGTCAAACATCACCAAGCATCTGATGTGTTTCCTAGTATTATTGTGGTGGAAGAAAATGGTAACATCATGGTATCTATTAGGACTTATGGAAATGATGAAAATGAACGGCTGTGAACGCAGTTGGCTGGCAACCTTATCACATAAAACAATGTGCAATTCACGCGTATTCTGATTGTCGAGAAAACAAGATATTCACTCTTTAAATAACATGAATTTTGCGTTTTGCTTTCAGGGGGCTTTTCAACCTGAAGGCTACTTCACACTCACAGTAAAGATGTGAAAATACCACACATTGGAGAGTCTTCTACCTTTAAGTGGATATACTGAACTGCCAAGTTAGACGACTCTTGCGACTATGTTTCAGTGTGGCAGTGGTGATATCCTGGTCTTTGTTTCACAGATATCCCTCATGGATACCAATCTGGTTTGAATAAAAATATCACGCTTCTACAGGAACACTAAACACGTGGACACAGGCTTCCTGAAAGATTGCCAACTGTAGTCTCCCGTATTTCTTCTATCAGTTCCGTAGCAGACACTGCCGTCGACGATGAAGAGAGACTTTATTGTACTTAGCCACAGTTTCCACGAGGTGGAGTGACCGGTTTCCTTCCCTGACTGCAGCTCAGGCACTCATTTCCACATGGTCTCATCACATCTGGATAGAATGACGCATGCTGACAGCGGGAGAGACTCCGTACCTTAGTCTACAATTACATTAATCGAACGTTCTCCCATACACCTACTGGATTAACAACACAAGGAAACATGACAATTTAAGGCCCACCTGACTCGTACCAATTAATTTGCATGTATCTGACACTGGCCTCACACGTTAAGCACCTCACACATCTTCTACTTAGTACAACTTAGAGAGACAGTTGTATTACTGTTTTAATTTGAACTGAAAGTACAGTAGTCAATATTTTAAAAATTTGTCTCTTAAATTCGCATCGCAGCTTAAGGGCAATGCTTTTCTCAATTTAATAAAAATCGTCATTGCACATAATAATGATAACAATGTACAAATGGGGACATAATAATGATAACAATGTACAAATGGGGACATAATAATGGTAACAATGTACAAATGGGCACATGATAATGGTAACAATGTACAAATGGGCACATAATAATGGTACTTCCTTACTAAGTCGCTCCTCTTCTACCGTGAGGTGTAGAGGTTGCAAAAGAGATCGTCACACTGCTCTATCCGCCGTCTTTTTCCTGGCTTCTTTCCAATCCAGCCCTCTATCAGGGACTGTCGTATGTTGTTTTCCCAACGTACTTTGGGACGTCCTCGGGGGTCTGTGTTCTTGGCTTTTGATCTCCCATGACCGCTTTGGTATCCGATCTTCTTCCATTCTACAGACATGGCCAAACCACTGTGTGTCTGCAGGGGTTGAACTTCAAGATTGCTACGTATTGTCTGGTTACGGATCTTGTCCCTTTTCGTCACCTGAACCGCCTTTCTTAGGTACCTCATTTCTGAAGTTTGTAATTGCCTTTCTTGGGCTGTAGTCATTGCCCATGACACACATCCATATGTCAGGACAGGCACATAGGTCGAGCGGTATACATCCATCTTTGTTTTCCTGCTTATTTCTCTTCTACTGAGGAAACCTCTGTTTATTGCATGGGACAGTCTACCTGCTGCTGCCTTTCGTACAGTTAACTCCTCTTTGATTCCTCCCCTGCTGTCTATTACCGTTCCTAAATATTTAAAGTTGCTGACCTGCTCCAGTGCTCGTGTTCCCAGGGTTATCTGATGTCTCTTTTCATCTCTGGCGATCACCATGGTTTTTATTTTGGAGTTGCTGATGTGCATTCCTCTCTTCTTCAACTCTTCTTCCCAGACCTGCAAGTTGATCTGGAGATGTGCTTTGGTTTTCGTGATCAGGGCCACATCGTCTGCAAATGCTAGTTCCGATATGTAACATAATAATGGTAATACATGTAAACATATATTTGTAAAGACATAGTTTACCGCATTCAAAGTTTAACTGCAGACATGCAGTCTGCAATATGACAAACAACCTTGACCTTATAAAATATGTATTTCAATGCATTACACTTGTTTGCGTGTATGTGCATGTGTATGTGTGTGTGTGTGTATGTGTGTGTTTAAAAAAAAAATACAGGAAGCATTTGCTGCTGTAATAAAACGTAGCTATGTTCTCAAGAATACCCCCTCCTAATCTCTCTTTTTCTTAAAAGTAGTGATCACGTGCCTGGGGTCATGACCTACCAAGATTGATATTAGCAAATTCTCAAAATGACACACAATAGCAGAGAGTTGTTGCTTCCATCAGCGCTTAACGTTTGTTCTTACTCAGATAGATTGTTTCCCTTGACGTGAGGCATGTTGGGATACTCAGGCATTCCACATGTACCAGCGGTTCCAAATCTGGAATGCAGGTTGCATCCTTTAACTTGTGCTAAAAAGACTTATATTGTTTAACGATAGGCACCATACCATTCAATAAAAATACACGTTTGTGCTTAAATGTTTATTACCAGCAAGAAATAACTGAAGGACAAAATAACTCAATTTTAAAATGATTGTTTTATTTCCATCATAAATATTGGTCTATTTCTGACACAAGCGAAAATGCGCTTTTTGTATGTATGATGTTTAGGTTTTCTTTCAAACCTAGAAGGCTGTTCAACACTCAGCAGGCTTATATCATGTGTGAATAATCGACTCCACAGGAACTTCAGTTGGAAAGTATCTGTTGGGCTAGATCACTCTGTTGGACGACTCTCACTACATGTGGTTGAGGCCCTTTCTCATACGTTTCAGACAGTCAGCTCTGCCAGACACAGCCACCTCTGTCAGACACAGCCAACCCTGCCAGACACAGCCACCTCTGTCAGACACAGCCAACCCTGCCAGACACAGCCACCTCTGCCAGACACAGCCACCTCTGTCAGACACATCCAACCCTGCCAGACACAGCCAACCCTGCCAGACACAGCCAACCCTTTCAGAGTCAAAGACATCCCTCTCTGTAAGACACATCCATCCCTTTCAGTGTCAGACACAACCAACCCGGTCAGAGTGAGACATAGCCATCCTTGTCCGACACAGCCAACCCTGTCAGACACAGCCAACCCTGTTAGACACAGCCAACCCTGTTAGACACAGCCAACCCTGTTAGACACAGTCATCTCTGTTAGACACAGCCATCTCTGTTAGACACAGCCCACAATGTCAGACACAGCCAACCCTGTCAGGCACAGCCAACCCTGTCAGACACAGCCAACCCTGTCAGACACAGCCAACCCTGTTAGACACAGCCATCTCTGTTAGACACAGCCCACAATGTCAGACACAGCCATCCTTGTCCGACACAGCCAACCCTGTCCAACACAGCCAACCCTGTCAGACACAGCCAATCCTGTTAGACACAGGCATCTCTGGTAGACACAGTCATCTCTGTTAGACACAGCCAACCCTGTCAGACACAGCCAACCCTGTTAGACACAGCCCACAATGTCAGACACAGCCAACCCTGTCAGACACAGCCAACCCTGTTAGACACAGGCATCTCTGTTAGACACAGTCATCTCTGTTAGACACAGCCAACCCTGTCAGACACAGCCAACCCTGTTAGACACAGCCATCTCTGTTAGTTAGATACAGCCATCTCTGTTAGACACAGCCAACCCTGTCAGACACAGCCCACAATGTCAGACACAGCCAACCCTGCCAGACACAGCCAACCCTTTCAGCGTCACAGACAGCCCTCTCTGTCAGACACAACTATCTCTGTCAGACACATCCATCCCTTTCAGTGTCAGGCACAACCAACCCGATCAGAGTCAGAAACAGCTAACCCTGTCAGATACAGCCAACCCTGTCAGACACAGCCAACCCTGTCAGACACAGCCAACCCTGTCAGACACAGCCAACCCTGTTAGACACAGCCAACCCTGTCAGACACAGCCAACCTGTCAGACACAGTTATCCCTGAAACATCTCACAAATCTTACGTCAGCCTAACAAAGATGTGCTGACAAAGACGAAATCATTGATGCCTAGAACAGCAGTTTGTATTTGGACTTAATGATTGGTGTCTAGAAAAGTTTTGTTGGTGCCCAGAGGAGATTGTGTATGTTGATTTAAGTATTGAAGAGGAGATTGTGTATGTTGATTTAAGTATTGAAGAGGAGATTGTGTATGTTGATTTAAGTATTGAAGAAGAGATTGTGTATGTTGATTTAAGTATTGAAGAGGCGATTGTGTATGTTGATTTAAGTATTGAAGAGGAGATTGTGTATGTTGATTTAAGTATTGAAGAAGAGATTGTGTATGTTGATTTAAGTATTGAAGAGGCGATTGTGTATGTTGATTTAAGTATTGAAGAGGAGATTGTGTATGTTGATTTAAGTATTGAAGAGGAGATTGTGTATGTTGACTTAAGTATTGAAGAGGAGATTGTGTATGTTGATTTAAGTATTGAAGAGGAGATTGTGTATGTTGATTTAAGTATTGAAGAGTAGATGTGTGTATTTTGACTTAGGTATTGGTGAGTATAGGTATTGATGCCTAGAGGTATTTGGGCCAAGAGGTAATAGTGCCTAGAGAATAATGCTCAGAGGTAGTGGTGCCTAGAGATATTAGTGCCTGGGGGTATTGTTGCTTACAGGTATTGGTGCCTAGAGGTATTGCTACTTAGATGTAGTAGTGCTAAGAGAATGATTCCAAGGGACACTGGTGCCTAGAGGTTGATGCCTAGAAGTTTTGTTGTCTGGAGAATGACGCCATCCAGAGTATTGTGCCTAGAGGAGGATGCCAGAGGTATTTGTTTCTAAAGAATTTTGCTTAGAGGTATTGACGTCTAGAGGATGATGCCTGGGACATTGATGCGTAGAGGATGATGCCTGGGACATTGATGCATAGAGGATGATGCCTGGGACATTGATGTCTAGAGGATGATGCCTGGGACATTGGTGCCTAGAGGATGATGCCTGGGACATTGATGCCTAGAGGATGATGCCTAGGACATTGGTGCCTAGAGGATGATGCCTGGGACATTGATGCCTAGAGGATGATGCCTGGGACATTGATGCGTAGAGGATGATGCCTGTGACATTGATGCGTAGATGATGATGCCTGGGACATTGATGCCTAGAGAATGATGCCTGGGACATTGATGCCTAGAGGATGATGCCTGGGACATTGATGCCTAGAGGATGATGCCTGGGACATTGGTGCCTAGAGGATGATGCCTGGGACATTGATGCCTAGAGGATGATGCCTGGGACATTGGTGCCTAGAGGATGATGCCTGGGACATTGGTGTCTAGAGGATGATGCCTAGAGGTATTGCGCCTAGAGGAAGATCGCTAGATATATTGGCGGCTACGGGTATTGGTACCTACATATATTAGTGCCTAGAGGTGATGTGTTTTTTCTGAACAGGTCAAGAGTATGAACTAGTGAAGAAGTGTCATTTTTTGCTGAAGTATTGCTGCCTGAGAAATTGTGTCAATTTAGCCTAAATTATTGCAGCTATTATGACTTATGTCAAATTAGTCTATAGTATTGTAGCTTCATTGACTTGTGTCAATTTTATTCGAAATTTGTTTTGCCTAGAGGATATGTGTCGATGTAGTCTAAATTAGTGCTCCCAAGAGAAATTGTGTCGATGTAGTCTAAATTAGTGCTCCTAGGAGAAATTGTACCGATGTAGTCTAAATTAGTGCTCTCTAGAGAAATTGTGTTGATGTAATCTAATTTAGTGCTTCCAAGAAAAAATGTGTTGATGTAGTTTAAATTAGGGCTCCCTAGAGAAATTGTGTTGATGTAATCTAAATTAGGGCTCCCTAGAGAAATTGTGTCGATGTAGTCTACATTAGGGTTCCCTAGAGAAATTGTGTCGATGTAGTCTACATTAGTTCCCCCTAGAGCATTGTTTCAGTGTAGTCTAGTGTTTGCATCCTTTTTGACTTGTATAAATTTAGTTAAAATGTTTGCTGTTTAGAGAAATTATGTCAATTTGGTCTAAATGATTTCTCCAAAAGTAAATGTTTCAATTTATTATAAATTCTCGATTTTAGTTATAAATTATTGCAATCTAGAGTATACAATCGACCGCAGAAAAACCTGAACACGATTAGAACGTATTGAGTCTACAACGAACATCCATTATCAGTCGATCATTGATTTAAAATAACGAATTTTAATTGTTCTAACTACGCGCAGGACGACAAGCTGAAAACACTATGGTACACTTGAGGCTGGTTCTTGCTGATATAGCCAATAGTATTGCAACATAACAAAGTAGTCTGTGTGCGTCTGTACGTGCATGCATATGGGATACTGCTAATTATATTAATGATTACGGCATGAAGATGTACGACTATGGCAACACGATTAGTATGTTTACCTCTGTATATGTGTAATCGTCTTGTATTGTTTTGTTGAATGCATTTTTTGTGTGGTATTTCTGCTTGTTTTTCAATGTACCTCATTTTGTAATCAAAACTTATTTTCTGACAGGTACAGCATAAAACACAAATAAATCGTCCATAATGTATAGACGGCATGCTACACGATCCAGATATTAATCATTTTCTTATAAAATCATACAGACTGAATCTCGGGATAAAATCAATGCCCCGTCAAAATGTGAACAATACGATAACAGGCAACAACATCTAAATAACGACGACATTCAAGAGGTAGCAGCAATACAAATTATAGGGCCAGAGTAACATTCCAAGAATATCGAAATGATCGACTGTAGATGTTTGGACATGAGCCTAGCAACCTCATCATGTTAAAAATGTGGCAACTGCAACTGTTTGGATACAAACTATATTTGAAGGGACCTGCTCCAGTAGTTGTCTATGCATCACATTGGAACTTACAAGCGAAAGATGATAATGATGATGATGAGGATGAAAGTTAAAGGATATGAAGAAATGAGGTGATTATGAGAAGAGATGAAGACGAAATGTATGCAATTTTCTGCTGGATACTTTTTACAAGAGAAAAGATGCAGTTCGTTAATGCAAAATGGAAAATAAGACACACCTACAAAAATATACACACATTAGACACACAGATATGCTTGTAAGGAGAGAAGGTCAGAGAGACTAACAGTTAAGCATTGTTTTATAATGATATGAAGTAAAAAACAAATGCCGTATTTACGAGACATTAAGTTTGCCAGCAATAATATGGTGAACATCACAAACATGTCAGATACATTTTGTTTGCCAGCAATAATATGGTGAACATCACAAACATATCAGAGACATTTTTTTTTGCTAGCAATAATATGGTGAACATCACAAACATATCAGAGACATTTACTTTGCCAGCGATGATGGGGTCAACATCACAAAATAGAGATATTCAGTTTGTCAACGATAATATGGTTTACATCACAATCATATCAGAGACATTCACTTTGCCAGCAATGATATGGTGAACATCACAAACATATCAGAGATATTCAGTTATCCAGCAATGATATGGTGAACATCACAAACATATCAGAGACATTCAGTTTGCCAGCAATGATATGGTGAACATCACAAACATATCAGAGACATTCAGTTTGTCAACGATAATATGGTTTACATCACAAACATATCAGGGGCATTTAGTTTGCCAGCGATCGTATTCTACTTCGATCAATTGATGCTATGCTTCTAGCTTGGTGAGGCTCACGATCAACTGATGATATGCTTCTAGCCCAGTGAGGCTCACGATCAATTGATGCTATGCTTCTAGCCCAGTGAGGCTCACGATCAATTGATGCTATGCTTTTAGCCCGGTGAGGCTGACGATCTGTCCAAAACTGTCCAACCACTGAGCCGGACAAATACAATTACTCCCCTGGAGGTTTCAAGCCTTAATCACTTTCAAAGAACTATCCTTGGGACTTCACGCAGTTCTCCCAGCAGTCCTGTCAATGTTGGAAGCATTTAGTAATAAAGTAAAGCTGAGTCGTCGCATTCCGCGTAATATCTTCCCTGGAATTAAATCGGGTCCCTGTCAGCCGATTTTTTTTCTAAATGAACAGCCTAAGACCCCAAGATGCGATGTCGGGAGCCTAAAACCCCAAGACGTGATGTCGGGAGCCTAAAAACCAAAATGTGATGTCGGGAGCCTAAAACCCCAAGACGTGATGTAGAGAGCTTAAAACCCCAAAACGTGATGTCGGGAGCCTAAAACCCAAAGACGTGATATCGGGAGCCTAAAACCCAAAGACGTTATGTCGGGAGCCTAAAACAAAAAGACGTGATGTCAGGAGCCTAAAACCCAAAGACGTGATGTCGAGAGCCTAAAACCCCAAGACGTGATGTCGGGAGCTTAAAACCCCAAGACGTGATGTCCGGAGCCTACAACTCCAAGACATGATGTCGGGAGCCTAAAACCCCAAGACGTGATGTCGGGAGCCTAAGACCCCAAGACGTGACGACCGGAGATTCCTGAGCCTGACGAATAGGATGAATGTTGCGATTTGCCAAGAAATTCTGAATCAGTTACGACGAATGGGCAGGTGAGTTGTCATGGTGGAGCTGCCAAGTTCCCATTGTTCACAGGTCCGGTCTTTTGTGTCCAACAGCATCACATAGCCAGCAGATGACTTCCAGGTAGTACTCTTTGAATGTTTTGACGTTCCTGTGCGTACTAGTGAAGCACAGTCCCACGGGTGTCAAAGAAAACGGTCAACACCACTTACGTGTAACTGAGCACTTGCCTCGCTTTGTCGGCTTCTTTTCTTTGAAGCGATTGTACCACTCCTTAATGTGTGCGATGCTCGTTGTATTGTCGCATAAATCCATTGGATTTTTTTAATGGGTTCGAATTGGGTATCGCCTGCCTTTGAGAAAATTGTGAAACATCAACACTGATCAATTTTTTCGTCATTTCGTGGTGTATGAAAACCCAACGGTTGCACACTACAATCGACAAAGAAAGACTAACTGCCAGCAACTGACACAATTTGCGGACGGGTAAAAACTCATTCATGCGCAAGACTGTTCCCGATTCCTTGCTACCGAAAGACAACACCCATGCTACATTTGTTTCTGAATAAAAAAAATATAGGCCGAACACTTTTTGAACACACCTCGCATGCTCGCATGTATGTATATCAATATATATATATATATACATATCTCAAACATACAGTTTTCCAGCGAAGATTATATCATTTTGATAAGAAGCACACCAATAACTAAGATAACACCATTTAGTCGTCAGACATTGGAAACGTTTATTATTTCCCTTTCGCTAGTACGACGTTCCGTGTGACCGTTCCGTAACCCATTATTTGGAACGACCAAACATGATCCCTACAGCTACTTACGATACACATTATTCATTACTAAACTTGGCTTAGCCAAATTCTGTGAGATTTTGCGCCAAGGTATTACGAGTATATTGACTATTCATATTTTGTATTTATCTGTGCTGCTATTTGTAGATATAAGTATCACTCACCAAATGGGGTAAGGGCAATTGTTTATCACGATACAATTACTGGTTTGGTTACTCTGTAGTGGGAGGATTAAGTAAACATGGAATGAGTACGGGACTAACAGTTAGGGAAGAAAATATAAAGAGAAAGGGAGCTAGAAACAGCTGTGTCCTAGCACATTGATGTTTCTAACACTTCCTCGCTGATGAAACTAAACTAAGAGACTAAACTGTACCTTTTTATTTGCAAGTATATCCCGCTCGTTTGAGATTAAGCGCACGACTGAGCAGCGGCATTTCCAGTTTGAGAATCTTTGATCTACAAAGTTTAAGTGCGATCTGTGAGAGCCAAGATCTAGAATGCAAAGACTGATGGAAATAAAGATACATATTCACTGGCAGGAAAATCTATGTGTAACGGATAGTCCTGTTACATTGTGAAAGCCGTTTCTAATTTTTGTCACACCCGACTCTGGCATTTAGAGTGGGATTTATTGCACCAAATACTGAATGTCTGGAGTATAGCATTGGAATGTGGTCTTGGTGAGCAGGGGATATGACGTGTACGAGAAAAGGGGGTAGGGGGGAGGTGTTGTATCAGACAGAAGAAAGGTTGGCTAAGGCATTGAGATATGTGTCAAGGAAATGAGGGATATGATAAGGCGATGGTAAACTATGGCATCAATTATGTATGATTTGGATTAGAGGTCAAGTAATGCGAGATGAGATAGTCAAGTCAAGCTATCTCTATACAAGTTAGAAGGGAGTTAGTGAAGAGATTAGGAAGCTGAACATAATGTGTTCTTTTTGGTTGGTCGCTCCTCACATAAATCACATTCACTTCTCAGATAAACTAGGCAGTCCGTCTCAGACTTCTCTAGTCAATATGGTGTTTATCCCACACCTGGTAATGAGAAGGGCTTGCTATCATACTTCTCGTGGAGTCGACAGGTATGGAAAGCATATTTTACTATTTGCCTGTTTACCCCACAAACATACACATGTTTACTACTATTATACTTTTACTAATTTGTTCGAAAGGTTATTTTGTCTGTGTCTCCATTTGCAGATTCGCTGTCTGAATAGTCACTGTTGATCTAGTATCTAGTCTTCTAACATCAGACAGGCTGTTCGCTTATGTTATTTATGTATAAGGCGGTTTTCATCCTTGTCTTTGCTTCTCCATTGATGCCCTGTCCTCAGTTTGGGGTTTGCTTCCACCCTGTTTGGTTAGCATGTCTATCTCCTCGTCTGTATGTAATTGAAAGCTGAATGTGATTCCACTGTATGTGTGAGAACTTCTCAGGGGCTGACAAGTTCATTGGATTTATAGTTTCCGAGAAACCCTAAGATTACTAGGTGATAATGTATATGAAGAACATTGTCATGTCAGTTACAGTCTTGGATTCTACCATGGAAATTGAGTTTGTTGTTAGTGCCTCAGAATCATTCTCGATATATGTCTGTATTATATCTGTGTATGTATGTATGTACGTATGTATGTATGTATGTATGTGTATGTAAAGTGAGTAGCATGTCATTTGAACAACGTCGATTCTTACAATTTCCACCTATTTGGAAGATACATATACTTATACACACATGCATTCATACATGCATACATACATATACACATATTAACATTTACATATATTACCATACACACATACATACATACGTACACACATACATACATAGATGCGTACACACATACATACATAGATGCATACACACATCCATACATACATTGTCATACACATATATATACATACATACACACGTACATACACACATAAATACATACACACATACATACATACAGACATACATACACACATACACACATACATACATACACACAAACACACATGCACACATACAAACATACACACACATACACTTACACACATACACACATAGACACATACACACATACATATGCACATACACACATAATCCCATACACACATGCACACACATACATACATACATACATACATACACACACATACATACACATACATACATACATACATACATACATACATACATACATACATACATACATACATACATACATACATACATACATATTACATACATACATACATACATACATACATACACACATGCATG
Source organism: Ariolimax columbianus (assembly GCA_036924085.1). Lineage (NCBI taxonomy): Eukaryota > Metazoa > Mollusca > Gastropoda > Stylommatophora > Arionidae > Ariolimax > Ariolimax columbianus. Next base: position 64,612,488 of record JAVGWX010000008.1, read on the forward strand.
TACACATACCTACCACCAAACATACGTACATATATGTCTATATGCATGTGCATGTGTTAACGAGTGGTGTTCAAATCAAGGAACAGCGTGTTGTAATGAAGTTTCTTGTCAAAAAAGGTGTGAAACCTGAGGAAATTCACAGATTGCAATCACATTGCTCCGATAAGCAGTAAGACATGTGAATTGTGTAAACGTTTTAGAGAACGCCGTACACCCGTAAGTGATGGCCCCGGCCGTGGTGGCTCTCAACTCACCAGTTATTCCTGTGAGTATTAAGATTGTTGAACGCCTCATTCTGGATTTGATTTTCTACCCCGTGGTGCCACTATCATCAGTGATACGCATTTTGAGTATGTGCAAATCCGTCTGTGGTAAAAAGCACAGATCCCGTCCAGCTCCTGCAAGATACTGCTCGACCTAATACGTCTCAGCGCACTATGTGTCATCTGCAGAAACTCGATTGGGAGGTATTGCCACATTAATCTTTCAGCCCAATATAGTTCCAACCCATTTTCACCTGGCTGGACTCCTACAAGAATTCTTGGAATGTCAGCATTTTGACACTGATGACGAAGTGAAACATGCTGTCCTGAATTGGTTCAGACACATTTTCGAATATTTCTACGCTGAAGTTTTTCGAGCATTACTTAAACGCGGGGATAAGTGCATAAACGTTGCCGGAGATTATATGGACAAATAAATGGCATTTTGACTACTTGAAAAAAACATGTCTTTCCCCCAAAAAGTCCCGGTTTGACCTGAACACCCATCGTGTGTGTGTATTTATATAAACTACGTATAGCTCTATTCAGTCATGACTGACTATCTATTTTGAAGGGACCTTGGAATGGTAACTATCTACAGTGTTTGACTTCATTCTACTTGAGGCCTTGTCGTTTCAATTCTCTGTATTGCAAGAGGTCCTTTTTACCCAGTCTGGGGTGGCGCTTCAGTGTGCATCTCCACTTCTATTGGTTTGCACTTTATACTTCACATAATGTCAGATCCATGACCACAGTGAACTCGTGTCCCTGTCTACATTTCTCAATCTCGTCTGTGATGTGTTTGTAGCCATCATCGAACTGTCTAGAGAGAATATACTTGGGGATGTTACCATCCCAGATACGACGATCAAGTCCTCATAGTTGTCGCTGTCTAAGGAGAATGGACATGCTTGTGAGACCAGGAGTCCACCTCTGCGTCACTCACTCACTACATGTATAATTCCAAAGATGGATTGCAGGCGAAATAGATGGAAGGTGTTAAGCCTTTGCAATTGTTTGAAACAAGTTACCAAATTTGTGATACTATTTAGAAGCGTGCTGATGACACATGCATTGACTACCATGGCCTGTTTTTTTCATTTGTGAGTTTCTGGTTTTTCCTAAGCACGCGACCAAAGGTAGCAGCAGCTTTAACAACTCGATTGTCTACTTCTCGGTCTGCAGAAAGTTCATTGCTGATGACGGACCCAAAGGTATGTGAATTGTGTACAGCTGCCAATGTATAACTATCGATGATAAGAGTTTGTTTTGTATATACTTCTTGTACCATCACATTGATAACTTGCCATTGATTGTGAGACCAAAAGTGTTTCACTCCTGGAAGAAGCAATCCATCAAACTTTAAAGTCTCTGCTGACTCTGGATGACGATCATAACATCATCAGCGAATTGCAAGTCCCTGATCGTGACATCTCTGATATCATTTTTGGCCTTGAGCCTTCCAAGAATAACCAGACCACCATTCAACCTAGAGTGAAGACATATTCTGCCATTTTCTTTGACAAATATGTACTTCAGTAACAAAGCGTATTATGAAAAGTGATAGGGTCAGCATTGATAATACGAAATGTTTGGTATATACTACCATCACATTGGATTGTGCCTTTCATAACCTCATGGACAGATACTATTCGTCGAAGCAGTTAGCTTGAGCAACCTATTTAATAAGGATATTGTAAAGTCCATTCCTGATAACCAAATCACATTTCTTTATCAGGACAATGAATACGATTTAAAAGGGCTGATTCTGCTCACTTAATTTTTCTTGAGCTCTCTGAAGATGAAAAATCATGTTGATCATTGATCTTCAAGACCTGAATCAACACTACGACTCGGGATACATATATTCAGACAATGTATGTAGTCGTAATAAGATGATTCTGACAACAAATTTGCCTTCAACACTGAGCAGAGAGATACCTCGATACTATTTTACAGTCACTTCAATCACTTTTATTTTTGCATAATGTTACAATCTGTGCATATCTCAAATTATCAGGTATTATGGACAGTTTCCAGAACTCATACATTATCATATGCAGCAGATTGCAAAAGTGCACCATTACAGCCGTTGATCAAATCACGAAGCATCCCGTCGCTGCCTGATGCTCTGCCTGGACCACGATGTCAATGGCTAAATTAAGATCTTCTAGAGATTGCTTGATGCCCCGCTCGTACACAGTGGGATAGCATTTGACGGAGGGAAGGACTGTGATTATGACGATATTGTCACACGAACAGAGCTTATAGTGCTTAACTATCCTCTTTCTTTTTCAGCTATTTTCATGACAGTTATGATTTTGGGTAATGATGTTTTAGTACTTGGTCCCGTAATATACAGGTGTGTATATTTATATATATATATATGTGTGTGTGTGTGTGTGTGTTAACATATAAGAGCCGCGTAGCGGAGTGGTTAGCGCGTTGGCTTCGCATCTGAGTGGTCCTTGGTTCATTCCCCAGTTGAGTCGGCAATGTTTTTTTTCAGACCGCAATGGCTACTGGGTCGACCCAGCCTTATATGGGTACCGGTTCAATTCGGGAAGTATAGGCGGCGAGTAAAGCCTTTGAAATGTGAAATCGCTAACACCACACACCCCTACGGCAGCAATGCTATGGGTTACTTTAAACACATACCTGACTGCTAGCGTCAGGGCTAACGAACCAGAGCTGCCAAGACTTTCTACACCTCCACTCGGTGATCCTGGATAACAGGCTGCAGCAGGGCAGACTGTCTGAGAAGAGATCGAAGAGGGAATTTTAACCTGGTACTAAAAAAAATGATTGTTGAAGTCGGATGTGTTGGCCCAAAAGGTGCAAATATCACAGTCGAGCAGTAAACTACGACACAACGCATACTGTTTTCTGGACTACATTCTGCTACGCTACTTAAGCCCTTTTCAAGGTTTGGTAGAGGGAGATTGAGAACGAGCGAAGCCAAGTCAATATCTACCATATTAAACATAGGAGCAAGGAAGTGATTGTTAAACTGTATAGATCATTAGTTAGACCTAGATTCCAGTATTGTGTACAGCTGTGGAGTTTTTATCGGAGAGGAGATATACACATACTGGAAATGATACAATGGCAGATCGACAAAGCTGATAGTGAGATTACAGAATTACAGTTATGAAGAAAGACTAAGAAAAACCGGCCTGCAGTGTCTAGAAACCAATTCGAGTGATTTAATAGAGGTTTATAATATAATCAACGGAAAGGGTAAATTAGACTATAACAATATATATATATATATATATATAGAGAGAGAGAGAGAGAGAGAGCGAGAGAGAGAGAGAGATAAATGCAGGCAGAGAAAGAGGGAGAGGGAGAGAAGATAAAGAATGGGAGAGAGATCGCCTGTTATCCCGTGAAAAGCGATTTAGTTAAACTAGAAAGTGTTTTGTCTCTCCTCTCAATAGAAAAGTTGGACTGTAAGAAGAACTTTTGTATGACTTTATAACGGAACAACACATATTACCCCTCCAGACCAACACACTAAATATATGGACATAAAATGGACAAACAACGTCTGCCAAATGCCAGGTCACTTTTAAAGCTTACATTACCAAAGCAAATAAATCTATCGCATCGTCTCCATCAGAGATGCGATTTCGAACCTGGGAGGGATGGTATAAAAATGCTGATATTATGGGGCATTTGATGCCGAAGAGCAACAAACATAACATCTAAAAATGGAGTAACTTGATCAAGCTATTTATGTTATTAACCCTAAGTGACGGCGGCTCGTTTGTTCTCTTTGGATCAAATTTAAAAGTTGATCTGTCTGATTACCTGTTGCTACTTCTTTCGTCCATGTTTTAACATTTAAAATTCAGAGGTCAAAGAACGCACTGTGAACTCATGTTAACCCGATTACGCTGTGTAAAACCCGTTCCTGTTTAGTCACATCCTTGAATTTGGTGCGTATTCATGAAAGTGCTTTTCTTCAGACATTTCGTCAGGAATTTGTTTTGATTGTTGGAGGCTCACCTGCGAATAATTATAACAGTAGTGAACTCAAGGATGAAGAACATATAGTAACCCTTGAGTTGACTTTCGTGCCTTGTTTTAATACGGATTCAATTATCCGTAAGTTTTAGTTTTGACACTTTATCGCATACTGAAATTGACACAAATGCACGTTGCTCGTACTATACTGTTGGTTGGTTGGTATCTAATGCATACAATGAGTTGGTAACCATTTTCGTGAAAAGGACGTAGCTCGTGGAATATTGCAGTAGTTTTCCAGACATCCTGAAGGTGCTGATGAAGTGGACCGGGATCTTCCAGGCGGTTATGCAATGCGTGGCTTCATCAGCGTGTCCCTCACTACTACGGGGATCTTGTCGGACCACACTTTGCTGGCCAGACTATTGTCCTCGACAACAGCCCCTTTCCAGGACGATCAACGAGGAGGTCAGACGGGGGTCTTGGCCAGTATATATCTCATGATCCTGGCTAACATTGTCTGAACAGTGTTTTGCCTGACAGAAGTTAGCCTCATCGTCCCGTCAGGTGAGGGTCTTGGCCAGTATATTTCTCCTGACCCTGGCTAACATTGTCTGAACAGTGTTTTGCCTGACCAGACGTTACTCATCGTCCCGCTCGCACTATACAGGCAAAATGCTTATCCTGCGAAATTGATGCTTCAGCTGGACAAAGCCAGAATATCACGTGGATGCTGGGACATTCTCAGAGTTGAACACAATAGAGCCGCTTTCCCCTTACTAGGCAGCAGGCTAATAGAAATGGTTGCGAATAAGACTGGAAGGTCAGGTCAGGTCAGATCAGGTCATCCCGTAACCGGTGAGGTCGTTGGGGCACACATGAAGACATCCTCACAACTCCAGGCCATCCCTCTCTGTCAGATGCCGCTGCTTGTGACTCTTCTGGTCGGAGACTGGTCCATTATTTTATGTAGTCCTCCCATCTCTTTTTGGGCCGGCCTTTTCGTCGTCTGCCATGCACCTTTCCGCGGAGGATTGTGTTTGCAAGACCATTTGATCTCGATATGTGACCGTACCAAGTGAGTTTCCTTCTTTTGACAGTTGCCAAGAGATCTTCGAAAGGCCCTATTGCTGTTGTAATTCTATCTCGTATTTCCTCATTTGTAACTGGAAGACTCATTTATAAAAGGTAACAAATATCATTACGTGCTTATTGTCATTGCTGGAGTTCACCAGGGAGGACTTATAGAACTGAGTAATAACGGACAAATACGTCTACCGCCTACACGCATTGAACTGTCCAGCTTTCAAAAAAATTATTTCGTGTCTAATATTTATTTTTTAAACATACGTGTAGATCCCGTTACAATTTAGTCATAAGACCAGCACCCAGACCGTTCGGCCACCAACTTCTTGTCGAATGTAGTATCGTATAATACATTATGACTAGTAGACCGAAGCCTGAAGGTTGTTATAATCGAGAAGCAAGTCGCTTGCCTCTCCAGAACCGGTTGAACGAAAGCGCGAAATGGTGAGTGTTCGAACCTCCCAAGTTCCAAAGGTTCCCAGTCTCAATGGAGGTGTGAACGAAGCCAAGTCTTATAGAAGAAGGCCGAAAAAACTTGAACTCGAAGGTGATTTGTAAACGATGTCCCCGTAAAAGATTCTTTGACAGCTGAAAATAGAGAAGATGGTCTGACAATTATAAATGCAACGAAAACTTATTAGCTTCCTGCATGAAGGACACAAGGAGGACGGCCCTTATTCATGTGACACAACGCATCAATCAACTGTTTTTCTGCATATTAAATTACAAGCATATGCAATGAATGTTTCTCCCCTTTCGTTAGAAGATAAACGACAATCTCCACTAGCGGTAGAAGATAAACGACAATCTCCCCTAGCGGTAGAAGATAAACGACAATCTCCCCTAGCAGTAGAAGATAAACGACAATCTTCCATAGCGGTAGAAGATAAACGACAATCTCCCCTAGCGGTAGAAGATAAACGAGAATCTCCCCTAGCGGTAGAAGATAAAAGAGAATCTCCCCTAGCGGTAGAATATAAACGAGAATCTCCCCTAGCGGTAGAAGATAAACGACAATCTTCCCTAATGGTAGAAGATAAACGACAATCTCCCCTAGTGATAGAAGATAACGACAAAGCGAAGACAATATATAGAAGTCTATGTGATCGAAGTTCTTGGTGGACTATACAAGGTGTGTTCAAAAAGTATCCGACATTTATTTTGTTTTTTGCGGAAACAAATGAAGCTTGGGCGTTGTCCTTTGTCAGGTATGTATATAGCGGCGTCATGCGCATGACGCGAGGCGCTGGCAGTCAGCCTTTCAATGTTAAGTGTACTCAGCACCAGTCGGCTTTTCCTTCACAACGAAATGACGCTATGTTAAAGTCATGTTGACCCTTTTCTTTGTAACTGCCGTGGCGTTCTTCATCACGAGAACTCACCACAAGATTAAAACATTCATGCTGTTTGTCGCAAACGACCAGAATTGTGGACAACAAAAACTTAATGTCGTCATCGTGACATCACGCCTGCCAACTATTCGCATCTGATTCAGAATTTCTTGACCGAAAACACTTTTGGTTTGCCAGTCTTCCTATTTGCCCGACATGTTTCCCTGCGATTTTTTGGCGGCTCCGGATGCTAAAAATTCCGCTGAAAGGGTCTAAAATTGACTTTCAAGAAAACATTATGCAAGAACCGACGATCCAGGTATACTTCATTCCCAAAGAGGCATTTATGAAATGCTTCCAAAAATGGCAGGATCGCAGGGAGAAGTGTGTGGAGTCCTTAAGATCTCTGGGAGAAGTGTGTGGAGTCCCTAAGATCTCTGGGAGAAGTGTGTGGAGTCCCTAAGATCTCTTGGAGAAGTGTGTGGAGTCCCTAAGATCTCTGGGAGAAATGTGTGGAGTCCCAGGGATCGCTGGGAGAAATGTGTGGAGTCCCAAGGAGAGTACTTTGAAGAGGATTAGTTTCTTCTTCTTCTTCTTCTTCTTCTTCTTCTTCTTCTTCTTCTTCTTCTTCTTCTTCGTACGCTGTCAGACGTCAACTTGAATTTGTTCGAAGAAAGCAGCTGTCGTCCTGAGGCTGTCGATACTGCCATAGAGCTTGTCTAGTGTTGGTACTGGTGATGGCCACATGGGCTTTCTCTGGTCCTCGTTTGTCGGGCAATTTTGCAGCAGATGTTCAGCGGTCATTTTCCCTGTACCACAGGTGCATTCGTCAGTGCCGCCTATCTTCAGTTTATTGAATAGATGATACTTCAGTCTGTTGTGGCCTGTGCGGAGTCTGAAGACCACGACCTGCTCTCTTCTGTTCAACTGGTAATAGGCATCATTTTTTGTGTAGCCAGTATGTTCTGTTTGCCATTTGGACATGTATCTGGCCCTAATAAACCTGTTGGACTCTTTGTAGGTCACACTAGAATCTGGTTGTGGTAGTCTTGCACCTTCTTTTGCTGGATTAGTTTCAAACCTCCAGATGAGTAATTGTATTTATTACGCCCAAAAGTCATATACTCTTTAATTAAGCACACCTCGTACATAACGTCACCAAATAGTATAGAGATGTTTTCAAACAAAAAATATATTGTTTGCGCCGCATTTATAGCGAACTAACTATAATCGTAACAAAGAAAGAGAGAACAATACAATTTCAGAAATAACAAAGTGTTTGACGTTCGGACATTTAGTAGTATCTTCTGTCTTTGCATTGACAGTGTTATACCACCCGACTCGTCTTCTTATTCTGAGTTCGTCCTGAAAACGACGTATAGTAACATTGAGAGTAGTTGTGATATACGCATACACCCACCCGGCACATCCGGTATCAGCAGGCTTGCTTTGGAGTAATGGATTTGCCTTCCCACTGCGATCCCTATTCTCTTAGCAACAATACACTAGTGCAGCCTGTTTCCAGGACCGCCGCTTTCAAAAAAGGTATTGGTCAGCTCTGGTTGGCTGATCCTGAGGCAGGCAACCAGCTATGGGTGACTGACTGTTGTTGTTATTGTCCATCGCAAGCGATGATGGCCACAACATCAGATGGTTTTGTCTTAATAATGTGATATGCGCTGTATTTAGATTACAGTTAGAAAGTAACTGCGCATCAATCTCATTTTTTTCCCGAGTTACCTTGGATCAGTGGCTATTGGTCGAGACGACTGGAGGTAACTCGGGATGCAGACACTCTGGTCTTACCTCCCGTGAGACCAGGGGTCGCTTGAAACTTGCCGGATTCGATTGCCCACCGTTTCCGTTCAACACTGTGAGAGGTGAGTGCCTTAACCGCTTGACTACAGCGACCCCCTAGTCGCTGACTGCTGTCAGTTCATTCGCTGTGCTGCATATTTTCCCGTAAATATATAACCAACTGGCTACATTCCTGTACGACTGTCGGCGCAGAAGCCAAGACATCTAATCTTTTGATTGACGAGGATCTTGGGTTATTGCACGGTACCATAACAGTTGATATTCGTGATTTTTAGACAAGAAAGGGAAGTTAAGATGGTAGAAATGAACATTCCAACTTTGTCAACTCAGTTTAAATTGACAACAACAACAAAAACCCAGAAACATGCATTCCGATATTTTCTTAGATATATCCTTTCTCACAAAAATGATTTACTACTGTGATCCACGCCTGCATTCCTTCTATCCTTGTGAGTATATCTCAAAGTAGGGCATGTTTTTATAGATGTGGGTTGTGTGTCTGTCTAGAAGTGGTTTTTGCGTTTGTCTAGAAGTGGGTTGGGTTTTTTGTCTAGAGTGGGTTGTGTGTCTGTCTAGAAGTGGGTTGTGTGTCTTTCTAGAAGTAGGTTGTGTGTCTGTCTAGAAGTGGGTTGTATGTCTGCCTATAAGTAGGTTGTGTGTCTGTCTAGAAGTGGGTTGTGTGTCTGTCTAGAAGTGGGTTGTGTGTCTGCCTAGAAGCGGGTTGTGTGTATGTCTAGAAGTGGGTTGTGTGTCTGCCTAGAAGTGGGTTGTGTGTTTGTCTAGAAGTGGGTTGTGTGTTTATCTGGAAGTGAGTTGTGTGTTTGTCCATATGTGGGTTGTGTGTTTGTCTAGAAGTGGGTTGTGTGTTTGTATAGAAGTGGGTAGTCTAGAAGTAGATAATGTGTTCTACATGTTTGCATATCACATTGCTTTACGCGTTGAAGTTATCCACTCCAATTCAACTTTCTACATATTAATCTGTTGTTGCCTGTCACTGTACAATGTTTATCTGATACCTATGTCTATATCCAGAGATGCACTCAGGTATATGAGACTGGGTTCCGTGGTTGTAGTGGGACACTAGAATTTCTCAGCAAGTTCACCGCTGTATTGATCATACATAAAATCCCAAAGTTTTGTTGAGAATCCAGCTATACACAACTAGCAGCAAGTGGTCGACTATTAGTCAGTATGTGGATCAGCTGACCCTGAAGTGAGGTGAGGTCTTGGTCAGTATGGTTCAGTTGACCCTGACGGGAGGTGAGGTCTTGGTCAGTATTTTTCACCTGAACATGACGTTAGTGGTGTCGTGATCAGTATGTGTACTTAAACCTTGGTGTGAAATATGTTCTTGGTGAATATGTTTAATTTAATCTAGACATGGAATGGAGAACCTGGTCAGTATGTTTCACCTGCCCTTGACATAAGATTGGACATTGATCAGTATGTTTGCCTTGACCCTAAAATTAGATGGGGTGAGGCCTTGGTCAGTATGTTTGCCTTGACCCTAACATCAAATGGGGGCATTGGTCAGTATGTTTGCCTTGACCATAACATCAGATGGGAGCATTGGTCAGTATGTTTGTTTTGATCATAACATGAGATGGATGGCTTTGGTCAGTATGTTTGTCTTGATCGTTACATGAGATGGATGGCCTTGGTCAGTATATTTGCCTTGACCCTAACATGAGACGGGCGGGGGGGGGGGGGAATCCTTGGTCAGTATGTTTGCCCCGACCCTAACATGAGAGGGGGGAGGGGTCTTTGCTCAGTATGTTTGCCTTGATCATAACATGAGATGGATGGCCTTGGTCAGTATGTTTGCCTTGACCCTGACATGAGATGTGGCCTTGGTCAATATGTGTCTACAGACCTTGGAGTGAGAGCAGTTCTCGGCGATAATGTTTGAACTGACCTTGACATGAGATATGAATCTTGTTCTGCATGTTTCACCTGCCCTGACATAAGACTGGCCAATGGACAGTATGTTTCCCTTGACCCTTACATGAGATGGGGTCAGTCTGTGTATGTCACATTACCCTGACATAAGATGGGGTCCTGTTCAGTTTTTTTCATCCTACTCTGACCTAAGTTGGGGATCTTGGTCAGTATGTTTAACTTGACCCTGATGTGAGATGGGGGGATTGTGATGAATATGTTTCTCTTGACCCATACATGAGACGGTTGTCATGATCAGTACTTCTGACCTCATCCTGACGTCATTCTTATTCATCTTTCACTAACAACAAAAGTAGGAAGCAGTGTATTGTTGATGTCTCCACTGTAAGAGGCCACTGAATCTACAAAGATAAGTCTCAACCTCATTTGTAATTTCTCAAATCAGGGACTCTCAGATCGATATTAATTTGACAAAACTGCCCCTTGCCGGTCAGAGACTCACGCATAATACATTCGCCAGAACATCCCTGTTTGTCGTGGACATTATTGGTCAAGGCTTGTACTTTTGGCCGGTGTCGGTGTATGAAGTATAAAATGAAACTTAATTAACTGGCCATTCCAGTCTGTATTTCAAGACTATCGATCTGTGGCCATTCCATCAACATCCACCCTACCTCGGCTCCTCTCCTTTACAAACTCTCGTACCAGTTCTCCGTTCCTGTCTCACATATTTTTACCCCGCTCATATTTCTTGGTCTCGAGAGTCCAGTTCAGTCTACAGTTGTGCCCCTTGTTCAAAATTAAGCCGCAAATTTTCATAACTCAATCTGAGCCCATCAGGTTCTGTCATCTTCAACAACCCCGTCCCCTCTTTCCCCTACTCCCTTTACCTCTACATCCTGGTCTTCAGTGAATTATCCCCCCCCCCCCCTCTTTTCCCCTATTAACGTCATCGTCGCGTTAGGTCGACCAGTGAGTCATTAAGATTTCTAGTCCAAGTGTTCTTGACCGCTCAAAAGTTGTCTGGTCAGCTAAGAACCAAAACTAAAATGGTCATCCTTTGGTTTTGAACCGTTGATAGGATACGAAAAATACCTTTATATTTGTTTACAGAGTAATGAATTAAAAAAACAACGATGTAGAAAACAATATTCCTAACCACAGTGTAATAATAGTGCCAGAAAAGAAACAATGTCACAAAAGAAATGAAATGCATGCGCAGAATACTTGTTGTAGCAGAAATGGATAGTCTTAAACGAAGAAATTAGGATACAAGTAGGTACAACACCAGTGCTAGACCCATCAAGGAACAGCAAACCAAATGGTTCGACCAAGTGATACATCAAACAACAGATAATATCCTTCAGAAAGAAATGCTATACAGACACTATGGATACAAAGCAAAGGGTTAACAACGTAAAAGCTGTATAGCAGAAATAACAGAAGCAGTAAAGCTCCCCGTGTACGAAGCACATTTCAGGGCCGGTCAAGAAACCTCTTTATAATCTGACGCTGAAAGGCACAAGCAGGACAAAAAGCGAAAATAAGAAGAAGAAAGATACAAAGTAATGAAACATGTGTTTTAAGTGAACTGACACTTCCGGGTCAATAGAACATCTATTAACCTCAGACAAAGACAAAGACATTTGATCTGATAAACACATTTCAGTACTCACGTTCGCATTAGTCGTTCAATCTGAAAGATTTATTTCTTGTCATATTGTGAATTTGTTTCCCTGAGATTCATTTTCTGTGTGACTTTTGCTTTGTATTTCAGCGTTAAGCAAGACTAGCTATCATTTGTTTTCTATTCTCACTTCTTAATTAGCTGTCCCTGCTATCTAAATCTCGCAAAACCAAAGATCTTCAAATTTTCTTGTATTACTTTTTTCTTCATTATTTATCAGATATCTTCTTCTTCTTCTTCTGCGTACGCAGTCAGACAGTAACCATTATTTTTTCGAAAAAAGCGGCGGTCATCCTGAGGCTGTCGCCACTGCCATAGAGCTTGTCTTGCAGTTCCACTGGTAATGGCCACATCTGCTCTCTCTGATCCTCGTATGTCGGGCAGTTCTGCAGCAGATGTTCAGCGGTCATTTTACCAGTACCGCACGGGCATTCGTCGGTACACCCTATCTTCAATTTGTTGAATAGGTGGTACCTCAGTCTGTTGTGGCCAGTGCGAAGTCTGAAGACAACGACCTGCTCTCTGTTCAACTGGTAATAGGCATCGTTTTTGGTGTAACCAGTATGTTCGGTTTCCCATTTGGTCATGTATCTGGCTTTGATAAGCCGTTTTGACTCTTCGTACGTCACACTGGTATCTGTTTGTGGTAGTTTTGCACCTTCTTTTGCTAGTCTGTCTGCCTCCTCGTTGCCTTGGATGTTGCAGTGTGACGGAACCCACTGTACCACTACCCTTTTTGGTGCGGACTGCTGGCACAGTTTGCAGAGTGCTGCTCTTAAGTCATTAAGCTCGGTGTTTTTCTGGCTTTTTAGCGCTGTGACTACGGCGAGAGCATCTGTCAGCAGGACTATATGGCTCTCATTTTCACTGTGTGTCACCATTTCTTCCACTGCCGCCCTCAGTGCCTCTGCCTCCGCTCTGTAATTGCTTGTGTACTTACCAGTAGCGAATGACAGTGTTATTTTTCTGCCATTTGGTAGGTTCAGGAATGCTCCTGCCCCTCCGTTCTGTGTTGTGTTTGTTACAGAACCGTCGGTGTATGCATGGGTCCAGTCCATGCTTGGGTAGCTTTTCGTTATGAAGCTTAGGGTAGTATCTCTCCTTTCTTTTTCAGTCTGGCAGTTTTTTTTTGCAATACCTGGTATATTTTCTACCACCTCTGGAAATATATCCTGCCTCCAGGTAGGTTTTCGTACAGTAGTGATGGGTTTTGGTGTTGTTAGTGCGTTTATGGGATCTTCGTGCATCTTTGCTTTGGCTATTTCAGCAAAGTTTCTCCGCTTTAGTTTCCCATTTCCCAAATTGTTTAGTCTCTGGTGCATTGGATGGTCGGTCAGTCTTCGGAGTTTCTCTGACTGCAGCTGGGCTCTGCAGTCTCTTCTATCGGTCATGGATTGCAGTTTTGTAATCTTTTCAAGTTCTACAATTGGCGTTGACTTCATGCCACCTGTTATAATTCTCATGGCTTGGTTTTGAAGTTTGTTAACTTTATCGAAGTTCGCCTTCGCTGCTGTTGTCCATGCCGCAATGCCATACTCGAGAACTGGTCTCACTCTTCCAGTGTACAGTTTCTTTAGTATGCCTTCGTCTGCTCCCCAGCTTGTGCCAGCAAGTTTCCTCATGATTGCAATTCTTTCTCTGGCTTTCATTCGGTTTCTCTCAATCTGACTTTTCCATGTCATGCGCCGATCAAATGTGACTCCCAGATAGGTTGGGTTGTCGTTTGGCTGCAGGATTTTGCCATTTAGGCTTATATTGGTACTTTGGGGTTTTAATGAGAGCGAGAATATTGTGCACGTGGTTTTCTCCTCGTTTATTTTGACCAGCCATGAGTTCGCCCACTCTTCCAGCGATGTTAGGGCCGTCTGCATCCGATTTCTTGCTATGGTGAGATTCTTTTCAGAGGTCCACATAGCCAGATCGTCTGCAAACATTGAGCTATGGACTCTTCTTGGTATATTCTCTGTAATATCGTTTATATATACCAGGAAGAGTGTGGGTGACAATACTCCCCCTTGGGGTACTCCCCGCTTGAGTGTCACCTTTTTGCTCATCTGCCCTTGTACTTGGACTCTGGCCGTTCTTTGTTTGAGGTAGTGGTTGATCCACTTGTACATCTTCCCAGAGACATCACTTCTTCTTAGCTTGACTCTAAGTTCATCTTTCCAGACTTTGTCAAATGCCTTTTCCAGATCCACCCAAACAGCTACTGTGTGTTTCTGTGCCTGATAGGCATCTTCTATCTCCTGGGCTATGAGGATGACCTGGTCCTCAGTGGATCTGTGCTGTCTAAAGCCGGCTTGCTGTGGAATTAGTTTTCGTTTTTCTTCCAGATGCCACATCAGTCTGGTGTTTATCATCCGTTCCATCAGCTTGCCGACACAGCTCAGTAGGCTTATTGGCCTGTATCCATTTGGATCTGTTTTGTCCTTTCCTGTTTTTGGTACTGGTACCAGTAGTGCCTCGTTCCATGCCTGTGGTACAATTCCCCTTTTCCTCTTGGGATGGTTTCAGTGGCGGCTTGCATTATTGCCTTGCTTAGGCTCTCTACCATAGGCTTCATTTTGGTGTTTCGTGTGTTGATGGTTTCACACAGCCCATCTGTCAGGATTGCAAATCTGTCCCAGTCGGCTCGTTTGTAATTCCAACGTGGGAGCGGTTTTGTTTCCTGTGGGCCTACTTCCATGTCAATGGTTAGCCTGATCGGCCTGTGGTCTCTACCTGCCAGTTGGTTTAGCACCTGGCGGTCTATTTTATGGTGTATGTCATGTGTGGAGAAGGCCAAATCTGGAGTCGAGGTGGTATGCCATGTTCTTGAATAGAAGCTAGGGCTATCCTCCGGCCTATTGATTAGGGAGAGATTTGCATCTATCTCCCAATCTTCCACTTCGTCACCTCTGCTGTCTGTGTCAGAGTATCCCCATCTCTCCGAGTGGCTGTTGAAGTCTCCAACTACTATGCAGTTGGAGTCTCTGACCTCCATACTCGAGAGCGATAGGTCTCTATTTGGTGGTCCGTACAGATTGAAAATGCGGAGCTTCGTCTCTTGAGCCATTATGTCAACTCCTACAATTTCTGCTTGTCCGGTGTGATTGACAGATACCGCGCTACTCGGTATGCAGTTTCTGGTCAGTATCAGGACCCGTCCTTTGTGGCCTTCTCTATCTAGACGGAAGGTCTGGTATCCTCTGATTGAGAATTTATGGTTATTGTTGAGTTGCGTTTCCTGGATACATGCCACGTCAATCTTACCTTCATGCAGGTGATGTGTTAGGAAAAGTTTTTTGTTAATGACTCCATCAGCATTCCACTGTAGTATTTTGAGGGTCTTGAGGTTTTGGCCAATAGAAGTTGCCCCATAGCCATGTGCCTTGATTCCACGACACATGGGTGGGTGACCACCAGTAGTCAAGGGTGGGCCCCTTCGAGGCGTGAGGCCCGGCACTATCGCTGCCTGGCGGGACTCCGCAGGATGAGCGCCATGCGTTTTTCTAATAGGTTGTACTGCCATCATGCTGCGATTTACGTTGCACTGTTTTGTTAGGCTTGCGGCCCCGTGCATATGATTTCAACAGGCGTTTCTGTAGGGATGCCCTCCTTAGCCTTTGGCTGTCCCCAGCCTATCTGCAAGGCAGCAGTTGTTTATGATCAGAGTTGTCTCTCTTATGGAAGTTATCTTACCAGACTATCGAGTCTTCACTACTCGTGTCTATGGGGTGCAATGATGATATGTGAGATGATATATGAGATGATATATGAGATGGACTGGTTTACCCGGAAGAGAGGCAGTCCAGTGTGTCTGTATCCCAGGATCGTCACGTCCTGCCAGAATCGTAGCATTTGCATGTGAGTGGGGTTTCTCTTTCTCCCTTTATTTTCTTGGCTTCTATGCAGGGATGGTATGCCTAGCATTCCCCGCCACCTGGGGTGTTGACACAGTGGGGCAGGTGTGCAATGTCCGCTGGTCTGCATCTCTTCTGCGTCCAGCATGATAGTTATATGGCTGATAACGTACAGAGGTAGATATCGTAGCCGACGTGCATTTAGCCAGAGGACAAGCCTGGTAATGTCACAGAGATGTTGTTCGCCTGGTGTGCGGACAGCTCTCATGGTCATTGGTTGAGTCTCGACAGTTCACAGTGAGGTGGCTGATCTACTGTTTTTGACACCCCGACCAGGTACTAAGTCTTTAGTTGGTGGTTTCGCACCCCATCGCCGTATAAGGTGAGTATCAAGCAGTTGTCCGCTCGCTTTGATCGGCGGACGGCAAGGACCTCTTGCTGCGGCTCTACCGGATATGGCTGGAGCGCAAGCCCCAGGTCCCGAGCATGTAGGAGCCTCCCATTGCAGTGGTGCTGAGATTTTGGGCGGGATTGCGGCTTACAAGGGTTCGGCCGTAATCCCCCACATGGTAGCCTCGCGCCATTGGCTTATCAGCCTGGTACGTGAACCAAAGTGTCTGCGGCTCCTCTCGATATGAGCTGGTTTTCCGTAGCAACGCCCAGTCATTAGTAGGGTAAAACTGACTTGTCTTCAGATGGTCTATTTCCAGCACCCGTTCACTATTTGGTCAGACGAATTTATTGAGGGCTTTTGTTTGTCAATGACCAGGTATTTGAAATCTGCGGTTTCTGCGGGGTTAAACACGATTTCCGTAGCGTTCTTTCATTAGAGTGTTTGAGAGCTGACTTGTCTTCCTTGAGTCTAATACCAGCGTACGTTCATTTTTAGACCCAAACGGTAGTGCTCTCGATTTGTCAGTCGTTCTACAGTATTGGCGTGTTCAGTCAAATAAAGCCGCAGGTTCCACTCCTGGTGGTGCCCTTCCGTCAATTCCTTTAGCGAGACAATCAAGTTACTTAGAGGGTGGCCCCAGATTTTCGAGGGTCTAATTCCAGCACATGTTCACTATTAGACCCCACGAAGGTGATCTCTTTTTGACCGTCATTCTACAGTATTGGCGTGTTAAGTTAATTTAAGCCTCAGGCTCCACTCCTGATAGTGCTCTTCCGTCAATTCCTTTGTCAGAACACTCGATGCAAACCAACCGAGCCACAGGGGGCATAACCCCAGATTTCTGAGGGTCTAAATCCAGCACCAGGTCCATATTAAACCCCAGAAAAGTGGTCTCGGCATGTCAATCATTTCAGTGTTGGCCGTGTTGAGTCAAATTAAGCCGCAGGCTCCACTCCTGGTGGTGCCCTTCCGTCAATTCCTTTAAGTTTCAGCTTTGCAACCATACTTCCCCCGGAACCCAAACACTTTGGTTTCCCGGAAGCTGCCCGCAGAGTCATCGAAGCAACTCCTGCGGATCGCTAGTCGGCATCGTTTATGGTCAGAACTACGACGGTATCTGATCGTCTTTGCGCCTCTGACTTTCGTTCTTGCTTAATGAAAACATTCTTTACAAATGCTTTCGCAGTAGCTCGTCTTTCGGCGATCCAAGAATTTCACCTCTAACGCCGCAATACGAATACCCCCGTTTGTCCCTGTTAATCATTACCTCCAGTTCCGAAAACCAACAAAATAGAACCGAGGTCCTTTTCCATTATTCCATGCACCATTATTCAGGCAGCCGAGGCCTGCTTTGAACACTCTAATTTTTTCAAAGTAAACGTGCCGGCCACCCAGGACGCTCAGCGAAGAGCACCCGTGGGAGAGAGCCGGCAGACGGTAGGGCAGGAGACAACGGGCAGTGAACCGGCGCGAGCCGGACCGCCCGCCTGCGTCTGAGATCCAACTACGAGCTTTTTAACTGCAACAACTTTAATATACGCTATTGGAGCTGGAATTACCGCGGCTGCTGGCACCAGACTTGCCCTCCAATAGATCCTCGTTAAAGGGTTTAAAGTGTACTCATTCCAATTACGGGGCCTCGAAAGAGTCCCGTATTGTTATTTTTCGTCACTATCTCCCCGTGCCGGGAGTGGGTAAGTTGCGCGCCTGCTGCCTTCCTTGGATGTGGTAGCCGTTTCTCATGCTCCCTCTCCGGAATCGAACCCTGATTCCCCGTTACCTGTTACAAACATGGTAGGCATGTCACGTACCATCGACATTTTTTTTTTTTTTTTTTTTTTTTTTTTTTTTTTCGTTCGCCTTATTTCTCTAATCCCCAAGGCGGTGTGCGTTGCAAAGTGGTTTTTATTTTGCGCCTGTCGGCCCAATGCATCCGACTTCAGCATGCATTTTATGTAAGGGTCTGCTTCCTCCTGCATTTTCTAAGGGTTTGCTTCCCCGGGGTAACGGCAGGTGCTGTGATGGGGATCGAACCCAGCACCATCGGATTGTGAGCCGTGCCACTTATCCACTAGGCCACGCCGTCCCCCATCGACATTTGATAGGGCAGACATTTGAAAGATGCGTCGCCGGCACATGAGGCCATGCGATCAGCACAAAGTTATCCAGAGTCACCAGCGAGGACGCCGCAACCTCGCGAGGGGAAACGACGATTGGTTTTGAACTAATAAAAGCGCTCTTTCCGCGAGGGTCGGAGCTTGGTAAGCATGTATTAGCTCTAGAATTGCCACAGTTATCCAAGTAGGATCGTGTCATCTAAGGAACCTCGACTGATTTAATGAGCCATTCGCGGTTTCACCGTGAGACAGTGTGAACTTAGACATGCATGGCTTAATCTTTGAGACAAGCATATGACTACTGGCAGGATAAACCAGATATCTGTCGGAGACGTACGCAGAGCACACACCGGTCGGCGGAGGAAGGGTGTGTAAAAAGCCTCACTGGGACGACGGCTGCAGGGACCGACTGACGGGACGGACGGACGGTTGTTCCACCCGTCCCTCACTCCGTCGACCTAGGACCGCCTGACAGGGGCCTTTCACACGCACCAGACGACCGACCGACCGGGCTCGCTCGAGGAGGGATGGCAGCGCTCTGTGCAGAACGGATCCCAACGACCTCGGCGATGAATTTCACTGGGACTAGAGACAATTTGGCCTGCCGGCCTGCCCTTCTCCGTAGGAGAACGCAGGGCCTCGAGGCAACGATTCCTGCTTTCCATTTGCCGGTCACAAGCTCTTTGCGAGAGTCTGACCACCAGCGAGACGTACTGTCGAGCTCTGCTATAAGCCTTAGATAAATCACCACGGACGGACCACGTTTCCTGATACGGACCAGACGAGCGCACCTCGGTGGAGGAGCCACTACAACAAACCGCACCCAATTCGCTCTACGGGGAAAGGCAAGCGAGCGTTTTCCGCAAGCCCGCGCTATCGCTCCGCCTGGCGGGACTGAGATCGCTTTACGAACACTGGTTGAAATTGAGTCGCTGCGGCGAGACAACTACCCCAGATATCATATATCTAAATCTGACGAGTTTTCTTTTTACTTTATTAAGTCGTCCTGCATGGAGTCTGGAGGCAGAAGCGCCTTCCATTGAAAAACCAAGCTACGAATTTACATTCCCTGTATCGCCCTCATCTTGTCGAAAACTGGACTATTCTGCATGGCGATCAGAAGTGCATTGGAAACCTCAACATGCGCAGCCAGGAACGAATTCTTACGATCCACAAGTATGGCCGGGTTTTAAATAGCAGGCAGGCCTCGATTGCACACCTACCATGCTAAACCGTTGCCGTTTGACCATATTTTGACCCATTCCGAGGATGTTTCCTCCCACCAGCTTTTAACTCCGAAAAACTTTTAGCTTTTGAACACATTGTTTCTTGTAATGCAAAACTACCACTAGGAAGTACTTGCATATTTACAAATTTGGAAACAAAAGGGTATATAAAAACGGGTGCGTAAAAGTAAGGCAACTTTTCAAGTCAATATATCAGCTCTGTGTCACTGAAAGACAGTTTGGGAGCCAACATATCAGGTCTGCGGCATTGTAAGACCGTTTGTGAGCAAATATATCAGCTCTGCAGCGTTGTCAGAAAATTTGGGAGCCAACATATCAGCTATGTGGCATTGTCAGAAAATTTAAAAGCCAATATATCGGCTCTACATAGTGCATCAGATAAAGTAGGCCAAGGCCATCAAGATGGACAGCGATATTCTCGGGCATGCGCAAGTCCCTGCGACAGTTCACGCCATTTGGTATTCTTCTTTTTCTTCTTGTTTTTCTTCCTCTGGTTCTTCTTCTTCTTCTTTTTCTTCTTCTTCTTCTTCTTCTGCTTCTTCTGCTTCTGCTTCTTCTACTTCTTCTGCGTTCGTTCTCAATCGCCCGTTACCAAACCCTGAACAGGGCTTTGTAAGTAGCAGGATGTAGTAAAGAGAATGGAAGGCGTTGTGTCACTAGTTTACAGCTTGATTGCGATATTTCCACCTTTCGGTCCGACACATCTATCTTATTAGGTCAAATCGGAAAGACATGCATGCAGTTTGAGAATCGCTCAACATGCTTAACGACGGTTGACGCGACGACGAGCTATCGTTTCCTAAGTAGACTACCTACATTAACCAAACCGTATCCAAGTTCTTCCTATGTATTTAGTTAACTTCTGCAGTACTAAATTGTACATATTTTCTTCTTTAGTCGAATTCCACACCTCTAAATCTGACCTCTTTTCTTCATGTCTTCAGGAATCACTTACACATCAAAATCTTAGTCCTCACCAATACTACCCTGGCCGAAACTCAAGTCCAACTGTTTTGCTAGTTACTTCCCCACATGTTAAATTTATCTATCTCTCTATCATAGCTTCGATATTCCAAATTTCAGACATTAGCCAGCAAATCTTCATGCGTCACTTTTACTCATCAACGACTAGCGAGCACAGCTTTTAGGACAATCATCACGTTTTAATGTACAAACTGGCTTGCCTTAATTGCAGTCAGAAGGTGAGTTGGCTGCACAGATCTCTTTTCCTGTTCTTCAAAACAACTCCAATGAGCTCTTCAAAGTTGACAACATTCAACATGTGGTAATGAAGATGTTAAACGCCTGCTAAAGTATCTCTCCTTATCACATCCAAACTGCAGCGTTATGTTTGTCTCGTCCTGAAATTGAGTCGAGTTTTTACGGTCTGTTTCTTTTGAATAAATTTATAATATTATTTCTAGGATAAAAAAGAAAATGGAAACCTATTAATTTAGATGTTTTTGGATAAGTGCCACACGGCATATACATTGAAGCAAGGGGCAAGTCACTTGGGCGGGGTAGAAGTCGCAAGGTGCAGAACTCTCATTTATTTTTGAAAAAGGCTTGAAAGATATAATGTGCCTGCGTGTGTTTTCCGATAACAAGAAATGACTTCCACTGTAACTTTATAAGCATGTTTTGAACGACTGCTAAGGAGAGTAGTGCTTGGGAGCACCAAACCAATCATTAAAACGAAATTGTTACACACACTATCACCGCAAGCAACCACGTGCTTGATATATGCTTTCTGAACAGAAATCAGCTGTAGTTGTCACGCTATGCTTCATTTAGAACGATACGACACATAACACGTTATGACATTAGTGTTCATAATGTCGTTTGCATGTGTATATATAATGTGTGTGTGTGTGTGTTGTGTGCGTGCGTGCGCTTGTGCGTCCGAGAGAGTGTGAGTGTCAATGTGTTTATATATCTGCTCTTTTCAACTAAGGATCGACGTATCTGCACTTCTGAAAGATTCAAAGATGATCTGTTCCTCTCAGTAATAAGCTAGGATTGGAGATACTGATGGTTCATGCAGCTCGTTGGTTGTACACACTATGTTCCTTTCATTCACGCGCTCTTCTGTGCTGAACTCGTGCACGATTTCAAAATCGTGGAATCTGTGCATTGCTGTTTCCCCGACTGCAGTATCTTCATGCAAAAGGTGGTCGTTGATAACTGCACAATGTCACATTTATTAATTGTCAATGTCCCCACTGCGGATACCCCTGAGGCAGGATGTCAGATATCTTATTCCCGCAAACATCAACATGGCCATGACAGTCGATCCTCACAAGTACCTGAGATGTTGGAGTTTTCCTTCTTCTCTATTCAGTCATGTCTAAGCCAGCCCTTCTGCTCCCTCTAAATCCAGGATTGAGAGTTAGAGACGATGACGTCCATTATCTTCATTTCGACACTGGACGCTGTTGTCAAGCATTCACTGCTCCTCTCACAACGACCCTGCCTCTGACTAAAGCAGATGTGCCTCAACCAGCTACCATACCACGTATGAACAGGTCCATAAATATAAATGACAGCTTCAAAATCCTGGACATTTTCACTTATTAGTTTTGTAGCAATAAAATTGGCTTTATCAATAAAAAATATTTCTATGTATACATAAATATATATATATTAAATGATAGATACAATTATTACGATGTTCAAATAAGGACGTGAGTTAACAAATGATCTTTCGAGATGAGGTCAGGTGCATATTGTTGCGCTAACTCACGTCCTTCTTTAAACATCGTTGTCGAGTTCTTCACTGTTGTCTTTCACACACTTTTGTCACCATACACTGCCTGCATTCTGCGATGGAATATCAACTTGTCGACATCCTTCAGCTGTTAGAAACCAAATCATCGATCGCTGATCAACTCTCGACGGATTTCGTAAAACCTTCTACATGTTTTCAACGGTATGCCGAGGAAACTATAAGTCAGAGGATAATGGAATATTGCAAACTTGACGGTTGGTATGTGCTATGTACACCAAGCAGTGACGTCTTCATTCGCATCGTAGGTATGTTCATTTGTTACAGTTTAGTCCGGTTTAATTTGAACACACCTCGTATGAATGTACATGTGTATGTATGTATGAATGACTGTATGTATGTATGTATGTATTTATGTATGTATGTATGCATGTATGTACGTACGTACGTAGGTGCGTGCGTGTGTGCGTCCGTGCGTGCGTGCGTCCGTGCGTGCGTATGTGTGTGCGTGTGTGAGTGCTTTTTGCGTGTGCGTGTGTGTGTCTCCGTGCGTGTGTATGTCTGTATCTATAAATATATATTCATCTATATATATATATATATATATATATATATATATATATATATATTAATATATATGTATATATATATATATATATATATATATATATATATATATATTTATATATAGACACACGCACATTCACATATACATATTAGAACGAATGAAAGTGAGTGTAAAGTCGTTTAGTGTTATGTTTACTCCACCAATATGTGTTTCCGGTTGCTATGTGTGTCGTTCTGTCTGTGTGTCGTTCTGTCTGTGGGTGGTTCTGTATGTGTGTCGTTCTGTCTGTGTGTTTGTCTGTCGGTGTGTCGTTTTGTCTGTGTGTCGTTCTGTCTATCTGTTTGTCTGTATGTGTGTCGTTCTGTCTGTGTGTCGTTCTGTCTGTGTATCGTTCTGCCTGTGTGCTTGACTGTCTGTGTGTTGTTATGTCTGTGTGTATGTATCTGTCTATGTGTCGTTATGTCTGTGTATTTGTCTGTCTGTGTGTCGTCTGTCTATGTGTTTGTTTGTCTGTGTATCGTTCAGTCTGTGTTTTTGTTTGTCTGTGTGTCGTTCTGTCTGTGTGTTTGTCTGTCTGTGTGTCGTTGTGCCTGTGTATTTGTATGGATGAGTGCTTGTCTGTCTGAGTGTTTGTCTGTCTGTCTATCGTTCTGTCTGTGTCTTTTTTTCGAAGATACTTGTACTGTTCTTCATCTTTGACGACCTTTCTCTGGTAACGAGTAAGCAGTTGGCTCCACTTACATCCCAGAATATACTGAAGAAGATGGACTTGGCTTCTTATCGCTGAAATGCAATACAAGGCATCTCAGGGGCGCACACTACTACAGTCATAAAACTGTCGTTTCACATCTCGTTGACCAGACAGATGTATCAGATCCTATTTCAGCGAACAGGGCTATAACATGACGGGATTTCCAGTCCTTCTGATTCACCTGATCGTCACATTAGCCTTTGTTGCCTTTTATATGTTCAATTGTGTTTGAGAACCGTGATTGCTAGCATGACATTTCTTGAAATCAGTTTAATACAGTGGTTCCCAACCTATTACGAAAGACAACACATTTGACCATATCTGCTCAATTTTCATGCACACAACTTCCGTATACTCGTACACGTGTTATTATTCTATTCAAATAGATTTAAATAATAAATATATTTAGTGGCTTCAAATATAATAAAATAATAAATAAATCTGTTCGCTTTAAATTGAATTAGATAATAATAATATTTTTTTACTTAATATATAATTAAATAGTAAATATATGTTTCCTTTCAAATATAATAAAATAATGCTTAGAGCTGTTTGCTCAAAATGGAAAAAAATCATAAATGTATTCGCTTCTAATGAAGTAAACGCCGACGCTGTCTCTGGCCACTTTACTTTAAATCTGTGTTCAGGAAATTACAGTTGCTGATTCAAAGCAATAGTTTCACACGATGGGATTCCTATTCCCATTTACAACCCGCGTTAATTTCCTTTATTTGAATGTTACAGTTGACCAATTATTATTAACCTGAGCATAAGGCTTTCCAACTAAGTTTAATGGTACACTCTTTGTGCCAGGGAAAACAAACATTTGACAGACTGCCAGCTTATGGTGGGAATTAGTATTAATGGATGAACATTTATAGTGCTTAACATGCCAGGAAAAATAGACCGAATTCAGACACTCTCGAGATTAAGATGCTGAGCAGCGCATGAGCTGCGGTGGTCAGCAATCCATAGCTGACTGCTAGCGTCAGGGCCAGCAAACCAGAGCTACAAAGACCCTTCTACACACGGTGATCCTGGATAGCAGGTTACAACAGAGCAGACTGGCTAAGTAAAAGGGATCGAAGAGGGAATGCTAACCCGGTACTCAAAAAACGCTTGCTGAAGTCGGATGTGTCGGACCGAAAGGTGCAAATATCGCAGTCAAGCTGTAAACTACGACGCAACGCATTCCGTTCTCTGGACTAAATTCTGCTACCTAAGACCTTTCAGTGTTTGGTAGTGGGAGATTGAGAACGAACGAAGCCAAGCCAAGCCAATACACAGTCTAACACGCATCGGTATACCGAGCTGGAAATTAATTTAAGGCTGCTTGGCAATGACAAATGACTGATAGAACAGACTTCATTGCAGCAGGGTACTCCCATACGTGCTCAGTCGCTTTCTTTGATAAAAGTGCCGATGACAGACCACGAACTCTGTAGCTTCTGCGACGGCTCTTAAATTTTCACCTGAAAATTGTTCATCACAAGGACAAGAATAGCAGCACGGCCGCATAGAGAACATACCGTAAGAGGCGACTAACTGTTTTACATGACACCGGCCATGGCCAGGTTGTTTATTAAGAGCAGCATAGATGGTGCCTAACAGGAAGTAGGTCTACTTCACTCTAGTGTTTGACTTTTGTAAAGATGGACTCGCCTACTGATTAATTCCCATTTGTGGCACTTGAACCAACTCATTGGAGTAATAGGCTGCTCGAGCCTAGTCCGATAAGCAGGAAATCCTCTTTCCACTACATCCAGGTCATATCTGAGCTTGGACCTGCACAATCACTTCCACTTCCATAGAAGTACAAGTCGACTAAGACCTAAGTTAATAGCTCAGTGAGCGAAGCAGGACAACAATAAAACAATACTTACATTTCGGCCACAAAAAACAAAGAACAAACGAAAACAAGTTACAAATCATCACAATAAACAAGACATGATGTAAACAGCGGTTTAATTTCACTGCCATGAAAAAATGTGCCAGAAAAGTGTGAGACTTGACGTGCCAGGCAATATAGTGAACCATACAAGAAATGCTCATTATGATTGCACACAAACAAAAACAGACTAAACATGAACCAATCACACCAAAACACAAAACAAAAATACTCGAAAAAAACAGATTAATATCAAGAGATACACATAAGAAGTGATCTTCAGCCAATGCGTTGCAGAAGTCACACAAAGCCTTAACGAGATGAATGAAGCAGGCAATGCCTGAACATAAAAATATAGAAAGCTTAAAGTCTACTGAACTTTTTCTACCCTACGGACAAACGGCGATTGGAAGATGAACCCATCGAAAATGTCAATTTGTACATCTACCTAGGCCAGGAAATCAACAACAACCATACCATTGATATGGAGATGCCACGCAGAAGCGGCAGATTGGCTGTTTCAACTGCATTAAACTGATACTCCAGCAGATGACTGACGTCAAAGCCAGAGCTAACACTTTCAATAGCATAGTTATCCCAGCATTGGTATACAGGTGTAAGGTTTGCATAGTTTACGCAAGAAAACGACACATAATTACCGAAAGAGCAGTGGAGCGAAGAGCCCTAAATATCTCCCTAATAGACCACATCCGAAATCCCGATATCCGTGACCAAATATAGTTCTGAGATGTCATCGACTCTATGTCAATGGGAACTTACATATGTACCGGACATGTATTCACAAGGGTTTACGATATATGGGCGGGGTGGGTGTCTTTCTGGTGGCCATACAACCACAACCACCCGTTATGCTGCACTCCAACGAGATGGATAGATGGTCTGCCTTTAGACCATCATTATACTCCTGGGAGAAGAACAGACATTGATGTATGCAGATTTTGTTTCTCCGGCATCAGACAACTATGCCTGATTGACTACCAGGATTTACGTTAGCAAATTAATGAATAAAGAATAAGAGGAAAAGAGAACATATAAACAAAGAGAAACTGAAGCGAATAAAGAGAGGAATGTCATGAGAAGGCTAAGCAAACTTTTACAATATATTCAAGGCATGATGCTCGAGACACCCATAACGAAAATCTAACTATTCTAATGCTCAAACTGATGTCGATCATTGGAGGAGAGGAGACGATGCTAGTGACACTGCTATGTATTTCATACTATTGCCCAGGACTATTAAAGTGGCTGGCGACAGGATAGTTTCAGTTATTGGAAATATTATTGAGGCAAAAAAAAACTGATAAAGAACATAATACAGTCTTTCGAAAGCCAGCAGTGTCTACAATGATTTTATATTTTCATTGTAATACGACATCCGAGCGGTGCCCAAGTTGACAAGAACAGAATCAATGTAACCTCCCGAGCATGTCATACAAGACGACTAAAGAGGGTTGTACATTGAACTAGCAACGTGTTTATGTAATAAATTACACTGACACCACAATCGGAAATCTCAAATACAATCTCCATAAAAGGGACCCAGATGCAGTCGTGGCCAAATGCTTTACATGGGACAAGTACTCCAATAAATCATTTTTAGTACGAACAACATCACCGAAGTAGAGGTAGTATTCCATTTATTTTATCCAAATTTGTGTCATTATATCTGTTCTGAGATTTCATAACTCTAGCATCCGCTGCAGAAAGTGAGAACATATCGTGCTAAAATGCTCTACAGATGGACGGTTGGCAGCTTTACTAGAACGACTGTTTTATGAAGGGCAAATTGGACAATTCTGAAAGAGAAAAGCGGTACTCGATATTCCTTTTTATTCCGATCTTCTTGTCATATTCGGAGCTGGACACCGTGGAATGTGATACGGCCCACACAAATATGATAGTTTAATTTTCCTTATCTTGTCACGAGGGAATCCATCTATGCCATGGTTTTATTGTTGTGTTATTGGGGGATATTTTATTGATGGTCCAATTCCGGACGACTGTGCTGTTAAATGCTTGTTCCGGTTGTCGGTGATGAGGTGTGCAGTTAGACTGTCTGTGATTCAGTGCCGTACGGCTATTTATAATACAGCGAAGGATGTCTCTTTACAGCCTTCGTTTATAGTCTTGTTTTGCACTAATATAGTTGACACTTGAAATATTAACATTTTGATACGTATTATCGAAGAGCTGTACATTATTTAAGTACGACTTGGTTTCAATTTCTAAATATTACTATTTTAAATGATCGATTGATTGATTAATTGATTGATTCACATGTTTGCTTCAAGTGAAGCATATGTCGTCACTATAGCTAGTCTATTTACAGTAAACGTGTAACGGAGCGATTATACTGAAGGTTTAATAGCAATGGTTTTGCATGATGACGTTGTTAA
The DNA here is from genome assembly GCA_036924085.1 of Ariolimax columbianus. NCBI lineage: Eukaryota > Metazoa > Mollusca > Gastropoda > Stylommatophora > Arionidae > Ariolimax > Ariolimax columbianus. The sequence goes on from JAVGWX010000008.1 coordinate 64,640,490, forward strand.
CCTCAGACACAAGACTTTTAGTCGCTTTTTACGAATAGCCTCGGAGGATACAGTAATACCATTCTATTTAACTCGTATACCACTTTTGTGCAACTCAGGTGTTGATATAACTAGTACCCTATAATAAAAACAAAAAACAAACAAATCAATATATATGATAACTGGCTGAAAGAAGATCTCGCTGATAAACCTACCTTGATAACAAAACAGTGTTTGTAGATGAAAGAACTTACATGGAGAACATCAAGCTTTCCTCTGTCTATTTTTGGAGTTTGTAGATGAAAGAACTTACATGGAGAACATCAAGCTTTCCTCTGTCTATTTTTGGGGTACTGTTCCTGCAGCTTTCATTTTCTTGTTACATTGTCATCATGTGCCGTGTCGATAATATCTCGTCAGAGCGTATACAACTTTCCCTGCTTTGCAATTAGTTTGATCGGAATTGTTTCTATTTATTTTCATTTATCGATTTTTCACGACAATTATTTTACACTTTTATCTTTTTTATTCAACTGACTTTGACCTACCCGCGTGTCATCTACCATGGATAATAAAGGTCTTGTTTTCTTGTTATCCTCTCGTGTTGTTTCTACATGAAGGGGAGGTCTAACCATCCTTAATTGCAACCTGTATCATACCTGACAGGTAACATTGATAATATTATGTCTTTCCTCTCTCCATCGAGATAACAAATGCTCGCTTTTAATTACAATTTCTCTAAAATACGAATATCTTCTCATAAATGTAGGTGATCGTTTTATTTTTTAATTACCTGGTGCCGTATTATTCTGATGCAGTGACTATTTAACTACACATTCTTATAAGAACCATTTAGCAACTTTTTTGGAAAGACAGAATAGGACGCGATACTCAACTTTGAAGTTGTAACGCTAGAGACTACATTTAATTTTCGTTTGAAAGAAACGCAGACATTCCACAACCTGACAGAGGGAAAGCCAACAAGCGGCCGACAAAACGCAATTTGACAGAGGGAATGACAAAGAGTGGTCGACATTGCGCAATTTGACAGAGGGAAAGAGAAAGAGTGGTCGACATGGCCCAATTTGACAGAGGGAAAGAGAAAGAGTGGCCGACCTGGCCCAAATTGACAGAGGGAAAAAGAAAGAGTGATCGTCTATATACAACTTAATAGGGGGACGAAAAAAGAGAGGCAGTCATAACACTACTTGACAGATGAAAAGAGAAAGAGTGACCGAGGTCAGAAATCTTGTCAAATAGAAGGAGAAGGAGATGAGAAAGTCACATCGACTGATTAGAACGTTTGATATCAGTTTCGCATGTTCTCTGCAACACGTTTGTTAGCATGCGATCAAAGAAAGAATACTTTAAAATATTGAAGCCTATAATAGAGTCTAAATATTAGGTCACACTCACTTCTGCGTGAGTCCGGCAGCCCCCGAAAAGTACCTAATAACATGGTCATCGCTCGAAAATATGCACGAATCAACAGGGCAGGATACCATCGTCTTCTTCTTCTTCGACGTTTGTCCTGAAAAGGACGTTGTGATGTTGTGTCGTAGTTTACAAGCAAGCTGTAATATCTGCGCTTTTAGGTCCACCCCATCAAATTTCAGCTGTCCTCTTTAGGATTGGAGTTGCCTTCCCCCTGCCATCTCTACTATTTGGTTAAACGACACTAATCGTGCGTCCAGGATCGACACTTGTAGGCGGAATGTGGTGTTACTCAGCTTCAGTTAGCTTACCCTGATGCAAAAAGCCAGCTATGAGTTGTTCGTCTATGTCAGCTAATGCGCTGCTGCATTTTGGTCCCTAATATAATCTGAACATCAGAGGAAGTCTGCATCCGCACTCCCTTTCTAACAAGTAGTGGCACTAAGTAGGGTTGGCATAATAAGTCAAAAATTGCAAGTGTCATCTTTCAGTCGTCCGTCTCACTTCCTTCCCTGCCAAACTAGGAATTGAAATCAGTCTTCTGTTTGCTTCGATCATGTTTGATGCATTCAACTAGTTTCAGACGGTGATGAGGCTATTATTTAAGATCTGCGTAAATGTAGCACATTTCATTTGGTAAAATTCGTTTCGGTTCTGTTTCAATCGCCGCATACAAAGATATATACAATGATCTTTCAATGTGCTCTTTCCCTATCCTTGCCGGTGCAATCTGACATACTTTTTGTTTGTTTTTTATTGTGCATATGTTGATTTATAACGCTTTTTTTATTTGGCTCGTTTTGTCACCACTTCTCCTTCCACGTTTTTGAGTGACCAGTTATGTCTTCTGACTTAACCAAACTAGTTAAACTGACTTGGATTTAATTCTCTTTGCATCTGTAATTTCTCCAAGTCTGTCAAATGTATTTATTTTTCTCGACGAGAAGCGGCCAGTTCTTATTTAGAGAATGCGAACAATTTGTCAAAACAGAGTTATATGATGACAGAGATACCGGAGAATTGATCTAGACGGTTTTATTTCCTGGTAGAGAGGATGGTCAACAAATGAATGTGAAAACAGGCTCGAGGTGAGAATGTTGTGGAGAAACTTGATTGCCTCCGACAGTCAACTTAGCACATGATGATCGTGATACAGTACTTTTAATGATTAGAAATGTTTAGGCGGTCGTACAGCAATCTCTGCCGTCGGGAATAATGTGTTAGAAACTTCATTGTACATAGTTTCAACGTTTCCGTAGTGAAGTGGAGTGGCCAATTACCTTCACCACAGCCTTGCCCTTTCTAACTGTAACGATTGTACATATATACAGCTGGATAACCTGAATCATATCAATATAAAGGATTGAACCCGATTCTTTTGATATGTTAGACGCGAACTCTAACCGCTCCGCCCCCCAGACGCCTTAACTAAAATATTTGATTTTTTTCCATTTTATCTTCATATTTTATTAATTTTGTCCAGAAAATTGGTCAGGGATAAAGGAGACTTCAGATGACATTCAATTTGCCATTAGTAACCAACCACTCCTACTGCCACCTTGCGCTGTAAAATAATATGACTGGTTTCAGGCACAATCGATATATTCTTCAATGCTCTTGTAGTGGACAGTGTCCAGCAACGGGGTAGCCAAACACGCCATCATTCCCTGGGGCTAGCTCTCTTCATTTTTCCCCACAATTGATTTTTACTTTTTGAAAATTGAATTGGACGAGGCGAGTTGGAGAGAATTTTCTCCCAGGAAATGAAACTTGGGACGTCCAGAACATGAGCACGTCATCATATATTGTGTCCACGAAAAGTTGGTCTTCTCAACGCACGGACTGATAGTGAAAGTGGAATCCCGCCCTGCCGGACCCCAAGTTTATTCGGGCCTGCATGAAATTCATAATGGAAAATTCTCTTCTTATAGCGGTCAGTTATTAGATTTATTGGCAAATGTCCACAGGCGGGAAACGGCCATCTTGACCCTAACAGCCCTTGTCCATATAGAAATTGATTGAAATTCCGAAACGCCGGGTATAGCTAGCCACTGCGGATGGACGTGGCTGTGTTCGATTCAGTATTTTGACATTATCACGTTAGTTCATCACTTTTTGCTATCTTTTCCTTGCTCACTCATTTGTTCTCTTTATTACTCCAATCCTGTTTTTGGCATCCAGGGCTACAGTTGTCAGATTGTGAACGAGGGGAAACAATTCTAGCCCAAATCACTCGCGATTATCGATATTATTATCTGGAGACGACTATCTGAAGGTTAGCTTTTATTTCAGACCTCTGGTCAGTTCATGTAAATAACGATGGAGCTTCTGTCCACACAAAAAATCGTTGGGCTACTGCCCACATCAAGAGCCTGTGACTCATTTCTTTTGTTTAGGTCGTCATTTCTTTTACCGAGATAATTAGACTTCGTCTTTTATCTTCTCTGCCTCCTCTCATGGTGTTTACAAGTCGCTGAAGATGTCGCTCTTTATTAGCTTAACGTACTTTGTTATCAGTAAAAATATAATGATATCAGACACTGCCCACGGGAATGAAGTGTTAAAGCCTTCACTGTACTAAACCACAGTTTGCGAGGTGGGTAGGTCAGTACCTGTCCTAGCTGCCTTTCTTCTTCCCTAGCCTTCAGTCAGGCAACGATTTACAGCTGCGTTGACTGGAGCTATTGGTAGTGGGAGTTGAACCCCGTACCTATCCATGAAAAGCAAGTGATCTATCACAGCGCTGAGCAGCCGCTGTTTGTTACCAGTAAAACGTAGATCGTTAATCGTATGTCAGCGTGGCAGATCCTATAACTATTTTTTATTTATTTTAGTTTGAAAATAATACTGGCAGCTAGAATGCTGAAAATCTAGACAATATGCTGGCAGCTAGAATGCTGAATATCTAAACAATCGGTTGACTGCTAGAATGCTGAAAATCTCAACAATAGGGTTGTAATTACAAAATTACTATTTGTATAGTGATATATCAAATGTGTGGTTAAGAACATAGTTGCCTTCTTCTTACTTAGTTGTTTTTATGTTATGTATATAGTTTATACTGCAGTTGACACTTAGATACATTTCTGCGTCGTTCGGGCAAGTATATCCACTCTCGTGAGCGTTTTAAAATTATGTTATCTCCAGGGTGGATTACCGGGGTTAAAGGTTCTGTGAATGAGATGACATCAGTCAGGCTTGTAGATGACTGATTGCGTCAGGGTCAAAGACTCTGTGATTGAGATGACATCAGTCAGAATCGTAGACCGCTGCTTGCGTCAGGGACAAAGACTCTGTTAATGAGATGACATCAGTCATACTCGTAGACGGCTGCTTGCGTCATGGTCAGAGACTGTGAATGAGATGACATCAGTCAGACTCGTAGGTGGCTGCTTGCGTTAGGGTCAAAGACTCATAATTCATCAACGTTGTGCCAGTGGGAACGACATAGGTTAATGTTGTGTCAGGATCAATGTCTCATAGTTGACTGTTGTGTCAGGGACAATGAATCACAGTTGACTGTTGTGTCAAGGTCAATGACTTATAGGTCACTGTTATGTCAGAGTCAACGACCTATAATTGACTGCTTGCGTTAGGGTCAACGACTAATAATTGACTGTTTGCTTTAGAGTCAGCGACTAATAATTGACTGCTTGCGTTAGAGTCAGCGACTAATAATTGACTGATTGCGTTAGAGTCAGCCACTAATAATTGACTGCTTGCGTTAGAGTCAGCCACTAATAATTGACTGCTTGCGTTAGAGTCAGCGACTAATAATTGACTGCTTGGGTTAGAGTAAGCGACTAATAATTGACTGCTTGCGTTAGAGTCAGCGACTAATAATTGACTGCTTGCGTTAGGGTCAGCGACTAATAATTGACAGCTTGCGTTAGAGACAGCGACTAATAATTGACTGCTTGGGTTAGAGTAAGCGACTAATAATTGACTGCTTGCGTTAGAGTCAGCGACTAATAATTGATTGCTTGCGTTGAAGTCAGCGACTAATAATTGACAGCTTGCGTTAGGGTCAGCGACTAATAATTGACTGCTTGCGTTAGGGTCAGCGACTAATAATTGACTGCTTGTGTTAGGGTCAGCGACTAATAATTGACTGCTTGCGTTAGAGTCAGCGACTAATAATTGACTGCTTGCGTTAGAGTCAGCGACTAATAATTCACTGCTTGCGTTAGAGTCAGCGACTAATAATTGACTGCTTGCATTAGGGTCAGCGACTAATAATTGACTGCTTGCTTTAGGGTCAGCGACTAATAATTGACTGCTTGCGTTAGGGTCCACTAATATATAGCTGTACAAAAACTTATTCTGCATCCAACTGCAGCTCTGAAAACAGGTTGCGCCTTTGCAGCCTAGCTGAGATAGTGATCGCAGAGGGAAGGAAGCCCAGTCCACAAAATAGCCGGGTCTGAAACCCGATGTATCCAGTCGAAAGGCGCAGATGTCGCAGCCTTGCTCTAAACTAGCAAGATTAACGTCTGATCATGCAAAACGTCCTGATCAGACATGTTAGTCAGGGTCCGGCAAAACATACTGATCAGACATGTTAGTCAGGGTCAAGCAAACTTTACTGGCTAAGACCCTCACTTCGACTTCCCCGCAGTCCTCCTAGGAAACATGCTGTTTTCATGGCAACATGGCTAACGAGGAGAAGGACTGACGTGATCCCGGTAGTAGTGAACGACACGTTTATGAAGCAAAGTGAAGCACAACCCCCTGGAGGACTCTGGCTCACCTTCATCAGCACGCTCGGGATGTGAGGAAAGCTACAACAAGCTGCCACGAAACGTCCTTTTCAGGTCGCACAAAAGAGTAAAACTTCTCATTACGGTCATTCAACACCTTCAAATTACGCCTCAACATAACTGAACGTCCTTTTCAGGTCGCACAAAGAAGGCAATGATAATGATGATAATGATGATGATATTGATGATCGTTATCTAGAGTAGTCTGGATTGGAGGCCTCCGATTCTCGAAACCTCGCACTTCTTCTATTAGTAATACAAATCACACTGTGAGATTGGACTTTTTTGTAGGCCTACTTTTACTTAAGTCGAACCTGCGACCCATTCAGCCATCAGTAATGTATTGTTGGTGAAACGGTGACCCATCAGCCAGAGTATGGGTCAATGTGTGCGTCTGTTTTGTGTGTTATATTGACTGTTTATATACATCTGTCGTATGTTTGGGCTTTGGTAGTGGTGTCTGTGATGTGTGCTAGTGTTTGTAGTCACGTTTGTGTTATGTGTGATTGTTTGTAATCATGTTTGTGGTATGTGTGAGTGTTTCGTTGTTTTTGTGATGTGTGTCAGCTTTAGTAGCTTGTTGGAGCATTTGTAGTGCTGTTTATGATATATGGGCGATTTTGTAGTAATGTCTGTGATATGTATGAGCTGTTTTATAGTCGTGCTTGTGATATGTGTAAGCTGTTTTACAGTCGTGTTTGGGATATGTGTAAGCTGTTTTACAGTCGTGTTTGTGATATGTATAAGCTATTTTACAGTCGTGTTTGTGATATGTGTAAGCTGTTTTACAGTCGTGCTTGTGATATGTGTAAGCTATTTTACAGTCGTGTTTGTGATATGTGTAAGCTGTTTTACAGTCGTGCTTGTGATATGTGTAAGCTGTTTTACAGTCGTGCTTGTGATATGCGTAAGCTGTTTTACAGTCATGTTTGTGATATGTGTAAGCTGTTTTACAGTCGTGCTTGTGGTATGTGTAAGCTGTTTTACAGTCGTGTTTGTGATACGTGTAAGCTGTTTTACAGTCGTGCTTGTGATATGTGTAAGCTGTTTTACAGTCGTGTTTGTGATATGTGTAAGCTGTTTTACAGTCGTGCTTGCGATATGTGTAAGCTTTTTTTACAGTCGTGTTTGTGATATGTGTAAGGTTTTTTACAGTCGTGCTTGTGATATGTGTAAGCTGTTTTATAGTCGTGTGTGTGATATGTATGAACTGTTTTGTAATTGTGTTTTTTATATGAACTTGGTGTTGTGTTTGTGATATTTTGAAGAGCTTTGGTAGTCATTGTTGTGATTTTCATTGTGTTTTTGTTTTTTTTAATCAGAGTCCTGGTTTAGCGCATGCAATTATTTTATTTAGTTTGCTAATATCCACAATGAGAAAGTTTATTCGTTTGTGAGGCCTGAAAAGGGCGTTATGTGGCAGGCTGCAGTGATTTTTTTCCATATTCTGGTCGTACTAATGAAGATGGACTGGGGTCCTCCAAGTTGTTGTGCTATGTTTGGCTATACCTGCGTGACACTCACTACTACAGGAATCAAGTGGATCATCATCCCTTTTCCAAGGAGAACTGCATGGACGTCAGATGTGGTTTTGGTCAGTAAATTTCACCTGAGAATAATTACTGTATGATCAGTATATTTTGCCTGATCAGTCTCCTCTCTCCTTGTATTTAGTTAGGATAGCAAGAAAAAAAAAAAAGGTTACGATTCCGTTTACACGCCAGTGTGTCAAATTTGTCAAATAGTGTTAGTCCCATGTCTTGCTTAACTAACGGCACACTTTGGGTGATGTGGTCAACATTACGTCGACTGCCTTTACTTCGCACATTAATTTGGCACCAAATGTTTAAGACTGGGTCGGCCTAAGGAGCCGTTATGCGATAGGAACAAAATTATGTGCCACTGGGGATCAAATCTCGATCGCTTGATTTGGGAAATCAGTGCACTAACCACCACGCTACCTCAGCTTAGAATTGATATGCCCTTCTTAATCCTCTACCATGTATGACAGTTTTTGTACCATTTAATGGTTGATTGTCTGATGTCTGTAACCGACCATCCACAACTGACTTTACGTCTATATTAATGTTTGTAGCTTGTGGAAGTATGTTGCACCCAAGGCAAGAAATCTCAGTCCAATCTACTACCCCCGATACGCGAACAGTCATGCTGGTTTAGTGCATCGATAAATTGTACACATTTGTGTTGGTTGCTTTACCCAGTCATTGTCAGTTAGCTCTGTAATTCATTTCACGCTATTCTACTGTTGTTCTAAGCCAGTTATCGTTAGTGACAGCCAGAACATCATGTGTTTTGGATCGAAAAGAAAGTCAAGTGCATACAACAGTACAGACACAAACCATTTTTATAAAGGAATAAATAAATTAACAAACATATCTCCGTTTAGGTATGTTACTTTCAGGTGTACAATTGAGAAATATGGGGTTTGAGAGCTTGTTTCTTGCTGCAAATGTTCGGTTTAATGTTATCAATATAGTGCAGCTTATCCAGTAAATGGGTACCCGACTTACTCTTAAGGGAGAAACAACAGAAGGAATGGGAGATGATCACACCATTGAATTAGAAGGTGAGGTCTCCTGTCCACCGTATTTGACCGCTTTCCTTCATTTACAGTCTAGCTTCCGACCCAACCACTATATCAGATGTAGATACTTTTTTCCTCGTATGTTGATTTGAGAGTACAGCATTGTTGTTATGTGTTGTCCTTGATGAAGGCCTATTGGTCATAACGTAGGTTTTGTTTGTGTTCTCATCTCGATGCTGTATCTGACCATACCAATTTATTTTGATTTTGCTAATGGTGCTTCTTACTTCATGTGGCTTCTTACATTATGGTGATTCTGACTGCACCGTGCTATTTACCACACAGTGATTGTAATCTCACAATGCTTCTTACTTTACGTAGCCTCTTACAGACTAAGGAAACCAGCGGATAATATAACAAGAAATTTATGTTTTGGTATCCCCAAAGGAAGAGAAGCCCGAGGTAAGGAATACGGAAACAAGAAAACACGTACAGGTAAAATGGTTGTCTCAGGACAGGTAAACTTGACCTGTTCTCCATTAGGATTGATTAAACGAAAATAGACAGGGAATTGAACATCGCATTATTACTGCGGGAAACAAGCGCTCTAATCAATCTGGCACTCAGATGCCCATTAAGAACATCAGTACAAATAACCCATCCTGAATCACACAACTATGTTGTACGACAAGATTTGCGGTTTTTCTTGAACCTTTCAGAAGGGTTTGTTGCGCCATTGTTTTGGCATGAGTGGTATAGGAATTGAAAAAAAGCCACTGTCATTAAAGGCGGCAGAACAGGGCTATGAGTGGTGCTAGCAACTTCATAAAGTAAAACACTTGCTAATTAAACCGCTTCAGATAAGTTTTGAAGATACTCTTTCTCCAAAGAGACCAGCTGTAATAATGGTCCTTTGTGTGAAAACACGAATCAAAAATTATGTTTTGTCCATGAGAATGCCTATAAAGTTTTTGTGTACAAAATACACTTTCGTTGGACAGCATGTTAATTCTGCTCATGATCAGAATTTATTAAAACGCTTCTTCCAATACATTTTATTATTTATCTTTAATTTCCATTAAAATTGACTCCTTAGAAGAAGCCTGTATCTAAGAGCTTGCAGTTGTAGTTTCAAAAGCAATGGTTTTAACTACTGATGTTGCTAGCTCTATACGAATCCCAGGTTTTAATCCCTTGTTACGACATGCTGGGACGATTAGTTTTTCTATTCTCTTCCACATCCGAGTCGGTTGAGTCAACTTAGCTGATTTTAAAAATATTTAATTATATTTGCTCTTGATTGTAGATGGAATATCTCTAGGCTTAGTTTTTACAGTGCTTACTTCTACGACCGCGGTGCGTACCAGTCTACACAACTATAAGTGAGCACCTGACTTAATCATTGAGAAGATAATACAGTGAAAAAGGGAATTGCTCAGCCAATCTCTGTGAAAACAGACATTTAGTACAGTGACGTCTCTCACTGCATCCGTGATGTCAGTGACTGCTTTGTGACTACCTTTTACCTTTCATTAGATTTTGCTGGCATATATTTATTTTTATTTGTCCATTGTATTTGCTTAATACTACTAACCTTTCACAATACACTGTAGAGAGTCGATAATCCCTTTTCATTTTTTAGACGCACTGCCATTAGTCAAGAGTATTTTTTCATGAAGATTATATGGATTTTATCGAACACGGTCTAAAAAGATATTGCCATTCTCCCATCAGAACAGACATTAAGTTTAATGTTATCAATATAGTGCAGCTTATCCAGTAAATGGGTACCCGACTTACTCTTAAGGGAGAAACAACAGCAGGAATGGGAGATGATCACATCATTGTATTAGAAGGTGAGGTCCACCGTATTTGACCGCTTTCCTTCATTTACAGTCTAGCTTCCGACCCAACCACTATATCTTATGTAGATACTTTTTTCCTCGAATGTTGATTTGAGATATTGTGATTCTCCCATCAGAACAGACATTAAGTCAGTTCTGATGGGAGAATGACAATATCTTTTTAGACCGTGTTCGATAAAATCCATATAATCTCCATGAAAAAAATACTCTTGACTATGGCAGTGCGTCTAAAAAATGAAAAGGGATTATCGACTCTCTACAGTGTATTGTGAAAGGTTAGTAGTATTAAGCAAATACAATGGACAAAAAAAATTAATATATGCCAGCAAAATCTAATGAAAGGTAAAAGGTAGTCACAAAGCAGTCACTGACATCACGGATGCAGTGAGATACGTCACTGTACTTAATGTGTTTTCACAGAGATTGGCTGAGCAATTCCCTTTTTCACTGTATTATCTTCCCAATTATTAAGTCAGGTGCTCACTTATAGTTGTGTAGACTGGTACGCACCGCGGTCGTAGAAGTAAGCACTGTAAAAACTAAGCCTAGAGATATTCCATCTACAATCAAGAGCAAATAGAATTTAATATTTTTAAAATCAGCTAAGTTGACTCAACCGACTCGGATGTGGAAGAGAATAGAAACACTAATCGTGCTCCAAAGGGACGGCTAAAGAATCGTTGACCTGAGAAGAACCATCAAAGCCATTTTGAATATCATGAATCAGAGTCTGGACTCCGTACAAAGGATGGCCGCAATCATATGGGATGTATTGGAAGTTTGCTACAGTCCTTTAAATGTAATTCGTCAGTAATTGATCTAGGAACTGGTGAGCGACTGACCGAGCGGTTTAGACGTCGACCTTTGACCACGAAGACATGTGTCCGAATCCTTGTTTGCTATATATCATACGCAAAAAAAACCCGTCTGTTATATGTGTAGCTACTACAGAGATAAACGACCTTTATTGCCCGGACTTCTAAATCGGTCATATAGAATTCATCATAAGTATACCTTAGTGATATGCGAGGTAGCTTCAAAAAGTTGCCCTTTGAATGAAAGACGATATTATGGATAAAATATATTTAGAAATTTGTAGTGACCTAGACGAAATGATATGGCAGATATGACCTTCACATATACTCTTGAACAGAAGTTTCATAATTTTGTTTGTGTGTTCTGCTCGTTGCATCGTCGAAGTTGAAAATGTCCTTGATTGAACAACCTACAAATGCCAAATTCTGAGTTTTGCTTGAGAAATCCCCATCAGAGACAGAAACATTGCTTAATAAAGCATATGGTGATACCAAAATGAAGAAATCGCAAGTATTTGAGTGGCACAAGCGTTTCAGTGAAGATCATGTTAGTGTCGATGATGATATGTCCTTGATTGAACAACCTACAAATGCCAAATTCTGAGTTTTGCTTGAGAAATCCCCATCAGAGACAGAAACATTGCTTAATAAAGTATATGGTGATATCAAAATGAAGAAATCGCAAGTATTTGAGTGGCACAAGCGTTTCAGTGAAGGTCATGTTAGTGTCGATGATGATATGTCCTTGATTGAACAACCTACAAATGCCAAATTCTGAGTTTTGCTTGATAAATCCCCATCAGACACAGAAACATTGCTTAATAAAGCATATGGTGATACCAAAATGAAGAAATCGCAAGTATTTGAGTGGCACAAGCGTTTCTGTGAAGGTCATGTTAGTGTCGATGATGATACACGTAGTGGACGACCGTCAACCTCGATCAACAATGAAACATTGAGCGTGTACGAAACGCTGTGTGTGCTGACAGAAGAGTAAATGTAGAGATAATAGCCTCAAAAGTTGGAATATCAGTTTGAAGTTGCCACAGTGTTCTCCACGATGAACTGCAGATGCAGATGGTCCCAAGAATACAGAGGACCATATCACCAATGCGATAAGATAGCTGAGAGAGATGTTAAAGAATGGGTTCCACGAATATTTTCAGCAGCTGTATGCACATTGGCAAAAGGGACAGTTGCCGAAGGGAACTACTTTGAAGGAAATGAAGTGTAGATTATTCTATTGTAACTTATGTCTATACAATCTACTAATGCCTGAAACTTTTTGAAGCTACCTCGAATATTTATTTAGTTCATCAATGACCAAGGAAGAAAAAAAGAATGCTGACATTTCATCTGTCGTCCTGTTCTTCCTCTCGCTGTTCGCGATTCGTCTGTCTGACATTCATAAACAGGTATTCTTAATCCCACCTCACATATATGAACACTTTCAGGTTATACAACATCCATACTATCAGATTGGTACTTGTATAAGACTCAAGCTGGGCACGTAAGTGGCAGACTAAGTAGAACGGTTACTTGTCGGGGCAGATGTTCCAAAAATTGTTCCTCACACCATCGCAGAAAAAAAGGCCAGGCTTGGTGTAATGCAGTCTCTAATACTTCAACCTATACGACACATCGTTTACCTTTTTCTCATTATAATCTACATCTACGAATTGATTTTATGCCGTTATTAACATCAATAACAACTGTGAGATATGGGATTTTGATGTTGCTATTGTTTCCCCTTTGTCCTATTTTGTTTTTTAGTGTTCTTTTATGTTGTAAACAAAATTCGCTTTACGGTTACATACGTCATGCTCAATTCAGTGTTTTTGTTTAATTTGTGATCTATAACTTTATTATCTTCTATGCTACTGGAAAAAATTCAATGTATTTTATGTTGTCTTATGAGTATATTTTTGAGAGCATAGTCTTAGTTGTTGGTGTCTCTTCTTTGTTTATATATTAATATCGTAGTTCCACACTTGGGTAGATCCAATATGGAACATAGTTACAGAGGTTCAGAGAAAAATATTTTTAAAATAGAACAGGAACAAGATATATGGGTATAATAGATCATGCAGGTAAGGTGAGTGAGAAAGTCCAGGTAGCAGTGATAACTGCAAATGCAATGTTAGGTATGATTAAATTAAATATTAAACATAGGAGCATGGAAGTGATAGTCAAACTCTATAAAGCATTAATTAGACCTTGATACGAGTACTATGTACAAGTGTGGAGTCATCAACGTAGAGGGGATACTGGATAAGATACAAAGAAGAGTGACACAACTGATAAGATTCCAGAATTCCAGTTATGAGGAAAGAATAACCGGCCAACAGTGTCTAGCAAAGAGAAGAATTCGAGGTGATTTCATACAGGTTTATAGGAAAATTAACGGAAAGGAAAAATTAGACTATAACAAGCTTTTCAAAATACAGCCGTCTTCAAGAACAACAGGGCACAGCCACACATTAATTAAAGAAATATTCAGATTAGATACCAGGAAATATGTGTATAGCCAGAGAGTGCTGAATGCTTGTTATGCATTGTCACATGAAGTAGTGGATGCAGGGTAAATTAATGCAATCAAGAATATATTGGATGCGAAGATGTATTTTTAATCAAGTTAATGCAAAAGAAAATGGGTGTATGCAAAGTCTTCTAAACCAGTATAAAGACGTTAAGTTAAGTATCCATCTGTTTAGTATCCATCTGTTTAGTACCCATCTGTTAAATATCCATATGTTTAGTATCCATCTGTGTAGTATCTAACTGTTAAGTATCCATCTGTTAAGTATCCACCTGTTAAGTATCCATCTGTTTAGTATCCATCTGTTAAGAATCCACCTGTTTAGTATCCATCTGTTTAGTATCCATCTGTTTAGTATACATCTGTTAAATATCCATCTGTTAAATATCCATCTGGTCAGTATCCATCTGTTAAGTATACATCTGTTTAGTATCCACCTGTTAAGTATCCATCTGTTAAGTATCTCTCTGTTTAGTATCCATCTGTTTAGTATCCACATGTTAAGTATCCATCTGTTTATTATCCATCTGTTTGATATCCATCTGTTTAGTATCCATATGTTTAGTATCCATCTGTTAAGTATCCATCTGTTTAGTATCCACTTGCTAAGTATCCATCTGCTAAGTAACTATCCAACTGTTAAGTAAATATGCATCTGTTAATGTATCCATCTGTGAAGTATCCATATGTTAATGTATACATCTGTTAATTATACATCTGTTAGGTAACTATCCATCTGTTAAGTAACTATCCATCTGTTAATGTATCCATCTGTTAAGTATCCATCTGTGTAGTATCCATATGTTAAGTATCCATCTGTTTAGTATCCATCTGTTAATGTATCCATATGTTAAGTAATCATCTGTTAAGTTTCCACCTATTAAGTATCCATCTGTTAATGTATCCATCTGTTAATATATGCATCTGTTTAGTATCCAACTTTTTATTATCCATCTGTTAAATATCCATCTGTTAAATATAAATCTGTTTAGTATCCATCTGTTTAGTATCCATCTGATTAGTATCCATCTGTTAAGTATCCATCTGTTTAGTATCTACCTGTTAAGTGTCCATCTGTTAAGTAACTATCCTTCTGTTAAGTAACTATTCATCTGTTAATGTATCCATCTGTGAAGTATCCATCCGTTAAGTAAATATCCATCTGTTAATGTATCCATCTGTTAAGTATCCATCTGTGTAGCATCCATCTGTTAAGTATCCATCTGTTAAGTATCCATCTGTTAATGTATCCATATGTTAATTATCCATCTGTTAAGTATCCACCTGTTAAGTATCCATCTGTCAATGTATCCATCTGTTAATGTATCCATCTGTTTAGTATACATATGTTAATATATCCATGTGTTTAGTGTCCGTCTGTTAATGTATCCATATGTTAAGTATCCATCTGTTAATGTGTCCATCTGTTAAGTATCCATATGTAAATGTATCCATATGTTAAGTATCCATCTATTTAGTATCCATCTCTTAAAGTATACATTTGTTAAGTATCCATCTGTTTAGTATCCATCTGTTTAGTATCCATCTGTTTAGTATCCATCTGTTTAGTATCCATCTGTTTCTCAAATGTTCACTTTCCTGACGCAACACATGGCTAGCAATAAATTTAAAAAAACAAAAACAATTCTCAAGTAGTATTAGTAGTGTCTCAGCTGGCTCTGTTGTCTACAGCAGATCTGTACCTCCCATTGACACCTTCCCGTATTTAGATTACAATTTTCATATCTAGCTTATCGCCTGTTATGATGATGGAGCCAATCTGCGATGATATTAATCAATATCGTATTGTCAGCCAACGAATATCGCCCCGCTTATTATTTCATGTCTGTCGTATGTTCATATTAAATTTAGATCATACCAAATGACGCGTTAATGATAGGGTCCAGGTGTGCAATGTTCCGGCTGAGCTGTTACCAGTTAAGTCATAAAATATTGTAGTGAGTTGAATCACATAGCGCGTTGAACAAGTTGGAGGTGATGTAGGTTTCATTTCGGGCAATGAGACTCTGACCTGAAACGAGAAACGGATGTGTGAATTCATCTTGAAAATTTTCATAAACACGCGGTACATATTAGCAGAACTGTTTCTGTATGTTGCCCTCCAAGAAAACTTGTGAAGTTTACCGCTTTCTTCCTTCCTTCCAGCAGCAGCTGGTACCATATTTAGCCTCACACTTCCCCTACCTTCTCTGCTAAAATTGTTGGACAAACACACGGCATACAGAAACGAAAACATGTCGTTCAGCTAGTGAGGTATCTGAGTTTACAAGAATCCAGTTCAGGATTCCGGCTGTCACCTGAGCAGACGGATATTTCTTAAAGAAAGCGCCAAGTTTGAAAACATGTTATGTATCTTCATCTTTAGATGACTTCTCCTGTTACGAAGTTGTTGATCAAGCCTCTTCACGCAGATAGATTTTCGACGCGTTTCAGTATTTTTACCCTGCTGATGTTCCACCCCATTATCTACAGCATATTTGCTTAGTGTATTTTCTCGTCTTACACCCTGTTCAATTTTCTGCTGATTTGTTTCTTTAAGTTGTAGGTGAAAGACATTTTGAAACTACAAACATATAAACTAACTGGAACTAAGCAGAATGAATTGAAACGTTCCAAGACAAACACAAACATTAACGAATGAGATACAAATAATAGAACAGATGATACATGCAAACAGACGAGAGACAGACGTTCAAGAATGAACCTTAAAAACATTCAAATAAACAAACATTAAATGTAGATCTCAAATGAAAAGAGGAGTAGTACAATACTGGATGTTCACGGCTAGAAGAAACATAAAGACTATATGGTTCCCCTTGCGAAAGATGCAATACATATAATATGTTTGTTTCTATGTATATATATATATATATGTATGTGTGTGTGTGTGTGTGTGTGTGTGTGTGTTTGTGTATGTATTGTTTTCTCAATTTGCCATGTTTCATAAGACGAAATGCGTTGTACTGTATTATGAGTTTTCCCTTAAAATGCATCCGACTTTTTGCACGCATTTTGTAAATGAATTTAGTTTCTTTAATGATCATCACATTCCTCTTCTTCTCCTAGTTCGCCATTGTTTATTACGTCTACCCACGAAGGCCAGTTCTCTGGCTAATGATTGCTGTTATGTAGAGTTCTTCAAGGCTCACGAATAACGCTCTATGAAGTCATCGCCTGGGTAAGTATTCAGAGCACAGTTGTCTAAGCATGTGACAGTTTAAAGGCTGTCTGTACTGCTTGTCTGCACGCACACATGAGTGATGGTGGCCAGTTTGAATGTGTGTATGTGGCTTTTCAATATGTAGAGTCGCCTGGCTCTCTCGATCAGTATAGTGATAGTAGTTTCTCGCTTTGTCAATCGTCCGGTTTGCTCTACTTTTCATAGAAGGTGATTATTTGTTCTTGTTGCTCTCGTGTTATTCTATCGATTGCTAATTTGTCCGCTCTATCCTTATTTTGCCTTTTTGTTTGTATAATGACCAAGCAAAAGATAGATGGTTATTGATCCAGTGGCATATGGGCTCCTGTCCTTTGGCCTAATGCCATATAGTGGTATCTGCAAGTGTTTGTAAGCTGTTGTTTAGTTCCGTACACAATGTTCCATTCGTCTGCCCTCGGAGGAAGAAGCTCTTTCCTAACACGGCAAACGCCGGAAATTCAAAAAGATGAGGTTCAACAGTTTCAAAGGGAGGTACACAGCCGACACTCTGCAGTATGTTCTGGTTGGATTATGTTCAAGTGATAGATGGATAGTAGAAATAAAATAAGCTGTAAAGTTCCCCGTGTACTAAACACCAACTAGGGCCCGGTCAGGAAACCTCTTCATAACCTGACACTGAAAGACACAACTAGAACACAAGCAAAAAGAAGAATGTTTCTTAAGTTCTAGTAGCTAGTCATTATTAACAGCTTAACATTTAGTACCACCTGCTGACATTGGCTTATTGTGTTGTTTGTAATTTCTGCAACAATGCCCTGTGTTTGTATGCTCTGCTTAGTAGTTTGATAGCAGTTTTACAGAGGGTAAACTGCTGGTTCATGAAATCGAACCCGTACAAGTTTGGATCTGCTATACCACATACACTACTCTACGACATAATGTGACATAAAGGCGATGATGAATAGTATAACGTTATAAGCAAATGATCAAGCCTTTTCAAGTCTTTTATTTCGCTATTGAAATGAAGTGTTCACATGAATTTGAATGTTCTTGGCCAACGTTTCATTCATCACTGTCTCAACTAGTTGCAGGCTTGGTTTACAATCTCAAAGTACCCGGTTCAAACCCCATTGAATTCGGTTTGACAAACATATCATTTCATGAGCTTTTTATTTCATAGTATGACCAATTCTTCTAGTCAACTCGACTGTAAATGGGTACCTGGTCAAGTCAGGGATCAAATTCAGAGCTACGGAGTTTGTGCTCTGTGGCACATATCTTAATCATACATATCTTCGGTATCGACATGCTCTCCAGTTAACCTGGGCCTAAATACCTACCTGCTTTACTAACTTGAGGAATGCAAAGAAGCGAGGAAGAGGAATGATTACTATATATCCCCAAAAACTGATACTAAAAATAGTGCAGTCTCTAACACTCCAATGGTGATGTCTGGTATAGCACAAACTGTACGTTTTTCATCCATTTCATATTTTTAACTGAGATATTGATTAATTTATTTGATATACCTGGATTTGTTTTAATAAACTTATGATTATTTTTATACTGGAAAACTACTAGTAAAAGTAAAGTAAATATTCCGTTACGCCATGTGGTGCATTGGAAAAATGGTGTTAGACCCATATTATTGTGTAACCAACGACACATAGTGGATGATATAGTCAGCATCGCGCCGACCGCCTTTACTTCCCAGATTTGTCTGGTACCCATTTCTGTGGCTGGTTCAACTATCCCATCGTCTGACTGGGAATCCAGTGCAATAGGAACTGTACTACCTCGGCCCATTATAATTAATGGTTCTTCTTCTTCTTCTGCGTACGCAGTCAGACAGTAACCATTATTTTTTCGAAAAAAACGGCGGTCATCCTGAGGCTGTCGCCACTGCCATTGAGCTTGTCTTGCAGTTCCACTGGTAATGGCCACATCTGCTCTCTCTGATCCTCGTATGTCGGGCAGTTCTGCAGCAGATGTTCAGCGGTCATTTTACCAGTACCGCACGGGCATTCGTCGGTACACCCTATCTTCAATTTGTTGAATAGGTGGTACCTCAGTCTGTTGTGGCCAGTGCGAAGTCTGAAGACAACGACCTGCTCTCTTCGGTTCAACTGGTAATAGGCATCGTTTTTGGTGTAACCAGTATGTTCGGTTTCCCATTTGGTCATGTATCTGGCTTTGATAAGCCGTTGTGACTCTTCGTACGTCATATTGGTATCTGTTTGTGGTAGTCTTGCACCTTCTTTTGCCAGTCTGTCTGCCTCCTCGTTGCCTTGGATGTTGCAGTGTGACGGAACCCACTGTACCACTACCCTTTATGGTGCGGACTGCTGGCACAGTTTGCAGAGTGCTGCTCTTAAGTCATTGAGCTCAGTGTTTTTCTGGATTTTTAGCGCTGTGACTACGGCAAGAGCATCTGTCAGCAGGACTATATGGCTCTCATTTTCACTGTGTGTCACCATTTCTTCCACTGCCGCCCTCAGTGCCTCTGCCTCCGCTCTGAAATTGCTTGTGTACTTACCAGTAGCGAATGACAGTGTTATTTTTCTGCCATTTGGTAGGTTCAGGAATGCTCCTGCCCCTCCGTTCTGTGTTGTGTTTGTTACAGAACCGTCGGTGTATGCATGGGTCCAGTCCATGCTTGGGTAGCGTTTCGTTATGAAGCTTAGGGTAGTATCTCTCCTTTCTTTTTCAGTCTGGCAGTTTTTGTTTGCAATACCTGGTATATTTTCTACCACCTCTGGAAATATATCCTGCCTCCAGGTAGGTTTTCGTACAGTAGTGATGGGTTTTGGTGTTGTTAGTGCGTTTATGGGATCTTCGTGCATCTTTGCTTTGGCTATTTCTGCAAAGTTTCTCCGCTTTAGTTTCCCATTTCCCAAATTGTTTAGTCTCTGGTGCATTGGATGGTCGGTCAGTCTTCGGAGTTTCTCTGACTGCAGCTGGGCTCTGCAGTCTCTTCTATCGGTCATGGATTGCAGTTTTGTAATCTTTTCAAGTTCTACAATTGGCGTTGACTTCATGCCACCTGTTATAATTCTCATGGCTTGGTTTTGAAGTTTGTTAACTTAATCGAAGTTCGCCTTCGCCGCTGTTGTCCATGCCGCAATGCCATACTCGAGAACTGGTCTCACTCTTCCAGTGTACAGTTTCTTTAGTATGCCTTCGTCTGCTCCCCAGCTTGTGCCAGCAAGTTTCCTCATGATCGCCATTCTTTCTCTGGCTTTCATTCGGTTTCTCTCAATCTGACTTTTCCAATTCATGCGCCGATCAAATGTGACTCCCAGATAGGTTGGGTTGTCGTTTGGCTGCAGGATTTTGCCATTTAGCCTTAATTTGGTACTTTGGGGTTTTAATGAGAGCGAGAATATTGTGCATGTGGTTTTCTCCTCGTTTATTTTCACCAGCCATGAGTTCGCCCACTCTTCCAGAGATGTTAGGGCCGTCTGCATCCGATTTCTTGCTATGGTGAGATTCTTTTCAGAGGTCCACATAGCCAGATCGTCTGCAAACATTGAGCTATGGACTCTTCTTGGTATATTCTCTGTAATATCGTTTATATATACCAGGAAGAATGTAGGTGACAATACTCTCCCTTGGGGTACTCCCTGCTCGAGTGTCACCTTTTTGCTCATCTGCCCTTGTACTTGGACTCTGGCCGTTCTTTGTTTGAGGTAGTGGTTGATCCACTTGTACATCTTCCCACAGACATCACTTCTTCTTAGCTTGACTCTAAGTCCATCTTTCCAGACTTTGTCAAATGCCTTTTCCAGATCCACCCAAACAGCTACTGTGTGTTTCTGTGTCTGGTAGGCATCTTCTATCACCTGGGCTATGAGGATGCCCTGGTCCTCAGTGGATCTGTGCTGTCTAAAGCCGGCTTGCTGTGGAATTAGTATTCGTTTTTCTTCCAGATGCCACATCAGTCTGGTGTTTATCATCCGTTCCATCAGATTGCCGACACAGCTCAGTAGGCTTATGGGCCTGTATCCATTTGGATCTGTTTTGTCCTAATTAATGGTTAATAGTAATTCTTTAATTAAACATTCCGTTTGCACGCCATGGGACATGTTCGGAATGTAGTGTTAGGCCCATATGTCTTGACCAAGATGACGCAATGTGTGAAATGGATAGCATCACGTTCACTTCTCAGACTTGTTCTGGTACCCAATTCTTGTTTAGGCGGGTCGACCAGGACCGTTTGCGATTGAAAAAATATCTCGCACCAATTGCGAATTGAACTTAAATTGCTCTTTTGTGAAGCCAGCGCACTAACGACCGTGCAATCGCGAATACATGCCGCATTTTGTGTCAGTTTGCTACTTAAAACGTGTGGTGAACAGCGGTCTGGATAATCCCTTTAGTTGTGAGTTGAGTAGCATCGCAATCCACTACATCAGGCGGATCCGTATTCTCCAGCACGTCACATGATGATGTGCCCCTACAGTCTGCAACAAAACAAATGTCATCAAGAGTTAACGCAAGACAGCACGAGTAGCTCAGACCAATAACAACAACAATAACAACAATAACGACCCTGTTAGAGTTCTGTCTTTAGAAACATGGTGGCACGCACCGGCTTACCACTTCTTACATGGTTACCTGAATCTGCTTCCGGAAAAGAAAGGAAACACAGCGAAGAAGTTGGTTGGCTGGATTTATTTGAATCCGACAGGCTATGGGCTTCTGCCTTTTTACTCAATGGCATGTAAAGATATCTGGATATGCTTGTGATCTGTTGTTTAGTTCCATACACAGTGTTTCATTAGTCTGGCCACAGAGGAAGAAGCTTATTTCTAACATGGACAAGCGGACGCTGAAAAATATGGTGATCAGTTTCATAAAAATGTTTGCGCCGCCGGCACTCTGGAATATGTTTTGGTTGAATGCTGCAGTAAGAAAATGTGTATTATGCTGTGATTTGTTTTGTGTTGCGATTTCCGTCTAACGACCCATTGCATTCGCATTGAGTTATAATTTTATTAATGGTTTACTTCCTATAGTGACAAGTTCCCGGTGCGTCTTGGATCCGAATACATACCAACTTGTATTGTGAGTCTTGGACCTGTCCACTTCGCTACGCTGCCCACCATCTCAATCCCATTATTTGTGTATTACTCCAGTCCTCCGCTAACATATGCCTTCGAACGATGATGGGCATAAAGTGACAGGTCATAGTGAGAAATGAAAACTTGTGGATAATGAGCCAGCAACATCTACTAGAGCAACAGATCATTAGAAAATGAAGTTGCACAGGACATACACTATGGACGGCACAGCTCAACATTGCAGACATACTCCCACATGGAATCATCAAGGAAAATAGAAAGTGAGAGCGATAGATCCAAATATTGACCGAAAAAAGAACGGGAGAAGGAACTAAGGTTAACTGAATACACGCGGAGAGAGGCAGAAAAATCAGCCCAGTACCATGCATGCTTGTGGGATGTTGTCAAAGGCTTGTGCACTGAGAAGAGCGTCGGGCTTTGATTGGTTCACTGATTCTCAGGACAAGACGAACAGAACCACAGTTTCCTTCCTTGTATGTCGCAAAAATAGAGGTGTGCATGGGGCTGGCAGCCTCAAAATTTAAAAACTATTCATTTGAAAACCACGCTGCAAATGGCAGCTTTCTAAAAATCTTTGTTAGGTAATCCAAATGCAGTGTCAAACCTATACTTAAACAAATGATTGGAACCAGGCGTTCCGAAAAGCTGGTTTGGTTATGCCATTTCCGGTGATGGACCTGGATTTCAACAGATCAAGCGACGAGTTTTTTTATTTGTTAATTTGATACCCTTAGTGATGGCAACAGCAGAAACCAAATAGATTACATCATATTGCAACAAAGATGGAGATCAAATGTGCTGGCAACAAAAACGCTGCCAGGAGCAGACTGCGATATGGACAACGAATTACTGTTTGCAGTTTTCCAAACAAGACTACGTAGGATCAACAAAGGCTGCCAGCCAATACGCTTCGATGTATCAGCAATACCTACTGAATACAACATCAAAGTAGAAAACAAATTTGAGGTGTTCCTTGCGGTACAGGAAGAGATGACATCTGAGGAGTTGACATCGTACGCAAGGGATATTTTGATCTCGACAGCGAAAGAAATGATTCCCAAAATGTCGCACAAGACACAGAGCTATAAAACAGAGGAAACACAGAAACTCATTGTAGAAAGGCAACAATTAAAACAAATGGGAAGTAATGGTACTAACACAGCATATAAAAACTGCGCAAGAAAAGTTAGAAGAGAAATAAGAAAAGATAAAAGAAGATACATAGTAGAAACGTGTAAGGATATAGAAAACCTACAGAAACAAGGCAGAGAGAGAGAGATGCATTTAAAGCAATAAGAACACAGACAAGGGAGTTCCGTCCGGTTCCACATATCATAAATGACAAAGAGGATAACACATTAACAGAAATCAAAGCCATACTGAACAGATGGAGAGAGTACTGCAGAACCATGTATGGAAATAGCACAAAGTGCTCAGTTACAATCCTACCAGAGGAACAGAAAGAACCTGAACCAACATTGGAAGAAGTACGATCTGCAATTAAAACATGAAAAAGGGAAAGTCCCCAGGATGCGATGATATCCCAGCAGAGCTAATACAAGCAGGAGGGGAGACATGTGCTCGAGTCTATCACAAACTGTGTAAACAGATATGGCCCAGTGCAAAGTGGCAAGAAGCATGGAAGAAATCAATGTATATTCCCCTCCCCAAAAAAAGGCAACCTGAAGCTGTGTACGAACTACCGAACTATCGCGCTGATCAGCCACGCTAGCAAGAAACTCTTGCGAATCCTGTTAAGAAGGATAGAGAAAAGGTTTGAATCTGAAATTCACATAGCCCAGGCAGGTTTTAGGAAAGACAGAGGGATCCAGTACCACATATTCAATTTAAGGAATATCTATGAAAAATGAAGAGAGTTTAATGTAGACCTGTACACATGTTTCATTGATTCAGTGATTACACTAAGGCCTTCGAGACGGTAAAACATCAACATCTGTGGAAAATCATGAAGGAAATGGGGTTTCCTTTGCACATAGTCCATCTCATTGAAATATTATACCAAGATCAACAAGCCGCTGTCCGAGTATATGGGCAAACATCGGATTGGTTTGCAGTACAAAAGGGAGTCCGACAGGGATGTATCCTCTCACTTTATCTGTACAACATATATGCGGAATGTATAATGAGAAATGTTCGAGAAGATGTGAACATTGAAAGTTTCGACCCATTTACGATTGGGGGGTACGAGATTCCAGAGTTACGATACGCAGATGACACAGTGATACTATCAAGAAGTGCAGAAGGGCTAGAGCAGCTACTTTCAGCCGTTAATGGACATAGTAAAGATCAAAACCTGTTCATATACATAAATAAAACAAAGATAATGACCACCAACAAAACACAATGTCAACATAAATTTACAGTGGGTGGTGAGGAAATAGATCAGGTCACACATTTTGAATATCTGGGCTCCAGAATTGACAAAAATGGCGGCTGCTCCAAAGAAATCAGAAGAAGACTGGCCATGGCAATGCAGAGACTGAACAGCCTAAAGAAATTATGGCAGGGCACCAACCAAATGATAAAAGTAAAAGTCTTGAGAGCCTGTGTTTTTCCTGTGGCAGCTTATGGCTGTGAATCATGGACGATTACCACAACTTCTAGACAAAGAATCGAATCCTTCGAGTCAAAATGTTACAGAAAGATCCTCAGAATACCCTGGACAGAGAAAAAAAAACAAATGCAGACATTCGGCAAGAGTTGAGCATAGAAGAGAACTGGTTTATCAATTCCATTTTGGCTAGAAAATGCAAGTACTTTGGTCACATCAAGAGACACAATGGTCTTGAGAGAACGGGGATGGAAGGTATGGTGCCAGGCAAAAGAGGAAGGGGTAGACCAAGAAGACGATGGCACCAAGATATCCAGGAATGCCTGATTATGACTGTGGCGGAGGATGGTGTTTTGGCAAGGGAACGAGTTTCTTTCAGACAGACTGTGATGGGAGCGACGTTCTACAAAGGACATGCTTCATGATGATGACGAGTGATGATATGCTAATCGAAAATCATCTTTAGATTTTAAAAGATGGCCAAGCTGTTAGTTTACCTGCGTACCTAGTCTTGAAGCACATGATCGATCCCCGATAAGGCCTATGATCTTGTATCTATTGCGATGTGTGTTAACCAGTTCCTTTGTTTTCTGTTTTGTCTTTCCTAACAGTACGTCAGGCAATAATTTACAGCTCTATCGACTGGAGTCTTTCGAGTCAAGGGATCAAACGAGTTGCCTTTGTAAGACGATACGCAGTAGCTAAGAGTATGACTCATTGATAATCAATTTTACAATAGTCAAAACGAAACCTGGCATTCATGAAAATTTAAAATATTGTCATGAATTACTGCAAATTACACTGCAATTTAAACATGAATGAAAAACACAACAAAACCAAACGGAAGTACATAATGCCGTAAGTATAATAACAGTAAATATACACACAAAGGGGTTACCAGCAATATATGCAAATTAACAAAAGTTAAATCGGAACAGGACAAAGAAAAATAACGTGGAATGGAAACAAAGAAACAACTCCCGCACAAAGAATCTAGAGATGTTTCCACCTTGTGTATAGGGTTTGTTGTTCCTTCCAAGCACTGTATTGTTTATCTAACATACACATTTCCAATAATGGCTTATTAGAATGAAACGTACATTATATAAGCTTTCTAAGATACACATCGCTCTTCGTATAACAGCAGACACTCTGATGTTTCTACTTATCATAGCGTGCCAAGACTAACTATTACCATTGTGTTACATTCTGGGTGGCTTAACGAGGTATTATTGTGATCTGATTTCTCTCTTTCTCACTCCCTCTGCCCATCCTTAATCTATCTCTCTCTCTCTCTCTCTCTCTCTCTCTCTCTCTCTCTCTCTTGTATAAATGAAACACACACATACACACATATGCATATACTCAAATATATATATATATATATATATATATATATATATATATATATATATATATATATATATATATATCTGTCTATCTAATCTATCTATCTATCTATCTATCTATCTATCTATATATCTATCTATCTATATATCTATCTATCTATCTATCTATCTATCTATCTATCTATCTATCTATATATCTGTCTGCCTGTCTGTCTGTCTGTCCGTCTTTCTATATATAAATCGATCCATCTTATATATCTATATATATATATATATATATATATATATATATATATATATATATATATGTATATATATATCCTTCAACCAGTATCTTGTTGTTCATGAATCTCAACTTTGTGATGATAATGATTAACTTGTCGTTCTCTAGGCTACACGCATTCAGTATTCTATAGTAACGCTTCCATTACATATATCTATGTGCACCTTACATTGTGTTGTTCCAACTTTATAACTCATTGCATCACCTTTCCCTCCATTTCTTTTGGTGAAAGTGACCAATTTATTCAAACACCTTTTACTGTATCTTCTTTATTTCTTTTCCCTTTTTTGAACTGCTTGTGCATTTCAGCGTCAGGAAATGAAAAGCGTTCTAGATCGGGACCTTCCAGCATGTGCTTCGTACACGGAGATCATTACTTCTTCGTGTTGTTACTGCTATCCAACTTTTGGCTTTTTTATTAAATGTATCTGAAAAGCATTGCTTTCTGAGCGAAAGAATCTGATTTTTGACGTGCCACATAGCCGAACCATTTGGGTTATTGTCTCTTGATGAGGTCTGGCACTGGTATTGTACCCACATCTCCTAATTGTCTCAATATGTTATGTTTTTTCTTTCCTGTTTTTTCTTTTGGGTGGCTGGCTATCTTATACTGATAACATAGAGATGTTATGAAGTTAATATGAATTATATGAATGTTTGACTTTACTGCAATAATTTGATTTCTGTGTTTTGTGAAAACTGTTACTGTTACTGTTACATTGTGTGTCCTTGTCCATTGTGCCACCTTTTGTAATATTGCTTCTTATTTCCTTAATTGCTCTACATTGACGAATCTGATGTGGATATTGAGAAACATTTCTGTTCTGCGATCCTTTGGGACTTCAAATGTTATATGTACTTATTTTCAAATTATACATGGTGGAGGTCGGGTGGGGTACGGGGAGAGGTGCTGGTGGAGCGGGGGCTATTAAGGGTTACGTGACACGGCTCACAATTCAAACATGTCAGGTCTGGATTCTCCAAACAGCAAGGCGTGGCCGTATTGACGGTAAACCCATTAAAATGCGTGCTAAAGTAGGATGTACTGAACCATTAGACGAGAAACACGATACAACGCATATCGCATTAGGAAAAAACCAAAATGAAGAAACACATAGTAATTATCTTGTGTTTATTTTATAGCATTCAGATTACTGTGACACTGGTTTACCCTTTCGATGTATGATACTCTGACCAGCTGCAAAAGGAAGTTCCGCCAATGTGGTGCTTTTCGGGTTGTCCGCAATCATAGGTAACACTGTGACATCCAGAGCAACAGTTCGAAAAACAAATAGTGAATCCGTACCCTGTGCATCAAGACATAATTGGTCTAGCATTTATAAATATCAGTTCACACAATTCTAAAATGTCACAACATCACGCTGTTTAGATAAAGTGTATGGCCACTTTCACGGCACTTTCAGAATTACTGCACTCATCAGCATCCTCACAAAACCCTATAAATATCGGTTACTATGTCCAGCCGAAAAAAACATAAATTATGTCGGCAGATTGCGTTTCAGAAACACGCATACATATATATATATATATATATATATATATATATATATATATATATATATATATATATATATATATATATACGCATGCTTATATACTTGCAAATTGGAAGCGAATCGCTGTTTGATGGCAATGCAGCCATATAAGTGCCAAAATCGTGATGAATTATTCCCTTGTTTAAGACAGTTATGCTCAAGTCCATCAATGTCTGGTGATAAAGTATGGTGGCTCCCGTGCGCCAGTTGCTTCAGGTTGTGTAGCACTCGGCTTTGCTACAATTGTTTGATCTTTTTTGTCGCTTCATGATTTGAATTCCGAGTTGTACTCTAGCGTAACCAGCCACAAAGGATAGTATATTCTCTATTGTCTACCGAGAATCAAGATTTGATTTATTTATCACCTGAGAGAAAAAAAATGAGCTACGGTCATATTTTGACTGTCTTTTCTTAGATCTCGTCGGTGGCGTGGTGTAAATTTTGCAACAGTTTCTATCGTATTGTTTATTCGCGAGGGCTGATACAATAAAATTCAAGTCTTATTGATTGATGGATATTTTATTCAAGCCCTGATAATTGACATTTTCTGTTTCTAATCGTGTTAGAAATGTATTGTCCTGGCTGAATACTGAGAGAGCACAGACGTGGTCTGTACAGATTGTTTACGAGTTGCGTTATAAGGTATGGTGTTCGGATCGGCAGACGCAGTCAATAAGGTTATTCTTGTAAAAATTGATCAATTTACTCCAATGACATTTTGACTGTGAGACCGGCTTGCTTTATGGCGCTAGCCAACATCAGTTTTGCTGAACGTCATCTCGCTATGCTTTACTTCATCAAATAAATCTCATCCCGTTTCTAGTTTGAAGCAGATTTGTTTTGTCAGGAGCGCTAAAAATCCATAAATTGTCGATGAGTGAAACACCTTGGCGACGAGTGCTGACAAAGTAATCGTTTATGTATTCACGAGTTTTGTATGTGGAAATAATACAATTATGGTAAAGTCGTGTCATTTTAATGTGATCTAACGAGTAAGCTGCGAGGTGGATTTAATAAGAATTCCCATATACATACAGCGAATAACTGGATCCACTGTCAATGTCTGAGATTTACTTTAGAACACGATGTTTGTCTAAGACAGGGACTCTCAAACTACACTGTTAACACCATTTATGGTTACACTAATATACAGGAATGTCTAAGACAGACAACTTTGTCTGAAACAAAATAGTCTTAGATACATTGTAAACATTGTTTTGTTCATTATTATATTGAATGATTGTTAGTTAAAAGCACATTCTAAAACCTATGCTATGTAGACATTGTGTAACTGTATGATATGAGCTTCCTCTAGTATGTACCTATACATACTTAACTTAAGCTCTCACATTAGAGGTGCAACCTGTATGCAGCCACATATTGTCATTTTTGTATGACTGAAAGCGGATTTTCAAAGCAGATGTAGTGTGGTCTTACAATTTATTAGATGTAGTGGCGAGGAAGATGTGAATTAGTAACAACGCAGTATAAAATATATATATAAAAAATATGAATAGTAAACGATATATTTATGTGAAACGTCCATTTCATAAGTCCAGCTCACCTGATTAGAATCCAAACGTGTCCAGCTTTTCGGACGCGGGTGTTTATTTTCTCCGTCCGTTATCTTCTCAGCGTACGAACAGTAATGATAACCTACCGTACTGTTAAGAAACAATATTTATAACATACAAACAGGTTGGCGATTGTAAGAACTCACGTTCTACTAAGGACACGCTAGTTACATTACATATACGTGTCTCCTATAGCCCAATCCCCACCAGCTCTAAGAGGCAAGATGTGGAAATATGACGATATAAGGTTTACCCTAAATAGCTGCTAGAAATTGGAATTTTGACAGTTGTGATTGAGAAGCAATTACAAATCAGGTGAGGCCGCGTTAGCGTCTGAGACACACAGTGTTAAAGGAACATGTATAGGTATTGTAAGATACAGCGCTAGAATGAAAACGTAATGGCGACATCCCGATTATCCATTCCCAAGCCTTCTGATGGTATCCAGCTAAGTAATGTCGGACACTCCATGATGTATTCATGTCTCTATTTTCATGTCTTCCTCGATGATTTATTAGAGCTAATATATTTAGGGTTTCTTATCCATGATGAAGGGCTTTAGATCATAACTTAGATGTCATTTCTGATTTATCATATCACGGTATTTGACCATTATTTGTGTTTTCTACAATTGAAAAAATATACACTAGGGCATATATCCCATAGCTAGGGTCCATATGAAAAATGTAAATATCTGAGAAATAAAGGCCGTTTATCCAAACAGTGAATTGACTATTATTTTACAGATAATAGAAAGCCTACGCTATCTCACGAATTTGAACGCATGTCCTTTGTGGTCAGAATACCGTCATCGAAATATTAAAACAAGGATATCCGTAAGCCTGTAATGTGACCATTGCGTAGAAGCTCGGGTATCAGTTGACAGCAAAGAAACAACTGGTGGATTGTATATATGTTTCAACTATGTGGTAGCAATGTCCGAGTAGCAGTAGTCGACAATTAAAACTACATACACATAAGCATACATATATACATACATACATACATGCACGATACTTACATACATACATACATACATACATCCACACATACATACATAATGATGTTCGTTCATAACAACTGATGAAGACCACTCTCTTTGTCCAGCCGTGTGGACAGTCTTTTCTCTTTCTGTGTCCGCTGAAATGGGTGACTGAGCGGTGATTTGGATTAAAGTGATGAAATAACTGCGCCTTTTGTCAACCTCACTCTCTGGTCCTGAGCTACCTTTGGCCAGTGGAAAGATATTTATTCATACGACTGGAGATAGCATAGGATGCCGTTTTTCCTCCGGGTTTACTCCCAAAGCCTTTCCCGTAACCAGGTATCCTGCAAGGTAGCGGAGAGGGAATACCATCTAAAGTTGTGTGTCGTTCCTTTTCCATAACCACGAGGGTGTAGGGAGGTCACTCGGCGTGTGAGTGAGTCTGGCATCTCTACCCGGCTATGTTCAGTTCATTACAGTAGTGTCTAAATTTCTCACACGCTAATTTCGTGAAGTTAGCCGTTAGAACTAGGCCGTGAAATTCAACACAGGTTCAAACGTAGTGCCATTGGAATAGCCGATGTCCAGACGAGAATAATCGGACGGAAGAAATCACACAAAAAAAACCGAATTAACCAATCTAAACGGAAACTAACACCATTTTGTTACATACATATATACATACATACATACATGCACGATACATGCATACATACATACATATATACATACATGAATGCATGCATACATGCACACATACATACATACATACACACATACATACATACATACATACATGCACGATACATGCATACATACATACATACATACATACATACATACATATATACATACATGCATGCATGCATACATACATACATACACACATATATGCATACATACATACATTACATTCATCTATATATATAACTACATACACACACATTCGTGCATACATACATGCATACATATATACATACATACACACATACATACATACATACATACATACATACATACATACATACATACATACATGCATACACACATACATACATACATACATACATACATACATACACAAATATACACAAATATACACAAACACACACACACACACAAACACGCACACACAAACACATACATACACACGCAACAACCACAGTGTATTCACTGTACAGGAACACTGAAGACATCTTGGAATTATGAGAGTAAGCTCATGGCTGGCACAGACTGAGAAGATAATGTAACAGAGGACCACAATTAAGATTATGAACGTGTAGAAAGACATTATCCATGTATTGTTATCCAATGGATTGTGTAACATTATCTTTCTGTTGACAATCAACTACATAATTTACAAATTGCAATAAATACATGGCGTTTTTGAAAGGCATAGTTGCAGAGGACTGGTGAGATGGCAGATGAACAGGATGCATAGTAGTGGTTGTTCAAGGACATGATGATATATCATGAAGGCAGACATAAAACATACTGATCAGACATTTTAGTCAGAGTCAAGTAAAATATACTGATCAGACATTTTAGTCAGAGTCAGGCAAATTATACAGGCCAAGACACTTACCTCTACTTTTCCGTAGTCCTCCCTGGAAACGGGCTGTTTTCATGGCAGTCTGACCAATCAGGTGAGGGATCGAAGTGGTCCCTGTAGCAGTGAGCAGCACGCAGACGAAGCCAAGCATAGTACAACCGTCTGAAAGACCCCGGTCTTCCTTCATCAGCACGCTTGGGATGGGAGGAAATCTACAACAACTCGCCACGAAACGTCCTTTTCAGGGCACATAATACAGTAATCCTACTCATTGTGGCCATTCAACAACGACAACAACAACAACAGCACGTGCAGCGTTTGACCCGTCCAGTGCTCAGATCAAATTTTCAGGATCAAAGAATAGCACCACCACACTACACTAAAAATGTAGTCATTTGCAACAAATGTAAGGTATGTAAAGATTGAAATGAATAAACGTGAAGATATTTGTTTTTGAGAAGAGATGTAGAAACAACACATCATACTTGAATCATACAACAGGAGAGTGAATAACTCACTTTACTCAGGATAAAAACAATGAGACACGGGGAAAGCTGTTGTGAAACTGAATCCCTAATGTAAATAATGAAAACAAAACAAGTATAGATCGTTTATATGTGGTTGCAAACAAACTGATCAATAAATATACAATATATGTTATGACTACATGGTGTTTTAGCTCATGATTTCCGAAATTGGTCTTTTGGAAACGGTACAAGAAATTTTACTATACCCGTAAAGAGATGCAATGGGAGGGAAATGAAACAAACACATTTGTAGTTCTAACAGTGACACAAAAATCACGTATTTACATAAACGACCACATTTCGTGTGCTAAATTAGTCGTCTAGTTTACATTAATGCAAGGGATCTGACTTCATTTATTTGGCATCCCTTCTATTAATTTCCATTCTGTTTTGAATGTCTAATCCGTTCAGAAAAAAGTCAGGTTTTTTTACAGACGATTGTAAGAGATGCGTCCAATTGGATATGCTCATTAAAACAAAAGGGCATTAGTGTGTTGGCCCCGAGCTAAAACATGATCCCAAACGTGAAGCAACGAATACTAACACTGCAACCTGACAGGACATTTTGTGCGAGACGACTATGCGATTTTGGGCTTGGGGATAGTTACTCTATCTTGTAGAAACTTTTAGCCACAAGTCATGGATAGTACGAGGGGTGTTCACATCAAATCGGGACTTTTTGTTCTAGTTCTACATGACGGGTTATATCGTGCTGCGATGACCAGAGAAAGCACATGTGGCCATCACCAGTGGCAACACTAGACAGGATCTATAGCAGTGTTGACAGCCTCAGGATGACCGCTGCTTTTTTCAAAAAGAATTAAGGTTGACGTCTG
Source organism: Ariolimax columbianus (assembly GCA_036924085.1). Classification (NCBI taxonomy): domain Eukaryota; kingdom Metazoa; phylum Mollusca; class Gastropoda; order Stylommatophora; family Arionidae; genus Ariolimax; species Ariolimax columbianus. The sequence goes on from JAVGWX010000008.1 coordinate 64,673,926, forward strand.
ACAGCGTACGAAGAAGAAGAAGATATTGTGCTGAAACTACTGTCATTAGTTTTTAGCACTTGTGTCCTTTTATTGCTAGGTGACCCACTTGCCATGGGCCAGTCACGTGACAGTTAAATAAAAATGGTGGACAACACTGTTAGTTATTGCATGGAACAGCGTGTTGATATGAAGTTTCTGGTAAACGTTTTAGAGAAAACTATACATCCGCGAGTGATGATCCCAGCGTGGTGGGTCTCAACCCACCAAAGTCATTTCTGTAGACATCTAGATTGTGAAACGCCCTATCCTAGATGTTGATTTTCTATATAGTTGTGCCACTATCAACAGTGAACAGTACATACGAATTTAGAGTGACGTGCATAACAGTATGCGAAATAAAAGCGGACTGGTTGGATCACAAATGGCGTCCTGCACCTGTAAGAAAACGCGCGGCCTCATACGGCTCACCGCATTATATGCCATCTGCAGCAATACGGCTGGGAGGTATTGTCACATCCACTTTACAGCCCGGACCTGGATCCAAGCGACTTCCACCTGTTTGGACCACGTAAACAATTTCTGGTAGGTCAGTATTTCAGCATTGGTGTCGAAGTAAAACAGGCTGTCATCGATTGATTCAGACATACTGACAAATCTTTTCAGGCTGAATGTTTAAGAGCATTACTTTAACTCTGGGAAAAGTGCATGAACGTTACAGGAGATTATATATAAAAAAACGGCATTTGGACTATTTGAAATGGGTTTGTTTTTTTTGTTACAAAAAGCATCGTGGTTTGACTTGAAGCCTCTGGTAAAAGAGGATCGACTAAACCAAGTCATACGTGGTAGAAGAGGGGACGACTAAGTCAAGTCATGGGTTGTAGAAGAGGGGCGACTAAGTCAAGTCATGGGTTGTAGAAGAGGGGCGACTAAGTCAAGTCATGGGTGGTAGAAGAGGGGACGACTAAGTCAAGTCATGGGTGGTAGAAGAGGGGCGACAAAGTCAAGTCATGGGTTGAAGATGGGGGGCGACAAAGTCAAGTCATGGGTTGTAGAAGAGGGGCGACTTAGTAGGTCAAGGGTGGTAGAAGAGGGGGCGACTAAGTCAATTCATGGGTGGTAGAAGAGAATCGAATATGTCAAGTCATGGGTGGTAGAAGAGAATCGACTATGTCAAGTCATAGGTGAAAGAAGAGGAGCGACAAAGTCAAGTCATGGGTGGTAGAAGCGGAGCCACAAAGTCAAGTCATGGGTAGTAGAAGAAAATCGACTATGTCAAGTCATGGGTGGTAGAAGAGGAGTGACAAAGTTAAGTCATGGGTGGTAGAAGAGGAGCGATAAAATCAAATTATACGTGGTAGAAGAGGAGCGACAAAGTTAAGTCATGTGTTGTAGAAGAGGAGCGGCAAAGTTAAGTCATGGGTGGTAGAAGAAGAGCGACAACGTTAAGTCATACGTGGTAGAAGCGGAAAGGCAGTCAAGTCATGGGTGGTAGAAGAGGAGCGACAACAAGTCATAGATGGTAGAAGAGGAACGACAACAAGTCATAGATGGTAGAAGAGGAGCGACCACAAGTCATAGATGGTAGAAGAGGAGCGACAACAAGTCATAGATGGTAGAAGAGGAGCGACAACAAGTCATAGATGGTAGAAGAGGATCGACAACAAGTCATAGATGGTAGAAGAGGAGCGACAAAGTCAAGGCAAGGGTGGTAGAAGAGGATCGACTAAGTCAAGTCATACGTGGTAGAAGAGGAGCGACTAAGTCAAGTCATACGTGGTAGAAGAGGAGCGACAAAGTCAAGGCAAGGGTGGTAGAAGAGGAGCGACTAAGTCAAGTCATGGGTGGTAGAAGAGGAGCGACAACAAGTCATAGATGGTAGAAGAGGATCGACTAAGTCCAGTCATAGATGGTAGAAGAGGATCGACTAAGTCAAGTCATACGTGGTAGAAGGGGAGCGACTAAGTCAAGTCATACGTGGTAGAAGAGGAGCGACAAAGTCAAGGCAAGGGTGGTAGAAGAGGAGCGACTAAGTCAAGTCTTCCGTATTTGTATAAGTTCTGATTTTATTTTTTTCTGATTCTTTACCTTATGATTTTATGCGTTCTGGTTTTGTACTTTCTGCTTTTATACGTTCTGAAATCATATGTTCTGATTTGATATGTTTTGATTTCAAAGTCTGATTGTAAGTTCTGATTTGATATATTCTGATTGTACATAATTGATCTGATATATTTTGGTTGCAAGTTTAATTTTTTTATGTATTCTGATTGTCATTATCATCATCATCCTCACCATCATCATCATCATCATCATCACCATCATCACCATCATCATCATCATTCCCGTAACCTGATATATCATTGAGACACCAATATTTCAGATTGTTGGACCAGTTCCGGCCTCTCCACTCGGCTTTCTGACAGGATATTTGTTCTAGCTATTGACCTTCCCGTCCACTCTCTGATGTTGTCTTCCCATCTTTTTTTCTTGATCCCTCTCTAACGCTTCCTAGGCCAGTTACCTTGTAGGACCATCTTGGTCAACCCAGACGATCTTGAAACATGCCCATACCATGTGAGCATGCGTGCGAGTGAGAGAGCCAATAACCACTGATAGACCCGAACCTTGGTGTGGTGAAACAGTGCAGTGTTCTGCCAGACTCTCTTCGTCAGGCGGGCCATGACGGTACTCGCCCTGTCAAGCCTACTGTCTACCTCCTTCTCGAGCGACAGAGTGTTGCTGATGGCAGACCCCAGATAAAAGAAACTGTTGAAGATCTCCAGAGTGACGCCATCAATCTTTATGGAGAAAGTAGTGGTAGTATTTTGCGCGCAGACCTTTGTCTTTTCAAGTCTTATGGCGAATCCAAACTGCTTACACTTTTCGGCGAATCTGTCTCCGTCTCTGTAGGGGTCCTCACTATTGGTCACTAGACCGCATCATCCGCAAATAGCATCTCCCTAATAATCAACGTCCTCATCCTGGTCCTCGCACACAGTAGGGACAGGTTAGACATCCGCCCTTCTGATATTTTGTGCAGATAAACCCCGTCCACAGACATGTCATAACCGTACGATAGGAAAATGGAGAAGAATATGCCAGTAAGGCTCGGCGCGAGAACACATCACTTTTTCACTCCACTCTTGATGGGAAAACAGTTTGAAATTCCGTCTTAAAGAACTGAGCCTTTCATTTCAATGTAGGGCGGCAGCCCATCTTCTCGAAGAGTTCGAATAGACCCTTTCTACTAACCAAGTCGAAGGCCTTGGTGAGGTCTAGAAACATCATAAAGAGCGACTGGTCCTGTGCACTTTTTCTGGATATGGCGGAGAGAGAAAATCATGTCCGTTGTCGATTAACTACTCTAACGCCACACTGGAATTCTGGGTACAACGTGTCAGCGAGCAGACTCATCCTGTTTAGTAATATGTGGGGGGGGGGGGGGGGGGGAAATTTGTTTACAACGCTCAGGAGCGAGATCCCTCTATCAATATTGCAGTCCCCGCGGTCACCTTTGTTTTTGTAAATCGTCATAATGTTGGCGTTGGTACAGTAGTTCTATTGTTTCGTACCAGAAAACGGACCGTAGATCGACACGGGAAGACTTTTACTACTTATCGTTTTGCATATATTCTGTTTTCTTTTCACATTCTCTAACGAGGACATTTTCGTTGCTCTATGACAATATGATATTCAGTTTTACAGCATATCTTTTGGCTATTATTTCACTGCTAGATCATATGTTGAATTTGATGCTTCATTTCATATGTTATAACATTTCTGAATATTTTATTCGTTTCGTTGTTATCTCTACCTCACATCCCTTTGTTTTGTTTTTTCCCTTCGAGCGCATGTCCATTCATCTCGAACATGCACCCTTCATCCCAAACTGTTTCCTCTTTTTTTTTTCCACTGCACCCGTGTCCGGTTTCTCTTTGCTTTCAGCGTTTCCCCAGTTTCTGCACGATCGATACATGCCTGTCATATAATGCCAAATGTTTAAAATTTGATTTTGTTTAAATTGATTATTCTCGGCCATTGCAAGTTTCTCTCAATCCTCCCTAGTCCACCCTGCACAAATCACTGTTTCTCTTGTTTCTTTTCAGCCCAGTTTCAGACAGGGATATCTCACATTTTTATGGAGTCTTAGGCTGCAGTTAATGTCTAAACAGCGCTGAAACAGTTTGTAAATGTTAGAGGTACACAGCCTTCTGATTCTAACACTTTTGTGCTAGACAAAAGGGCGAATTATCCCATTTCAAAATGAAATAGAAAGAAGAAGAAAAATAGTTGCAAACAACCCTACATCTTTACACACATACATTCATACACACATACAAATGCCTATTTCTACATATATACATACACATAAACATACGTATATACGAATATACATAGATACATACATACGTACTGTTTTAGAGACATTACTATGTCAGATCTTGCAGCTGGTGGCTTCTTTAACATCGAGAACGACCAGATGTTTTAGCAAGTTGATAATCTGTAATGTGCAGTAAGATATAATTATTTATAAATTATCCTTTTGACTTTCATTAAATCTACTTAAATGTGTCTGTCGGTGACTAACTGAAAGGTCACTGGCCACATAATCTCCTTGCGTCTTCAACTGTAGCATCAAACTCCCTCCACTTTGCCAGGTTTGCCTGCTGTCTTTAGCATGTGACCAGCTCTAGTACAAGATATTCCAGTCTGTTTCTAAAGATCTTCGATGCTGTCGGTTTACGGAGGCCTCTTTGCCTTCAACAGAACAGCGAATCCGGCGGTAGTGTCAGTTTCACTGTTTTAATATATTAGACCGGAATGACCTCATTTTACATCATGTGCTTGTCTGTCGTAGCAAAGAAAACCGTAAATCACTCGGTCTTGACGTGTCCCAGTCTACCTTACTGTGAATGGATACTTCACTTGCAGTAAGGTAAGAGGTAAAGGAAGGCGGCTAGTATATGAACTGGTATTCCAATTTGGAATAAGCTGAGACTGAGAATACAAACGACTCTAACATTTTATCCTCGTCTGCACTGTCTGCTTCTTATAGGTTAACTTGTATCTTGAGCTTATATCTAACGAGGAACGCTTCTGTCACTACTTGAACACAGAGAGCACTATACCGTAACAGTTTTCAAATATTTGTTAAACATATCGATTTTAATATAATCGATAGAACAAGTGTAGGTAATGACAATCAGCAAATGGGACTTTGAACTTTCGTCAAAAGGATTGACTATGTGGGCTTGGTCACTGGAGCTTAGATAATTCGAGGAACTGGAATTGGCCAGGGCTAGACAAGACGGACGCCGTTAGTTAGTGTGCACGTCGAGCTTAGAAGCCATGTGGCTGCAACCTTTGCGTGGACGACACCAGCCTTGCGGCGGTGCCTTCCTTAATGTCGTCTGCGTAGGCTGAGGCTCAACAGACAACTCAGAATTGGAACGAACAGGAAAATCTGATTGTCTAATTAAAACAGTGCATGGCTCTGGTGGTGTTGTTGCTGCTGTTGTTGTTTTTGCTAGTGCCACTCGTACCTGTCCAAGATGTTCTTGGCGATGTTTTTTATTAGCTGCTTATTAGAGTGCCGCTTCTCGCTTCCCGATGAGTATTTGAGATGATTGACCGGAATCCTCTTGGATTTAGTGCCGATGCCATCACGTTAGCCAGACGAAAATGAAACCTGCCTGTTTTCAGAGAAAACTGCTTGGAAATTAGAACTAACTGCTGCTTAGCAGTCGGAAGGACGAAGACTGTGAATAGGAAATTATATTGCAAAACAGACGATACATATCTCCGTTGGTCCACAGGTACTGCTTTTCGTTTGTAAGCTTTCTCGACTAACATCTATGTGACTTTCTTCATGGAAGATCGAAATAGGTGATTAGAGAAAGTTGTGATCGGACTGGCAATTTCATTTCAGTAAAAAAAAACATTGTCAAAAACAATGTACAACTGAAAAGAATTAATCCAGTTCTACTTTTGAACTGCATATGATATATCCAAATATAATATATAAATATATACACTGAGGAGAAGGTTGGCATAAGTAATGACATGTGTGTCATTATATGGGTATCTGATTATGGATATTTCTTGTTTTCATTGGTCGAACAGATGCCACCATTAGATAATGAAATGGAATTAACGATAGTGACAGAGAGATAAATGAAGAAGGAAAGAGAGAGAGAGAGATAGAGAGAGAGAGAAAAGGAGAGATAGACAGAGAAAAACAAACATATAAATTAGTATTGTTTTATATTCTACTAATGTTATCTAGTTTTGTTTTTATTGCTTAATATACTTCGTTGAGTTGTCTTGCTTTCTTTTCGGTTTTTGTACTGCTTGTGCCTTTCAGCGTCAGGTTATTAAGAGGTTTCTTGACAGGGCCGTAGTATGTACTTCGTACATGGGGAACTTTACTGCTTTTGTTATTTCTGCAACCCATCTTTTATGTGATCAGCCCTTGGCTTTGTATCCATTATAACTTTAAGGCAACGCTTTCTGATGGATACTATCTGGTGTCCACGTGTCACGTTGCTGAACCATTCTGTTTGCTGTCTCTTAATGAGGTCTAGCGCCATTGTTGTACCTACTTGTCCCTTAATATCTTCCTTTCTGATTCGATCCATTTATGTTACTCCAAGCATTCTACTCAGGCATTTGATCTCTTTTGTTGCCATGTGTGTTTTGTTCTTTGTTTATTAAAGTCCAATTCTGGCACTGATAGCACACTGTAGGTAGTATTATTTTGTTGTATATTGTTCTTATTGGATCCATTGTCAGGTGCTCACATTGTAATGTCGGGGAATTTTGCCAAATGATTTGATTTGCATTATTTCAAGTGTTTTTGGATTTTTGTGTCGACTTTGCCGTCTGCTGAGATTATGTTACCCAGGTACCTGTTTCACTTACTGGTTTTATTTGTTGAAAATTATTGTTTCTATTTATTTTCTTGCAATCATCATAACTACGTTTTTCTCTGTTATTTTTCATACTATAATCTGGGCAGACCTCATTAAAATTGTTGATATGTTCCTGCAGTTATTTTTCTGAGCTTGGTATTTGTTCTTAGTCATCAGGAAAGAGAAGTTCATTTAAGTGATCACTGAGGTTGTTTACCTCACTAATGTTGGCTTTTTTACAAATTACATCTATAAATGTGATAAACAATAAAGGAGATAGTACACAACCTTGCCGTATCTCGGATTTAAAATGAACTTTTCTCTGAATCTCGTGCGCTTGTGCTAACTGTGCATTGCATTTTGACATAACGACTTTTACATAGCTTGGTCAAATATTTATTTTCTCCATAACGTTCTAATGTTGTCCACAGTTGGTATCTGTTCACTCGATCGAATGACTTCTCTTGATCCACGAAGGCAACGTATAGCGACTGATCGTACTAGATTGTTTTCTCCGCTACTTGACTGAGTGCGTAGACTACATCAGTACGGCTCCTGTTTTTCTTAAATCCCATATGTGCTTCGCTAAGCTGCGTTTCTCTGATTGGGCGTACTCTTTTTTCCAGTATTTTATAGAATATCTCTCCAGAATGGCTAAGCAATGATATTTTTCTATATTTTGTACATATTTTTTTGCTGTCTTTTCTTCCACATGGTGAGTATTGTTGCACTCAATCTCCTGGTGTTTATTTTTGTTTAATCCACACTAGGTTATAATCTGTATAGCCATGATCTTCCTACAGCTTTTCTTGCCTTTATTAGTTTTACAGGGATGACATCCGGCTCTTGTGACTTGCTTGATGGTGCCATGTTATACACGTTTTGTATTTCTGATTTACTTTTATCCGGTCTTAGCGTTGTTGTGTTCTCCATGTTGGTATCTTGTGCTCCCTTTATTTCTCCTGTATTTAGTAGCTCTTCGAAATACTGTTGCATTCTTTCCAGGATCTTTCTTTTGTCGTGAATATCATTTCCCTTTTCATCACTTATGATTTCTTTTTGTTTCTGTGTCTCTTTATTTTAACATATTTGTAGACGTTTCTGAATGAATTTTTATAGACAGAGTATGGGAAGGAAGACTAACGTTTGGTCAGGTAAAACATACTGATCAGACATGTTAGTCAGGGTCAGATAAAACATACTGATCAGACATGTTAGCAAGGGTCAGACAAAATATAAGAGCCAAGTATATCGGCTTCACCGTAGCCCTACCTGTAAACGGCCTGTTTTCTTGGCAGCCTGACTAACGAGGTGAGCGATCGACGTGATCCCCATATTATTGAGCGATATGCAGTTGACGCCAAGCATATCACAACCACCTGGAGGACCCATGTCTACTTTTATCAGCACGCTGGGAATGTGAGGAGAGCCACGCTAACCCACCACTTTACTTATTTGTCAGGGTAATTCTACTCACTGTAGGCATTCAACAACAATGGTCTGAGTTTAGATTTTTTGTCCGTACTCTTTCCATGATTGTTTCTTCTTGTCTTTAATTACCCTCTTTGTGGCTTTTCTTCTCAGTTTAAATTCAATATTTAATTCTTCTTCTTCTTCTTCTTCTGCGTACACAGTCAGACAGTAACCATTATTTTCTCGAAAAAAGCGGCGGTCATCCTGAGACTCTCGCCACTACCATAGAGCTTGTCTTGCAGTTCCACTGGCAATGGCCACATCTGCTCTCTCTGATCCTCGTATGTCGGGCAGTTCTGCAGCAGATGTTCAGTGGTCATTTTACCAGTACCGCACGGGCATTCGTCGGTACACCCTATCTTCAATTTGTTGAATAGGTGGTACCTCAGTCTGTTGTGGCCAGTGCGAAGTCTGAAGACAACGACCTGCTCTCTTCGGTTCAACTGGTAATAGGCATCGTTTTTGGTGTAACCAGTATGTTCGGTTTCCCATTTGGTCATGTATCTGGCTTTGATAAGCCGTTTTGACTCTTCGTACGTCATACTGGTATCTGTTTGTGGTAGCCTTGCACCTTCTTTTGCCAGTCTGTCTGCCTCCTCGTTGCCTTGGATGTTGCAGTGTGACGGAACCCACTGTACCACTACCCTTTTTGGTGCGGACTGCTGGCACAGTTTGCAGAGTGCTGCTCTTAAGTCATTAAGCTCAGTGTTTTTCTGGCTTTTTAGCGCTGTGACTACTTCGAGAGCATCTGTCAGCAGGACTATATGGCTCTCATTTTCACTGTGTGTTACCATTTCTTCCATTGCCGCCCTCAGTGCCTCTGCCTCTGCTCTGAAATTGCTTGTGTACTTACCAGTAGCGAATGACAGTGTTATTTTTCTGCCATTTGGTAGGTTCAGGAATGCTCCTGCCCCTCCGTTCTGTGTAGTGTTTGTTACAGAACCGTCGGTGTATGCATGGGTCCAGTCCATGCTTGGGTAGCTTTTCGTTATGAAGCTTAGGGTAGTGTCTCTCCTTTCTTTTTCACTCTGGCAGTTTTTGTTTGCAATACCTGGTATATTTTCTACCACCTCTGGAAATATATCCTGCCTCTAAGTAGGTTTTCGTACAGTAGTGATGGGTTTTGGTGTTGTTAGTGCGTTTATGGGATCTTCGTGCATCTTTGCTTTGGCTATTTCTGCAAAGTTTCTCCGCTTTAGTTTCCCATTTCCCAAATTGTTTAGTCTCTGGTACATTGGATGGTCCGTCAGTCTTCTGAGTTTCTCTGACTGCAGCTGGGCTCTGCAGTCTCTTCTATCGGTCATGGATTGCAGTTTTGTAATCTTTTCATGTTCTACAATTGGCGTTGACTTCATGCCACCTGTTATAATTCTCATGGCTTGGTTTTGAAGTTTGTTAACTTTATCGAAGTTCGCCTTCGCTGCGGTTGTCCATGCCACAATGCCATACTCGAGAACTGGTCTCACTCTTCCAGTGTACAGTTTCTTTAGTATGCCTTCGTCTGCTCCCCAGCTTGTGCCAGCAAGTTTCCTCATGATCGCCATTCTTTCTCTGGCTTTCATTCGGTTTCTCTCAATCTGACTTTTCCAATTCATGCGCCGATCAAATGTGACTCCCAGATAGGTTGGGTTGTCGTTTGGCTGCAGGATTTTGCCATTTAGCCTTAATTTGGTACTTTGGGGTTTTAATGAGAGCGAGAATATTGTGCTCGTGGTTTTCTCCTCGTTTATTTTGACCAGCCATGAGTTCGCCCATTCTTCCAGCGATGTTAGGGCCGTCTGCATCCGATTTCTTGCTATGGTGAGATTCTTTTCAGAGGTCCACATAGCCAGATCGTCTGCAAACATTGAGCTATGGACTCTTCTTGGTATATTCTCTGTAATATCGTTTATATATACCAGGAAGAGTGTGGGTGACAATACTCCCCCTTGGGGTACTCCCTGCTCGAGTGTCACCTTTTTGCTCATCTGCCCTTGTACTTGGACTCTGGCCGTTCTTTGTTTGAGGTAGTGGTTGATTCACTCGTACATCTTCCCACAGACATCACTTCTTCTTAGCTTGACTCTAAGTCCATCCTTCCAGACTTTGTCAAATGCCTTTTCCAGATCCACCCAAACAGCTACTGTGTGTTTCTGTGCCTGGTAGGCATCTTCTATCTCCTGGGCTATGAGGATGACCTGGTCCTCAGTGGATCTGTGAATATCTAATTCAGTATTTCGCTGTTTTGCTCTTAACACATATTTTGTATTTGTTCTTTATTTCTTTAGTTGAACACATTTGTAGAGCATTCCTCTGCCACATTCTATACTATTTGGGTTTTGTTTACACGTTAATTTCTTCTTACTGCAGTTCAACATTTCATCACATATTCATTTATAATATTTGTTTGCATTAAAAAAACTCTTACACAAGAAAAGAATGGCCACAACAAGTGACATTGATAATGACATGTGCGACAATATGATTTATGAACATGATGTTACTGATAGCCCCAAACACAACCCTCTTAAATGCCTTGTATACCACGTTTGGAAGCTGTTGTGGACATGTTTCTTGTGTGGACACACACATATGTCATTTATTATATACGATCGTCAGAAATCCATAAGCAACACTGACTTGCAACAGCCAACTGAACAGGCTAAGAACCTAATTGAAGTTCCGCATGAACGTAACGGCGTAGGTGCATGGAAAAGAAGTAGGTTAGTAGTAATAGATCACATAAAATTACCATGTTCTTTTCTTCTTATTGTCTTGTCTATTCTCTTCTTCATCATCTCATTTTTCAATGCACTTATTTTGTATACTGGAAAAGTAGTAGTAGTAATAGTTGTAGTAGTGGTAGAAGTAGTAGTAATGGTAGTAGTAGTAGTCTTAATAATAGAGTTATTATTATTACCAGTTGTCGTAGTAGCAGTAGTGGTAGTAGCAGTATTGGTAGTAAATGTAATTTATTATTACTATTAGTAGCAGTTGTAGTAGAAGTAGTAGTAGTAGTAGTAGTAGTAATAATAGTAGTCGTACTAGCTGCAGTAATCGTTGTTCTGGTAATAGTAGTAGTATTAGTAGCGATAGTAGTAGGAGTAATACCAGTAATAGTAATATTAGCAGTAGTAACAGTAGTGGCAGTGTTAGTACTAATAGTAGTAGCTGCAGTAGTAGTAGGAGTAGTAATAATAGTGGTAGTAGTAGCAGTGGTAGTAGCAGTAGTAGTAATTGTAAAAGTAGTAATAGTGGTAGTATTAGTAGTAGTAGTAGCAGTTATATCAGAAGTAGTAGTCTTTTTCAGTCGTTGTTGACTATAGGATGATAATACCTTGAAGTGGTAACTCACTACTTACCATTTTTGTTTTCTTTCTGTTTGTCACGTTATTAACTTAACTTAACTTAACATATTTATACTGGTTTAGAATATTCTATATAGTCTGTATACAACCAGTTTCTTGGAAAGTGGTTTAACCTTGTGCGAGTCCATCTAAGTAGTCAAACAATAGAAAGTTTACCCGCAGTCAGTTAGGTGCCATCTATAGCTGATCTTAAATAAACCACCTGGGGAATGGTATAAATAACTTTGGTAGATTTTTAACTTGAATTTTGTCTCGGCAGCGGCCGTTAAGCCTACTATTTTCGATTTTCAACTGCAAAGGAATTTTTAACGTGCTCGACACTGAACGCGGGAGTCCGATCTCACTACCCAAGTATTAGAGGCATTTTTACCAGAAGATCCACGTGAAAAAACTCCCGTCTTTACCTGGATTCGAGCCTGCGACCTCCGGCACCCGAGCGGACATTTACCTCGACACCACTGAGTGGTACAACTAGGTGTCTCGTCATGGTACATCGTTACTTGAATCGATCCGCAGCTTTATATTTGAGGATATCAGTCTCATGTTCAGGGCCTTCTTATGACGCTTACACACGCCTTTGACCATACGTTGTGCTCGGCCAACTGTCCTCTTGCCATCCGCCAACTGTCCATAGAGACCAACTTTGGAACTGCGACCATCTTTCATGCGACGAACATTATCAAGTCATGGTAGTATTCTCTGTTTAAAGAGAGTGTACGTGCTCGAGAGACTGGTGCATGATCGAACCTCTTTATTGATCACTCTGTCCCACCGTGTAATTCCACACACGTATAACAGGCTTTGTAGATGGAAGGTGTTTAGTATGTGCTTTTGTTTGGCATAACTTACCCACGTTCGGATTTCACATAGGAGCGGGCTGACGACACATGGATTGTACACCATGGTCTTGGTTTCAATTTTCATATTCTGGTTTTTCCAAAAATACGCATTGAACTGGAATTGAATCAGGTAAATCATTGACTGAAGCTAAGTAGCCAACAGTGTGTTGCGCGTTTATTTGTGTTAGTTCTTAAATGATGTCGTCCCTTGTCTTTCCTGGTTTGCTGTCTGAAATGTTATGTTGTTATCAGTAGTACGTTTGTCGGTGGTTTCCTTCCTGCGGTTTGCTAAGCCTGAGGAAGATACTGCTCTAGTGGCCCAGCCTCCAGACCTCCCCTTGTTAACATTTAGCCTACCTAGAAGTACATAGCCTGCACACTGCCTTTGGCTTTGCTGATAACCGCCAAGCTGTCATTGTGAGAGATCTTGCAGCTCGGTGTCACCTCTAAGAGAAAGGTCAACATCGTTGACAGGTGCTACATCCTTCTATCTAACTCTTTCTTTGTTTCTCTGTGTTGACCCTTTCAATCTTTAGCAAGATTTCCTGTCGCTTCTCATAAATTACACTTAAATCCATCTGTGAGGTCGACAGCTCAGCAGTGAATAATCTGACAGCAGACAACGACTCTTGGCTGTTACACCAGGTTCAGTAACCCATGATTGATCAAGACTATATTCCGCATCAGAGTATCGGCCCTGGAACGATTATGTAACTTGGCTTAGAGATTAGGGATCGAAAAGGGGAGGCAAACCCGGTCCCCAAAATGATCTGCTGAAATAAAGTGTGTCGTTCTGAAAGCCACATATATCGGAGCCTGGTTGTAAGCTACGATACAACGTCACAAACCTTCATTTCAGGACGAATGCCGAAGAAGAAGAAATCCCTCTGTGAACGTTCACCTTGATGTATGAATGAATACAAAACAAGAGGAAGACTAAATATAGTGTATGCCATAAGACATTCTTGTGCAAACATTGTCCTAGTTTGTTCCTCGTATTCTCTGTTTATTATGTAGGGCAAATATAGGCAGATAAGAATGTTTAACGACCGATACGCTCATAAAACACCGCTCATCCGAAGAGAACCAACCAATAGATACATTAAAGATGTTACAGAGACACTAAAAAAAAAACCTAAAAAAAACTGTCATGCGACATTTTCCCCATTGCTGGGGTAGTCGAGGGGTTTTAAAGGCTGTCGCCACGTCGTGTGCTGGCTATGTTTGTTTATTTCACCCTCAACAGAAAAACAACACCGATGTATTGAACCGCTGCCCTCCTTGTCAGCAGGCAGGCCTCGAAACCATTCAGCCACGCGCTCCTACAGAGACACTACAAAGGGTATATTGTTAAAGCGGTATAAATCTATAGTTGATGCGACTGCTATCGTTATGTTCAGGGAAAACTGAAAACTGATATTGCTAAAGACCACACCTCACATCCAGAATGAGTCTCTGGACATATTGAAATATTATATTTGACTACAACTTGGCGGACAACACGGGAATAGAATCCGACCGACAGTGTCTAGAAAAGGGAACAACAATTCGAGGTGATTTAATACAGGTTTATAAGATAATCAACGGTACGAATGCATTAGACAAAAACACGTTTTTTTGTGTTTGTTTTAAATACAGCTGCCTAGAAGAACAAGAGGGCAAAGCGACACATTAATTAAAGAAAGGTTTAGATTAGATACAAACACATTGTATTTTTTAGTCAGAGAGTGGTGAATACATGAAATGCATTGCCACAGGAAATAGTGAATGCAGGGTCAATTAGTACATTCAAGAATAGATTGGATGCGCATACGTATTGTTAGATTCAATTGCAGGTACAATAAACTGGTTGTACACACACGCTGAAGAGTCTTCTAAACGATTTTAAAAACGCTATGTTGAGTTAAGAAACTCTGATTCCCAAAGTCATCCAACTAAGACATATCAGATTACACTAGAGTTGGGAGAGCCCAAGTTCGTCAGTAGATCTAGGGATATTGCAGATCTACCGTAACCCTCTACCAGAGAAGCATCGTTTAGAGGGAAGAAATCAGTACGAATAAATTCAAATAACAACATTGATCTGGGCTTTCTTGCTTAATTCAATTACATTCAGAATCAACTATTTATCTACCTTCGCATTTCTCTGTAGAAGTTTAAATATAATTACTTATGACAACATCTGTCGAAGATTGCCATGGCAACAGCAGTTTCACATCACTGAATCTATTTCATATTATGGCAGTAATTTATTATTTCCCCTTACATACAACAATTCAATATAGAATGTGCAAGATTCAATCAAACACGATTCGAAACACTCGTGTATCTTTATGGCTCTGCTCGCCTTCTTTCTAATTGGAGCAGCTGCACCAATGTGGCGCGTAAGTGTGTGATGGTGTTTCATATTTTGTGTTTATATGGCGATATAAAAATTGTAGAACAGAGGTGATGGAATGTTATGAATGTGCACGTGTATGTGTGTGAGTCGTATAGTTAAATACAAGTACAAACAGATATACTCGCACAAAATTATATATATATATATATGTATATATTTATTTTTATTTATGTATGTATATGTATATATATATATATATATATATATATGTATATATATATATATATATATATATATATATATATATATATACACACACACACGCACACACACACATACACAGAGAGAGAGAGAGAGAGTGAGAGAGAGAAAGAGAGAGAGACAGACATGTTTAATTTCAAGATCAATTATCTATCAAGGACAGTGGTTTTGACTGAGTCATAGAGGGATAAGTTTCAAACACATCTGTTTTCTTTCTCTGTGTGTAGGTGCGCGTATGTGCGTGCAAGTGTGTGTTTCTGTGTTTGTGTGCATGTGTGTGTGTTCGCGCGCGACAACGTTTTTGTTTCGTTATTGATTAATGCGATAGCCGTTCCAGCTTTAAAAAAATGTAGATCTAAAGAGGCTGGAAATTGGCGTCAAACTGTGCAGAACTCTCAAGCGCATGTTCCAAGTGAGTTTAATAAGGACATTGTTTTGGAGAGATGAGCAATGTAAATAACCAAATCTAACACGAAGTGTGCAGCATTTGGGTTCACATATATTATTGTGATTATTAGTATTATTATTGGAACTCACTATTCTAATCAATACCTATATTAATTGCCAAAATAAGGTAACATGTTGATGTAAACTAACTTATGTGTACCAGGAATATGAATATAGACCATGAATTCGGAAAAAACAACTGCGTTTACAAGAGATATGAAATAAACAGAATTAGTATGATTTGATAATTGGAACCAAGTTTGATCAGCAGAAAATGCACATAAATTAAGAAACTGAACGATGTAGTAACATTTAATAAAGTCGTGAGATTGGAGGAAATTAAATGAACATCATTAAGGACGCAGTAACTGTTACAAAATTTGTGAATTAAAACGAAATTGAATTATCAACCATTAAAGATGCAATAACTTAACTTAACGTCTTTATACTTATTTAGAAGACTCTGCAGATTCTGTATACAGCCTGTTTCTTTAGCATTCACTTGATCTAAACAAAAAATATGCACATCCAATCTTACATTGAAGAAAGACGTGAAATTGAAGGAAATTTAATTATCAACAATTAAGGAAACAAGAATACATTGTGAGTTAAGATGTATAATGTTATCGTAGATGTATCGGTGGTGCATTGTGGGAAATGCAATTGTGATATTTCTGCCAGTCAAATGCAAGATTGTTTCTAAGTAGATCGGCACGTATATAATAACACCTAGCATAATAATGGTGATTGAGGTAGCAAGGTAGTTTATGATGTTGTTATCTGAGACCTGTTTTGTAAGGGAAGTCATCGTACTGTATTCTCAATTCTTGATTCACAAGGCGCAGATGTAATTACTAGGATACGAGTGGAAAGCGGATAAATACTTGTCAAACTTGTAGAGACTCGTGTGGAGCTTCTCTTCTGGCTTTCTAGGGTTCAGGACAATGACATATCTGACATCCTGACATAGCTAGCACCCATCACCGAAACATTGAACACAGCTATGAGAAACAACTTAAATTGATCATTGGCCACTAAATAGAAGAAGACACTGCAAAATAATTATAAATCATAACAAATCGTCAATGAGACTGAAGTCAAACGTATGACATACATGGAGACGCTGCAGAGATGATGTAGTAGAAGAGTGTATAGGCAGCGAGCTACGTAAAACCATCAGTTGTTATGTTTGTTTGCTATTGCTGAGAATGACAGTAAAATGGGGTTTTCTCGAAGTGCAATGGCGTCGATTTGTCATAATAGGAAGATGAGTACATTGTAATAATGGTGTTTTGTAAGTGAAAAATAGCAATTCAATATTATGATTGAAGAGAGCATACGATATTATAAGTCAAGGAAACCAAAAGAAATAGTATACGTGCAGGGAACATGTAAGTAGCTTGCCCGTAACAGAACATCGCTTCTTACAACCCACAACCTTTTCGGCTGTTATAAACTTCTTGGCAAGTGTACAGTTCGGTAGGCTGCTATTACTTTCCGTACGTGGAGGAGCAAACAAATGCGCACGTCTTCCAAACTGGACACGAGTGTGATTCGAACCGGGTGCGTTGGGACTGTGAAACATATGCTTTTCTCCTAGGCCCCGCAGCCTCCTACATGTTGGGAAACAGCAATCAATATATTACAAGTAAGAGGAGCCAGCGATATATTATAATTAAAGGTAGGTTGGTAGTCGTTTTAGGAGACAAAGGACTGTAGCACCAACCGTCCGTGAACACAATGAGTTCCCAGGCTGCTTGCAGTGAAGATGATGACCTGATTTGATCTTCTTCTTCTTCTGCGTACACAGTCAGACAGTAACCATTATTTTCTCGAAAAAAGCGGCGGTCATCCTGAGACTCTCGCCACTACCATAGAGCTTGTCTTGCAGTTCCACTGGCAATGGCCACATCTGCTCTCTCTGATCCTCGTATGTCGGGCAGTTCTGCAGCAGATGTTCAGTGGTCATTTTACCAGTACCGCACGGGCATTCGTCGGTACACCCTATCTTCAATTTGTTGAAGAGGTGGTACCTCAGTCTGTTGTGGCCAGTGCGAAGTCTGAAGACAACGACCTGCTCTCTTCGGTTCAACTGGTAATAGGCATCGTTTTTGGTGTAACCAGTATGTTCGGTTTCCCATTTGGACATGTACCTGGCTTTGATAAGCCGTTTTGACTCTTCGTACGTCATACTGGTATCTATTTGTGGTAGCCTTGCACCTTCTTTTGCCAGTCTGTCTGCCTCCTCGTTGCCTTGGATGTTGCAGTGTGACGGAACCCACTGTACCACTACCCTTTTTGGTGCGGACTGTTGGCACAGTTTGCAGAGTGCTGCTCTTAAGTCATTAAGCTCAGTGTTTTTCTGGCTTTTTAGCGCTGTGACTACTTCGAGAGCATCTGTCAGCAGGACTATATGGCTCTCATTTTCACTGTGTGTTACCATTTCTTCCACTGCCGCCCTCAGTGCCTCTGCCTCTGCTCTGAAATTGCTCGTGTACTTACCAGTAGCGAATGACAGTGTTATTTTTCTGCCATTTGGTAGGTTCAGGAATGCTCCTGCCCCTCCGTTCTGTGTAGTGTTTGTTACAGAACCGTCGGTGTATGCATGGGTCCAGTCCATGCTTGGGTAGCTTTTCGTTATGAAGCTTAAGGTAGTGTCTCTCCTTTCTTTTTCGGTCTGGCAGTTTTTGTTTGCAATACCTGGTATATTTTCTACCACCTCTGGAAATATATCCTGCCTCCAAGTAGGTTTTCGTACAGTAGTGATGGGTTTTGGTGTTGTTAGTGCGTTTATGGGATCTTCGTGCATCTTTGCTTTGGCTATTTCTGCAAAGTTTCTCCGCTTTAGTTTCCCAGTTCCCAAATTGTTTAGCCTCTGGTACATTGGATGGTCCGTCAGTCTTCGGAGTTTCTCTGACTGCAGCTGGGCTCTGCAGTTTCTTCTGTCGGTCATGGATTGCAGTTTTGTAATCTTTTCAAGTTCTACAATTGGCGTTGACTTCATGCCACCAGTTATGATTCTCATGGCTTGGTTTTGAAGTTTGTTAACTTTATCGAAGTTCGCCTTCGCTGCTGTTGTCCATGCCGCGATGCCATACTCGAGAACTGGTCTCACTCTTCCAGTGTACAGTTTCTTTAGTATGCCTTCGTCTGCTCCCCAGCTTGTGCCAGCAAGTTTCCTCATGATCGCCATTCTTTCTCTGGCTTTCATTCGGTTTCTCTCAATCTGACTTTTCCATGTCATGCGCCGATCAAATGTGACTCCCAGATAGGTTGGGTTGTCGTTTGGCTGCAGGATTTTGCCATTTAGGCTTAATTTGGTACTTTGGGGTTTTAATGAGAGCGAGAATATTGTGCACGTGGTTTTCTCCTCGTTTATTTTGACCAGCCATGAGTTCGCCCACTCTTCCAGCGATGTTAGGGCCGTTTGCATCCGATTTCTTGCTATGGTGAGATTCTTTTCAGAGGTCCACATAGCCAGATCGTCTGCAAACATTGAGCTATGGACTCTTCTTGGTATATTCTCTGTAATATCGTTTATATATACCAGGAAGAGTGTGGGTGACAGTACTCCCCCTTGGGGTACTCCCTGCTCGAGTGTCACCTTTTTGCTCATCTGCCCTTGTACTTGGACTCTGGCCGTTCTTTGTTTGAGGTAGTGGTTGATCCACTTGTACATCTTCCCACAAACATCACTTCTTCTTAGCTTGACTCTAAGTCCATCCTTCCAGACTTTGTCAAATGCCTTTTCCAGATCCACCCAAACAGCTACTGTGTGTTTCTGTGCCTGGTAGGCATCTTCTATCTCCTGGGCTATGAGGATGACCTGGTCCTCAGTGGATCTGTGCTGTCTAAAGCCGGCTTGCTGTGGAATTAGTATTCGTTTTTCTTCCAGATGCCACATCAGTCTGGTGTTTATCATCCGTTCCATCAGCTTGCCGACACAGCTCAGTAGGCTTATGGGCCTGTATCCATTCGGATCTGTTTTGTCCTTTCCTGTTTTTGGTACTGGTACCAGTATTGCATCTTTCCATGCCTGGGGTACAATACCCCTTTTCCAGCTTTGGTTCAGGACTGATAGTAGTTTTTCCTTCGCTGTTTGGCCCAGCCCCATCAGCATTTCGTTTGTTATCCCGTCTTTTCCGGGAGATTTCCTTCTCTTTAGTGTTCTCATAGCCTCTTCCATTTCGCGCATTGTTAGTTTGGCCATCATGTGCTCTTCAGGAGCCGTATTTATGTTTTCGTGCCCCTTTAGCTCTTCGCTAATGTCTGTATGCTTATCTGCAGGGACCTCGATGTGGTTTGCTCTGGCATAGTGATCGACAAAGGCGTTTGCGGCTTTCTTACCTGTGATCAAGTTCTCGCCTTGCTTGATAGTAATTTGTTTATTTGACGGGGTTTCGTCGTTCATGGCTCTGACTAGCTTCCATAGCTTGTTCCCTTCTTTGTCCAGGTTTAAACTTTCCGTTTTATTTTTCCAACTTTCTCTTGCTGTTTGCTTGAGAGTGTGTTTGTACTTCGCCGCGGCGGCTTTGAGGGCGATGTTTGCCTCCACGGATTTTTCTCGTTCTGCCATGTTCCTCGCATTTGTTACTGCATCTTCCACTTTCTGAAACTCATCATTCCAGTAGGGCTTATAGTTTTTCCTAGCTCCTCTTGGGATGGTTTCAGTGGCGGCTTGCATTATTGCCTTGCTTAGGCTCTCTACCATGGGCTTCATTTTGGTGTTTCGTGTGTTGATGGTTTCACACAGCCCATCTGTCAGGATTGCAAATCTGTCCCAGTCGGCTCGTTTGTAATTCCAACGTGGGAGCGGTTTTGTTTCCTGTGGGTCTACTTCCATGTCAATGGTTAGCCTGATCGGCCTGTGGTCGCTACCTGCCAGTTGGTTTAGCACCTGGCGGTCTATTTTATAGTGTATGTCCTGTGTGGAGAAGGCCAAATCTAGAGTCGAGGTGGTATGCCATGTTCTTGAATAGAAGCTAGGGCTATCCTCCGGCCTATTGATTAGGGAGAGATTTGCATCTATCTCCCAATCTTCCACTTCGTCACCTCTGCTGTCTGTGTCAGAGTATCCCCATCTCTCCGAGTGGCTGTTGAAATCTCCAACCACTATGCAGTTGGAGTCTCTGACCTCCATACTCGAGAGCGATAGGTCTCTGTTTGGTGGTCCGTACAGATTGAAAATGCGGAGCTTCGTCTCTTGAGCCATTATGTCAACTCCTACAATTTCTGCTTGTCCGGTGTGATTGACAGGTACCGCGCTACTCGGTATGCTGTTTCTGGTCAGTATCAGGACCCCTCCTTTGTGGCCTTCTCTATCTAGACGGAAAGTCTGGTATCCTCTGATTGAGAATTTATGGTTTTTGTTGAGGTGCGTTTTCTGGATACATGCCACGTCAATCCTACCTTCATGCAGGTGATGTGTTAGGGAAAGTTTTTTGTTAATGACTCCCTCCGCATTCCACTGTAATATTCTGAGGGTCTTGAGGTTTTGGCCAATAGTCGTTTCCCCATAGCCATGTGCCTTGACTCCACGACACATGGGTGGGTGACCACCAGTAGTCAAGGGTGGGCCCCTTCGAGGCGTGGGGCCCGGCGCTATCGCTGCCTGGCGGGTCTCCTCAGGATGAGCGCCATACGTTTTTCGAATAGGTTGTGCTGCCATCATACTGTGACTTACGTTGCACTGTTTTGTTAGGCTTGCGGCCCCGTGCATCCGATTTCAACAGGCGTTTCTGTAGGGATGCCCTCCTTAGCCTTTGGCTGTCCCCAGCCTATCTGCAAGGCAGCAGTTGTTTACGATCAGAGTTTTCTCTCCTATGGAAGTTGTCTTTCCAGACTATCGAGTCTTCACTACTCGTGTCTATAGGGTGCAATGATGGTATGTGATATATGAGATGGACTGGTTTACCCGGAAGAGAGGCAGTCCAGTGTGTCTGTATCCCAGGATCGTCACGTCCTGCCAGAAACGTAGCATTTGCATGTGAGTGGGGTATCTCCTTTTCCCTTTATTTTCTTGGCCACTATGCAGGGATGGTACGCCTAGCATTCCCCGCCACCTGGGGTGTTGACACAGTGGGGCAGGTGTGCAATGTCCGCTGGTCTGCATCTCTTCTGCGCCCAGCATGATAGTTATGGCTGATAACGTACAGAGGTAGATATCGTAACCGGAGTGCATTTAGCCAGAGGACAAGCCTGGTAATGTCACAGAGATGTTGATCGCCTGGTATGCGGACAACTCTCATGGTCAGTGGTTGAGTCTTGACAGTTCACAGTGTGGTGGCTGCTCTACTGTTTTCGACACCCCGACCAGGTTCTAAGTCTTTGGTTGGTGTTTTTCGCACCCCATCGCCGTATAGGGTGAGTATCAAGCAGTTTTCCGCCCGCTTTGATTTGCGGGCGGCAAGGACCTCTTACTGTGGCTCTACCTGATAGGGCTGGGGCGCAAGCCCCAGGTCCCGAGCATGTAGGAGCCTCCCATTGCTGTGGTGCTGAGATTTTGGGCGGGATTGCGGCTTTCAAGGGTTCGGCCGTAATCCCCCACATGGTAGCCTCGCGCCCTTGGCTTATCAGCCTGGTACGTGAACCAAAGTGTCTGCGGCTCCTCTCGATTTGAGCTGGTTTTCCGTAGCAACGCCCTGTCATTTGTAGGGTAAAACTGACCTGTCTTCAGATCTATTTCCAGCACCCGTTCACTATTTGGTCAGACGAATTTATTGAGGGCTTTTGTTTGTCAATGACCAGGTATTTGAAATCTGCGGAGTTAAACACGATTTCCGTAGCGTTCTTTCATTTGAGCTGACTTGTCGTCCGTGAGTCTAATACCAGCGTACGTTCATTATTAGACCCAAACGGCAGCGCTCTCAATTTGTCAGTTGTTCTACAGCATTGGCGTGTTCAGTCAAATTAAGCCGCAGGTTCCACACCTGGTGGTGCCCTTTTGTCAATTCCCTTAGAGAGATAGTCAAGTTTCTTAAAGGGTAGCCCCAAAGATTTTCGAGGGTCTAATTCCAGCACATGTTCTCTATTAGACCCCACTAAGGTGTACTTTTTGATAGTCATTCTGCAGTATTGGCGTGGTAAGTTAACTTAGGTCTCAGGCTCCACTCCTGATAGTGCTCTTCCGTCAATTCCTTTATCAAACACTGGATGCAGACAAAACCGAGCCACAGGGGACATAACCCCAGATTTCTGGGGGTCTAAGTCCAGCACCAGTTCCATATTAGACTCCAGAAGAGTGGTCTCGGCATGTCAATCATTTCAGTGTTGGCCGTGTTGAGTCAAATTAAGCCGCAGGCTCCACTCCTGGTGGTGCCCTTCCGTCAATTCCTTTAAGTTTCAGCTTTGCAACCATACTTCCCCCGGAACCCAAACACTTTGGTTTCCCGGAAGCTGCCCGCAGAGTCATCGAAGCAACTCCTGCGGATCGCTAGTCGGCATCGTTTATGGTCAGAACTACGACGGTATCTGATCGTCTTCGCGCCTCTGACTTTCGTTCTTGATTAATGAAAACATTCTTGACAAATGCTTTCGCAGTAGCTCGTCTTGCGGCGATCCAAGAATTTCACCTCTAACGCCGCAATACGAATGCCCCCGTTTGTCCCTGTTAATCATTACCTCCAGTTCCGAAAACCAACAAAATAGAACCGAGGTCCTATTCCATTATTCCATGCACCATTATTCAGGCAGCCGAGGCCTGCTTTGAACACTCTAATTTTTTCAAAGTAAACGCGCCGGCCACCCAGGACGCTCAGCGAAGAGCACCCGTGGGAGAGAGCCGGCAGACGGTAGGGCAGGAGACAACGGGCAGTGAACCGGCGCGAGCCGGACCGCCCGCCTGCGCCTGAGATCCAACTACGAGCTTTTTAACTGCAACAACTTTAATATACGCTATTGGAGCTGGAATTACCGCGGCTGCTGGCACCAGACTTGCCCTCCAATAGATCCTCGTTAAAGGGTTTAAAGTGTACTCATTCCAATTACGGGGCCTCGAAAGAGTCCCGTATTGTTATTTTTCGTCACTACCTCCCCGTGCCGGGAGTGGGTAAGTTGCGCGCCTGCTGCCTTCCTTGGATGTGGTAGCCGTTTCTCATGCTCCCTCTCCGGAATCGAACCCTGATTCCCCGTTACCCGTTACAAACATGGTAGGCATGTCACGTACCATCGACATTTGATAGGGCAGACATTTGAAAGATGCGTCGCCGGCACATGAGGCCATGCGATCAGCACAAAGTTATCCAGAGTCACCAGTGGGGACGCCGCAACCCCGCGAGGGGAAACGACGATTGGTTTTGAACTAATAAAAGCGCTCTTTCCGCGAGGGTCGGAGCTTGGTAAGCATGTATTAGCTCTAGAATTGCCACAGTTATCCAAGTAGGATCGTGTCATCTAAGGAACCTCGACTGATTTAATGAGCCATTCGCGGTTTCACCGTGAGACAGTGTGAACTTAGACATGCATGGCTTAATCTTTGAGACAAGCATATGACTACTGGCAGGATCAACCAGATATCTGTCGGAGACGTACGTACTGCGCACACCGGTCGGCGGAGGAAGGGTGTGTAAAAAGCCTCACTGGGACGGCCGCAGGGACCGACTGACGGGACGGACGGACGGTTGTTCCAACCGTCCCTCATTCCGTCGACCTAGGACCGCCTGACAGGGGCCTCCCACACGCACCAGACGACCGACCGACCGGGCTCGCTCGAGGAGGGATGGCAGCGCTCTGTGCAGAACGGATCCCAACGACCTCGGCGACGAATTTCACTGGGACTAGAGACACAATTTGGCCTGCCCTTCTTCTCCGTAGGGAGAGAACGCAGGGCCTCGAGGCAACGATTCCTGCTTTCCATTTGCCGGTCACAAGCTCTTTGCGAGAGTCGGACCACCAGCGAGACGTACTGTCGAGCTCTGCTATAAGCCTTAGCTAAATCACCAGGGACGGACCACGTTTCCTGATACGGACCAGACTAGCGCACCTCGGTGGAGGAGCCACTACCACAAACCGCACCCAATTCGCACTACGGGGAAAGGCAGGCGAGCGTTTTCCGCAAGCCCGCGCTATCGCTCCGCCTGGCGGGACTGAGATCGCTTTACGAACACTGGATGAAATTGAGTCGCTGCGGCGAGACAACTACCCCAGAACACAATGAGTTCCCAGGCTGCTTGCAGTGAAGATGATGACCTGATTTGATCTAACCGATGGTGCGTGTTGATAGTCGTTTTAGCAGGATCATGCTCAACGTCCCACCCAAGATGTCGATGATCTGCATTTAGAGCTGGTTGGCTGAGAAGTCCTTGACAACACTAGCTACATCTATATATTGAGACAAAGAGAGTCGGTTTAGCATGATGTTCGGACTGTTGAGGTTAGTTCGTAAGGGGACTTCGTTATTTGAGACCCGGTCATGCCTGTGCTCGCAAAGATGCACCTCTTCTGTCCATGTGGATGATTTCAATGCCTTCTGATCACCCTGCAAAATGGTTCAGGTTTTGGAACCACACAGCATGATAGGAACGACATACGTTATGTATATTCGTAACTTAGTTTTCAGTGAAAGTCTCTCCTGGCTCCAGATGAAGCAAGGGCGTTCAGAGAGTACACTAGTCGGGTCGACTCTTCGAATAATGTTTGGATCGAATTTTTTTTTGCAAATACGCTAAACGAAATAATTTATGGAGTTGTTGTTGCTGTGGGGATTCATCCAAGATTCGCTTTCTTCTCGCAGATTGTGCTTGAAAAACGTGGTGACCAAATCTAGATGCAAGGTCTTCTAGAGACTTCAATTCTTTTATGACAATGCCATCTGCGTTGTCAAGGTCGACACATCCAATTGCCCAATAGTGTCCACCGATTTGAACATTTCCAGTTGACGATAGATCCAGCCCATGGCGCGACCGAACAATGCTGGTGCAAGTACACTTCCGTGCCGGACATCGAATGAGAGAGAGAATCTGTCAGAGATGTATATTATAAGAAAAAAAGAACTAAAGATATGTTATAGGTAAAGGGAACCAAACGATATATTTACAAAATAATAATATTCGTCATGAATTTCAAGTAAAAGGACCTAGTGACATACTATACGTTAAGAAAACTAGTAATTGATTATAAATTAAAAGAACAAATGGTGTTTTATAAATTAAGGAAAAACATTTATAATAAATTAATATAATTCATGATTTTCTGTAAGTTAAGGTAACCAACATTATTTTATAATTTAAGAAAACACATTTAAAAAAACACATTACAATAAAAAAAGATGTTTCTTTATCTGTTAAAAGTTAACGGAACTAATGATGTATTACAAGCTAAGGGCATTCATTGCGGTTTACGAGTAAATGGAACTCTCTTCTTACCTCACTCTGTTTCATTTTACTCAATCCAACAATCACACTCTCGCACATCTTTCACACGCGCCCTCAGTGTGAGGCCCTTCCATTGCACTTTGATTGGGTTGACTTCTGAGAGCGCACACACATAGCATATGAAAATACAGACGCACACATACATCCAAGCACTGGTTTATGCGTCTTAATATCGCCAAATTGACTACGGTCTGGGGTGGAATACGCGCCCCACCACCAGTAAAAAATTTAATTTAAAAAAACACAAACTGTAATGATGTTTGATAGGCTAAGGAAACAATTGATGATTTAAGTAAATGGAACACATGAAGTATTGTATGTTACGGGATCTAATGATATATTATAAATAAAGGGAACACATTATGTATTGTGAGTTGAGCGAAATAATGTAAAGGTAATTGGTCATGTACTATATGCTATGTAAACTTATGATGTGTTATAAGTTACGAATATGATGATGGTTTATAAGTTGAAGATATGATGAGATATTTTAAGCAAAGGGAACAGGCGATGTATTACATGTTGGAGAACTAATGATGGTATTATGAGTTAGAAGAACTAGTTGTGTATTATATGTTGTGGGAACCAATGATATATATAAATAAATATATATATATATATATATATATATATATATATATATATATATATATATATATATATATATATATATATATATGTAAAGTTCTAGTGATGTATGGCAAGTGAAGGAAGAAATTATGTGTTATAAGTTAATGGAACTAATAAGGTACTATAAATTAAGGGAACCAAAAATGCTTTATAATATAGGAACCACACGAAACAAAACAGCGAATATATAAATGGAAATTAAGAGAACATGATATGCTGTCTGTGCCCCCTTGTCCTTCTTGCTCACCCCGAAAATTATGGATTTTCCATTTAGTTTTCATTTATTATGCCTGGGATGACGGCCAGGCCGGTTCCTCGTGGTGTAGCCTTTGTTGACAGTGAGAATAATGAAAGCCTCATCCATCTCTTGTACTGGTCTCTGGGTAATTGAGCCGCCATACCAACGTTATCAAACAAATTGTGGTGATCATCTTTTTTGTCTTCAACTTTGACGATTGAGAGGGAATGTTGAGGAAGGTGAGATGTAGGAAGGGAATTATGGGATAGTTAAAGATAGTTTGAGAGAGAGAGAGAGAGAGAGAGAGAGAGAGAGGGAGGGGCAGAGTGGAAGGGGGAGAGAGGGAGGGAGACAGTGAGAGAGGGAGGAAGAGTGAGAGAGGAAGAGAGAAAGAGAGAGATAGAGATAGTGAGAGTGAGGGAGATAGTGAGAGAGCGAGTGGGATGGAGAGTGTGAGAAGGGGAGGGCGAATGAGAGAGAAAGGGAGAAACGGAGAGAGTGAAAGAGTAAGACAGAGCGAGAGAGGGAGAGAGGGATGGAAGGAGTGCGAGAGAGAGAGGGAGGGTGAAAGTGAGAGAGAGACGGGGAAGGTTGGAGAAGGAGATAGGGAGAGAATGAGGTAGAGACAGAGGCAGAGAATGAGAGATGGAAAGCGATTGAGAGAAACCGTGACAGAGGGAAAGAAGGAGAGGGAGAGAGGAAGGGGCAGAGGGAGAGAGAGTGAGAGACGGAGAGAGAGACATGACAAAGGGGAGTTGGTAATTGAAAGAAAATAAAGGATGTATTTTAGAATTATTTTGTATCCTCCTCATGATAAGAAATACGTAGTCGAATACTATACACTGCTGTTAGGGATTGAGTGTTAACGGCTGCATTGTACCAGGCACGCGTCAGTGGACCCACCTGTACGTGAGTACCTGTACTACTGTTAGAGAATGAAAGACAGCGAGAAATGGAACTGGTCACTCATTCTCAAAAACAAGCCGAGATATCGTACTGTAAAGTCTCTAACACTGCATCACTGACAACAGTGTCAGTTCTAGGTCTGCGATTACCTTATTTTAATTAGCAGCGGTGGCCAATTTACTGCTCCTTTCTTTCCTTAACAGTAAGATAAGTGCTTATTTACAACTCAGTCGACTGGAGCGTGTAGATATCAGGAATCGATTCTGGGACCTTTGCCGTGATAAGTGAGATTTCTACCAATTTGCTTTTCAGAAGGTCACTTTATTCCGATGCTAAGTTCTTAGTTCTTAGTCGACCTGTACTTCTATAGTGGCAGATACCACTGTACAGGCCTCAGCTCTGGTATAAGCTGGATGTAGCAGAGAGGAGGACTTCTTGCTTAGCGGGCTAGGCTCGAGCAGCTTATTACTCCACTGAGTTGGGACAAGTGTCGTTGTGGGTGTTTAACCGATGTGACATCTTAATAGACTCAAACACTAGAGCAAAGTAAACCCGCAGCCTGTTAGGCGCCATCAATACTGCTCTAAACAAAACACTAAACCATGGTTCGTGTTATGTCATATAACACAGTTAGTCGCCTCTAACGACATGCTCTCTATGGAGCAGTGGTGCTATTCTTGTCCTTGTCATACACAAAGACTCCGGTGACCACTCTTCCCATACGAGCATATTATATGTCCAGACGCACCGCTTACGTAATTGGCAACACACACACACACTCCACCTCTAACCTTCATACCAAACCGCACATAGCCAGCAACAAACGACTCTTTGACATATAATGACCAGCTCGAGAAAATATGTTGGAAGTCCTCCTTTTTCCAACCACACTCGAACCAGTCATGAACATTCTGAGATATCAACTAAACTCAAATAACAGTACTGCAAAGGTTTTTATCATACAGCTTTCAATAAAAATGGTCGTGATTCGACCCAGCTGCCTTACAATTACAGAACTGTTCACTTCCAACTGAGATATTTCGAGTCAAATACATTGTTCTGGCTTTGATGTGCTTATATGTTAAGCGCAAATCTCGAGTCACGGATCCCGTGAACTTAATAAACAAGTTCAAAGGCGCTATGTAAGATTGACTTTAGGTTTCTTAATTTGGCACATTGACTGACACACGTATCAAATGACGCTTTGTTTTAAGACCGGCGTTTGGTTTCTATTTTAGCACATTGACTGACAGGCAGAGAAACACCGGGAATGTTGAGTATTGATAGATAAAACTATAACCATGCATGATTTTAAAAATATTTACAGCATAGCCTATATGCGTACTTTGTGATTATGGACACAAGTAGTTCTTAACAGCTCACAAACTGCATACGTGACTAAATATTAGTACGCACACATTTTCTTAGTCCTTCACAATGCGTGCAAACAAATTGTGAACATAACAGTAACAACTCGTGAGTAATATTTATTCACGTCTCGCGGCTCCTGATCATCTGAAGTTCATCCTGTAAAGCTGAAAGGTTAAGTACGAGAAATAAGCCACAGACGATGAGGCTAACGTCTAGTCAGGCAAAACACACTGATCAGAGAATGTTAGCCAGGGTCAATAGAAATATATTGACCCTCACCTAACCTCCTCGTTGGTCGTCCTGAAAACGGGTTGTTGTTGAGAACATCAGTTTGGCTAACAAGGTGAGGTTCAACGTGATCCCCGTAGTAGTGAGTGAAACGCATACGGACGAAACATTGCATAACTACCTGGAGGACCTCGGTCCACTTCTTCGGCACTCTCGGGATGTCAGGAAATATGCTGCAATCTGCGACACGTTTCGTCCTTTTCAAGGGCCACAAAAGGGTTACCAATCCACTGCAGGCCATAGCAACCAACCAACCAACTAGATACAGGCCAACCCTGTACAATATCGTACCTCTGTTTGCTAGTTTGTGTACTGAATGGGTGGGGGTAGCCCATCAGGTCAAGTCAGGTCATCCCGTAACCGGTGAAATCGTTGGGGCACACATGAAGACATCCTCAAAATTCCATGCCACCCTGCCCTGTCAGCGGTTTCTGCCTGTGCCTTTGGTGGTAGATTGGTCCATTTTTGTAATGTTGTGCTCCCATCTCTTTTTGGGATTGCCTCTTCCGTCGTCTGCCTTGCACCTTTCCGTGCAGGATCGTATTTGCAAGACCATTTGATCTCAATATGTGACTGTACCAAGCGAGTTTCCTGTTTTTGACAGTTGCCAAGAGGTCTCAAAAATGCCCTGCTGCTGTTGTAATTCTCTCGTATTTCCTCATTTGTTTTTCGATCTTTGTACATGACGTTTAAAAGTCTTCGGAAACATCTCATCTCCAAGGCATGTATCCTTCGCTGAAGATGAGCTGAAACTGCCCATGTCTCACAAGCATAGAGGAATATTGATAGGACCAATATACGCATTAATCTTATTTTCGTACATAGTGCTAACCGTTTTTCTTGCCAGATTTTGTTACGCCGTACAAGCGCCGCTTTTGCCTGTTATTCTGGCCAACACCTCACATTTTGATCCTTCATTACTGACAATCGAACTCAGATATTTAAAACGGTTAACCACTTCGAGTTGCCGACCATTAGCTGTTATCTTACTGTTGAAGCCCTCGGCGTTGTTGGTTATTAATTTTGTCTTTCCAGAGTTTATCTCCATACCATAATCGAGAGCTGTTTCATCGAGCCTTCTGACCCATTCTTGGAGTTCTGCTTCTGAACCCGCCAATTTGTCCATGTCATCTTCATGGGTAGCTCATGGAAAGGTTTAAACAGCGTTACAAGGAAACAGACAAATTTCTTCAGTCAGTAGGTATTCTCTAGTCTGATATTTCGTGTTTCCTCTGTGTTTAACCTCCAGTAATTATGTTGGTGTTTTCGGTAACCACTTCCTTTCGTGAATTATTGTCATTCCTTCTTGTTCATTTGTTATATTTTATAGCTATTTTTTTCATTTCCTGTAGGTGCGCAGAAGGGGAATGGAACTGAAGACGCCATCTTTTATGAATCCATAGAGTTTTGTAGAGGTTAGACAATCAAATTGTGAATGTGGGATTTTTGACGTAATTTTATTTGACTATAAAGCATATCGGAGGCAAATTATAAATTTTACGAGAGCTACCACTTCTTTCATCTTTCAACTCCTGGTGAAGTATGAGGAAAATAGAGGTAGCTTTCTTACCAGAGTGAAAAGAAATCTATTTCAGGTAGAATATAACGATCAAGACTAAGCTCGCGCTGTCTTTAGTGCTCCTGCAAAACAGGATGTCTAAGTTAATTTAACTTAACGTCCTTATACTGCTTTAGAAGACTCTGCAGTCTGCATACAACCAATTTCATTTACATTACCTTGCTCTAAAAGCTATGCACATCCAATTTATTCTGAAATGCATTAATTACCCCTGCCTCCACTACTTCCTGTGACAATGCATTTCAAGGATTCAACACTCGGACTAAAAACATATTTCCTAATATCTAATCTGGACCTCTCTTTAGTTAATTTGTAGCTATGCCCTCTTGTTGTGGGTGGTTGTATTTTGAAAAACTTGTTAAAGTCTAATTTATCTCTTCTTCTGATCATCTTATAAACCTGTATTAAGTCACCTCGAATTCTTCTCTTTTCTAGACAATGGCCGGTTCTTCTGAGTCTTTCTTCATTACTGTAATTCTGGAATCCCACTATCAGCTTTGCGGCTGTTTTTTAAAATTCTTTCTAGCATGTTCATATCCCATCTATGATAAGGACTCCACACCTGTACTCCATTCTAGGTCGAACTAATGAGTGTATACAATTTGACTATCACTTCCTTGCTCCTATGTTTAAATTTATTTTTATCATACCTAACTTTGCATTAGCCTTTCTGGTTGCTTCCTCAACTCGCTCACTCACCTTACCTGTATGATCTATTATAACCCCTAGGTACCTGTTATCCTGTTATTCTATCATTCTAATATTGTCATTGCAGTCTAGCCTACGAAATGGGGATCAACATTGTAAATCCAATTTTTATAGGCTAACTGACTATGCCTACCATCTGAAGTACAGTTAGCATAAATGAAGAGCCACTGTAACCTGCTACCAAAGAAGCGTAGTCAAGAGCTTACTCATCTCAGCACGAGCAGCATGGGACAATAAGACTACAACTATCTTGTATTCTAGCAGAAGCAGAGATAATACAACAGTAATGATTTTACACAACTAGTTTGCAAGCCTAATTAATAACCTTCTTTAATTGTCAGTTACGTCCTTCTTAGAGCGTTACAATTACAATGACCTGCAAAAGGCACGGAACTACTGCTATGACAGATTCTATAGTAGTGGATGGATTGTTAGAAATATCATTATTTTCGATCCTCAGCAGTGTGAGATGAACAGGTGTGACTTGCTCTCTATCTTGTTTTCTTGAAGTCAATAGTCAGTTTCCCATTTCTGAAAGTGGGTAAACAGGACGTCACATTGTGTACGCCAAAGGACGTATATAAATGAAATGGAAGCCAATGAATTGTACAATCATGTGTTTGCTTGCATGTTTGATTTTTTCCCCGTTTAACCTTAATTGTGGATAACTTGTTGGTTATATAGGGCGTTGTCACCTGTTATCATGCAGTGACCATGGATTTGTTGTATGTTGTTGAGTGCTGAAGTATTTTAGTATAAACATATATGGTATATTAAATCCACGAGAAAGGCTGCCATTTTTCATGCTATTCTCTTGTTTAAGCTTCTAAAAATTATTGAAGGTATGCCTTTCGTTTAAACTCTTTGTTTTTACAACTGAGAATGTATTTACTTTTTTCCCTCAACTGACTTGAGTAAAAACTGAGCAGAGTTGAAGTTTTATTAATACTGTGCTGTTTTAGCCATGAGACGAGCTGTAGTTATTTCTTCCTATTGTCTTGTTTTAGCTCTGAGAAAAGTTTTTTTTGTTTTCTTGGTGCTATCGTCTTCTCCTTTAGATTGAGGAGGGCTTTATTTTTTTCTGGTTTTTTTCTTGTTTTAACCATAAGAAACTTTTTCTTTGTTAATGTTGGTCTACAGTGCTCATGAGTATTTCATTTGTTAATGCGACTACAAGTCTAGAAGTTTCTCTTTTTTATTTGCTTTTGGTTGACCATCCAGTAAGTTTGAAAGGAGATTATATATTACAAGCATGAGAAAACTATGTCCTTAATAGAACAATTTAGAAAATTGGTAGCAGAGGGAAGTAAATCTACTGATTCTCTATCCTGAGATTTAGTTTCGTGGGGTTATGGTCCTTGTTTTCGTTGATGTGGTACTAGCTCTCGGTTAACATCACTTCATTCGAGCTACACTGGAATAAGAATGGGCAAATACTTGTATCATTACTAATGGACCTTAGTCGATGGCGTCATGATCTGGTGTCACACACTGACCAGACCTCACCTTGCGTCCGCACCGTGGATCGGGAAACATATATTGTTACATCTGCCCGCCCAACGAGATGAGGAGCAATTCTCGAAATGATGAGCTTGCATTGCACTACAGCCAGAAGATCACAGGTCCAACTCTACAGTACGCTCCGGAATATAAGAAAAGACACTTCGACTATCTGTCTAAGAATTGTGACACGCTCTAGTCCGAAGATTCTTCCTTTCTCGTCGCCAAATTTGGTGAAACATTGACCCAACACAGCATTTGGTGAAACATTGACCCAACACTGCATTTGGTGAAACATTGACCCAACACAGCATTTGGTGAAACATTGACCCAACACAGCATTTGGTGAAACATTGACCCAACACAGCATTTGGTGAAACATTGACCCAACACAGCATTTGGTGAAACATTGACCCAACACTGCATTTGGTGAAACATTGACTCAATACTGTGTTTGGATTACCTTAACCAGCTTTTAAAAAAAGCCTGCATTTTCACTGGCTGTGTCGGATATAAGAATATCGTCCCATTTGTTAAAGTCATATTTACATCATTTCTTCTTTTCATGATAATCGATTACAAAATAAGTTGTCAACTACTTCATTCGTATATCACATTTGCGGTATCGTTTCTAGAGCTTCCTTTCAAATCCAGAAGCCAACTCTACACTCGTCAGGGAATTGGATAATCTTCTACAATGGAGTGGGTTGTTTTACCATTGCTAATCTATACTAAATTGTTTATAACTAAACTATATCAATATTTAATTGCATAAATTATACATAAAAGCAGCATCTGTTTCTAGCTTTTGCCCAAATTTTTATCGGAATGCTCTTTTGTTCCATTTGGTACATCTGAAACAGAAAAACACAATTAACCAATAATGTCGAGGAAATGTCAATGTTGTGTTGATAATTGAACAGCAAATAGATGGCATTTGAAGGTTATTTCATGTGGGACTGCTCTATGAATCTATTACGATAATTTTGTAAAACATATGGCAATGCTATTGTCATCGCGTCGCCAGTGTTGTGATAAAATGTGCATTGTTATTCTTACTTGTGAAACAAGAAGAAACAATTTGTTTTTCTGCTTTGAATGTACTATGTTTGCTTTTGGGTATAGGATCGCAATAATCTATTAAATTAAATATGAACACATGACGTATTGTAAGAAATAGATCGGTAATATCACGCCTAGGTTGGGATCCAACCTGTGGTACATGTATAATCTTCTTGATTCGTCATTTAAATGTGTGACCCGCCGCTAGAATCTGTCCAACTAGCCGTTAAAATATGTCCAACTTACCGTTAAAATCAGTCCGACCCACCGATATAATATGTCCGACCAGCGGTTAAAATATGTTTGACCCACCGATATAATCTTTACGACCAGGGCTTAAAATATGGCTGACCCACTGTTACAATCTGTCCGACACACCGTTATAATCTGTCCGTCCAGTGGTTAAAATATGTCCGATCCACTGTTATAGTCGGTCTGAACCACCGCTATAATCTGTCCGACCCACCGTTGTAATCTTTCCGACCCCCCGTTTTACCGTCTGACCAGCGGTTAAAATATGTCCGACTTATAGTTATAATCTGTCCAAACCACCGATATAATCTGTCCGAGCAGTCGTTTTAACCTGTCCAATCAGCCGTTACAATGTGTTCGACTAGCCGGTAAAATCTATCCAACTCGTCCATACAATCTGTCCGACCCGTCGTTTTAATCTTTCTGACCCGCCGTTACAATCTGTCCGACCCGCCGTTTTAATCTGTCCGACCCGTCGTTATAATCTGTCCGACCAGTCGTTATAATCTGTCCGACCCGTCGTTATAATCTGTCCGACACGTCGTTATACTCTGTCCGACCGCCGTTATAATCTGTCCGACCCGCCGTTATAATCTGTCCGACCCGCCGTTATAATCTGTCCGACCCGCCGTTAAATTATATCCGACTCGTCGTTATAATCTGTCCGACCCGCTGTTAAAATATATCCGACCCGTCGTTATAATATGTCCGACCCGCCGTTAAAATATATCCGACCTGTCGTTATAATCTGTCCGACCCGCCGTTATAATTTGTCCGACCCGCCGTTATAATCTGTCCGACCAGTGGTTAAAATATATCCGACCCATCATTATAATCAGTCCGACAAGGAGTTAAAATATGATCGACCAAAGTTATAATCTGTCCGACCAGTGGTTAAAATATACCCGACCCGCGGTTATAATCTGTCCAACCAGTGGTTAAAATATATTCGACCCGCCGTTATAATCTGTCCAACCAGTGGTTAAAATATATCCGACCCATCATTATAATCGGTCCGACAAGTAGTTAAAATATGTTTAACCCAGCGATACAATCTTTCCGACCAGCGGTTAAAATATGTATGACCCACCGATAGAATATGTCTAATAAGCAATTAAAATATTACAACTTCCCGTTATAATCTGTTCAACTCACCGTATATGCTGTCTGACCAGCAGTTAAAATATGTTTTACCCACCTATATAATCTGCCCAATCCGTCGTTTTAATCTGACCGACAAGCCGTTATAATGTGCCCTACTAGCCGTTAAAATCTGTCCGACACGTCGCTATATATGTCCGACTTGCCGTTATAATCTGTTCGACTCATTTTTGTAGTCTGTCCAGCCCAGAGTTATAAACTCACTGACCAGTCATTAAAATATGTCTCGCTCGCAGTTATAATCTCTCCGACAAGCAGCAATAATCTGACAGACCCAACGTTAAAATGTGTATGGCCCACCAATGTAATCTATATTGCCCGCAGCTATAATCTACAACAGTTAAAAAAAACATGGATATTATTGATATCCTGGCCATTTGGCATTTATATATATATGTATATATATATATATATATATATATGATGTTCGTCCATCACATGAGATGAAGACCACTTCTTTGTTCAGCTGTGTGGACAGTCTTTTCTTTTTCTGTATCCGCTGAAACGGTGATATTGCGCGATGATTTTGAAACTGCGACTTTTGTCCACATGACTCTCTCTTCCTGAGCTACGTTCGGTCAGTGGCAAGACGTTATCAATACTACTGAAGATAGCAGATTTTTCCAGAGAGTTTACTTCCAATGTTTTTCCAATAAACAGGCATTTCGCAAGGCAGCGGAAGGGGAGGGGGGGGGGGGGGGGAATGACATCTATCGGTGTTTGTCGTGCATTTCCCATAACCGCAAGATGTCGTAGGGACATCACTCAGCGTTTGAGTGATGTGTTGGGCATCTCTTCCGGCTGACGTGTCTAGTTCATTATAGCCAGGTATTTAAACCTGTCAATCACATCAAAACCGACGATATCTGCAGCTCAAGCGAAGGGTGCCTATCTCGTGAAGTTCAGGCATGCGCCCCAGCCAAGAAAACATGACACATGTTTAACCGTAGTACTAATTCATATAGTCGATGTCCAGGCCAGGGCAATCGAATAATCGAATTAACTAGTTCAAATGGAAGTCGTCGACTAGTGAAATATATATGAGATATATATATATATATATATATATATATATATATATGTGATATAAACATATATATATATATATGTGTGTGTGATATAAATATATATATATATATATATTATATGTACACACACACATACATACGACATACTATCGTATGGTAGATCGGTATGTAGATCCCCAACTGATATGAGATAGCTGAAATTTGCAGTTGCAGATCCTGAAGCCGATTTGAGATGGTATCCACATCCAGTGTTGCGATTAGACTAGGTAGCAGTTTATATGTGTCGCAATCACGAGCCCAACTCAATTATAAATCGAGGTTCGCGCTCGAAGAGCGTAAAAAGAACAGTTTGCTATTGTTCTTGTTTGCATGAAGACTTTCTGCAAAGGATATTTAGAAGGAAATGCTTCCTGCCTACGGTAAGAAGTGATTGTCGTGTAATACGGCGCGCAACTGAGTTGATTCATTTTTTTCAACATCGCTCAAAATTTGTTGATGAAGTACGACCTGTTTGTCCTGTTCAGATTGCAAAATAAGTACCTATGAGGCGGTGGGAAGGTGAGATGATTATCAGCTGACAGGTGAGGATTGGTAGACAGTGTAGCAACCCACCTGTTTGGTGCACTAAAACCCCCCCTAGGTGGGAGATGTTCCGCGTTTACGGATGATGCGACACTGATTATGAAATCAGAGACAAATCTACAAGCTAACATTAAAATAACGAAGAAGAAGATGGGGAAGATAGAGATGATGATGATGATCATCAACATCATCATATATCATTTTCGTGGATCAAGACGATGAGCAGCGCATGAGCTGCAGTGGTCAGCGACCCATAGCTGACTGCTAGCGTCAGGGTCAGCGACCCATAGCTGACTGCTAGCGTCAGGGTCAGCGACCCATAGCTGACTGCTAGCGTCAGGGTCAGCGACCCATAGTTGACTGCTAGCGTCAGGGTCAGCGACACATAGCTGACTGCTAGCGTCAGGGCCAGCAAGTCGGGACAATGAGAAACCGCTACTATATAAGCTAGTCTGAGACAATGAGAAACCAAAACTATATAAGCTAGTCTGAGAGAGTATGAAATCAAAAATATGTAAGCTAATCTGAGACAGTATGAAACCAAAACTATATATGCTAGTCTGAGACAATGAGAAACCACAACTATATAAGCTAGTCGGGGACAATGAGAAACCAAAACGATATAAGCTAGTCTGAGACAATGAGAAACCGAAACTATATAAGCTAGTCTAAGACAGTATGAAACCAAAACTATATAAGCTAGTCTGAGACAATGAGAAACCAAAACTAAATAAGCTAGTCTGAGACAGTATAAAACCAAAACTATTTAAGCTAGTCTGAGAAATGAGAAACCAAAACTATATAAGCTAGTCTGAGACAATGAGAAATAAAAGCTATATAAGCTAGTTTGGGACAATGAGAAACCAAAACTATATAAACTAGTCTGAGACAATGAGAAATAAAAGCTATATAAACTAGTCTGGGACAATGAGAAACCAAACCTTTTTTTTTTTTAAAGTCGATGTCGAAGCTCTACTGTCAAACTACAAATATACTTTTATGGACACCATACAAGATTAAGGCTTTGGGTAAATTACCTCACGGAATGGTCGAATGGTTTCAATGCCTATTTGCTGATAAAGAGGGCAGCGGTTCGTATACCAGGTATGGCATATGTTATTTTTCTGTTGGGGATACAATGAACAAACATAGCCAGCACACGATTTGGCGATAGTAGTGGCGAAATGGACTGTAATCCTCAGTCTCAAAACCACTCGACTACCCAAGCAATGGGAATAGAGGATATCGACTTCTCCATCCCATCCACCGTTGTGCAGGGCTCTCTGTTCCCGAATCGTGTGTTCACATTGCTGGAGTGTATAGCGTTGAATTTATAAGGCAAAGAAATAAACAAAGATTACATCTTGAGTCGCCATACCGTGTGCAGACTAAGTATTTATTTAACTCCTATTATAAAATCATTGGAGGACTTTCCCGACTTCCAACTGTGTCTCTTTAAATAAGAAACCATGTCCTACCAGTCGGACAGCCACGCCCCGCAGCTGGTGTGTGGCCCTTTAGAAACTACATTGTAATGTGCATCAAGCTACACTTGCTGTGTTATTCTTTTATTTCAATTTCGCTGTCTACAACATTTTTTATTAATACTAGATGTAGCTTTTTAAAGAAAATATCTTGCGAACTCTTACTGCAGTCTCCTGTAGCAATTTGTTTTACTAATAAAGTTACTATTCTCATGTACAACCCTATTTAGTGACCTTTTACGATATGCACGATAGAGTAGAAGCGATATTCTTTTTTTTACAGCGAAAGCACACGAAAGTCACTTCTCAACTTGAGGTAGTATTTACAATGTAAGGGAAGGCATTCATAATAAAATTGCTTTGACGACAGAAAGCAGAAGGTGTGACAGAGTTTATACCATTGAGTTATGACACGTTTGCTACATAATTCAGTTGAATTTGTTCTATTATGTATGCACGCATCCGAGTGGACAAGAATGGAGACTGTAACCTACCAAGCATACAACAACAGGTTATTAACGGGTGTTGTACCTAGGCTGCCACGTAGAAGCCACAGCAAATATACACACTTTCGGTATAAGGGTCAGTTGTAGTGACCGTCATATTCTCCAATTTGAAGATTACAAGTGAATACATAAATAGATCATTGAGCGTCCGGGCAGCAGAGTGGCCAGAGTGGTAGAGCGTGTGCTGCTCACGGCACATGTGCAAGACTCGATCCTCACTATCAACACATTCCAATCTATCCAGCAGTAAATGTGTAGACTGATTGCTACAATGGAAGGAAAAACAGCGATAAATTTACTGGCCATTCCCATCTGATAAAGTGCAATGGATCCTGTCTCTTCATCTCCGACAACATTGTCTGCTAATATATCTTGGTAAAGGTCAAAGAAATCGTCAAGAAAGTAGCAACTGAACGGAGGAGATAAACTAGCAAAGTCCATGAAATAAAACTGCTATTTGCTAAGGGTGTTCAAGTCAAACCGGGATTTTTAAAATATAACTTTCTTTTTCAAACTGTGAAAATGCTATTTATTTTTCGATATAGTGTCCTGCAATCTTTAAGCACATATCCAACCGTTTAAGTATTGCTTGAAAAGCTTCATTTTAGAGAGATTTGTCAGCATGTCTGAACCATTCCAGGATAGCCTGTTTCACTTCTTCATCAGTGCTGAAATACGGACCTCCCAGAAATGTTGTTATCATCGCTTGCGATGTGGCATGGGGCATGGGGCATGGGGCATCACTAAGAGTGGACTACAATACGTGTTGGGATGTTCAAAGATCAAATGTTATGGGCATCACTAAGAGTGGACTACAATACGTGTTGGGATGTTCAAAGATCAAATGTTATGGGCATCACTAAGAGTGGACTACAATCCGTGTTGGGATGTTCAAAGATCAAATGTTATGGGCATCACTAAGAATGGACTACAATCCGTGTTGGGATGTTCAAAGATCAAATGTTATGGGCATCACTAAGAGTGGACTACAATCCGTGTTGGGATGTTCAAAGATCAAATGTTATGGGCATCACTAAGAGTGGACTACAATACGTGTTGGGATGTTCAAAGATCAAATGTTATGGGCATCACTAAGAGTGGAGACTACAATACGTGTTGGGATGTTCAAAGATCAAATGTTATGGGCATCACTAAGAGTGGAGACTACAATACGTGTTGGGATGTTCAAAGATCAAATGTTATGGGCATCACTAAGAGTGGACTACAATACGTGTTGGGATGTTCAAAGATCAAATGTTATGCGCATCACTAAGAGTGGACTACAATACGTGTTGGGATGTTCAAAGATCAAATGTTATGGGCATCACTAAGAGTGGACTACAATACGTGTTGGGATGTTCAAAGATCAAATGTTATGGGCATCACTAAGAGTGGACTACAATACGTGTTGGGATATTCAAAGATCAAATGTTATGGGCATCACTAAGAGTGGACTACAATCCGTGTTGGGATGTTCAAAGATCAAATGTTATGGGCATCACTACGAGTGGACTACAATCCGTGTTTGGATGTTCAAAGATCAAATGTTATGGGCATCATTAAGTGTGGACTACAATACGTGTTGGGATGTTCAAAGATCAAGTGTTATGGGCATCATTAAGTGGAGACTACAATTCGTGTTGGGATGTTCAAAGATCAAATGTTATGGGCATCACTAAGAGTGGACTACAATCCGTGTTGGGATGTTCAAAGATCAAATGTTATGGGCATCACTAAGAGTGGACTACAATCCGTGTTGGGATGTTCAAAGATCAAATGTTATGGGCATCACTAAGAGTGGACTACAATCCATGTTGGGATGTTCAAAGATCAAATGTTATGGGCATCATTAAGTGTGGACTACAATACGTGTTGGGATGTTCAAAGATCAAATGTTATGGGCATCATTAAGTGGAGACTACAATTCGTGTTGGGATGTTCAAAGATCAAATGTTATGGGCATCATTAAGATCCATGTATGTCGTCACATGTGACTAAACAGGGCTGCGTACGGGACTAGCAACGTCACGGAGTCATGCTCGTTGAAAGTTCACTGCAACAGAATTCAAATACTTTGGCCTAAGCTTTCTGGAGGAGGTCATGTGTAGCAGTGGCTATATACTCCGGCTGAAGTGGGA
Organism: Ariolimax columbianus; assembly: GCA_036924085.1. NCBI lineage: Eukaryota > Metazoa > Mollusca > Gastropoda > Stylommatophora > Arionidae > Ariolimax > Ariolimax columbianus. Next base: position 64,715,333 of record JAVGWX010000008.1, read on the forward strand.
AACGGGCAAGTAGAAGAAACAATGATGCCAGGGTCAAACATAATACAACCACTATCATCTTCTAAACATGTCTACAATGCAACTAAAGAGATTTGTCCATGTGACTTGCAACTTCATCATGCAAAATCATTGCTTTCAAATGCCCTGACAGACACTTCATATAATTTAACCAGCTGTAGTTATGGCGCTGCACTTCATGTGAAGAGAAGAGGTGAACCAGGCATTACATTATACTGATATGAAGTTACATTCTTTATGTGGTAATCTCTGTGATCTTGTGTGGCATGGTGGTTGTGAGACAGACGGGTTTGGCTTCTGAAAGTACAACGTTCTATATTAATAATAAGGTGAAGCTGCGGTGGAACTGTTAGTTAAAATAAAGTGAAAAACAACATTTGAAGGCTTGTAAAATGAAAGCGGAAACGAAACCTACGTTGCTTCCAACAAAACTTATTTGGGAAAGCGAACCAAACAAATGAGCTAACGAATCATAGAAGAAGGCATGAATACATCAGGTAAAGGTATAACCACTGAAAGGAGTAAACTACGTAGATTTACCTGGATATCATATATGATATCCTCACGGTTTCCTTAACTGTGGGCAAATCAGGGGTCAGATGTAATCTAGATGTAATAAATGCTCAATATGATGCTGTCGGACGATTGAATGTAGCTGCTTCAGCTTCGATGCAACAGTTGCCCGATTTGGTCATCACTGACTGAGTGATAATGCGACGTTGAACTGGTAGACACTGTAGCTGTAGCCCGTTTCAATCATAATTGACTAAAGGATGATGCAAATTTGGAGGGGAAGTCAATGTAGCTGTAGCCGGTTTCAATCACAATTGACCAAAGGATGATGCAACCTTGGAGGGGTAGTCAATGTAGCTGTATCCCGTTTCATTGATCCCTAAGTGCAGGATCGTCTGACTTGGTGAAGGTAACTTCAATGTAGCTGTAGCCCGTTTCATTCATCCCTAAGTGCAGGATCGTCTGACTTGGTGAAGGTAACTTCAATGTAGCTGTAGCCCGTTTAAGTCATCACTGATTGCAGGATGATGCGACCTTGAACGGGTAGCCAGTATTGCAGTAGCTAATTTCAGTCATCACTGACTGAGAGATGATATGACCTTGAATTGGTAGCCACTGTAGCAGTAGTCCGTTTCAGTCATCACTGACTAAAGAAGTGGTAGCTAAATAAAGAGAAAATATAGAGGGACAAGTAAAACAATGCAAAGGTTTTATAGAAAAAAAGGCAGGCCAATGAAATCACCAATTTGGAAGGTTTTTATTTGTTCGCAAGTAACAGGTGGTTGACTAATTAGGATACCTGTAAATTGACAAAGGAGGAATGGATTGAAGACATCGATTGTTGTTGTTCGATGCTACTCGGGTTAAGTTAATTCTTGAGAACGTGCGATACGAGACTGAACAGATAGCTCACCACAACAGGGATTACAGTATCGATCCCACCCAGTTGATCAAATTGTTGTGACCTAGCCTATTTAACGACCACAAAGGAGAACTAAAGGTACGGATCATGATCAGTATCTCTTACCTGACCCTAATGTCACTCTTGGCTCCCTCCTTAATCAGTATGTTTCATATTAGCGTGATGTCACTCTTGGCTCCCTCCTTGATCAGTATGTTTCCCATTAGCGTGATGTCACTCTTGGCTCCCTCCTTAATCAGTATGTTTCCCATTAGCGTGATGTCACTCTTGGCTCCCTCATTGATAATCAGGGTGTTTCACATTAGCGTGATGTCACTCTTGGCTCCCTCTTTGATCAGTATGTTTCACATTAGCGTGATGTCACTCTTTTTTCCTTCCTTGATGATCAGGATGTTTCACATTAGCGTGATGTCACTCTTGGCTCCCTCTTTGATCAGTATGTTTCACATTAGCGTGATGTCACTCTTTTTTCCCTCATTGAAGATCAGTATGTTGCACATTAGCGTGATGTCACTCTTTTTTCCCTCATTGAAGATCAGTATGTTGCACATTAGCGTGATGTCACTCTTGTCTCCCTCCTTGATGATCAGGATGTTTCACATTAGCGTGATGTCACTCTTGTCTCCCTCCTTGATGATCAGTATGTTGCACATTAGCGTGATGTCACTCTTGTCTCCCTCCTTGATGATCAGGATGTTTCACATTAGCGTGATGTCACTCTTGTCTCCCTCCTTGATGATCAGGATGTTTCACATTAGCGTGATGTCACTCTTGTCTCCCTACTTGATGATCAGGATGTTTCACATTAGCGTGATGTCACTCTTGTCTCCCTCCTTGATAATCAGGATGTTTCACATTAGCGTGATGTCACTCTTGGCTCCCTCTTTGATCAGTATGTTTCACATTAGCGTGATGTCACTCTTGTCTCCCTCCTTGATGATCAGGATGTTTCACATTAGCGTGATGTCACTCTTGTCTCCCTCCTTGATGATCAGGATGTTTCACTTTAGCGTGATGTCACTCTTGGCTCCCTCCTTAATCAGGATGTTTCACATTAGCGTGATGTCACTCTTGTCTCCCTCCTTGATGATCAGGATGTTTCACTTTAGCGTGATGTCACTCTTGGCTCCCTCCTTAATCAGGATGTTTCACATTAGCGTGATGTCACTCTTGGCTCCCTCCTTGATCAGGGTATTTCAGAGGAACTAAAATATTATGAGATGAAAAGTAAAACATACTGTTACACAAGATAGTTTTCATATTCAGGAATCAATTAGACGACAAAAAAAAAAAAACAAACCAAATCAGGTTTGCCAATAATTTTTAGCAAAAAATTGAACCAAATTTGGGATGAGTATGTTTCAAAAATGTATTTTTGGTCGGAATTATATTCCATTTATGATTCAGGTTACAGTTCATTTCTGAATACGTTTATCTTTCATTTATCTAGCGTGAGTTTTAATTAATTTCTTGGGAGGATTATAATACCATTATGATATCGATTATAATCCACTTATAAATTGCATGTTACTGAGAACAATTTTGAGGTGAACTTAAATTCATTTCTTATCAAATGTATAATAAGGACATCGAACACTAAAGCAATAAATAAATAAATAGGAGTGATGTTTTGAAGTTTATCAATGACCGCTTCTTAGAGGATGCTGTCTCAATAGAGGAAACGTAATTCACATACACTAGATCTTTGATATAGAATGAGGATGGAGCGCTTTGGTACGCAAGAGAGGATGGAGCAGAAGTGTGTACAATCATCGAGCTGCAAGAACCATCAATATCCGTTTCATTCCCCATTTACTGAGATAGAGACTGGGCACATGTGTGTATGTTCAGAGTGCAATAAAGTCGATTATTAAGAACAGAACAAAATGGCAGTGCGTAAACAATATTTCTTATTTGGAAAGCGAAATGGGAGGAACGTTGTGATTGTTGATAGTTGATCTTTCGGACAGCTGGTGTTTAATGCAGATTACATGATCTTGTTTTCGTCAATAGCAGACTATACACGTACTACAGGTGCCTCTTACTATTGCTGTGGCACCCCGTGTGTTCCAGCTTAACATTAACGAATGTTTCCCTGCTATGTTTATCTCGTGAGCTTTACAGACGGGAGTCCAGCACTGTTGACAGACATTGTATCAATCCTAACATGTTGTAGATAGAAGTCAAACCAAGTGGAGTGTTCAACATTTATATTTAGATTTATATTTGGTTTGATTTTTTCTTCTTGTAATTTCACCTTTGGTGTTAATACCGCCTGCGACAAATGCACAAAAATTCCTGTTATTTAAATATAATAATTGTGAAGGGATAGTACTATTGCACGAACTAATTAACCTTCTTTAATATACATGAATTGTGTCCCTTGGTCAACAATTTTGCGAATAATGCTTTTCAACATCCATTTTGTTCCCAGTAATCTCCTTTGACATGTTATAATACCAATCGATACAAATATGTATTTACTTTGACGGTAGTAGCGTTGCGTGCCTTCATAGATTTCATATATTTAATCATTATCGCCAACCAACATATGAAAAACAGACAACATATGGTTATGGTCGTCATCAATGGCATTGCTGGACAAGCTTTATTTCGATGCCAAAATCCTACAGACTGCCCACTGCTGCTTTCTTTAGATTTAATCAAGATAAATGTAAACGGGTGGCCATGTGAATGATAAAAAGAAATTATGTCACTATGTTTCTCTTCTGTCACTCGGTAATCCAAGATAATGTTTATATTGTTCGTTAATTGCCATATTTGTTCTCTCAGTTTCATATTCAATCTACTAAAAGATAAGATGCCAGCTTTGCAGATAAGCATATACGGTATTATATTAGAACAGTTCAAATGTATTTTTATCTGCGACGTGTATATTGTAGAAACCAAATCAAAAATTAATTTTTTTTAATGAGAAAAATCATGTATTATATATACTCTCTGAGAATCTTTGAGGACACAATCCCTGAGGCAAGTTTTCGAAAACACAATGATCTAACATCGTTTTAAAAGTTGGACAAAATATGGTTAACAAATATAAATCAAGAAAAAAGTATATTTACAATCGATTTGCTCTGAAGCAAACATATGAAACTACATTAAGTTTAAATGGAACAAATCTGCAGCTGGATTATAAATTCCAACTATTTATATATTACCTGCGATCACGGTCTGAAAAGAGGAGATGCGTCCAAGACAATGTTTTTCAATCATGAGACACATGCTGACCATATATTAAAAGACACTTTATGCTGGATATGTAAAGCCTAGAATATGGCATATAATCTTCAGCAACTGCAGAATCAAACCCTAATAATCATAACAAAAGACGTGAAGACTACACCATTTAGAGAACTAGAAAACGTTACAAACTTACAACCAATGGATGACAACCAGGACAGCAGGGCCAAGAACAAAAACATCAATCTGATAGACCACCCAATTTATTTGATAAGTGAGTTTGGACCAGGAAGAGTGATCCGGGTCAACATGATGTGCAGCATCTTCTCTCCCGGCCTCCCTCAGTCTCTCTTTCCTGCTATATTTCTAGTCTAGGGACCTCTGCGATGAGGACGATGTCGTCTGTGAATCTGAGGTGGTTCAGTCGTCTTTATCTATTTTGATGCCATAGTTGTCCCAGTCGGAGTGCCCCATCGTCGACTACAGGCATGCAGAGAATGGGTTCGGCGAGTTCGGGTCTCCCTGTCGTACTCCCGACTCGGTCATGATGGTAATGGGTTGAGTGAATGGGCGGATGACGGTTGTACATCCTTCATAGAATTTCTGGAGTGTTTATGGAGTATTTCTATGAAGTGGAGGTCTACTCATTGCTTGGCCAGCGCTTTCCCCACGAATCTTGTTACAACTGAGCAAAATGGTTTTTGGAGTCAATGAATGTGAGTATCAGCGTTGTTTGGTGCTCTCGTGCCTCCTCGATCAGATTACAGCACGTTGGTATGTGATCTAGTGTACTGTAGGTTCGTCTGAATCCAGCTTGTTCGGTTGTGTCTCCTTGAAGGTCCTGCCAATCCTTGCTATCAGACTTGAGCTCTCTAAATAAGGTCAAATTGATGAACAAGCAGATGACACAATTAGTCAAAAGATACAATTGATCTGTGTCACCAGTTTATTATGTGGTAGAAAAATATTGTGGCTGCATCCCAATGAAACAAAAATTTGTGAGTTGCATCCCTTTGACCACTTAAGAAAAATTGGCGAGTTGCATCCCTTTGACCACTAAAACACAAATTGCAGAAATGCCCTAGTTATTGTCGTTTGTTTATTTGTTTGTTGTTTGTCGTTAAATGTTTGCCCGTCTGAATCCTGCTGCCGGAAGCTCGCCCTTTCCACCTGGACCGTGGTCTTTTAGGCGCTATCAGGACGTATTAATCAGTGCTTGGATGCATGTGTACGTCTGTATGTACCGATGCTAGGTTTGTGCGCTCTCAGAAGCTAGCCCTGCCAAAGTGCAATGGACGGGCTTCACCATGAGGGCCTCACGCTCAGCGGATTGGTACAAACCAGGAAATATATTGACAAAGTAATACTCGAGCAAGGAGCCAGGGAGGTAATTAGATGAAGTCCTAACTACAGGGCCCCTTATGTAGACAACATATCGGCACATGCCATAAAACTTGTCACCATGTAGGAGTAAGATTGCTCACAAAGATCTTAAATCAGGTTTGGATTGAAGGGAAGGTACCTGTGATTGCCAAAGAGCGGTGGTTGTACCTATTTGTAAAAAAACAAGGGCACCAGGAAGGATTGCAGCTCGTATAGTCAAATATCCCTTCTTAGCCACCTCGGAAACATTTTCGCACGTGCCCTTGAACAGCGAGTACGAGCTATTGTATAGCCACTGCTCAGTGCTTCAGGATAACCGCCATGGCTTCTTGCTCGAATAGCAAGGGATGTACGGATGCTATATTTACGCTCCAGATACTTAAGTGGAATCAAAACTTAGAATTCTTACACAAAAACTCCTCGTAGCCTTCATTTATCAGGAAGAGATGTTTGACAGGGTAAACTGATGTGTGCCAGGGGAGGTAATGGAGAAATATGGCGTGGAGGGTCAACTACTGGATAGCATTCGCGTTTATACGTAAACAGTGAAGGTTCAGTACGAACAAATGCCGGTATGACAGATTGGTTTCCAGTGATCAGTGGTGTACGGCAGGGATGTGTTCTTTCTCCACTTCTGTTCACAATTTATATGGATAAAATCACACAGTTAGCTAACCCTCATTAGAAGTCTGTAAAAAAACTGTTGTTTGCTGATGATCAGGTCATCTACTGAAATGGAGAAGACCTACAACACCGCCTGACCTGTCTCAAATCCGCTTGTAACGAATATTACAAGACATGAACACAGACAAGCAAGACCGAGACTATGTCGATACCGCGTGAACACGAGCAGGGTAGTTTCCACAACAGTCACACAATTGTCAGGCCTCAAGCAAGTACAGGAGTTAAAATATGTAGTTAGCATGTTCACTGATGACGACAGAGTAGACAGAGGGATTGTACAGATAATTCAGAAGAAGAACAGATCTACTGTGTGCACCTATATGAAAACACTTTAGTGGGCTTCTTTCAACTAAGTAGAGGTTCATCAATTAACTGTTTATTTCTACATTGTGTAACCAATGTCAGCCTTGGTCCTTACTAGAAACACATAAGAGTAAAGATCCAGGGCTGTGGGATGCGCTGTGTGAGAAGTGCAGCCGGAAAGTCAATCAGTGATCGAACCCACAACACCACACTGAGGCAGACAGTGGGGACAAACCCAGTTAGTGCCTACATTGACGACCAACACATCAAGTAGTTATGTCATTTAGTTAGAACGCATTTTGACCAGCCTGCAGCAAGAGCATATCATATGGAGGACTCCGGTCTACTAAATGCCTCAGTCATTGTGGGCAGGGAATGTAGGCCTAATGTGGTCTTCATTTGACGAGCTTTTCTAGCCTGTCTCCGTTGTTCAGCTGCTATTGTTATGGTTGTCTCGCATGGCGCTCCACCGTCACGAAGAGATGTGCGTCATGATATTCGGTCTTGCACATCAGCATCAGTTTTTAGTCACGCCTTATCCGTGTAACCCTGAAGCTGCAGTCACAAACTTGGACACAGACGGATCAGGCAAAGGGCCACTCTTCGCTGGTCCTAGAAGCCACCGAGAAATTATACATTCCCTTTAGATCCTGAGCAGGCCTCTGTAGACATGATCTGCTCACCTACACAGACATAGTCAGGAGCTAGAAAAGGTGTCCTAAATATAGCCATCTTTGACTTGCCCTGACCGGCTGGAGGGAATCCTGCCAATACGTCCGAACAAGAACAAAGGAAACACAGAAGGTCTTTGTTTTCATGACGCGGAGCTTGCGAACGTTTTAAACAGCCCGAATGCCGGAAGACCAGAAAAAAGGTGGCTCTGGTGGCCAGTGAACTGGACCGTACATCAGGGGTATACAAGCGATAAATGGGACACATCTACCCGATACCGTCCCGATCACAGAAGCTGTATGTAGCTACACAGTCTTTTGGAGTGAACGTGTCGGTTTAGAGAGGCGCGAGGCTGGTGTCGAATTCGACATCAGATTTCAGCTCGTCAAACCCCAAAAGGCGTCAGTGGTTGTAATCTGACTTGACAGCTTTAACTGGGAAACAAGAGGAACGTTTAGCTGATCTAAGTTCCCGTCGCAACAATGACCAACTCAGAGAATACGATAAAAAGAAGTATGAGAAAATAAACTTTGTGATTTCTTCAGTTATAAAGTCCAAGAAAAACAGACCGTATTGGTTACCTGAAGTCCAACAGATAGCACCATAAACCGTATTGGTTACCTGAAGTCCAACAGATGGGACAACAAACCGTATTGGTTACCTGAAGTCCAACATATGGGACCACAAACTGTATTGTTCACCTGAAGTCCAACAAATGGGACCACACACTGTATTGATCACCTGAAGTGAAACAGATGGGGCCACAAACCGTATTGGTCACCAAGAGATGGGACCACAAACCGTATTGGTCACCTGAAGTCCAACATATGGGACTTCAACTAAAAGAAGCAAGAGACAACGTGGAAATTGACCGAATCAGGAAAACAACATCGCACTCAATGCAGCTGCTGCAATATATAGAAAAAACAGTCAACTATTGCAGGAACAGCTTCGCATGGGCATACATAAACCTTCAACTTTAATAGATAGAAAAAGAAGCTCTGAAAGCTAGCAAAGGCCTTGAGTGATGAAAACAGCTACAAGCCAACAATTGTAATTGAAAATAAAGGAAAGTACTAACTGGGAAAAAAGCTGCGGATGTTCTAATCCAAAATTATGCAGAAACTAATAGAAATAAAATTATTAGTCTACTCAGCTGTGTGGTGAAACTAATGGAACGAATAGTTAACATTAGAATAACCTGGCATAGGGAATCAAAGAATTTACTTATCCCCCAGCAAGAAAGCTTTCGTAGAAACAGATCAACCGAAGATCAGGTGACATATCTCGTTGGAGATGGTAGATGCATTTCAAGAAATAAAAACACTGGCAGTCTAGATAGACCTAGAAAAAGCATTTGATAAAATATGGAAAAGCAGGTTAAAACTCAAACTACTGCAAATGGGTGTAATCAACAACATGTACAAGTGGATCAGTGATTAACTAGATAATAGGACAGCAAGGGTGCAACTCCAATGACACCTTAGCAAAAAGATAAAAATGGAACAAGGATTCCCGCAAGGTGGAATACTCTCACCCATGCTGTTCCTCATATATATCAATGATATAATCCCAGAAATCCCTAAAAGAGTACACAGTGCACTATATGCAGATGACCTGGCACTATGGACAACCGAAGAGTCTACACCTGTAGCTAGAAACATAATGCAAGAGGCCCTAAATACAATAGAGGCGGAACAAAAAACCGGCAAATCGCTATAACGAATCCAAAATCACGTACACAATCTTCTCTCTATCTCCCAAGCACACAAAAATGATCCTAAATGTAAATGGCCAGACTCTCCACTTGACATAAGTCAAACTTATCTGGAAATAAAAATCGACCCACGATTGACATTTAAAAACCAAATAAAGAAAGCCACCAACAAAGCTTAGAACAGAATGGCCATAATGAGAAAGATGTCAGGCTCAACATGGCGAGCGGACACGGGCACTCTAAAGAAACTGTACACAGGTTATGTGAGACCAGTGCTAGAATACGGGATAGCAGCATGGTCCACAGCAACAAAGAATAACTTTCAACAAAAAAGAACTACTCAGAATCAAGGTATACGTATCATCACTTCAGCTATGAGAACAACACCACTAAATGCAATGGAGAACATCAAATGAATCGAAAGTATTGATACGCGCAGAGATAAAAACAAAACAATCCAGCAGGGGGATAAGTTCAAACGAATGCCTGATCACCCAATATATGACAGAATAAATCGCATGGGAAGAAGGAGATTAAAGAGAAACCACTTCATATCAAAAACTAAATAACTTACAAGAGCAGACCAAATCATAAGACAGGCAGTGTTTGGAGATCTGAAACAAACATTCTAAATCCAACCATGGAAAAAAGACAAGTCCCCTGAGATGGTAGAAACCTTAGAGGGTATAGGAAAAAGGAAATTTATTACATAAAAATATCTTAGGAGAGTATACCCACCAGAAACATGGATACACGTATATACGGATGGCTCATCTAACAAAGCCACATCCAATGGAGGTGAAGAGGTCTATTACAGACTAAGGAATGGAGAAGAAAAAATTCGAGTATTAACAGTGGGAACATATTCCAATAATTTCCGTGCAGAAGCAGAGGCACTGAACGCCGCAGCTGAGCTTGTAATCCAAAATAAAGATATCCACCAAGAAAACATAGAATTCGTGACTGATGCCGCGTCAGTATTAGCAGCGCTAAAACAACACAAAGATGAAGATCTCGAGCAATGTATGTTCTTCCTGACACAACTCTCAGCAGAACACCCAAGATTTTTCATACAGTGAATCCCATCCCACTGCAATATTGAAGGCAATGAAGCTGCAGACAAACTAGCAAAGTGTGGAGGAGCATCTCCACAAACAGACCTGAGTATGACATGTAATGAGGCCGTGACCATAATTAATGCCAACTTCAGGGTAAAATGGGTTGATCAATACCTCAACTTCCGAAAAGAGGACAGCTACTTTAACTTAACTAGAGAAGAGCAAGTCATCATCTTCAGACTGAGAACTGGGCATAATACACTCAAGTGTCATCTTTACAACAAAATGAGGATTTGGACAGATGACAAGTGTCCATATGTGAAGCGTATCATGACAGAGGAACACATCCTACAAAGCTGCACGCTCACGCAGAAAAAGAGAGAACAATACTGGCCTCGTGAGGCAGATATGAGATAAAAGCTGTATGGAGATAAAACAGCCTTATAAACAACCGTGTCCTTTGTAAGAGAAACCGGGACCTTGATATGAGGATGAACGAAGAAGGAGAAGATATAACTTTCATCTATTTTTACCTTTCGCTTGATATTCTCTGCGTACATGTTGAATAAATTTTGGAAAAGGATGCATCCCTGCCTATCACCTTTTATGGTCTCAAACCAATCGGAGGTGTGTTCGTTAATTCTCCCAGGGGCTTGGTGGGCAATGCCAAGTGTTTCTATTAGATGTTTTCCATGTGTAACGAAGCCTATGTATTTCATTATTTGCCACGGTTGCTGATGTTGTACACAGTAAAATGCATTGGTGTAATCTACGAAGCATGTATTTAGATCAGCAATGTGTTATCTGCATTTTTCAAATCTGTTTCTCAAATTGAAGATGTGATCTCTTGTGCCTCTGCTTTGTTTGAATCCTGCCGGTGTTTCATGTATTTCAATTTCCACTTTCTTTTCTAGTCCCTTCATGATAATACGTAATAATATCTTGATAACGTGGCTTATTAGGGGAATAGTTTGCTAGCTAGTGCATCATTTTAGGTTTCCTTTCTTTGGTACCGGAATATACACTGATCTTCTCCATTCTGCAGACCATTCTGAACTGTATCACATTTTTTTGCACAATTCTTAGTTTATATGTATGCATGCGTCTCCGTCTGTCTGTATTAGTTCTGCTGTTATGTTGTCACATCCTGGAGTCTTTCCTTTATTCATCTCTTTGATTGTTGCACGTACCTCGTCCAATGTGGGTTCTGGCTCTCTATTCAGTATTCCTTCCATCTTTCTAGAATGTCGTTGTTCTCAGTCTTCACATCACTATTCTTGTCATTGATTGCCTGTAGTGATGGTTTGGATTCTCTCCTCAGTTTTCTGATTTCTTTGAAAGTTTCTTTTTTTCCCATGTTGTTGGAGTTCTTCGATTTTGTTGCAAGTGTTTGTTATGAATTGTTTCTTGTCTTTTCTGATCTTTCTTCTGATTTTTGTAGTGCAATCTCTGCATTCATCGCTATTGTGGTAAATACATGTTTGTCTTCGGTTTCTTCTTCCTTCTATGTTGTAGCACACCTCCTGTGATCTAGTTCTGCTTCTGATACATTTTCCTAAGGATCAGATCCCGTGCTGCATCGAGTAAGACATCTCTCGTCTGTGTTGCCAGTTCATTGAATGACATATGCTCGTATGCCGGCATCAATACTTGGAATGTGTTTCCAACTTCAATGGTGTTTTCAATGAGTAAGGAAGAAGTTGACGAGAAAAAGAAGAAGAAGAAAAAAAAGTCGGTCGCACACATACAAGATGACCAGAACAAACTATCCCAAACGTAACAGAAATAATTGTAACAGAACACATCAGTAACTTCAAAATAAAGATGATCAAATATTGAAAATCGAACATGGAAATAAATATGAACAAATCATTTGCTGAGTCAAAGGTGAAGAACATGTTCCAAATGATCACCTTTCAATTAGTTTGTCTCAGATCTACTGTACATCTCTCTCCAAACTTGGTGGTCTGTCTCAGGTCTACTGTACATCTCTCTCCAAACTTGGTAGTCTGTCTCAGATCTACTGTACATCTCTCTCCAAACGTGTTGGTCTGTCTCAGGTCTACTGTACATCTCTCTCCAAACTTGCTGGTCTGTTTCAGGTCTACTGTATTTACTGTACAATTTACATTAGTGAAAGTTATAGAAGTAAGTGGTAAATACAATTCATTTTCACGAAAGTTATAAAAGTGGGGGTTGTAAGGACAATTTACCTTCACAAAAGTTATAAAAGTGTGCAGTGAAGACAATTTACCCAAATGAATGGTTATAAAAGTGGGTGGTAAGGACAATTTACCCAATTGAACGTTATAAATGTGGGCGGTAAGTACAATTTACCCAAATGAAAATCATATAAGTGGGCGGTAAAGACAATTTACCAAAATGAAAGATATAAAAGTGGGAGGTAAGTACAGTTTACCTTCACAAAAGTTTTAAAAGTGGGCAGTACGGACAATTTATTTAAATGAAAGTTATAAAAGTGGGCGGTTAGGACAATTTACCCTAACGAAAGTTATAGAAGTAGGCGGTAAAAACAATTTATTTTCAAGACAATTATAGAAGTGGGCGGAAAAGACAATTTATTTTCGCAAAATTTATAATAGTGGTCGTTACGGACAATTTACCCAAATGAACGGTTATAACAGTGGGCGGTAAGGACAATTTACCCAAATGAAAGGTTATAAATGTTGGCGGTAAGGACAATTTACCCATGGAAAGTTATAAAAGTGGGTGGTAAAGAAAATTTACCCTCATGAAAGTTATAACATTGGGCCGTTAGGACAATTTACGCTAGAGGAAGTTGTAGAAGTGGGCGGTAGGCACAAGCTATTTTCGTGAAATTTATAAAAGTGGATAGTAACGAAAGTTTACCCTCACAAAAGGTATAAAAGGGGTTAGTAAGGACAATATACCCTCACAAAAGATGTAAAAGTGAGTGGTAAGGACAATTTACCCCCACGAAAGGTATAAAAGTGAGCGGTAAGGATAATTTATCCTCATGATAGGTATAAAAGTGGGGGCTGTAAAGACAATTTACTCTCACGAATGTTATAAATGTGGGCGGTAAGGACAATTTACCCTCTCGAAAGGTATAAAAGTGGGGGATAAGGAAAATTTACCCTGACAAAAGGTATAAAAGGGGGCGGTAAGGAAAATACACCCTCACAAAAGGTATAAAAGTGAACTCTAAGGACTATTTACTCTCTCGAAAGGTAATGTGTGTTTGTGTCAGTACCTGGACTGTAAGAATGTGTCACAACTGTTTGTTTACATTCAGAAATGTAGCAATTTGAGGTAATAAAATACGTTTATATAAACAACAAACAAATACATATTAAGGTAACCTCTAGTTTCATGTTTACGTGTTTCAAATGTGCCACTAGGACTACTACGTCCACAATTATCTAGCCAACAGCAAACCTGCAAGACTCCATATGATTGATGTTATTATAATGATAGTAGTTGATGCTATCTGCTTGAAAAAGGTCAGTGTAGCGTTTAGAGATTCGCAGTGAGATTGAACAGTTTTTAGATGATTTGTTAAAGAAAATGTATTAAAAAAATTACACATACCTTTGCTTACGTCTTGTTATTATCCAATACTCGAACAGCACATAAAGCAATACATGTATTTAGTATAAGATTTTAAGGGTTTTATTTTCCGCTTCAATGGCACAATTTGCATTTACATAAGGTCATTTTCTTGCAATGAGGTTTTGTACAAAATGCAACCAGAGCAAAAGAAAAACAATAAACTCAATGTTATAATAAATTTTTACATGGTATTTACAAAACTATACACACGTATACACAAACACACATACATCCACACATACATCACAGTTCCAGGCAACACGGAGGCATCTCTGTCTAAAAACATTTATCTTCATCCATCCATCACTTCTGCATACAACTTTGCATACATTACTGATTCTCCCACACACATGGGTACTCATGCATACACATTTATCCACATGTACAAGCATACACACTATTTACATAAATATTTTCATCCTAGTACCCGTGTGTTCACTTACACACACCATACATTCTCGTTCCCACTCACTCGTACGATAATCCATATATATCTATCTTTTGCTCCCAGGCAGTCCGTAGGTCCTGCCCAGAATATTCGCAGATCATGAAACATCTGGGCAAAGAACCTACTCATCCCCATAAATAAAGATAGAAAACTGTCTGGGTTAAATGTGTGCCCGTGGTAGAGCGCTCTGCACCGACAGGTCCATACTAAATATCTGAACTCTGCCAGTATTGTAAGGAGTTTGTTTTGCGTGTCTCTATCTGTCCATGGAAGTGTATGAAGCATTATGGCTCTAAACATGTCTACTTTTATTTTAGTAAATTTGCTCATTATTTGTCTAATTTTACGTAGTGTTGTGCTGACTACTTTACAAAGATAGAATAAATGATTTTCTGTTTCTTGTATGTTTCTGTTGCAAAGATGGCATTTTTGTGTTTCGTGTCCTAGCTGGGTTTGAGTTTGTTTACGTATTGGTGTTCTTCCGAAAATTAGTCTGTAAGTAACTTCTTTAATGTGTGGTGATACTTTAATGTTGTGTAGATTACAAAAGTTATGTGTGTAATTAGTTATAAAATACCCGTATCCTCGTTTAATCCTATCTTTCAGTGGGGGTTCCTGTAATAAATTACGTTTTTTTGTAAATCGTGTCTGGTTTTTGTGTGAGTAATGTTTCGTTTCCTGTAATGTGTCTAATGCATTGTTTGTAGAACATTGGTATTTTTGTAAAGCAGTGTGGGATATTGTTATTTAACTTGCATAATTTAGTTATCCTTAGTCCTAAATAATAATGGGATAGTGCGTATTCGTTAGGGTATTTTATTATTTCTTGTACAAATTTTATTCTTAGTGATTGTATTTTAATTGTTGTGTCTTGTAGGGCGATCCCACCTCGGTTTTTTTCTTGCATTAATGTTTTAGATTGGATATTATGTACTGTGTTGCGGAATATGAAACTTCTCAACTGCTTTATTTATTTCCTTGAATGAGCAGGACAAACAAGCAATAAACGAACCTTTAACAATAACAGATTTACAAGTTGCTCTCCTTTCCTTTCAAAAGGATAAAAGTCCTGGCCCTGATGGCCTGACTGCTGAGTTTTACTCCACGTTTTTCAACGTGTTGAGCCCACTCCTTCTCAAGGTCTTACACGAGGCCTTCGAGAAAGGTGAACTCCCAAATAGCTTAAACCAATCGTACGTAACTTTAATTCACAAACCAGACACAGATAAAAAAGAAATAAAAAATTATCGGTCAATATCACTTCTAAACACAGACTATAAAATATTAACAAAAACTCTAACGATAAAAATCAAACCTTTTATGAAAAAGCTAATTAACGAAGATCAGCAGTGTAGTGTACAAAACAGAAACGTCATTAAACATGTTCACTTTTTAAGAGACATAATTCAATACACGCACGAAAAAGACACACAGACATCAATTGTATCAATAGATCAAGAAAAAGCATTCGATAGAGTATCACACGAATATATGCATAAAACACTAGAGAGAAACAACATAGGGAATTATTTTACAAGTTAGGTTAACATTCTATAAAACAAGCCAGAAAGTAGACTGTTAATAAACCACACACTTACAGACAGCATACACTTAACAAGATCAGTTAGACAAGGTTGTCCTCTATCCCCTTTATTATATGTATTTGTGTTAGAGCCAATATTAGAAAAAAATAGGAAAAGACACAACAATTAACGGAACACACGTACCAGGAATAGGAGAGAAAAAATTAATAGCATATGCAGACGACACCGTATTTTTCCCAACAAATTATACATCAATACAACATATTTTAAATACATTTGAAACATTTGGGAAACAAAGTGGCACTAAAATAAATATATTAAAATCTAAAATTATTGGAATAGGCAAATGGAAATTTAAAACAGACTTCCCCTTTAAATTAGTGCAAGAAAATAAACTCAAAATTTGACTTCCAGGCACATCCTATGAACAAAAATAAAGAAATGTGGAGAAAAGTAATAGAACAAATTACAAATAAATTAGAGAAATATAAATTTAAAACTACAATATTTGGCAGAAGCGTAATAATAAACACCTTTATTATACCCTAACTAATATACATATCAAACATCTTTAGCCCCCCAATAAAGACCAGTAAAGAAATAAATGCCCTCATTAGAAATTTCATTTTTAGATTTACTCTTCATAGCATTCAAACTAAAACACTAATACAGGAAAAAAATCGAGGCGGGATCTCCCTACAAGATATAAAAACAAAAATTAAAGCCCTTAGAATTAAATTTATTGGTCAAATAATCGCGAATCCAACTGAGTACCCACTAGCGCACTACTATGTGGGACTCAGAATTATTAAATTCTGTAAACTTAACAATAATATGCCACACTCTTTTGGAAATTTACCTCCCTATTATAAAGAATGCATTAAGCATATACAAAATAATGAACATTAAATAAAGCAAGAGACTAAAACTATTTACAAAATGTTAGTACAAACCCAAGAACCCCCACTTAAAAATAGAATAAAAAGAGGATATAATTTTTTTTTTAAACAGACTATTCAAATATTGTCACTACTTTACATGCATTAAAAATAGCTCAAAAAACTAAAGAAACAACATACAGACTTTTATTTAGTATAACACCAATGCTATACAAAAAATCACACATGTCAAAAACAAGCATGCCAAAATGTAAACTATGCAGACAGAACATTCAGGAAACAGAAGACCATCTATTTTACCAATGCAGCATCATATCGGAAACTTTAGCAACACTCAGACAAAAAATAAATAAACACACACAAATTAAAGTTAACATGTACAGAGCAATCATGCTAAATACCATTCCCAGAACAGACAGAAACACGCAGAATAGACTATTAACTTTTCTTGCAGATTTCAGACACCTTATATGGATATGTAGAAACAAAGCAGTTTATCAACAGAGAATCTACACTACACAAATATTCACTAACATATTTACACAGAAACACAAACTATAAATTATTGACATACACTTGAAATCCTTAGCAATTTCATTTCGTGTGGCTGTAGTGCGTGTATGTGCGAGTTGTGTTTGTGGGTGTGTGTCTGTGTGTGTGTATAAACTTATATAAATTGTAACATCCAAATGCCAAAAATGAAATTTGAACTGAATACAATGTATAATCATTGTAAAAAAAAAAAAATATATATATATTTTGAAACTATATGTTTCATGACTTTGTTGTTACAATTGAATGAAAATGCGAGTGTAAGAAGTTTGAATGAATATAATCATGAAATGATTTGTATTATAAAAATGAAAAATAAACTCATTTAAAACCCACTTGCCTAGTCCGTTCCGCGACTTAGACGCCTCCGTGTAGGTTCAAGGTTCAGCTCAGTGTAAGATGCGATCTTTCACAGGTAGATTGGGGTTCGAGCTGCTTCCTCCCCATATGTCAAGTAAATAGGACGAAAGCAAGAAAGAGAAATTTGGTCGGGTGGAAAATTAAAACCTTACATCCTACGTGCATACTCGCAATATGTACAGCCATGTGGATCTGCTGCAGGGCCATAGATCACTCTTTCTAGGCGCTATTAAATTACCCCTAGACTGAGGGGAGACGCCAATGGCAAATACTCTCTTGCGACTTTTTTATAACATTCAGGAGAAGATAACTCTTGGTTACTTTAAATGTTTTTAATTTATGTGGTTGCAACCCTTTAAAATTCTAAATATAGAAATCTTAGCATACTTTTTTTTGAAATCTTTCAACGTCAATAATAGTTCGAATTGGAATATCCAAAACTTCTTCCAACTTTTACACAATTTATATCGATTATGTAAATATATGTCAAACACACTACATTTACTGCAGACCTCGCTTTGAACTTCTTTTATCTACAACTAGCATCAAGAACTTACTAGAAAATGATTAATACGATCTTTGAGCCAGAATGGAATAATTGTTAAAAATATAAATAGTAGATACAAATTTATTTTTTTTCCCATAGAGGCATAACAAGGTACTAGCAAACACACAATTACAATATTATAAGACTCCAGAACATGTATGTAGAGCCTATATGGAAATGTTAGTGCAGAATATTCTAATGAGAGGTACAGGGTTCGTTTCATGGTTTCGTTGTGTAGATGGATACATTATTGGTTATTAGACAAGATATGACATTGAGTAAACGAGCTAGGTCTCATAAAATCTGCTGTCTCGGGACAATGAAGCCTCTAGTATTTCATTACTAACATCATTGACTAAATGTATCTCCTTGGGATGTGTAAGACAAAAAAGCGAGACAGTGGACCGGTCACCTTCACCTCACACCAGCTGAGATACCTTACAGTGAACTCTACCACTGCATCACATACCTCAGTGTTCGTTATGCAACTACCTTTGTTTAATTTGATAAATCCATAAATACATTATTAGCCAGTTAACAAAGTTGATATCTTTACAATACTTTCCTTGACATCATGTCTGATATAATCAGTAGTTTTTTTGTTGGGTGGATAGTCCTTATAGTTGGTGGTTTACAGGCCATGTTCGTGAGCTTTACTTGTCTGTGTTGTTTTGTTATCCCTTAGCTTGTAGCGAGCTGCGAACATTGGCATGTTCTTGTTCGTGAGCTTTACTTGTCTGTGTTGTTTTGTTATCCCTTAGCTAGTAGTGAGCTGCGAACATTGGCATGTTCTTGTTCGTGAGCTTTACTTGTCTGTGTTGTTTTGTTATCCCTTAGCTTGTAGCGAGCTGCGAACATTGGCATGTTCTTGTTCGTGAGCTTTACTTGTCTGTGTTGTTTTGTTATCCCTTAGCTTGTAGCGAGCTGCGAACATTGGCATGTTCTTGTTCACCTCAATAGTTCATGTTGTAACTCGTTTATTTTGTATTCGGTACTGAATGTTGAGAGCTCAGAGAAACGAGATGATTTAAGTATATGTGTATATGTGTATTTATATATCTATATCTATATCTATATCTATATATATATATATATATATATATATATATATATATATAGAGAGAGAGAGAGAGAGAGAGAGAGAGAGAGAGTGAATAAGGCGAGGTATAGAGAGATGTAGATACAGATAGATAAAGAGAGAGAGTGAGTGAAAAAGGCGAGAGAGAGAGAGAGCGATATACAGATACAGATAGAGAGTGAGAGAGAGAGAGATGCACACTGCTAAAAGGATTATGTAAATACAGTCCATGATGATAATGAATTTGACTCGTAAGACCAATCTGAGCAGAGAAACGTCTTCCACAGTCTGTGTACGGAAAATCAGAACTGTGCTATGTCGCGTGGTGTGGCATGTGTTCTTCAACGATGAGTCCTTAGCTTATCTTCAATCAGTATCTCTGTTGTCTGTATGCCGTGCTTAATGCTGTCCCTCCATGGCGTCCTGTTCCCATAATTTAAAATCGTTGCCCACAGTGGCGAGGGGTCACCTTCTCAGAACTGTAAGCAATCCTAGGCAACACACAACCCATATCGATCTATTGTTACTTATAATATCTAGGAAACACACATTCTAAAGACAAATGTAAACAAAGTATCAATAATATTTATCTCATAATTCAAAATAATAATTATTTTAACAAAAGTAATTATTATAATGGCTATCATTGACCTCAATGGAGGTTGGGGAAGTACAACTTGTTTCTTTGAGCGGACTAATCAAGAATTAAAACAAGACCTCATCTGATGCTGGCAAATCTGACAGTAGCGTAGCAGGCATTTAGGCTGATGTACTTGATAGAATGTGTTCTCTGTTTTTTTTAAAGCTGATGTACTTCATAGTATTTGTTGTCTGTTTTATTTTAACATGCATATCGCTCGGAGGTTTCATTTTTAGCAGTCAATTTCCATCACTGATGTAGTTAAGTTTTAGAAAGTTAAGATTAAACAACTTGTACAAGTCTATACCTAAACATGTTAGCCACATCCTACTTCTTGTATGTAAGTTCTATACGTCGGGTTTTCTGGGCGAATAAATCAATTACGTCGTCGTAGAACGGAGGTTTTGTTTTCAATTTTGAAATCAGTGTCTTTTCAGTAAATGTCAGTGATAGGGCAGAAAGTCTATTTTCACTCTGAGAATTGTGTAGGTAGGTCTTGACTCTTTTTAAAGTCTAAAATGACCGTTCACTGGGGGCACTTGTAACTGGGATGGTCACCACTTGTAGCTGGGATGGTCACCACTTGTAGCTGGGATGGTCACCACTTGTAGCTGGGATGGTCACCACTTAAAAAATGTGTATAGACATCCTTGCCAATGCTAGTTATCAGTTTGACTAACTCAACCTAGTTTCCTTTATCAGAAGACGCCCTAGATTCATCTAGTCCACGGAAAGAAAGCTTATTTTCTGCTAAACATGTAGGAGACATCAATGAGACGTCTTACATGATACATCAATGAGACGTCATACAGGGGACATCAATGAAACGTCTTACATGAGACATCAATACGACGTCTTACATGAGACATCAATGAGATGTCTTACATGATACATCAATGTGAAGTCTTACAGAAGACATCAATGACACGTCTTATAGGGGACATCAATGAGACGTTTCACATGGGACATCAATAAGATGGCTTACAGGAGACATCAATGAAACGTCTTTCAAGAGACATCCATCAGACGTCTTACATGAGACATCAATGAGGCGTCGTATAGGGGACATCAATGAGACGTCTTACAGGGGACATCAATGAGACGTCTTACAAGAGACATCAATGAGACGTCTTACAAGAGACATCGATGAAACGTCTTACAGGAGACATCAATGAGACGTCTTACAGGAGACATCAATAAAACGTCTTACATGAGACATCAATGAGACGTCTTATATAAGACATCAATGAGGCGTCTTATAAGGGACACCAATGAGACGTCTCACATGGGACATCAATAAGATGACTTACAGGAGACATCAATGACACGTCTTACAGGAGACATCAACAAAGAAAACTAGAATTTGAACTTCACAAAGTCAGCAATTTAGAATCAACAAAGAAAAATACGATGGGCTCGTTAGAAATAATAAGCACGTTGCAAGACGTCTCGTCTCATTGATGTCTCATGTAAGATTCTGAATTTCTGACTTAGTGAAGTTCATTTTCTAGTTTTCTTTGTTGATTCTGAATTGCTGACTTAATGAAGTTCATATTCTAGTTTTCTTTGTTGATTCTGAATTGCTGAGTTAGTGAAGTTCCTATTCTAGTTTTCTCAAACTGTTTTAGAGCTATGAGAGAAACAATGCGACTCTGATTGTCGTTTCTGTAAGTTGTGTAGAATATTTAAATCAGAAACTCAAGACTTGGTCCAAATATTGATCTCGCTAGAAAACAGAAGGCATGGCCAAATATACAATTTCGATAATTTTGTGCATCCACGCATCCAGCTGATTGCATCGTCATTTTCCTTTCATCAAATTTCGAGTACACATTTTTGTAATCGTCTTTAGCTTGGAAAGCAGCGGCTCAGATTAGTCCATTCTAAATAATATTCAATTGTTCTGTGAAATCCCTGGCACCTTAAGATTTAACGAATCTTCCACAACACAATTACATTATATCGCTCTCTCTCTCTCTCTCTCTCTCTGTCTCTCTCTCTCACTCTGTCTCTCACTCTCGCCCTGTCTCTCTCTCTCTGTCTGTCTGTCTGTCTCTCTCTCTCTCTCTCTCTCTCTCTCTAACGATATGGATGGCGACGACATTTTGCCTGAGTAAATAAATGATTGGAAATGGAACTAAAAATCAATTAATCTAGAATCATGATCTTTATCTTGATGACCCCTTCCTCAGCGTTGCTGATGGCCCCAAGCTCGTCTCTAGCGGACCATGTCTTGGACCACGGAAGTCCAGTGTGGGGTAAGTGGTTCTCTAGAGGCATCTCGGATGTTGCAGCGTACAGCAAGGGAGTCTGACCAACGCATTGTAGGTCTTCCCCACGGTCTCTTCTTATCTCGGGGGTACAAGAGTCGCTGTGCTCCATCGACCATCGTTTCGTCGCAACATGTGACCTACACATCTATGTTTTGCCTTGTCTACATGGATTACTGCATCCTTCTGATATAAGAAAGACGATTGTCGCTGGTGAAAATTTGAATAGAAAAATGAACCAAATGAGACGTGGTTAGATCAGGTCAGGTCATCCCGTAACGGGTGAGGTCGTTGGGGCACACATGAAGACATCCTCACAACTCCACGCCATCCCACTCTGTCAGATGCCGCTGCCTGTGACTTTTCTGGTCGGAGACTGGTCCATTCTTTTATGTTATCCTCCCATCTCTTTTTGGGCCGGCCTCTTCGTCGTCTGCCATGCACCTTCCCGTGGAGACCATTTTATCTCGATATGTGATCGTACCAAGTGAGTTTCCCTCTTTTGACAGTTGCCAAGAGATCTTCGAAAGGCCCTATTGCCGTTGTAATTCTATTTCGGATTTCCTCCTTTGTAACTCGATCTTTGTACGTGACGTTTAAAACTTTTCGGAAACATCTCAACTTCAAGGCCTGTATTCTTCGTTGAAGGTCAACTGTAACTTTCCATGTCTCACACGCATATAGATATATTGACAGGACCAGTGTACGCATTAATCTGATTTTCGTGCGTAGTGCTAACCGCTTATCTTGCCAGATTTTGTTAAGCCGTGCAAGCGCCGCTATTGTCTGTGCTATTCTGGCCAATACTTGACATGTTGATCCTTCATCACTGACAATCGACCCAAGAAATTTAAAACGGTCAACTACTTCGAGTTCCTGACCGTTAGTTTTTATCTTGCTGTTGAAGCCCGTATCGTTGTTGGTCATTAATTTTGTCTTTCCAGCGTTTATCTCCATACCATAGTCAAGAGCTGTTTCATCGAGCCTTATGACCCATTCCTGGAGTTCTGCTTCTGAACCCGCCACCCCGTCGATATCATCTGCAAAACGAAGGTTGGTAATCGTTCGGCCCCCTATCTTGACAGTACCAACGTGATCTTCAAGTGCCTCACTCATAATTCCTTCAAGGAATACATTGAAATGAGTTGGAGAGAGTGTACACCCCTGTCTCACACCAACTGATGTGCGAAACCAGTCTCCTCGCCTCCCATTCACAAGAACTGCACAAGACGCCTTGTTATACAAGTGTTCAAGAACCGTTATAATATTTCCGTTGATATTATACATCCTCGTGGTTGCCCAAAGCGCTTTATGCCATACCCTATCAAACGCCTTTTTTAAATCCACAAACACATGATAAAGTGTTTGCTGATGTTCTAGATATTTCTCGCTTAGAAGCCTTAAATTAAATACATGTTCTGTAGTGCTTCTTCCCTGTCTGAACCCTGCTTGCTCCTCGGCAATAATGTTCTCTGCTTGGGGTTTCAATCGGTCGAGGATTATTTTAAGCATGACCTTGCTAGGGTGGCTAATGAGGCTTATTGTTCTGTAATTTTGGCACAGCTTTAAGTTTCCAGACTTATGTAACGGTATAACTATTGATTTCGTCCATAAGTCCGGCCAGTTTCCTATCGCCCATATTTTGTTACAGATGTGTGTCAGGCCGTCCACCACTACATCTCCACCTGCCTGTAAGAGCTCTGCTGGTATATTGTCCACGCCGGCCGCCTTCCCTCTTCTCAATGTCTTTACCGCTGCAATTACCTCTTCCTTTGTTATCAATTAGTTATCCTCTATATTTGTTGGTGTTGGGGGGAATGTTTTCTCAGGTTTGTTTCGCCCTTCATAGTTGTATAGCTTGGAACAGTACTCTGTCCATCTTGCCAGATGTGAAGCCTGTCTAAATCTTCGTACCCGTTGGAGTCCAGGCAGCTCAATTTGAGAATCACTGTCACAGGGAGTATGTAGATTTATAATTTGCTCTTCAATTATAAGTAAAGCGTCGTGTGCACACTTGTTGACACGCTGCTGTCTGTGGATCAGAAAGGTAAGGGAATCCCAAATGGGAATTGTGAAATTAATCTGGAATGTTCGCTTAGTAGATCAAATGTGTACCCGTGTTTCTTCTTCTTTTCTTTTATCCTGTTATTCCTTTCAGCGTTTGGATATGATGAGATCTCTAGAACGATCCGTCTGTGTGACTTCCAGCGCCATGTTATGATGAGATCTCTAGAACGATCCGTCTGTGTGCCTTCCAGCGTCAGGTTAGGATGAGATCTCTAGAACGATCCGTCTGTGTGCCTTCCAGCGTCAGGTTATGATGAGATCTCTAGAACGATCCGTCTATGTGCCTTCCAGCGTCAGGTTTTGATGAGATCTCTAGAACGAGCCCGTCTGTGTGCCTCACGCACAGTAGCATTTACTGCTTCAGATATTTCTGTAAGCAATCTTTTTCTCTTTTCTTCTTATTCTCCTCTACCTCCTCCTACATCTCTTTCTTCTCTTGCCACATCTTCTCTTTTTCTTGCTGAGTCTTCTCAGACACCTTATCATATTCTTCTTCTGTCTCCCCCACACCAACTCCAACTCTTCATCAGACTCTTACTCCTATTCTTCTTCCTCCTCTTCTTCTTTCTCCTCTTCTTCTGTTTCTTCTTTTTCGTCTCCATTTTCTTCTTCTCCTTCTATAGTATATCCTCCTTCTCCTTAGACTTATGGGATGAGGACTAACGTCTAGTCAGGCACAACATACTGATCAGACATGTTAGTCAGGGTCAGGCACAACATACTGATCAGACATGTTAGTCAGGGTTAGGCACAACAAACTGATCAGACATGTTAGCTAGGGTCAGGTCAAACATTCTGATCAGACATGTTAGTCAGGGTCAGGCACAACATACTGGTCAAGACCTTCACCTCGGCTTCCTAATAGCCCTCCATGGAAACGGGCTGTTTTCATGGCAGCCTGACTAACGAGGTGAGGGATCGACGTGATCCTATAATAGTGAGCGACACGCAGATGAATCCCAGAATAGCACAGCCACCTGGAGGACATAGGTCCACCTTAATTAGCACGCTCGGGATGTAACGATAGCTACTGCAACTCGTCACGTAGCGTCCTTTTCAGGGGGCACATAAGAGTTAAAAAATGCAAAACAAAACTTCACCTCACACAAGGATCAGGTGACACACACGTACTGACCAAGACTCCACCTCACACAAGGATCAGGTGAAACACATACTGACCAAGACTCTTCTTCACAAAAGGATCAGGTGACACACATACTGACCAAGACTCCACCTCACACAAGGATCAGGTGATACACATACTGACCAAAACTCCATCTCACGTTGTCGTCGTTGTATCATGATAAAATGTTGTGTTACAATATCTAGGCAAACGAGGTAAGGACCGACACTGTGATCCCCATCGTGGTGAACCTACTAAGAAGCCTCACATTACACTACAGCAAGGAAGACCAACGTTTACGCTCTTCAGTACACTTCGGAAAATAAGAAGAGCCACTGTAACCTGCTACCAATAAAACGTCGTCAAGAGTGAAAAGCTAAGCACGAGTAGCTTCACACAAAAACAACTTCTTGTTTTATGTTGTTTTGTTTTGTTTATTTGTTTTTGTTTGTAATCTTGTTTAAAATTTGATTTCAAATGGTTTGAAGAAAACATGAAGGCTCTGTCGTGTTTATAGCTTCCTCAGCACGAACTTATACACCGGTTATTCCACAGCGGGTCTCCAGACTGGATGTGCTGACAGATTTGGATGGTTGTTTAGTTATTGATCCAGCGGCCTATGGGCTCCTGCTCTTTGGCCCATATAAACATTTGGTTGGTTATTGATCCAGCGGCCTATGTGCTCCTGCCCTAGGGCCCATATACATATTTGGTTGGTTATTGATCCAGCGGCATATGGGCTCCAGCCCTTTGACTTATATACATATTTAGGTTAGGTGAATTGATTCCCGTTGGAACAAACTCTAGTCAGGTCGCCAGATGTTGAATAAGTTGGAACAAACTAGCCAGGTCGCCAGATGTTCAATAAGTTGGAACAAACTCTAGCCAGGTCGCCAGATGTTGTACAAGTTGGAACAAACTCTAGCCAGGTCGCCAGATGTTGTATAAGTTTGAACAAACTCTAGTCAGATCACCAGATGTTGCATAAGTTGGAATAAACCCTAGTCAGGCCGGCAGATGTTGTATAAGTTGGAACAAACTCTAACCCGGTCGCCAGATGTTCTATAAGTTGGAACACACTCTAGTCAGGTCGCCATATGTTCTTTAAGTTGGAACAAACTCTAGCCAGGTCGCCAGATGTTGTACAAGTTGGAACAAACTCTAGCCAGGTCGCCAGATGTTCTATAAGTTGGTATAAACTCTAGCCAGATCACCAGATGTTGTATAAGTTGGAATAAACTCTAACCAGGTCGCCAGATGGTCTATAAGTTAAAATAAAACTCTAGCCAGGTCGCCAGATGTTGTATAAGTTGAAACAAACTCTAGTCAGGTCGCCAGATGTTGTATAAGTTGAAACAAACTCTAGTCAGGTCGCCAGATGTTGTATAAGGTGGAAACATTTCTAACCAGGTCTACAGTTGTTGTATAAGTTGGAACAAACTCTAGCCAGATCGCCAGATGTTGCATAAGTTGGAATAAACCCTAGTCAGGCCGGCAGATGTTGTATAAGGTGGAACAAACTTTAGTCAGGTCGCCAGATGTTGTATAAGTTGGAACAAACTCTAGTCAGGTCGCCAGATGTTCAATAAGTCGTAACAAGTTCTAGTCAGGTAAAGAAAGTTGTTGCAGAACACTCGTCAGCATAAACCGGCATGCGTTAAAGATATCAGCTGGCTGTTTGGTCTTGATGGCGAAGTATGAGCAGAGACGGATTTGTGTGAGGTTGAAGGAGAGGAAAGAAGCGAGTCCTGGCAAGGTTATGTCTCTCCAGAGCTCAACAAAGACCTCAGATAGCATAGTTTGTGAAAAAGTCCATTACTATAATGCTGAATTAAACCTGTAATGATAATTTTGTATAATTAGTCCCAGAGCAAACGCATGTGTTCTAGTAGAAGTCAAGTCTTAAGTTATCATCAGCAAAACTCGGGTCAAGTCTTAAGTCATCATCAGCAAAACTCGGGTCAAGTCTTAAGTCATCATCAGTAAAACTCGAGTCAAGTCTTAAGTCATCATCAGCAAAACTTTAGTCAAGTCTTAAGTCATCATCAGCAAAAGCCGAGTCAAGTCTTAAAACTCGAGTCAAGTCTTAATTCATCTTCAGCAAAACTCGAGTCAAGTCTTAAGCCATCATCAGCAAAACTCGAGTCAAGTCTTAAGTCATCATCAGCAAAACTCGAGTCAAGTCATCTTAATAAAAGTATCGTCACACCACAAGTCAAGTCTAAATCGCAAGTCGTGTCTGAAGTCTTCATGTACCCATACATGTCAAGTCCTTTTAAGTCTTGTCTTCATTTATCGTGACAAATCAAGACTCCAGCCAAGTCCATCTAGGTAAAAAGAGTTCGAAGTCGTCGGTCATCAAGTCAAGTTTCAAGTCAAGTTATTCTAAAGTCTTCTAAGTCATAAATGCAATCCCAAGTAGGTACGACAGCGATGATTCCACAGAATAGTATTCCCCACGACTCTCTTCACAAATTTCCATATATCATGGGCCCTACTTGACTCTTTACAGGCCCCTAGATATTCGTGAACTCCCATTTGACACTTCACAAAACCCCATTCTGATCATGGACACCCGGCCGTTAACCACTATCACACAAGACTACAGTGGCCCTAAACCAAGCCATGATACAACAATGCACGTTAATCCTTGTTGTCAAACACAGAAGGCTCAAGTATGAACCACGAAGTGGGGTAGTCAAGCGGAACCGCTATGACCTGAACACGGACCTTGGGTTTTGTCTGGGGCCGGTATGTATGGCCATTGTGTATGTTTATTAGTTCTGTCTGGGGTGTGAGATAATGTCTTTTTTTTATCTACACAGAACACATATTAAAAGAGATAGAGGAGTTGTCATCGGAGTAGTGATAATGAATAACCTACGATATGCGAATGATACAGTTTTCATGGCTTAAAGTGAGATGGAATTACAGGAGCTTGTCACAACAATATACACAAAAAGTCAAGAGTTTGGATTAGAAACAAACATAAAGAAAACAAAGACTATGATACTTGGAGAAAGTGACAAGAAACCATGTATGCAGATACAAATACAAAATCAGCTACCTAAACAGGTACATAGTTTCTCCTATCTAGGTCATATAATAACGGAAAAAGGAAGCTGAGAAAAAGTAATCAGAAAGAGAATAAGTATGGCCAAGATGGTATTCAGCAGCATGCGACACATACTGACATCCAAACAGATAAATCATAAAATGGAAATGAGAATTGTCAGGTGTTATGTGTACTCATCACTAATTTATGGCCCACAAACATGAACAATGAATAACAAGTTAGAAAATAGTATTGAAGCCCTGGAAATGTGGGTATATAGACGATTGGTTCGCATTTCTCGGAAAGAGAAGAAAACAATTTGGAGGTATTGTAAAAGTTGGGGTTGAAAAGGGAATTACTGACCGAAATCAGGGTTTGACAGTTACGTTATGTTGGTCATATAACAAGACTTACCTCCTTGTTTAAGACCATACTAGAGAGTAGGGTGGAAGACAATTTGAAAAGGCAGTTTTAAGTGAGGGGATAACATCAGAAGATGGACTGGAAAAAGCCTCTCAGATTGCACCTTTACTTAACTTAACTTAACTTAACTTAACTTAACTTAACTTAACTTAACTTAACGTCTTTATACTGGTTTAGAAGACCCTGCAGAGTCTGTATACAACCAGTTACACTTACATCACCTTGCTCTAAAAGCCATGCGCATCCAGTTTATTCTTAAATGCCTTAACTGTCCCTGCCTCCACTACCTCCCCTGGCAATGCATTCCAAGCAGACACCACTCTCTGACTAAAAAAATATTTCCTAATATCTAATCTCTCTTTAGTCAGCTTGTAGCTATGCCCTCGTGTTATTGTGGGTGGCTGTATTTTAAAAAAAAATTAGTTATAATCGAATTTATCCGTTCGCTTATCAAAGCCAGATACATGACCAAATGGGAAACCGAACATACTGGTTACACCAAAAACGATGCCTATTACCAGTTGAACCGAAGAGAGCAGGTCGTTGTCTTCAGACTTCGCACTGGCCACAATAGACTGAGGTACCACCTATTCAACAAATTGAAGATAGGGTGTACCGACGAATGCCCGTGCGGTACTGGTAAAATGACCGCTGAACATCTGCTGCAGAACTGCCCGACATACGAGGATCAGAGAGAGCAGATGTGGCCATCACCAGTGGAACTGCAAGACAAGCTCTATGGCAGTGGCGACAGCCTCAGGATGACCGCCGCTTTTTTCGAAAAAAATAATGGTTACTGTCTGACTGCGTACGCAGAAGAAGAAGAAGAAGAAGAATTTATCCGTTCCTCTGATCATCTTATAAGCCTGTATTAAGTCACCACGAATTCTTCTCTCTTCGAGACACTGTAGGCCGGTTTTTCTGAGTCGTTCCTCATAACTGTAAATCTGGAATCCCACTATCATTGTTGTCGCTCTTTTTTGTATTCTTTCCAGCATGTTTATATCCCCTCTACGATAAGGACTCCACACCTGTACAAATTTCTCCAATCTAGGTCTAACTAAAGCTTTATACAGTTTGACGATCACTTCCTTGCTCCTATGTTTAATATTTCTTTTTATCATACCTAACATTGCATTTGTCTTTTTCACTGCTACCTTAACTTGCTCACTCACCTTTCCTGTATAATCTATTATAACCCATAGGTCCCTTTCTTATCTGTCTTTCTAATATTGTTTTCTCCCATTCTGTAATTATGTTCCACATTGGATCTACCCATGTGGATGACTGTACATTTATCTACATTAAACTCCCTTTGCCAGCTCACAGACCATTCTCGAAATTTATCTAAATCCGACATCAATAAATCCACTTCCGCTTTAGATGAGACACTACTGCATAGTTTTGTGTCATCAGCAAATTTTGCAAGCATGAATCCCATATCAATGTCCAAATCATTTATATATATCAAGAACATAAAGTGAGCTGAAGATCGATTGCAGCCGACCTTTGATGCGGAGATGGCACTTGAACTGAATCGATTTGGTTTAATCATTTTGTCTATCAATGGAGGAAGATTATCGGAAGCCCATGTGTACATTAGAGAATAGAATAGGACTACTGACAAGAGCGAGAACAATCTATGGAGGCATACATCGCCCTCAAAGCCGCCACGGCGAAATACAAATACACTCTCAAGCAAACAGCAAGAAAAAGCTGGAAAAACAAAACAGAAAGCCTAAACCTGGACAAAGACGGGAACAAGCTATGGAAGCTAGTCAGAGCCATGAACGACGAAACCCCGTCAAACAAACAAATTACCATCAAGCAGGGCGAAAACTTGCTCACCGGTAAGAAAGCCGCAAACGCTTTTGTCGATCACTATGCCAGAGCAAACCACATCGAGGTCCCTGCAGAAAGGCATACAGACATTAGCGAAGAGCTAAAGGGGCACGACAACATCAATACGGCACCTGAAGAGCACATGATGGCCAAATTAACAATGAGCGAAATGGAAGAGGCTATGAGAACATTACAGAAAAGGAAATCTCCCGGAAAAGACGGGATAACAAACGAAATGCTGATGGGGCTGGGCCAAACAGCGAAGAGGAAACTGCTATCAGTCCTGAACCAAAGCTGGAAAAGGGGAATTGTACCCCAGGCATGGAAAGACGCAGTACTGGTACCAGTACCAAAAACAGGAAAGGACAAAACAGATCCAAAAGGATACAGGCCCATCAGCCTACTGAGCTGTGTCGACAAGCTGATGGAACGGATGATAAACACCAGACTGATGTGGCATCTGGAAGAAAAACGAATACTAATTCCACAGCAAGCCGGCTTTAGACAGCACAGATCCACTGAGGACCAGGTCATCCTCATAGCCCAGGAAATAGAAGATGCCTACCAGGCACAGAAACACACAGTAGCTGTTTGGGTGGATCTGGAAAAGGCATTTGACAAAGTCTGGAAAGACGGACAAAGAGTCAAGCAAAGAAGAAGTGATGTTTGTGGGAAAATGTACAAGTGGATCAACCACTACCTCAAACAAAGAACGGCCAGAGTCCAAGTACAAGGGCAAATGAGCAAAAAGGTGACACTCGAGCAGGGAGTACCCCAAGGGGGAGTACTTTCACCAACACTCTTCCTGGTACATATAAACGACATTACAGAGAATATACCAAGGAGAGTCCATAGCTCAATGTTTGCAGACGATCTGGCTATGTGGACCTCTGAAAAGAATCTCACCATAGCCAGAAATCGGAAGCAGCAGGCCCTAACATCGCTGGAAGAGTGGGTGAACTCATGGCTGGTCAAAATAAACGAGGAGAAAACTACACGCACAATATTCTCGCTTTCAATAAAACCCCAAAAATACCAAATTAAGTTTAAATGGCAATATCCTGCAGCCAAACGACAATCCAACCTATCTGGGAGTCACATTTGATCGGCGCATGACATGGAAAAGTCAGATCGAGAGAAATCGAATGAGAGCCAGAGAAAGAATGGCAATCATGAGGAAACTTGCTGGCACAAGCTGGGGAGCAGACGAAGGCATACTAAAGAAACTGTACACTGGAAGAGTGAGACCAGTTCTCGAGTATGGCATTGCGGCATGGACAACAGCAGCAAAGGCGAACTTCGATAAAGTTAGCAAACTTCAAAACCAAGCCATGAGAGTTATAACAGGAGGCATGAAGTCAACGCCAACTGTAGAACTTGAAAAGATTACAAAAGATTACAATCCATGACCGATAGAAGAGACTACAGAGCCCAGCTGCAGTCAAAGAAACTCCGAAGACTGACTGACCATCCAAAGTACCAGAGACTAAACAATTTGGGAAATGGGAAACTAAAGCGGAGAAACTTTGCAGAAATTGAAAAAGCAAAGATGCACCAAGATCCCATAAACGCACTAACAACACCAAAACCCATCACTACTGTATGAAAACCTACCTGGAGGCAGGATATATTTCCAGAGGTGGTAGAAAATATACCAGGTATTGGAAACAAAAACTGCCAGACTGAAAAAGAAAGGAGAGATACTACCCTAAGCTTTATATCGTAAAGCTACCCAAGCATGGACTGGACCCATGCATACACCGACGGTTCTGTAACAAACACTACACAGAACGGAGGGGCAGGAGCATAACTGAACCTACCAAATGGCAGACAAATAACACTGTCATTCGCTACTGGTAAGTACACAAGCTATTTCAGAGCGGAGGCAGAGGCACTGAGTGCGGCAGTGGAAGAAATGGTGACACATAAAGAAAATGAAAGCCATATAGTCCTGCTTACAGATGCTCTCGCCGTAGTCACAGCGCTAAAAAGCCAGAAAAATACTGAGCTTAATGACTTAAGAGCAGCACTCTGCAAACTGTGCCAGCAGTCCGCACCAAAAAGGGTAGTGGTACAGTGGGTCCCATCACACTGCAACATCCAAGGCAACGAGGAGGCAGACAGACTGGCAAAAGAAGGTGCAAGACTACCACAAACAGATACTAGTATGACGTACGAAGAGTCAAAACGGCTTATCAAAGCCAGATACATGACCAAATGGGAAACCGAACATACTGGTTACACCAAAAACGATGCCTATTACCAGTTGAACCGAAGAGAGCAGGTCGTTGTCTTCAGACTTCGCACTGGCCACAATAGACTGAGGTACCACCTATTCAACAAATTGAAGATAGGTGGTACCGACGAATGCCCGTGCGGTACCGGTAAAATGACCGCTGAACATCTGCTGCAGAACTGCCCGACATACGAGGATCAGAGAGAGCAGATGTGGCCACTACCAGTGGAACTGCAAGACAAGCTCTATGGCAGTGGCGACAGCCTCAGGATGACCGCCGCTTTTTTCGAAAAAATAATGGTTACTGTCTGACTGCGTACGAAGAAGAAGAAGAAGAAGGACTACTGACACACTGAAAGTTTGAGGTAAGAAGAGATTTAGGGTGGAATGGTACCCTTTTTGATACCACTGAGTCCTTTCAAACATGTCGTGAAAGTCACTAAAGAAGGTCGTGCATGGGATAACAACATCATTATGTAAAGCCACTACTGCTGAATCCTGCCAGTGGTTGGATAAAGATTTCTTGTAAATAGACCGACTCTAGCGATGTCCTAGAGCTTTCGTTAAAGGTTTCTTGTAAAGAGACCGAATCTAGCGATGTTCTAGAACTTTCGTTAAAGGTTTCTTGTAAAGAGACCGAATCTAGCGATGTCCTAGAGCTTTCGTTAAAGGATTTTTGGAAAGAGACCGAGTCTAGCGATGTCCTGGAGCATTCATTAAAGGTTTCTTGTACAGAGACCGACTTTAGCGATGTCCTGGAGCTTTCATGAAAGGTTTCTTGTAAAGAGACCGACTCTAGTGATGTCCTGGAGCTTTCATGAAAAGTTTCTTGTAAAGAGACCGACTCTAGCGATGTCCTGGTGCTTGTAAAGAGACCGACTCTAGCGATGTCCTGGAGCTTTCATTTGGAGCAGAACAGTGAAACAATAAATGGCGCTGACAGCATGCTACAAGAAGCGACAATAGTACAGTCTAACCATGACCTACTGTAGATTACAGATGGCCATAGTCAAGCCCTTCTATAGTACAAGACTTCAACAAGTGTATCTTTGCATACCCCGTTATTCACACCAGCAAGAAGCCCGCTCAGTTTGGTGCAGTCATGTTGGTTTAATGAACATTTCTGCCAAAAATACTCCATGCATGATTCCCAATTCTTCTTCGCCATTATCGTGCAGTGGTGGACTGGTCGTCTCCAAGAAAATCTGTATCGTGCTTTTTTCTGCACTTCTTTCCATCTTTTCACAATTTCCGTCTATAATTTTTCCAACGACATCTTATTCTCTAACCATCCATTGTATCGTTAGAGCAACGGTCATTATACTCTTTTGGTGTGGTCAATGTTGGGTCTGGGCTCAAAGTCTCGCCTACATCAAATGGATGTTGATGCGAATCTGCAGTCTCTCCCATCCAGGGTGCAGTGATCGCCGGTGAAGCTACTGACCTGCTGACAGCAAACCTCTAGCACGGGGCCTCTACTGCACAAGCGTGTCCATTGCAACACCTTCTCATGGGTGGAACTGTTGTTCACTGAGTTTCCTTTGGTGATCACTGAGTAACTGACGGTTCAACCAGACGAGTAGCAGTTTGAGGTCCCTTAAGGCGAGAAGCAGTTTGGGGCCCCTTAAGGCGAGGAGCAGTTTGATGCCCCCTTAGGAGAGGAGCAGTTTTGGGTCCTTTAAGGCGAGGAGCAGTTTGAGGTCCCATAAGGCGATGAGCTGTTTAGGGCCCCTTAGGGTGTCGAGCAAATTATGACCTCTTAAGGCGATGAGCAGTTTGGGGACCGTTTAGGCCAGGAGCATTTGGGGACCCTTAGGGCGAGGAGCAGTTTGGGGCCCCTTTAGGCGAGGAGCAGTTTGGGGACCCTTAGGGCGAGGAGCAGTTTGGGGCCCCTTTAGGCGAGGAGCAGTTTGGGGACCCTTAAGGCGAGGAGCAGCTTGGGGCCCATTAAAAGGACAACGCAGCACCCAGCGGCGAGTGGAATGTGCACTGACTGTTACAAACCCAAACCCCACCAATGGGTTAAATGGTCGTCTCATCTGTCGTCTGCTGAGCTACACAACTTTGATTTACCTAACCTACGAGAACCCTACAAAGGATCCCATTAGGGTAGAGGTACCCAGAGAAGATCGGGGCTAAGTCCTATGTCCCATAATGGTAGAGGTACCCAGAGAGGATAGGGGTCAAGTCATACGTCCCATAATGGTAGAGGTACCCAGAGAAGATAAGTGTCAAGTCCTATGTCCCATAATTCTAGAGGTACCCAGAGAGGATCGGGGCCAAGTCCTTCGTCCAATAATGCTAGAGGTACCAAAACAGGATCGGGGCCAAGTCCTACGTCCCAGAGAGCACCGGTTGATCTGACGTTGCTCATGTCAACGCACTGCGCTCTGACTCTAGGGATGGGGAGGGGGGGGGGGGCAAATCTAATCGAATTCATTATAAGAGAAGAGCCGTTGTGATGTGGAGGGGTGGTTGGGCAGTCGTGAACGGATAGGGGGCAGGAGGTGACACATTCACGGGGAAAAGGGCTGAACACTGAATAAAGAAATGTGATCTGTAACTAGAGCAACTGTATCCAGCCGGGAATGTACTCTGTGAACACACCTGAAATCCCACTTCAGCCCCATCGGCACGGCGAATCTCTCGATGACCAAGGACGGAAGTGGCTAAGCCAAATACATCTACGCCTCACGGAGAAACACTCACCCAACCTGCTTATTGGGAGAAAGACGTCTGCAGCAAGATAACCCAACATTCCAATGCCAGAAAACCATGAACATTATTCCAACGAGCTCGAGCGTCGCCTCGGTTATCAAGGCCCGAGCAACAGAGATACCGCCTCCGCTCTGTGCGAGAAGTCAGCGAGAGGGAACATCAACATTCTACAGCTTAATATTGCCGGAGTACAAAACAGGGTTCCTGAACTGATTAAAATACTACATGACCATCAAATCCACATAGCCCTCCTCCAGGAAACGATACTACCACAGAGACAAATTAATATCACAGGCTACACGCAGCGTAAGTGCGAATGCAACAAATGCCGTGGCATTATGACCCTGGTCAGAAATGATACGCATACCATTGTAACCAACAATCCTGTAGAGGATATTGACCCTTAAACAATAAAGTTATGGGGGATAGATAGAATTACATACACACTACATAACATTTGCTGTGCTTACCTGGATTTGAGCCTGTATCAAAGAAAACAGTATTGGTGGAAGATTTAAATGCCCATATGAAAAATCTTGGATTCCATCAGTTTTATAAAAGAGGCCTGGAGATCGAAGAGCTGAGTAATGGCACCATCCTTACACTACTCTACAATCTGGAAACCACGCCAATTCATTTGGTACTCATGGTACTACCAGCCGGCCAGATCTGACACTTGTGATGGCTTACTTGGGAGAAAATAACTTCACTAAAGTCTTGGGAAATGTTAGACGAAATCATCGTCCTATCCTAACAATGATTGAAACCCCACATAGGGATAGGATTGTTCTAGACAAACAATCATGGCATTTCAGGAAGGCTGGCGGCGATCGATATGTTCAGGAAACTGTTGATGGGTTTAGTCAAATAAGTAAAAATGATGACACCAATACAGCTTTGAAACATATATATGCCACCATCTTAACAGCTGCAAAGGAAAGCATCCCACAGGACACGTAAATGAAATTTAAACCGTACCGGAAGCCAGAGCTGGCTACAGCCGTCAAAGAGAGAGAGGAAAAGCCAGAAACCCAGAGCCGGCTGCAGCCGTTAAAGAGAGAAGAAAGACCAGGAACCCAGAGCTGGCTGCAGCCGTTAAAGAGAGAAGAAAGACCAGGAACCCAGAGCTGGCTGCAGCCGTTAAAGAGAGAAGAAAGACCAGGAACCCAGAGCTGGCTGCAGCCGTTAAAGAGAGAAGAAAGACCAGGAACCCAGAGCTGGCTGCAGCCGTTAAAGAGAGAAGAAAGACCAGGAACCCAGAGCTGGCTGCAGCCGTTAAAGAGAGAAGAAAGACCAGGAACCCAGAGCTGGCTGCAGCCGTTAAAGAGAGAAGAAAGACCAGGAACCCAGAGCTGGCTGCAGCCGTTAAAGAGAGAAGAAAGACCAGGAACCCAGAGCTGGCTGCAGCCGTTAAAGAGAGAAGAAAGACCAGGAACCCAGAGCTGGCTGCAGCCGTTAAAGAGAGAAGAAAGACCAGGAACCCAGAGCTGGCTGCAGCCGTCAAAGAGAGAGAGGAAAAGCCAGAAACCCAGAGCCGGCGGCAGCCGTTAAAGAGAGAAGAAAGACCAGGAACCCAAAGCTGGCTGCAGCCGTTAAAGAGAGAAGAACGACCAGGAACACAGAGCTGGCTGCAGCCGTCAAAGAGAGAGAGGAAAAGCCAGAAACCCAGAGCTGGCTGCAGCCGTTAAAGAGAGAAGAACGACCAGGAACCCAGAGCTGGCTGCAGCCGGCAAAGAGAGAAGAAAGACCAGGAACCCAGAGCTGGCTGCAGCCGTTAATTAGAGAAGAAAGGCCAGGTAGAATTATGTCAACAACAAAAATAGAGTACATTAACTGAATGGAAAAATAAAGATGTATCACTCAAAAAGCAAGCGGGAGACTTTGAGAGAAAATTGTAGAAAGCAGGGTAAACAAGGACAGGGAGTAATTCGTGAAGGCTGCCGAGTAGCCTTAAATGGAGCAAGAGAGGGTCAAACACAACACCACTGACAGACGAAATAGTATCAAACACCAAGAAAGCTGAGATGTGTACCACATTTTTCGCGAGTTAAAAAAGCACAACCAAGAAATCTACTAGATAAGCATTTTTGAAGGAATCCTTTAACATCGATTCAACCAACATAGCGGCCTTCAAACATTACTTCAATCCACATGAACTGTTGATGAAAAATAAAGCACTAGGACCAAATAAAGTTTAAAACGGGATGATAAACAAATTAGGACCAAAGGCAAAGAGAAACTTTTTATGATTTATCGGCAGAACATGGGACGAAGGACAGTTACCATCAAGTTGGCTATCAGCAACCATTAAATCCGTACTGAAGAAAATGAAACAACCAAGAACACTTGGAAGCTATAGACATGTGTCGCTCATCTCATGTTTAGGTAGACTGGTCGAACGAATGCTAAACAAGACTATACTGGAAAGCAATAACCTCAATGAAAGAAACCAGTCAGGGTTCAGGGTGGACATCGCACGGATGATCCACTCTTTAGGTTTACACATCATGTGATAGATAAGATTCCAAGACGGAAATAGCATATTAGCAGTGTTCATTGATTTACAGCAGGCATATGCCAGGATATGGAGGACCTGCCTTTTGATGAAAATGAGAAAAATGGGAACCGAAGAAAATATTCTAAGAAGCACTGCCGATATTGACAATAAACTGTACAGAGTTATGAAACAGCTGATGAAGACGTGTATTTATATAAGAATGGCAATTAGCTGACAAGACCAAGCTTGCTCAGCAGCTATGGGATAACAACAACAACAACAACAGCAACAACATACTCATTTAGTATGGTTACTGTTTAAAGACCAAGAAAGCTTTGAACTTTGACCTTCAAACTTTCAAACATATACAAATTCTTCTATTTAAGAAATCCATTTATTTTCGTATGTAGGGCTGTTCTCTTTCAGACGATGTTTCTTTAAAAGAGTTTAGTACAGAATAAAGGGATCAAGATGCTGAGCAGAACATGAGGTGTAGCGGTCAGCGACCCAAACCTGACTGTTAGCGTTGGGCCAGCGACTCAGAAATGCCGAAACCCTTCTCCACCTCTACGTGGTGACCCTGGATAACATGGTAGACTGACGAAGGAAAAGAGATCGAAGAGGGAAGGCTAACCCGGTTCCAAAAGACTAAATGCTCAAGTCGAATGTGCTGGACCGAAAGGTGCAAATATTGCATTCAAGCTGTAAACTACGACACAACGCATTCAGTTGTCTGGACTACATTCTGATACTTTTGAAAACGCTTTTCAGGGCTTGGCAATGGACGTGAGAGAACGGACTAAGAAAAAGCAGAAGAAGAAGAAGAAGAAGAAGAAGAAGAAGAAGAAGAAGAAGAAGAACAACAACAACAACAACAATAACAAAAACAACAACAATAACAAGAAGAACACGAAAAAGAAAACAAAAAATAATAAAAACAACTCTGTTCTACATTTCTTCACATTAAAACTATGTTAGACGAAAAAGTCCGTAATTAAGAGTTGTAGCACCATCATAATGTATGTCTTCGTGAACCACTAGCAACAGTTAATATAACTATAAATTGTACGATAACAACCGCCACCAACGGAACAACTATCAAGTGATCAACGTACAACAAGAATAAAGTACTGATTAATTGGAAAATAATTTCTCACCAACAATCCCAGCCAAGGAAAGTAGAGATAAAAAAACCTGAAATGCGTTGATAACTTTGTAAAAAACCTGACTGGTTTGTGATTGATCGATGCTTACATTCTATCGACATGGGTGTACCTCGAACGGGAGACATGAATATACTTGACTTGGTTTCTTCGTGTTAATCCAGTGCCCTGGGCATCATCTCTTGATAGATTTTTATAGCAAAAGAAAACGTATTTTACAATTTCGGTTTTGCACATTTATTTCACGATTAATCGATTTCTTCCTTCAAAATAAACCATGTTTTTATTTTGGAAAAGCCTGTACATGACCTTTGATATGGTGCATGATGATGATATATATTGTTGTCCAAACTGCATTAACCCTGATCGCACGATAACACGTCAATCATATCTCTGCTCTCATAAAAACGGTTTCACAGACAAGATGCGAAGGGTCGTGAATGTAATTCTCCAGAGTAAAACTGTGTCCTTTTTCTAACGATGATTGTTGATGACATCAATGTAATTTCTGATGATGTTTGTTGATGACATCAATGTAATTTATAATGATGTGTGCTGTAAATCCCCGTGTAATTACTTATGACGTGTGCTGCAGATCTACCTGTAATTTATAATGCAATTCGCTAGAGATTTACCTGAATTTCTAATGACATTCGCTGTAGATCTACCTCTAATGATGTGTGTTGTGTTTTTCAAGATATGTATCTGTTGTCTGAGTTTGGACTAATTTTCTTATTAAAATATTATGCTCTCCATCATGCCCTCCATCATACTCTCCAGCATGCTCTCTATCATGAAACAAGTACCAATCCCCTCCCACCTCACTCCCTCCATCAACACCGGATTGCTTATCTGGTATGTCAAATATAATTCATGTCTAACGACATTAGATGTATCTCTAACGACATTGGATATATCTCTAACGACATTGGATGCATATCTAACGACAATGGATGTATCTCTAACGACATTGGATGTATCCCTAACGACATTGGATGTATCTCTAACGCCATTGGATGGATCTATAATGAACATCATCAATACATGTTTGCTGTAAATGAAACGCATCTCCTGTATCTCACGCAGAACCACATTTCTCATTATTTTGTTTTTCCTGATTTCATGTTATTCCCATTCCCTGGACTGGTACCCGAGTTAAAAAAGTAGTACCACTGTAACCTCCCAATCCAACTAAAGAATGTTTTGCTTGAGGCTAGCAACTTCATTATGGAAACCAATTGCTAACTAAAACTGTCACTTTAAATTGTTGAATTCAGGTTACCCGTACATGGTACAGATGCAGTTGTGACTGTATGCTCCGCTTGAAGCCTCATCATGATAGCTAGACAATTCTGAATTTTAGCGTTACAAGATTCATGTAAGGGACACAATCCACGACATTCTGTGAAATACAAGACCTGAAAACCACAAACGAGCTGTCTCCTCACCTCAACATATCTCTTACAATGTTACTTATGTGAGTCTGAGTTAGGAAATGTTATTTGGGATAATGGGTGGTCACACTGGAGACAGTGGGCCAAAGACTATTGGTTGCTTTGGTGCCAGTGAGTATCATACTATTTGTAAGTAAGGAGACAGTGAGTCAAAGTCAGTTTGTAGGTAATTAGACAGTGACAGCTCACAATTTTGTAACAATGATGACAATGAGTCATTTATAATTTGTTACAATGGAGTCAGCGAGTCACTTGCAATTTAAAACAGTGGAGATAGTGAAATGCAGACAGTTTGTAACAATTGAAAACTTGAGTCACAGACAATGTGTAACAATGGAGACAGTGAGTCACAGGTAATTTGAAACAATGGCAACAGTGAGTCACAGGTAATTTGTAACAATGGAAACAGTGAGTCACAGACAATTTGTAACAGTGAAGAAATAGAGTCACAGACAGTTTATACATACGGAGTCGGTGACTCACAGACACTTTGTAAGAAGTGGAGAAAGAGCTGGAGTCATTGAGTAACAAACATTTGGTAAAACTGAAAAAAAAATGTCAAAGACAATTGGTAAAACTGGAGATAGTAAGTCAAAGACAAATAGTAAAACTGGAGATAGTAAGTCAAAGACAATTGGTAAAACTGGAGATAGTAAGTCAAAGACAATTGGTAAAACTGGAGATACCAAGTCAAAGACAAATAGTAAAACTGGAGATAGTAAGTCAAAGACAATTGGTAAAACTGGAGATAGTAAGTCAAAGACAAATAGTAAAACTGGAGATACTAAGTCAAAGACAATTGGTAAAACTGGAGATAGTAAGTCAAAGACAAATAGCAAAACTGGAGATAGTAAGTCAAAGACAAATAGTAAAACTGGAGATAGTAAGTCAAAGACAAATAGTAAAACTGGAGATAATAAGTCAAAGACAATTGGTAAAACTGGAGATAGTAAGTCAAAGACAAATAGTAAAACTGGAGATACTAAGTCAAAGACAAATAGTAAGACTGGAGATAGTAAGTCAAAAACAATTGGTAAAACTGGAGATAGTAAGTCAAAGACAATTGGTAAAACTGGAGATAGTAAGTCAAAGACAATTGGTAAAACTGGAGATACTAAGACAAAGACAATTGGTAAAACTGAAATACTTCTTCTTCTTCTTCTTCTGCGTACACAGTCAGACAGTAACCATTATTTTCTCGAAAAAAGCGGCGGTCATCCTGAGACTCTCGCCACTACCATAGAGCTTGTCTTGCAGTTCCACTGGCAATGGCCACATCTGCTCTCTCTGATCCTCGTATGTCGGGCAGTTCTGCAGCAGATGTTCAGTGGTCATTTTACCAGTACCGCACGGGCATTCGTCGGTACACCCTATCTTCAATTTGTTGAATAGGTAGTACCTCAGTCTATTGTGGCCAGTGCGAAGTCTGAAGACAACGACCTGCTCTCTTCGGTTCAACTGGTAATAGGCATCGTTTTTGGTGTAACCAGTATGTTCGGTTTCCCATTTAGTCATGTACCTGGCTTTGATAAGCCGTTTTGACTCTTCGTACGTTATACTGGTATCTGTTTGTGGTAGCCTTGCACCTTCTTTTGACAGTCTGTCTGCCTCCTCGTTGCCTTGGATGTTGCAGTGTGACGGAACCCACTGTACCACTACCCTTTTTGGTGCGGACAGCTGGCACAGTTTGCAGAGTGCTGCTCTTAAGTCATTAAGCTCAGTGTTTTTCTGGCTTTTTAGCGCTGTGACTACGGCGAGAGCATCTGTCAGCAAGACTATGTGGCTCACGTTTTCACTGTGTGTTGCCATTTCTTCCACTGCCGCCCTCAGTGCCTCTGCCTCCGCTCTGAAATTGCTTGTGTACTTACCAGTAGCGAGTGACAGTGTTATTTTTCTGCCATTTGGTAGGTTCAGGAATGCTCCTGCCCCTCCGTTCTGTGTAGCGTTTGTTACAGAACCGTCGGTGTATGCATGGGTCCAGTCCATGCTTGGGTAGCTTTTCGTTATGAAGCTTAGGGTAGTGTCTCTCCTTTCTTTTTCGGTCTGGCAGTTTTTGTTTGCAATACCTGGTATATTTTCTACCACCTCTGGAAATATATCCTGCCTCCAAGTAGGTTTTCGTACAGTAGTGATGGGTTTTGGTGTTGTTAGTGCGTTTATGGGATCTTCGTGCATCTTTGCTTTGGCTATTTCTGCAAAGTTTCTCCGCTTTAGTTTCCCAGTTCCCAAATTGTTTAGTCTCTGGTACATTGGATGGTCCGTCAGTCTTCGGAGTTTCTCTGACTGCAGCTGGGCTCTGCAGTCTCTTCTGTCGGTCATGGATTGCAGTTTTGTAATCTTTTCAAGTTCTACAATTGGCGTTGACTTCATGCCACCTGTTATAATTCTCATGGCTTGGTTTTGAAGTTTGTTAACTTTATCGAAGTTCGCCTTCGCTGCTGTTGTCCATGCCGCGATGCCATACTCGAGAACTGGTCTCACTCTTCCAGTGTACAGTTTCTTTAGTATGCCTTCGTCTGCTCCCCAGCTTGTGCCAGCAAGTTTCCTCATGATCGCCATTCTTTCTCTGGCTTTCATTCGGTTTCTCTCAATCTGACTTTTCCATGTCATGCGCCGATCAAATGTGACTCCCAGATAGGTTGGGTTGTCGTTTGGCTGCAGGATTTTGCCATTTAGGCTTAATTTGGTACTTTGGGGTTTTAATGAGAGCGAGAATATTGTGCACGTGGTTTTCTCCTCGTTTATTTTGACCAGCCATGAGTTCGCCCACTCTTCCAGCGATGTTAGGGCCGTTTGCATCCGATTTCTTGCTATAGTGAGATTCTTTTCAGAGGTCCACATAGCCAGATCGTCTGCAAACATTGAGCTATGGACTCTTCTTGGTATATTCTTTGTAATATCGTTTATATATACCAGGAAGAGTGGGGGTGACAGTACTCCCCCTTAGGGTACTCCCTGCTCGAGTGTCACCTTTTTGCTCATCTGCCCTTGTACTTGGACTCTGGCCGTTCTTTGTTTGAGGTAGTGGTTGATCCACTTGTACATCTTCCCACAAACATCACTTCTTCTAATCTTGACTCTAAGTCCATCCTTCCAGACTTTGTCAAATGCCTTTTCCAGATCCACCCAAACAGCTACTGTGTGTTTCTGTGCCTGGTAGGCATCTTCTATCTCCTGGGCTATGAGGATGACCTGGTCCTCAGTGGATCTGTGCTGTCTAAAGCCGGCTTGCTGTGGAATTAGTATTCGTTTTTCTTCCAGATGCCACATCAGTCTGGTGTTTATCATCCGTTCCATCAGCTTGCCGACACAGCTCAGTAGGCTTCTGGGCCTGTATCCATTTGGATCTGTTTTGTCCTTCCCTGTTTTTGGTACTGGTACCAGTATTGCATCTTTCCATGCCTGGGGTACAATACCCCTTTTCCATCTTTGGTTCAGGACTGATAGTAGTTTCTTCTTCGCTGTTTGGCCCAGCCCCATCAGCATTTCGTTTGTTATCCCGTCTTTTCCGGGAGATTTCCTTTTCTTTAGTGTACTCATGGCCTCTTCCATTTCGCGCATTGTTAGTTTGGCCATCATGTGCTCTTCAGGAGCCGTATTTATGTTTTCGTGTCCCTTTAGCTCTTCGCTAATGTCTGTATGCTTATCTGCAGGGACCTCGATGTGGTTTGCTCTGGCATAGTGATCGACAAAGGCGTTTGCGGCTTTCTTACCTGTGATCAAGTTCTCGCCCTGCTTGATGGTAATTTGTTTATTTGACGGGGTTTCGTCGTTCATGGCTCTGACTAGCTTCCATAGCTTGTTCCCGTCTTTGTCCAGGTTCAGACTTTCCGTTTTATTTTTCCAACTTTCTCTTGCTGTTTGCTTGAGAG
Organism: Ariolimax columbianus; assembly: GCA_036924085.1. Taxonomy (NCBI): domain Eukaryota; kingdom Metazoa; phylum Mollusca; class Gastropoda; order Stylommatophora; family Arionidae; genus Ariolimax; species Ariolimax columbianus. The sequence continues at coordinate 64,760,186 of JAVGWX010000008.1, forward strand.
TGTGTTTGTACTTCGCCGCGGCGGCTTTGAGGGCGATGTTTGCCTCCATGGATTTTTCTCGTTCTGCCATGTTCCTAGCATTTGTTACTGCATCTTCCACTTTCTGTAACTCATCATTCCAGTAGGGCTTATAGTTTTTCCTAGCTCCTCTTGGGATGGTTTCAGTGGCGGCTTGCATTATTGCCTTGCTTAGGCTCTCCACCATGGGCTTCATTTTGGTGTTTCGTGTGTTGATGGTTTCACACAGCCCATCTGTCAGGATTGCAAATCTGTCCCAGTCGGCTCGTTTGTAATTCCAACGTGGGAGCGGTTTTGTTTCCTGTGGGCCTACTTCCATGTCAATGGTTAGCCTGATCGGCCTATGGTCGCTACCTGCCAGTTGGTTCAGCACCTGGCGGTCTATTTTATAGTGTATGTCCTGTGTGGAGAAGGCCAAATCTGGAGTCGAGGTGGTATGCCATGTTCTTGAATAGAAGCTAGGGAAATCCTCCGGCCTATTGATTAGGGAGAGATTTGCATCTATCTCCCAATCTTCCACTTCGTCACCTCTACTGTCTGTGTCAGAGTATCCCCATCTCTCCGAGTGGCTGTTGAAATCTCCAACTACTATGCAGTTGGAGTCTCTGACCTCCATACTCGAGAGCGATAGGTCTCTGTTTGGTGGTCCGTACAGATTGAAAATGCGGAGTTTCGTCTCTTTAGCCATTATGTCAACTCCTACAATTTCTGCTTGTCCGGTGTGATTGACAGGTACCGCGCTACTCGGTATGCTGTTTCTGGTCAGTATCAGAACCCCTCCTTTGTGGCCTTCTCTATCTAGACGGAAGGTCTGGTACCCTCTGATTGAGAATTTATGGTTATTGTTGAGGTGCGTTTCCTGGATACATGCCACGTCAATCTTACCTTCGTGCAGGTGGTGTGTTAGGGAAAGTTTTTTGTTAATGACTCCCTCCGCATTCCACTGTAGTATTTTGAGGGTCTTGAGGTTTTGGCTAATAGACGTTACCCCATAGCCATGTGCCTTGACTCCACGACACATGGGTGGGTGACCACCAGTAGTCAAGGGTGGGCCCCTTCGAGGCGTGAGGCCCGGCGCTATCGCTGCCTGGCGGGTCTCCTCAGGATGAGCGCCATACGTTTTTCGAATAGGTTGTGCTGCCATCATACTGTGATTTACGTTGCACTGTGTTGTTAGGCTTGCGGCCCCGTGCATCCGATTTCAACAGGCGTTTCTGTAGGGATGCCCTCCTTAGCCTTTGGCTGTCCCCAGCCTATCTGCAAGGCAGCAGTTGTTTACGGTCAGAGTTTTCTCTCCTATGGAAGTTGTCTTACCAGACTTTCGAGTCTTCACTACTCGTGTCTATAGGGTGCAATGATGATATGATATATGAGATGGACTGGTTTACCCGGAAGAGAGGCAGTCCAGTGTGTCTGTATCCCAGGATCGTCACGTCCTGCCAGAAACGTAGCATTTGCATGTGAGTGGGGTATCTCTTTTTCCCTTTGTTTTCTTGGCTTCTATGCAGGGATGGTACGCCTAGCATTCCCCGCCACCTGGGGTGTTGACACAGTGGGGCAGGTGTGCAATGTCCGCTGGTCTGCATCTCTTCTGCGTCCAGCATGATAGTTATGGCTGATAACGTACAGAGGTAGATATCGTAGCCGGAGTGCATTTCGCCAGAGGACAAGCCTGGTAATGTCACAGAGATGTTGATCGCCTGGTGTGCGGACAACTCTCATGGTCAGTGGTTGAGTCTTGACAGTTCACAGTGAGGTGGCTGCTCTACTGTTTTCGACACCCCGACCAGGTACTAAGTCTTTGGTTGGTGTTTTCGCACCCCAACGCCGTATAGGGTGAGTATCAAGCAGTTGTCCTCCCGCTTTGATTTGCGGACGGCAAGGACCTCATACTGTGGCTCTACCTGATAGGGCTGAGGCGCAAGCCCTAGGTCCCGATCATGTAGGAGCCTCCCATTGCAGTGGTGCTGAGATTTTGGTCGGGATTGCGGCTTACAAGGATTCTGCCGTAATCCCCCACATGGTAGCCTCGCGCCCTTGGCTTATCAGCCTGGTACGTGAACCAAAGTGTCTGCGGCTCCTCTCGATTTGAGCTGGTTTTCCGTAGCAACGCCCTGTCATTTGTAGGGTAAAACTGACCTGTCTTCAGCTGATCTATTTCCAGCACCCGTTCACTATTTGGTAAGACGAATTTATTGAGGGCTTTTGTTTGTCCATGACCAGGTATTTGAAATCTGCGGTTTCTGCGGAGTTAAACACGATTTCCGTAGCGTTCTTTCATTTGAGTGTTTGAGAGCTGACTTGTCCGTGAGTCTAATACCAGCGTACGTTCATTATTAGACCCAAACGGCAGTGCTCTGAATTTGTCAGTTGTTCTACAGTATTGGCGTGTTCAGTCAAATTAAGCCGCAGGTTCCACACCTGGTGGTGCCCTTCCGTCAATTCCCTTAGCGAGACAATCAAGACTGTAGCCCCAAAATTTTCGAGGGTCTAATTCCAGCACATGTTCTCTATTAGACCCCACGAAGGTGTACTTTTTGATAGTCATTCTGCATTATTGGCGTGTTAAGTTAACTTAGGTCTCAGGCTCCACTCCTGATAGTGCTCTTCCGTCAATTCCTTTATCAAACACTGGATGCAGACAAAACCGAGCCACAGGGGGCATAACCCCAGATTTCTGGGGGTCTAAGTCCAGCACCAGTTCCATATTAGGCCCCAGAAGAGTGGTCTTGGCATGTCAATCATTTCAGTGTTGGCCGTGTTGAGTCAAATTAAGCCGCAGGCTCCACTCCTGGTGGTGCCCTTCCGTCAATTCCTTTAAGTTTCAGCTTTGCAACCATACTTCCCCCGGAACCCAAACACTTTGGTTTCCCGGAAGCTGCCCGCAGAGTCATCGAAGCAACTCCTGCGGATCGCACATCATGTGATAGATAAGATTCCAAGACGGAAATAGCATATTAGCAGTGTTCATTGATTTACAGCAGGCATATGCCAGGATATGGAGGACCTGCCTTTTGATGAAAATGAGAAAAATGGGAACCGAAGAAAATATTCTAAGAAGCACTGCCGATATTGACAATAAACTGTACAGAGTTATGAAACAGCTGATGAAGACGTGTATTTATATAAGAATGGCAATTAGCTGACAAGACCAAGCTTGCTCAGCAGCTATGGGATAACAACAACAACAACAACAGCAACAACATACTCATTTAGTATGGTTACTGTTTAAAGACCAAGAAAGCTTTGAACTTTGACCTTCAAACTTTCAAACATATACAAATTCTTCTATTTAAGAAATCCATTTATTTTCGTATGTAGGGCTGTTCTCTTTCAGACGATGTTTCTTTAAAAGAGTTTAGTACAGAATAAAGGGATCAAGATGCTGAGCAGGACATGAGGTGTAGCGGTCAGCGACCCAAACCTGACTGTTAGCGTTGGGCCAGCGACTCAGAAATGCCGAAACCCTTCTCCACCTCTACGTGGTGACCCTGGATAACATGGTAGACTGACGAAGGAAAAGAGATCGAAGAGGGAAGGCTAACCCGGTTCCAAAAGACTAAATGCTCAAGTCGAATGTGCTGGACCGAAAGGTGCAAATATTGCATTCAAGCTGTAAACTACGACACAACGCATTCAGTTGTCTGGACTACATTCTGATACTTTTGAAAACGCTTTTCAGGGCTTGGCAATGGACGTGAGAGAACGGACTAAGAAAAAGCAGAAGAAGAAGAAGAAGAAGAAGAAGAAGAAGAAGAAGAAGAACAACAACAACAACAACAATAACAAAAACAACAACAATAACAAGAAGAACACGAAAAAGAAAACAAAAAATAATAAAAACAACTCTGTTCTACATTTCTTCACATTAAAACTATGTTAGACGAAAAAGTCCGTAATTAAGAGTTGTAGCACCATCATAATGTATGTCTTCGTGAACCACTAGCAACAGTTAATATAACTATAAATTGTACGATAACAACCGCCACCAACGGAACAACTATCAAGTGATCAACGTACAACAAGAATAAAGTACTGATTAATTGGAAAATAATTTCTCACCAACAATCCCAGCCAAGGAAAGTAGAGATAAAAAAACCTGAAATGCGTTGATAACTTTGTAAAAAACCTGACTGGTTTGTGATTGATCGATGCTTACATTCTATCGACATGGGTGTACCTCGAACGGGAGACATGAATATACTTGACTTGGTTTCTTCGTGTTAATCCAGTGCCCTGGGCATCATCTCTTGATAGATTTTTATAGCAAAAGAAAACGTATTTTACAATTTCGGTTTTGCACATTTATTTCACGATTAATCGATTTCTTCCTTCAAAATAAACCATGTTTTTATTTTGGAAAAGCCTGTACATGACCTTTGATATGGTGCATGATGATGATATATATTGTTGTCCAAACTGCATTAACCCTGATCGCACGATAACACGTCAATCATATCTCTGCTCTCATAAAAACGGTTTCACAGACAAGATGCGAAGGGTCGTGAATGTAATTCTCCAGAGTAAAACTGTGTCCTTTTTCTAACGATGATTGTTGATGACATCAATGTAATTTCTGATGATGTTTGTTGATGACATCAATGTAATTTATAATGATGTGTGCTGTAAATCCCCGTGTAATTACTTATGACGTGTGCTGCAGATCTACCTGTAATTTATAATGCAATTCGCTAGAGATTTACCTGAATTTCTAATGACATTCGCTGTAGATCTACCTCTAATGATGTGTGTTGTGTTTTTCAAGATATGTATCTGTTGTCTGAGTTTGGACTAATTTTCTTATTAAAATATTATGCTCTCCATCATGCCCTCCATCATACTCTCCAGCATGCTCTCTATCATGAAACAAGTACCAATCCCCTCCCACCTCACTCCCTCCATCAACACCGGATTGCTTATCTGGTATGTCAAATATAATTCATGTCTAACGACATTAGATGTATCTCTAACGACATTGGATATATCTCTAACGACATTGGATGCATATCTAACGACAATGGATGTATCTCTAACGACATTGGATGTATCCCTAACGACATTGGATGTATCTCTAACGCCATTGGATGGATCTATAATGAACATCATCAATACATGTTTGCTGTAAATGAAACGCATCTCCTGTATCTCACGCAGAACCACATTTCTCATTATTTTGTTTTTCCTGATTTCATGTTATTCCCATTCCCTGGACTGGTACCCGAGTTAAAAAAGTAGTACCACTGTAACCTCCCAATCCAACTAAAGAATGTTTTGCTTGAGGCTAGCAACTTCATTATGGAAACCAATTGCTAACTAAAACTGTCACTTTAAATTGTTGAATTCAGGTTACCCGTACATGGTACAGATGCAGTTGTGACTGTATGCTCCGCTTGAAGCCTCATCATGATAGCTAGACAATTCTGAATTTTAGCGTTACAAGATTCATGTAAGGGACACAATCCACGACATTCTGTGAAATACAAGACCTGAAAACCACAAACGAGCTGTCTCCTCACCTCAACATATCTCTTACAATGTTACTTATGTGAGTCTGAGTTAGGAAATGTTATTTGGGATAATGGGTGGTCACACTGGAGACAGTGGGCCAAAGACTATTGGTTGCTTTGGTGCCAGTGAGTATCATACTATTTGTAAGTAAGGAGACAGTGAGTCAAAGTCAGTTTGTAGGTAATTAGACAGTGACAGCTCACAATTTTGTAACAATGATGACAATGAGTCATTTATAATTTGTTACAATGGAGTCAGCGAGTCACTTGCAATTTAAAACAGTGGAGGTAGTGAAATGCAGACAATTTGTAACAATTGAAAACTTGAGTCACAGACAATGTGTAACAATGGAGACAGTGAGTCACAGGTAATTTGAAACAATGGCAACAGTGAGTCACAGGTAATTTGTAACAATGGAAACAGTGAGTCACAGACAATTTGTAACAGTGAAGAAATAGAGTCACAGACAGTTTATACATACGGAGTCGGTGACTCACAGACACTTTGTAAGAAGTGGAGAAAGAGCTGGAGTCATTGAGTAACAAACATTTGGTAAAACTGAAAATAGTAAGTCAAAGACAATTGGTAAAACTGGAGATAGTAAGTCAAAGACAATTGGTAAAACTGGAGATACCAAGTCAAAGACAATTGGTAAACCTGGAGATAGTAAGTCAAAGACAAATAGTAAAACTGGAGATAGTAAGTCAAAGACAATTGGTAAAACTGGAGATAGTAAGTCAAAGACAATTGGTAAAACTGGAGATAGTAAGTCAAAGACAAATAGTAAAACTGGAGATACTAAGTCAAAGACAATTGGTAAAACTGGAGATAGTAAGTCAAAGACAAATAGCAAAACTGGAGATAGTAAGTCAAAGACAAATAGTAAAACTGGAGATAGTAAGTCAAAGACAAATAGTAAAACTGGAGATAATAAGTCAAAGACAATTGGTAAAACTGGAGATAGTAAGTCAAAGACAAATAGTAAAACTGGAGATACTAAGTCAAAGACAAATAGTAAGACTGGAGATAGTAAGTCAAAAACAATTGGTAAAACTGGAGATAGTAAGTCAAAGACAATTGGTAAAACTGGAGATAGTAAGTCAAAGACAATTGGTAAAACTGGAGATACTAAGACAAAGACAATTGGTAAAACTGAAATACAACAAAGACAGAGACAATGACAATCAGCCTAATAGAAGAAACACTACATTTTCAGGTGACAAGCACATAACTTGAGCCAGTGACAGAAATAATATGTGTATATCAAAGCTCCAATACCAGGGTCAGACATGGTCACTGACCAAGAAACATGGAAGAAAACCATGATATGGGAAATAGGGTGTTTGAGAAAAACGGGCGGTGACAGAAGGTTGAAGAGTGCGAAACCAAGAAATCAAACAGAAGGTTGATACGAACCTCGTACATGGATTACGTGGGAAGGCAGAATATAAAGTGGTTTGGACACCTGGCAAGAACGCAAGCAAGTCTGCCAGCCACGCGGATCTACAACACCAGACAAGAGAGTTATAGAGCAAGAGGGAGACCATGAACAAGATGGATAGCCTGTTAAGTGAAATACTGAAGAAATACGTAACAATAGCATCGTCGAAAAATGTGGCACACGAAAGAAATCTACACCTCCCCACGACGTTTAACGACACAAGGGATAGAATTAGAAGTAGAAGAAGTAACGGAAATAAGCTGACAATTGGTAAAAATAACAACAGTTTCTGAAACAAGGCAAATAAATATTAGACCAAAGATGTACAATAACATTACAATGATACAATAGTGACCATTGTAGAAATATCTCCTATACACTACTAGCCATCTCCATCTCACCAAATAGAGAACTATCAGTTCAGCTGTCGTAACCGACTCAACATCATCATCAAGCTAGTCAGACTGGAGACTGGTGTCAAAGTCATCTGATCATGTCACTGTCCTCTGTTAGTCAGTCCAGAGACAGGTGTTGGAGTCTTCTGATTATGTCACTGTCCCCTGTTGGTCAGTCCAGAGACAGGTGTTGGAGTCTTCTGATTATGTCACTGTCCCCTGTTGGTCAGTCCAGAGACAGGTGTTGGAGTCTTCTGATTATGTCACTGTCCCCTGTTGGTCAGTCCAGAGACAGGTGTTGGAGTCTTCTGATTATGTCACTGTCCCCTGTTGGTCAGTCCAGAGACAGGTGTTGGAGTCTTCTGATTATGTCACTGTCCTCTGTTGGTCAGTCCAGAGACTGGTGTTGGAGTCTTCTGATTATGTCACTGTCCTCTGTTGGTCAGTCCAGAGACTGGTGTTGAAGTCTTCTTATAGACAAGGTACATAGACACTAATGTTCCTGGTGTCTATCTTACTCAGTTATAGACAAGGTACATAATCCATTAATTCCCAATTTGATCTGATCGTCTTTTTCTTCAACCTCTTTTTCTTTTTTGTCTTCTTCTTCTTCTTTTTTTCTTCTTCTTCATCTTTCTCTTCTTCCTCTTCTTTTTCTAATTCTTCTAAATACATTGGGATGTTGTGTGGCAGTTTACAGCTAGTTTGCGATATCTGCATCTTTAGAACCGACACATCCGTTTTCAACTGGCTTGTTTAGTACCAAGTTTGCCTTTCCCTCGCGGTCCAAATCCATTGGCCAGACTACACTAGTAATTAGTGCAGGCTGTTCCCAGGGTCGCCACGTGGAGGTCTGAGACGGTTTTGATTGGCTCTGGTTTGCAGCTCATTCACTGCTGCTTCTTGGCCTCTCCGTTCTAATGTGATCATCGTTGTGTCATCTATACCGAGAATCTTTCATTGACATTACAGCGAAGAGTGGTCCGGTTTTCTTTATCTATTACACTTCGGATTTAAGAAGAGCTATCACAAACCGAGTCCAGAGAAAAATCAGTAAGACTACCGAATTCAATAATAGAATCTTGGAAAACAACAATCTAATTGTTTATATGTTCTTGTATCTGTCTAATTGTTCCTGTGTTATTGTTTCCAATTTTGTTGTTTATATTATTCTGTTTTTATATTATTGTATTTGTACTTCAGTCACCCCACCAGCGACGAAGGCTTTAATATGTTAATTTAGTATATTCGTTTATTATTTTGTTAGAGAGAACAAGCACAGGGTACCTGAGATATGACATGGTATAGAAGGTGGATAAGTTGTCTATATATCGCTTGGTAATTGAAATTGGTAGAACTTATGTCTGGCTCGACTACATTGGCTAAGCAGACGGACAGACGAGATCTAGGCGTTTCCTGTGCTAAACGACAACAAAACGATCTACGAGGCAATGAAAACACTTTTTGTTCTACAAAACTGTAGATGAATCAGACGAGGCGATCAAAGATTTTTCTCATGGAAGAGCCGCCGGTGGAGACGCAATACCAGCAGAGGTATAAGCATAAGAATTGATATGCCTCACTAGGAAGCTCAGTGCACTCTTCTGCTTCATCTGGGCTGAAGGATTAGTCCCACAAGAAATGAAAAATGCCCCGGTTGTACATATCTACAAGAAAAACGGCAATCGCCAGAAGTATAACACTCAGCGCGGATTTTCGCTGCTGTCTTTTATCGGCAAGATCCTCGCGAGCTTGTCCCAACTCAGGATGAAGTCGTTTCTGTCGCGGGCTCGTGTCGTCCATTGGTACAGTTTTATGTCTGTTGTGGGGTCGTGTGTGTTGTGCTTGTCTAGAGAATCTCGCCAGCGAGTTGGGGTCTTTTTTGGGTCTTTTTGTCGCGTGGGTACCACATAGTGACTATGGTACTCTTTCTTTTGACTTCTAGATATCACTAGCCCAGCGGTGTTTCGAATGCTTGACGTGCTGTAAGACATCCTAGATGTGTGACATTCTCCGGATGTCGCTATTGTGTAGTTCGCTCTGCCGCTGTTGTCTGGTAGTTATTTCCACGAGCCGTCTTTCAAGAGCTGCGTGTGCTGTTCTCAGTTAGTTCTCTGCTGCTTTGGTTAGAGACCAGGTTTCGCTACCATAGCAGAGCGCTGTCAGGACTACCGAGTCGAAGATGTCCGCACGTAGTCTGGTGTCCTATGTGGCGTCTGTTACTGTCATGCAGGAGTTAAAGGCTGCCCAGCCCGCTAGTACCTGTCTTGCGATCTCAGGTTTTATGTTGTTCTCCATATTGAGGAGCCTTCCCAGATAGGCATATTCGTCAGCATCCTCTAGGGCCGTTCCAATGAAGAGTATGGGGTTGGGCTCTGCGAAACGGTTGCGTAAAGCCTTGGTTTTCCCTAGGCTTATGGGTAGGCCTGCCTTCCGTGTCTAGTGACCGCAGCATCTCTGTCGCTCCTAAGTTTGATCCTGCGATTTTTTTCAATATGGGGAGTTTTGTTCTTATCCTTGCCCTCCACTTTCTCTTCGTGTATCCTTCCGCTCCATCCTAATAAAAATTCCATTCGAAAGCACAACATAACAGCAACAAAAACAAACACACCACATCAGTAATTAGCAATGATGTCCTAGAAAAGATACAGTTATGCGAGCCTTAGTAAATAACGCTACACATCCAAACATTTGATCGAATTGCTATATTACAGGTGTAGTCCATACATCGGTATCTGACTGGTATGCCCATAGGCAAGTGCTGGTTTCTTGTCTTCGTTAGGTGTGTGTCTATATATAGTTTCTTTATTGTGCTATTGATTTATCATGAAATTTTAGTCCTAGCTATATTGTTATTAATATTAGCCTTTTTTTATCAATATCATTTAAATGATGCCACTTTACTTTTCGATATTTAGTGGAGTATAGTCCCAACTGAATAGCAACCTCATCATGGAAAAACAATGCCATTAAAACCGTCATTGCAAATACTCGATGCAGACTTCCTGTTAATGGGCTGGCTGTAGTGGTGACCATATGCTCGCTTGACGCGATAAGGCACATTAGTTAAGCACGTGTGCTGTTCCTTCACACTAATGATAGAAGCTGGTTACGATTGCGCGCCAATGTTTCTCTGATTTTATTTTAATATGTATTTACCTAACAGTTGTTGTGTAAGTATAACAAGGCACATGTGTATGCTGGATGATAATTATTGACTGCCTCTGACTAAAACAAATCTTCTGATAAATTGTGCAAGAAACTTATCTCAAATTTTGAAAGTTCGCAAAGATCTACTTCACCTTCCAAACGTCATTTTTGTGTTAATTCTTCTGTTTGTTCTTCTTCGTCGCCGTAATATCTAAATTAGTAAAGTATTATCCAGCCTTGTCTCCCTTAGTACGCTAGGATAGTTATCATCATTTCTTCGCGATGTTCCCACCGGACCAAAGGGCTGTAACAAATGTCATCCACCTGTCCCTGTTCTGTGGCACCTTCTTGAGGTCCACCCACAGATCCCCGATTTAATTAACTTCCACTCGACCGTTCGCGGCCAATACTGGTTACTAATTATACTGGTTATATGTATGTTGTAACCGTTTGGAAAATATGCTCATACGCCTTCTTCTTTGTTGTTCGCTCCCAAATATTGGTATCGATTTTGTTCATAAACTTGGCAGTCTGACTTAGACGTCATGTATGGGTTTGGGAGGACCATGCTATCACTCTACTCTTCTAGTGAGGCAGAAGGACCGGGAGAACATACTCTACTGTCTGTTTGTTCTATTGTTATTTTATAAAGTGTTCCCATAACATACACTATTGTTGAGGTTGACATTTCAGAGACCTCATTGTTAATGAGATAGTGTTATCAGTTCTATTTTCTCTCCGCCTCTAACAGTAACAAATGGATCCATTTAAAACTGTGTTAGTTGGAGATGAACCTATTAACTTTGCTCTGATAAGGGAATTATCTGGCAATAGGCTAATCACAAGCTCCAAGAATGTGTGTAAAATCAATTGAACAAATCGATTAGTACACTCACAGCTATCGTTGTTTTTTTGTTGTTGTTTGAATTGTTAGTTAATGTTACAGACACAGTAGACAACACATTAAGGAATTGTGAACAAAATTTACGCCACTACACTGTGGCCAGATTCATATGTATTTAGCCTACTTCAATAGCTGATGTAATGGTTCTTATTGCTCGCTGGTCGTACACATTACCGCTCTTAGTTACCACATTTTCTTCACCTGACGTGTTAAAGCAGACTCATTTAATGTATATATTGTTGGTATATCAACTACAGAGTTATAACAAAACAAATGATAATGTATTCATGTTATGTCTGACCTCCTTTAGGTATTGTAAATTCATGTTCTATAAATGGTGTCACTGTGAACCAACCGTTATGAGGATAATAAATGAATGCAAGTCCCTGATGGTATGACAAATCTCTGTTTGCTATATTCTCATGTTGTAGCTATCCTTTTGTCTCGGCTCACATAAACGAGTGAGAATTCAAATCAATGGCTGATTTGATTGATGAGGTCACATAATTATGCATGAGGTGACATCAATTAATCCAGATTTAGCTTTACTTTCAAAATATTTGACAAACTCAGACCAAATTATAAAAAAATACCATTTCCATTTAACTGAGAAATTCGTGAAACCATGTAGTTATTCCTATTACTATCACTTGGAACAATTTTTGAAGAAAAAAATTCAATGTTAGCACAAATAAAAATCGTGCCCAATTTATCGGCTACTTTATTTCATTTTGAGAGCAGAGTTAAAAAAAAAGAAGCAACACAATTTGAAGATTGATAGATTCTTTCCTTTCATTTCTTTGCTTGTTTTAAATGTCCGGAAAGCTCTTGCATATTCCGGAAGTGATCCTTCTAAACCCCCACGTCAAATGTCCAAATTATGTTAAATTAATGGCAAGCCCCGTCTGAATACAAGGAGGGCATGTGACAATAAAACGGTAATGCCAATTAATTTTTTTGTCTCTCTCTTCTGCATACATGCATGAAGTTAACCTGGCAAGTGTGGCTAGTTATGATTCATGAGGGTTCAACAAAGCCCAGTGGAGAAGTTAGGAGACTTGCCGGGTGTACGAGCATAAATATTTCATATCTGCTGGGAAATTAAGCCACTCGTATCCAAAGATCAACAGGGGAGTGAACTGACCTGCACTCGCGGCTCCCGCTTCCCTCCCGTTGGATAATGCAGAATATTATTGATTGCTCCAGTCTCTCTGTCCCAGCCCGTGCAATTCAAATGCGCATGTATCTCTTTCAGGAGGAAACACCATACTTTATTCCCGTACAGAAAATACAAAATACTAAAACCGTATCTGATCGTTACCATTTGCTTCCTCCATAAAACGTCTGATCAAAATGGTCTCTTAAATTCTCTCTCTCACTCTCCCCCCCCCACGCCCCCTCTCTCTCTCTCTCCAAATATATATATATATATATTTAATTATATCTATCTATCTATCTATCTATCTATCTATCTATCTATCTATCTATCTATCTATCTATCTATATATCTATCTATCTATCTATATATCTATCTATCGTTCTTCTCATTCTGTATTTCCCCATCTCAATCTCTTATAAATTAAAAAAAATAATTTGTTTAATTCACTAAAACATGAGTGTCCCCTGGGCCCTAAAACACTGTGGCGTGTCTGGTAAGGTAGAGACGACTAGGGAGACTTTAGGGCTTGTAACTTCATTCTATAGAAATCATAAACCTCATAAACTTCACCAGATCTAGACAGGTAAACTTTGGATGGTTTAGCATAAATTTGTTGGTGGCCTAAGCTCCGAAGGAAACTGATACAGTTTTCATTGATTGATTACAAACTAGATAATTCTTGCTTCAGATTGATTTTGTTCTAGTTCTGTTTGTTCTAGGAGTGGATGGCGGTGTGAGTGGGGGGGGGGGGGGGGGGGTACATTTATTTTGCTTTCAGCTCCTTCCAAGGACAACAACTGCTGTTCGTCCATGGACAGCCGACTTCAGTTTCACTTACACAGTTCATCTTGCTATGTTGTATTCATTTACTCTTCTTGGTTCTAGATTGTGTACTTCACAACATATCCCTTTACCTGTAGATTACAGATACGTAGATCGTTCTTTATAGGGTTACTGCTGCTGCAATATGACTACTGCCACACTTGGAATATGTCGTCCCTCTAGGATCAAAGAATCCAGAGTGGTCCGCCGGAGACTTAGAGTAGGAAAAAGACAAGAATGGCACCACTGCCACACAGAGAGTATATCGTAAGAGGCGACTGACTGTGTGACATGGCATAAAACCGGACATGGTTAGGTGGATTGTTAAGAGCCTACAAATCTACGGGTCTATTAAGATGGACTAACACATTGGATAACCTCCCTATGCGGAACTTGTCCCAACGCAAGGAGTAATAAGCTGCTTAATCCTAGCCCGCTAAGCAAGAAATCTTCATCCCGGCTACATCCAGCTGAAAAAAGAGATGAGACCTGCACAGGCGCATTTGCCCCTATAGACGTACAGTTCGACTAAGACTAAGACTAAGACTGGATCTAAAAATATTAACCCATAGCTGTGTACACACAGCTTTGATACAGGCCAGAAGCCAGCTGAATGTGGCATAACCCTCTAGGCTTTAAAAGAAACGTGATAACACGATATACTCAATACATCAGGTCAGGTCAAGTCAGGTCATCCCGTAACCGGTGAGGTCGTTGGGGCACACATGAAGACATCCTCACATCCCCACGCCACCCCTCTCTGTCAGCTGCCGCTGCCTGTGACTCTTCTGGGCCATTCTTTTATGTTGTCCTCCAATCTCTTTTTGCGCTGGCCTCTTCGTCGTCTGCCATGCTCCTTTCCGTGGAGGATTGTATTTGCAAGACCAATTTTTTTTTTTTTTTTTTTTTTTTTGCGTTCGCATTATTTCTCTAATCCCCAAGGCGTTGCACTGTGGTTTTTATTTTGCGCCTGTCGGCCCAGTGCATCCGACTTCGGCATGCATTTTATGTAAGGGTCTGCTTCCTCCTGCATTTTCTAAGGGTTTGCTTCCCCGGGGTAACGGCCGGTGCTGTGATGGGGATCGAACCCAGCACCTTCGGGTCGTGAGCCGTGCCACTTAACCACTAGGCCACGCCGTCCCCGCAAGACCATTTTATCTCGATATGTGACCGTACCAAGTGAGTTTCCTTCTTTTGAAAGTTGCAAAGAGGTCTTCGAAAGGCCCTATTGCTGTTGTAATTATATCTCGTATTTCCTCATCTGTAACTCGATCTTTGTACGTGACGTTTAAAAGTTTTCGGAAACATCTAATCTCCATGGCCTGTATCCTTCGTTGAAGGTCAGCTGTAACTGTCCATGTCTCACACGCATAGAGAAATATTGACAGGACCAGTGTAAACATTAATCTGATTTTCGTGCGTAGTGCTAACCGTTTATCTTGCCAGATTTTGATAAGCCGTGCAAGCGCGCTATTGTCTGTGCTATTCTGGCCAACACCTCACATTTTGATCCTTCTTCACTGACAATCGACCTAAGATATTTAAAAAACGGTCAACCACTTCGAGTTCCTGACCGTTAGCTTCTATCCTGCTGTTGAAGCCCGTGGCATTGCTGGTCATTAATTTTGGCTTTCCAGCGTTTATCCCCATACCATAGTCAAGAGCTGTTTCATCGAGCCTTCTGACCCATTCCTGGAGTTCTGCTTCTGAACCCGCCAACCCGTCGATATCATCTGCAAAACGAAGGTTGGTAAAAGTTCGGCCCCCTATCTTGACAGTACCAACGTGACCTTCAAGTGCCTCACTCATAATTCCTTCAAGGAATATATTGAAAAGAGTTGGAGAGAGTGCACACCCCTGTCTCACACCAACTGATGTGCGAAACCAGTCCCCTCGCCTTCCATTCACCAGAACTGCGCTAGACGCATTGTCATACAGGTGTTCAAGGACCGTTAAAATATTTTCGTTGATATTATACATCCTCATGGTTGCCCAAAGCGCTTTATGCCATAACCTATCAAACGCCTTCTTAAAATTCACATACACATGATACAGTGTTTGCTGCTGTTCTAGATATTTCTCGCTTAGCAGCCTTAAATTAAATATATGTTCTGTAGTGCTTCTTTCCTGTCTGAACCCTGCTTGCTACTTGGCAATAATGTACTCTGTTTGGGGTTTCAATCGGTCGAGGATTAATCTAAGCATGACCTTGCTAGGGTGGCTGATGAGGCTTATTGTTCTGTAATTTTGGCACAGCTTTAGGTTTCCAGACTTATGTAACGGTATAACTTTTGATTTCGTCCATAAGTCCGGCCAGTTTCATATCCTGCATATTTTGTTGCAGATGTGTCTCAGGCCTTCCACCACTACCTCTCAATATACCAATATACTCTATACATAATATACACTAAATAAAATACACTATAATTGAAACACTGTATATATGCTACACTGGGAACACAATACATTCTATATACGAGGGGCGACCAAATCAAACCGGGACCTTTTGTTCTATTTTTATCTGAATGGGTTAAAGCGTGCTAGAACTACTATCATTAGTTAGGGGCACTTGTGTCCTACTACTACTTTGTGGACCATTTCCCCATGGGCCAGTCACGTGAAGATAAAAAAAATGGCAGACAACACTGTTTGTGCTTGCATGGAACAGCGTGTTGTGATGAAGTTTCTTGTGAAATAAGGCTTGAAACCTGCGAACATTTACAGAAGACTGCAATCACAATACGGTGATGAGACACTCAGCCTCAGTAAGGCATTTGAACGTTGTAAATTTTTAAGAGAATGCCGTACATCCGGAACTGATGATTTCGACCATGGTGGATCTCAACCTACCACAGTCAATCCTGTGAATATTCAGATTCTTGAGTGCCTTATCCAGAAAAGTCGACGAATAACCTGTCGTGAAATTGCACAAGAGGCAAGTCTTTCTCTGGGTATGGTGAACATTATTATTCATGAACATTTGTATTTTTGGTAGGTTAATTTACCTTGGGTTTGATCACAAAGGGCGTCCTGTTAGACCTCATATGGCTCACTGATCTATGTGCCCACTGCCGCAATACGAATGAGAGGTATTGCCACATCCACCTCACAGCCCAGACCACGCTCCAAGCGGTTTCCACCTTTTGGACCTCTAAAAGAATTACTGGAAGGTCAGCATTTCAGCACTGATGATGAAGTTAAACAGCTTATCTTGGATTGGTTAAGACATACTGACAAATCGTTCTACGCTGAAGTTTTTCAAGGTTTACTTAAACGCGGGGATAAGTGCATACACGTTGCAGGAGATTATATAGAAAATAAATAAATGACATTTTGACTACTAGACAAATATTCTTATTTCTTAAATTAAAAAAGTCATGGTTTTACTTGAGCGCTCATCGTATGATGCATTCTAAAGATAATGTACTCTTTTTTACGATAACTTCTAAACGAAATAATTATATATATATTGATTTGCACAGAAGATGCCATCACCAAAATTGGTGCAGCAATTCGGGTGGACTGCCGCCGTAGCTTACGTTCACTAGCAGAGGAATTCGCTGTGTCGCTATGGACTGTTCAAATTGTGGTTAGCAAGAAACTGAAGTATCGGAAGGTGTTAACAATACTTCAGTTTCTTGCTAATTTTGGCAATAGCATCTTCTGGCTCAACAAATTGCGCTTGTTCGGGTCTAAAAAGATTTTTCATTAACTCAGTCCTTCTTTAAACATCGTTGACTAGTTCTTCACTGTTGTCTTCGACACACTTTTTTTCACCATACACTGCCCGTATTCTGCTATGAATGTCAATTTGTCGACATCCCTCAGCTGTTATAAACAGAATCACCGCTCGCTGATCAACTCTAGAAGTATTCCGTATCACACCCGCCATGTTTTCAACGGTTTGAGGAAACTATCAGCGCAGGAAAATGAAATTTTGCAAACTTGGCGGTTGGTATGTCACCAGAAGTGACGTCATCACGCGCATCGTACGTATGTGTACTTACCGTACAGATTCGTCCGGTTTCATTTGAACACGCCTCGTATATATATATATATATATATTCATCATCATCATTGGCGTGAGACATGCCCAGCTATTTCTCCCGTAATTCAACACTGTAAATATAATGTGAGTAGCATGTCTCTTTCATAAAGTCGGTTCTTATAACGGCCTTTCTATCTGACTGTTATAAGTCTCTTGGCAAGTATACAGTACATAAGTTTTATATTACTTATCTACATATATGGTGTTCGTCCATCATGTGTGATAAAGACTACTTTCTTTAGCAGTGCATACAATCTTCTTTATTTCCTATGTCCCCTAAAATGATTGACCTATACAGTGATTTTGATAAAAAAGAGAAAGGTTTGCGCAAAACGTCAACCTTCATCTCTCGTCCTTTGTTACATTTAGTCAATGGCAAGATATTATCAAGACGACTGGAGATAGCACAAGATGCAGGTTTTTGCTCAGGGCCTACTCCCGAAATCTTTCCGGTAAAAAGGTGTCCCGCAAGGCAGCTGGGGTGTGACATCCAATAGGTTGGTAATGTAGGTTGATCAGGACCAAATCTCTATGTTGATTATAAATGGCACAGAAAACTGTAATTATCAAATAATGTTAAACAGATATAAACACACACACACCCACACCAACACAGACACACACACACACTCACACAAACAAACACATTATATTAACACCTATTCTTCAAAACCATCTCCCGGTTTGTATTAAGTGGCAATCCGAGGAAAGAGTTAATGATCAACTCGCACTTCCTTTACACTGATTGTATTGCAGCTATCGTGCCATTTCGCATTCAGACTTTTCATTAATTGTGTATTTTCAGCAGAGCCGGCTCATCGGTCTGATACATTGTCCTTTTTCTTTGATCTCAATAATTCGTTTTCTCTTACCGATTCTAGTAGTTCTGGAAGGGAAATATAGATGCTTCGAGGGTGGCAGTTGTAAAGACAGTATGTTTATGTAACAACAGTCATTTACTGCACTCATAAAACATACATATCCAACCGAAAAGAAAGAAAGTAATAAACAGAAGGATTTGAATCCTTCACTGTCTTTCCTGTTGTTGGTTACGTATTGTTATTCCTTCAGTAAAATACCTGTTTTTTGTGATCGTTTTCACTAACACATACCTGTTTTTTACGGCAGTTCTAGGCCTCTTTTATTTGTTTTAGCCCGCATCAATTAAATGCGCAGCAGTTTGTTGCTTTGTTTGTTGTCGTGCGTGCTGTGTGTGAGTGTGTTTTCTTGTTTATATTAAAACAGCGTTGTGTATTTGAGCGACGATCGCTTAGTTTCTTTGTCTCTTTGTGGGGGTTGGAGAACTGTTATGTGGCAGTTGATGCAACACCTCTACACACAGTCACTGCATGTAGTTAATGTCATTATCGGTACGTAGGCCACATCCATCGTCTTTACTTGTGAGGATCCAACGCAAAGATTGTGAAACAAGGCTCAACTTTGAGAACCTGTCAAAAACTGAATAGTTATCAATGCCTGATAAGTTTTTGGACACGAAACAACACAACATGCAGTAGGGAAAGCGTTGTTTCTCTAACCAGTGACCTTAACTGGTCTTCCCGCATGCACGCACGTTCAGAGCATATCAGCATTCAGCCTTTCCAATCGACAGATGGCAGCTGCGGGACTCCACCTCACGCTAGGTTGCTCTCTAATGATTGAAGCAAATATTTTTAGAACGCACGATTTCTTTGTCGACACGCTTACAGCTAGCTTGCCCACGTGGCTCGTACTTCTCTGCTGTGACATCACGTGCGGACACGTCCTTCCCCCACAATGCTCTTTAATCCCCACAAATGTTGTTGATTGATCAACAACATTTCTGGAAGTACGGTAAACAAACGTCGTGTCTGACATTGGTACCAATAGCACTCTTCGATGTACTGGTCGATTTCTTGGTAGTCACCCGATTATATCAATATCATCTCCTTAATTGCCCTGCAAATAGTGTTTTGTTTCTTCAAAGTCGTGTCCCTCAAGGCGGCAAAACTTTATCCAACATATGACAACATGAATGATATTGCATGTTGGGATAATAAGCTATAACAGACTTACGGCTAGGATATTGACCTATAAAAAACGGATTTATAATGCTTTAACAAAAATAACTGCAAACTGAAAGTGCAAGTACACATTAATTGAAAGTTTAAGGCAGACAGAGATGGAAGCCAAAACAGGGTTTACATTTGGTATTTAAAAAATCCATGACATGTTGGAATATGGTGATTGGACACTATTATCTTATCCAAAGGGGATTGCTGAGACGCTGGTCACAACATACTAACCCGGACGTGGCGTCAAAGGCATGCACACTATAATGACCATGTAGCGTTCCCTGTTTTCAAGGCAGTCTGACTGACGACATATGCGTCGATGTGATCCCCGTATTAGTGAGTAGATGAAGCTAACTATAGCCCAACCACATAGAGAAACGAGGTTCATCTTCATCAGCAGGATCGGGATGTCAGGAAAGCTACTTCAAGCACACACAAGAGTAAACTTACTCATTACGTATGAAACAAAAGGCAACACCGTCTAGTCCAACACCATATCAAGTCGGCCGCCTTTATTTCTCAAATTGTTCTGGTTCCATTGACCACCGGAGTCCTTTTGTGATCAGAAAATCCACACATCAACTAGGGACCGAATGTAACAGTTCCAGCCGGAGCATGAACGTTTAGGGCATGGGGTGATGTTGTCAGCGACTCTGAGAACTAAGGTACCTCAGTGTGTGCCAATGTCACTCCCCGTCTCGTCGCTACGTCAATGTCACTCTCCGCCTCGACACTACGCCAATGTCACTGTTCGCCTCGACACTATGTCAATATCACTCTCCGCCTCGACACTACGTCAATGTCACTCTCCGTCTCGACGCTACGTCAATGTCACTCTCCGTCTCAACACTTCGTCAATGTCACTCTCCGCCTCGACACTACGCCAAGGTCACTATCCGTCTCGACGCTACGCCAAGGTCACTCTCCGTCTCAATATTAAGTCAACAAAAGAAAACAGGGGGTTGGGTGAAAGAATGTGTCTAGTACAGGTATAAGCTAGGTGCTGACCACTCTGGCGTTGCGACTGGGTAATGTGGGATTATTGACAGACAGAGGTCAGCAGAGCTTGCTTCGACAATTTGAGTAACAGGAATTCGGAGTGATGCGTTCCAATGCCAGCTGAATGAATTGTAGATGAAACTAGGTGATGGCAAGAGCAGACATCCCCCCCCCCCTCCTCAGAGGAAGATTGGACAGCTCTGGTACTGCTTGAGACTATATAATACTAGACAAAGTTTAACTTAAGCAGACTGGCCATGGAGAGAGAGAGAGAGAGAGTGAGAGAGAGAGGGAGAGAGAGGGAGAGAGAGAGAGAGAATTTAGCTAGGAGTCTGTTTAGCTCACCGATTTAATTTAAGAGTATTGATAGACTGTTTGACGAATGTTAGTGAGATATAACAACTATGGCTCAACCAGCATACGCCTTTGAGTCTTGGCCAGTCGATCTATAAAGTGTGTGTTGGTCGCCCTGTGTCTAGAGGTAATATGAATGTGTGTTGTACATGCAGGACACCTTGTAAACGATGAATGTTCCAGAGCGAGTGTATACGCACATCGATTGAGTATGTGATCATATGTGAGTATACATTGAATATATTGAATGCATAATTTCCAGATCATCCGCCTGAGGGGATATGAGTGTGAATGAATACACAGAATACAAACGTGAGGACGAATTTTTGAGAGTGTATTGAGGGTGCAGATAAGGGGTAGGGAGTGTGCGGCTAGAACTGGGTTGGGGTAGTCTGGAGCAACATCAATAGCTTGTACTTATAAACTTCGCGTATCTATTTAGTTAATATGTATTTCTTGTGTTGATTGTAATTTCTTTGCACTCACTTTAATAGTTGTTGTATGAGTTTGATATAATAAATATGACACCTGCTGCGTGTTATGTTATTTGCTGTGTGTGGTCATGAATTATGTTGATAATGTGGTAACATTCTCGATAGAAAAACTCCAGTGAACACCTGGACTCTGTTACATGAATCGTTCTACTGCAAAGCCTGTGCACTAACCACTGCGCTACCTCGGCACTCAGGGAGCAAATTACCTGTACCGAATTATAATGGTGAATAACATTATAATATGTGTTTAGGAATGGTGAAAGAGAGAGAAAAAAGAAAGAGAAATGACGAAAGAAAAAGTGAGGTAAAGAGGTAGAGAAATAAAGAGGAATCAATACATAGAAAGAGAGAATGAGGGAGAGAAATAAAAGAGAGGAGAAAAGAAAGTGAGATAGATAGAGAGAGCAAGAGAAAAGAGAAAGAAGGGGACAAAAAGAAAGAAAAGAGAAGGAAATGGAGAGAGCGAGAAAGACAGACAACAAGTAAGAAATAAAGATACAGATAGAAAGACAGAGAGAGACATAGACAATGAGAGAAAAAGGGAGAATTCGAGAGAAAGAAAGAATGAGAAAAATAAAAAAGTAAATAGCATGACATTAAGATATAGAGAGAGAAATAAAGAAAGAGACAAAGCGAGAATGAGAGACAGATAGAGAAAGAAAAAGTTAATGAGGGAGAAAGAAACATCACTGGGAGTCTACCGCTTGACATTCGAACAATGTGGCCAGGACATTTTAGTTGGAATTTCTGTAAAAGTAAATCAATGTTAGACATGCTGTATCTCGACAGAACTTCATTATTTGGTATGTGGTCCTGCCATACCAGTAAATATGCAAGATACGCATCAGACAAGTCTTGTGAATGTGTTCTTACACTTTGACGTCTCCAGTGTAACATGCCAGATGGTACACAGGGAGAGCACGGTGGGGAGCATGGCAGTATGGTTGTGCGGATTCCTCGACGTTCCCACATTGTCGACCACATTCGACTTTAAGCTTAGCTGGTCTTTATTATTGTGTTAGCCAACTCAGCGGCAATATTCACTGATCTCAACACCGTGCTTCCGAAGTAGACCATTTGTTCTACGACTTTTAATGTCTGTTTCCTCACTGTATCCATTCGTTGTTTGAGCGGTTTAGCTTGGACTGGATGGTCGTTGACCTCTTATTTCATTACGCTAATGGTCGAGCCAAAGTTGTCACAAGCAGCAGAGATCCTGTCCGTAGCTTCCTGTGTATCGTGTTCTGAGTTACTGTTCAGAGTACAGTTATCCAAAAGTAAGAGTTCACATGTCATGACACACATCACTTTTGTTATAGCATTCAGTTTGCGGGGATTGTTATTATTGTTGTTGTTGTGATTGCTTATAGTGAATAGATTTACTCTTTTGTGCATTCTGAAAAGGACGTTTAGTGACAAGAGCAGTAGTTTTCATCACATCCCGGGAATGCTGAAGAAGGTAGACCGGGATACTCAAGGTGGTTGTGCTATGTTTGGCTTCATCTGCGTGTCAATCACTACTACTGGAATCACTTCGACCCCACACTTCGTTAGCCAAACTGCAAAGAAGAAGTCCGTTTCCAGGGAGGACTAAGTGGAAGTCAAGGTCAGTGTGTTGTCCAGTAAATTTTGCCTGACCCCGTCAAACATGTCAAATCAGTATGTTGTGTCTGACCCAACGTTAGTCTTCCTGAATTAGTCGCTGACCTTGAAGGCGTCCGTCAGCATAGCTGGAAAAATCATTTTGATAAGGCTAAGGACAAGCATACATCTCTGGTTCATGTCGTTGTGTTTTATAAGGCTCAGGACAAGCATGCATCTCTGGTTCATGTCGTTGTGTTTTATAAGGCTAAGGACAAGCATGCATCTCTGATTCATGTCGTTGTGTTTTATAAGGCTAAGGACAAGCATACATCGCTGGTTCATGTCGTTGTGTTTTATAAGGCTCAGGACACGCATACATCTCTGGTTCATGTCGTTGTGTTTTATAAGGCTAAGGACAAGCATACATCTCTGGTTCATGTCGTTGTGTTTTATAAGGCAAAGGACAAGCATACATCTCTGGTTCATGTCGTTGTGTTTTATAAGGCTCAGGACACGCATGCATCTCTGGTTTATGCCGTTGAGTGTTATACCGCAAATCGTGTAGAGGCCTCGCCGTTTCAATTTAACGTGGGCCCGTTCCTTCGTGCAGCTGTTTCACGAAAGTAAAAAAAATTTACATGGCAGCCAAATTTGGACATGTTCTGCTAAAGTCCACTTTTGCAAATTATAACAAATGCTTTTATGAGGTCAATGAAACCTATAATCATGGTATAATTCAATGCTTTTGTTCACATTTCACATGAATCTGGTTCGCTGCAATCATTATGTATAAAGTTCCTCGACCAAACCTGAATCCACGATTACTTGTTTGGTAGGTCTACCTTCTCAAGTAACCATCGGAATTGTACAACAGCCTCTCAAACCCGCTAACAAAGAAACATAGTCAACAGTTAACACAGCTTGAATAGCTTCGAACAACAGCTTCATTTAATCATATTTGTGATGTTGTTTCTGAAGCTCGCTTTCAAGCGCAGGGGGTTAATTCATATTCAGCTCGTTGTTGACAGAACTATGTCCTGTGTTGCGCTATAACACACTGCATTCATTGCACACATGATTGGTCATGTCATATACATCTGAAGTGATTTACTGTGCAAAACAATCATGGGAATGCAGTTAGGATGAATGAGAACGTATTTCTGTATCCAGAAATAGAAAACTTTGAGTAATAGCGGGCTTGTGAAATACCTGAGATGGTATGGTGCATACCTGCTACACTTCAAGGTTCCGATTCAGAGCAGACGAACTTTTTGTTTCTTCTCTCTACGTACTGTACAAAGCGTAGTGTGAACACTACAGTAGGTACCTTACAGGAGACAAATATGAAAACAATTAGTTGAACGGAAAATGTAGAGGTAGTTATATAGTAGGCACTGCTATCGGGGATGCAGTGTTAGCGATTTCATTGTAGTAGGCCTCAGTTTTTGTGTGAGATATGGTGACCGTTAGTTTCTTCGCTACAAAATCTTTCCTAATAATAAGCTTGGTACCCATTTACATAATTCTGCTACGAGATGTAATGTAATATGATTGCAAAGTCCGATCCCAGCACTGTAGACTCTGCTGCACGCGGGGCACACATGTAACGAGTCAGTTGGGAAGTTATGGTGCATTGTGTTCTCTATAGGAGCTCGTTTTCTCTGAGCTTTGACAATGTATTTCGATCTGCAACCTGAGCACCTTGTGCAATGCTAGTGCGCCAGATGGAAGGGT
Source organism: Ariolimax columbianus (assembly GCA_036924085.1). Classification (NCBI taxonomy): domain Eukaryota; kingdom Metazoa; phylum Mollusca; class Gastropoda; order Stylommatophora; family Arionidae; genus Ariolimax; species Ariolimax columbianus. The sequence goes on from JAVGWX010000008.1 coordinate 64,784,850, forward strand.
TCTGTGCAAGCATCTCCAAGGAGATGGCAATAGTATTGAAGTTTTTCAGAGACACTTTCATGGAGTCTTTGTAACATTTTCTTCTGTCCCCCTCATCAGCATCTGCCAGTTTTTAGTTTACTGTATAGCAGTTGCTTGAGGAGGTGCTTATCGAGCACCAACATCATGTGCCGTCCATCTTATCTTGGGTTTTTCAGAAACGTATGAATGCTCAACATGGTTCACCTGCTCAGAATTTTAGAGTTAGGGCACTTTGTCCTGCCACATGATCTTGAGCACCAGCGCAGTCAGTTCTTCTTCTTCTTCTTCTTCTTCTTCTTCTTCGTACGCAGTCAGAAAGTAACCATTATTTTTTCGAAAAAAAGCGGTGGTCATCCTGAGGCCGTCGCCGCTGCCATAGAGCTTGTCTTGCAGTTCCACTGGTGATGGCCACATCTGCTCTCTCTGATCCTCGTATGTCGGGCAGTTCTGCAGCAGATGTTCAGCGGTCATTTTACCAGTACCGCACGGGCATTCGTCGGTACATCCTATCTTCAATTTGTTGAATAGGTGGTACCTCAGTCTATTGTGGCCAGTGCGAAGTCTGAAGACAACGACCTGCTCTCTTCGGTTCAACTGGTAATAGGCATCGTTTTTGGTGTAACCAGTATGTTCGGTTTCCCATTTGGTCATGTATCTGGCTTTGATAAGCCGTTTTGACTCTTCGTACGTCATACTAGTATCTGTTTGTGGTAGTCTTGCACCTTCTTTTGCCAGTCTGTCTGCCTCCTCGTTGCCTTGGATGTTGCAGTGTGATGGGACCGACTGTACCACTACCCTTTTTGGTGCGGACTGCTGGCACAGTTTGCAGAGTGCTGCTCTTAAGTCATTAAGCTCAGTGTTTTTCTGGCTTTTTAGCGCTGTGACTACGGCGAGAGCATCTGTAAGCAGAACTATATGGCTTTCATTTTCATTGTGTGTCACCATTTCTTCCACTGCCGCCCTCAGTGCCTCTGCCTCCGCTCTGAAATTGCTTGTGTACTTACCAGTAGCGAATGACAGTGTTATTTGTCTGCCATTTGGTAGGTTCAGGAATGCTCCTGCCCCTCCGTTCTGTGTAGTGTTTGTTACAGAACCGTCGGTGTATGCATGGGTCCAGTCCATGCTTGGGTAGGTTTTCGATATGAAGCTTAGGGTAGTATCTCTCCTTTCTTTTTCAGTCTGGCAGTTTTTGTTTCCAATACCTGGTGTATTTTCTACCACCTCTGGAAATATATCCTGCCTCCAGGTAGGTTTTCGTACAGTCGTGATGGGTTTTGGTGTTGTTTGTGCGTTTATGGGATCTTCGTGCATCTTTGCTTTGGCTATTTCTGCAAAGTTTCTCCGCTTTAGTTTCCCATTTCCCAAATTGTTTAGTCTCTGGTGCATTGGATGGTCAGTCAGTCTTCGGAATTTCTCTGATTGCAGCAGGGCTCTGCAGTCTCTTCTATCGGTCATGGATTGCAGTTTTGTAATCTTTTCAAGTTCTACAATTGGCGTTGACTTCATGCCTCCTGTTATAACTCTCATGGCTTTGTTTTGAAGTTTGCTAACTTTATCGAAGTTCGCCTTTGCTGCTGTTGTCCACGCCGCAATACCATACTCGAGGACTGGTCTCACTCTTCCAGTGTACAGTTTTTTTAGTATGCCTTCGTCTGCTCCCCAGCTTGTGCCATCAAGTTTCCTCATGATTGCCATTCTTTCTCTGGCTCTCATTCGGTTTCTCTCGATCTGACTTTTCCATGTCATGCGCCGATCAAATGTGACTCCCAGATAGGCTGGGTTGTCGTTTGGCTGCAGGAATTTGCCATTTAGACTTAATTTGGTATTTTGGGGTTTTATTGAAAGCGAGAATATTGTACATCTGGTTTTCTCCTCGTTTATTTTGAGCAGTTAGTTCAAATGATAACGATGCAATTGTCTTATGTATCTAATATACTACATCCATGTTTCGCAGGCATGCAGCATATTGGATAACACTACAGCACTATACACGTTTACCTTTATGCTGGCACTAATGCCTTGTCGTTTTCAGGCGTTCACTTGCAGCTTTTCAAACGCAGAGTATACATTTTCAATCATATCGTTGACCTTCTAGTCACTATTCAAATCTTTGGCGAGGACACTGCCTATTTAGGTAAAGCTATCGACTGCATAGAAACGTTTGTTCTATAAAGCTTTGCTCAAAGTGCGGCTTACCAAGAGCAAACTGAAACTCTTTTTCGCAAGTGCTGATTGTAAGGCCATAGCTAAATCGTGCCGCCGAAGACTCCGTCATGGTGGCTTGCATTTCCTCTTCTGAGCAGGTGTTAAATACTCTCTCCTCGGTGAACAAGAAATCCAAGCTGGCGATTTCACTCACCTTGGTGGAAGATTCCACGCTTCCCCGTTTGAAAACTCACCATGGAGCTGACGTACATATGTAACATGTAACAAATCTGCCGGGGGCAACCAAACTTTGGCATGATATACCAGAGGCCTTTTTTATCGACGGTGTCAACTGGCAATGATTAAGGGGATATAAGCTGTGTATACATAAGCTCTGTACATATAAGCTGTGTACATATAAGCTGTGTACATATTACAATGTCGTTCTTGACAATTCTCTTGAATTTGACGTGCTGCATATATGTCAACCGCCATTTGACCCGCCGAAAACCGCACTGACTCTTTGACAGTAAACTGTTATATCAGATAGGCGGTCAAGTAGAACTCAGTCTAGAATTATGCCCCTGTGATTGCGACAAGAGTGACGGTTGCCCGTTTGCTTGTACAGAAGAACAATAATGGCATCTTTCATCTCTCATATGCAACGAAATAGTCTAACAGAACACTATTTATGAAATTCGTGACCAAAAATACAAACCAAGCCAATAAATAACAACTGTAGTGACGATCATATGAATGCTGGGAAACAAACAAGGGGCACATAACGTTTGTTGTTAGAATTCAGTACACAAAAGATGTTTCAAACAAGAGATCGTTTTATGAGAGCATTTGCTTCTTTGCAGCTATGTGGATTGCGAGTATGCGTGCCAACACTTCCGAGTTTTTGCGAGCTCATACAACTTCTTGTTTACAAGGATCTCTATTTGGGCCGAAATCCACTGTAGGACTAAATCTGCATTTTGAGACAGCAACAAGCTTATGGTTCAGAGACTTGGACCTTAGTTAAATATGACATATCAAGACTCTATGCCTTTAGCATGTTTAACCAGCGACGCATCCTCGGTAACCCCTAGTTCGGTCTCGTCCGTAATGTCGAGCATGTCTGCAAAGACGAGTCTTCCCTCCATCTCGGACACTCTGGTCCGATTCATGTCTCTGTTTGCTCACGCGGTTCAACTGGACCAGGATGTCCCAGCAAAACCATCATGTCCAAGTCAGGTATGTGTAACAGTGGTCTCCCACCGACCGACTGGAGGTTTGGGAGGGGTCACCCCCGCTCTACATGGCTCCGACAGATAGCAGTCTCTCCTTGGGCATTGAAGCCCACATGCCACAAGCCTCAGCAGTTGGACATTGTAGTGGTAGATCGCGGGCTCTAGATGCCTCGGTGAACATTATTATTATTAACCCGATGTTATTTTTTTATTTCACGTAAAAGTCTTGTTTGAGAATTAAGATTACATGGAGTACACTTCTGGAGTCTTTAAGAATGACAGTCTCTCTTGTAAGTCTGTTTTGGGTTTAGACTAACGAATACCAGGCACAGCCTAGACAAGTCCAACAAGCACACTATATTTAACAATAATCAGTCCTAACTAAATATGAGACTAGACACAATCAAGGAGGCAAACACTCAAAGACATGAGCAAATAATACTGTGGCAATTGTTGAAGATTACGTGCCTCTCCAAAAGTAGATGCAAGTGCAACAAACAAAAGCACACTTAACGCGTCTCTGCTGTTGTCTAAGCATTTTCTGTCAGCTAAAAGTGTATTTCCCCCTTTTTGTCTAATTGAATGTATTTTACTGCTTTTAAGCTCGATCTATTAAATGCTTCAGAAGACTGTTTTTATTGTACTACTTCTTCTTCTTTGTCTTCTTTCTTTTCTTCTCCATAATCAATAGTGAAAGATTGTAGGTCGATGAGTAAGGTTCGTAAAGAACAAGATACTACAGTAGAGATATAGAGACCTACCAAATATCCTAGCCAAAACTCATAACTTATGTGTCCAGCCTTCTTGAGCATATGTGTATGGTTGTTCACAACATAAAGTACTTGTAATAGAACACTAAGTGCCATGTCTGGAAATAGCACCGGTCGGTTGTTGAGGATTTCGTTGTTCGAACAAAGCTGACACTCTATGCTTAGGAATGTTGATTTGCTTCAATGCTGATTTTTTTAGTTCATGGCACTTCGGATCTACAGAGATAGCAGTCGTTTGAATCACACAGTTGGATGTTCTATAAATTAGACCAAATTGATCTATACATTAATGTCAGCGGTTAAGAACACCGCGTTCATTCTGAGATCATGACACTTCTCATACTATGCAATATTTAGTTTGATGATGCGCACAATTATTGGAGTAGCAAGAATGGATAGAATCAGAAACGGAGATATTAGGAGACAAGTACTCGTAGGTAAAACAACGATATACATCATTAAGAGACAACAAACCAAATGGTTCGGCCACGTGACAAGACAAACACCAGATAGTATCCCTCAGAAAACAAAGCTATGCAGATTCAATGGATTCCACGCAAAAGGTGGATAGCAGAAATAACAAAAGCAGTGACACTCGCCATGATCGAATCACATAAGGGGGCCTGGTCAAGAAACCTCTTCATAACTTCACGCTGAAAGACACAAACATAACACAGAAGCGAAAAGAAAGAAAAAGAAATTAGTCGCGTCTATTTTGTTTTCTCCTTTTGTTTTTTTTCCATAAATGCAATATACCTAGTAAAATATTATAAAATCAATCAATAAACCCTTAACTCGTTAGAGTAGTTTGGGCTTTAAGGTGGCTATTCCACACAAAATGTTTTCCATAGTACGCTATCCTCAGCCCTATAAACGAATGTAAAAATAAAACCTGCCTTGCACATTCTTTGAAGTTATCAATTCATAATGTTTTAAATTTCTCTTCCTTGCCTCTTCGCTTCCTTCCGCCTCAACTGTTCCCTGAAATATTATTTTTGAGATAGAGTTATGTCTCTTGACATGCCCAAACCATGTACATTTTCTACATTTCACTATTGACAGCAGCCGGTTCTTGTTGACTTGGCAGGAAATTGATTTTTTCTCTGGCATAATCATTTGTTTTATGCTCTTTAACAAGGATGCGCAAAACCCTTCTGTAGCATTTATGTTCAAAGCCATGAATCCTTCCTTCCGCATCAGCTAGTGTCCAGCTCTTACATCCGTATAAAAGAATAGACAGCAATAATGATTTACATTACTTGATTAAGCAAAAGTGCAAATTCAGCAGAATTAACCGCTGGTTGGAAATAAGAGTTTTTGAAGACTCCATTGTACTAAGGCGCATCCTGTGAGAGGTTGGATGGCCCAGTGCCCTTCCTTGCTGTTTTCACTTTCCATAACTTATGTGTCAAGTACCCATTTATAGCTGGGTTGACTGGAGTAGCGGTTCCAGATTAAAATCACGACCCGGATTCTTTTAGTCTCAGGAGGCGATTTGAACCATGGCACGCTGTTACCATAGAAATTAACGAATTGCTCTTTGTAAACTGAGCTAATGCGCCCCTCATTTCACTTGACTGCAGTCCAAAAATAAACACAAGCACAGTCAAAAAATAAACATACAAATAAACCAAGTTAAAGAAAATAACATAAACAAAAACACTATACACAAAAATAAACATAAACAAAAACACAATACAAAAAATAAACATAAACAAAAACACAATACAAAAAATAAACATAAATAAAAACACAGTCCAAATAATAAACATAAATATAAACAACAACGCCAGTAAGATAAAAGCTAATGACCAGGAACTCGAAGCGGTCGACCGTCTTAAATATCTGGATGCGATTGTCAGTGATCAAGGATAAAAATGTGAGGTGCTGACCAGAATAGCACACACAATAGAGACGTTTGCATGGTTTAACAAAATCAGGTAAGATAAACGGTTAGAAAATATGCACGAAAATTAGATGAATGCGTACATTGGTTCTGTCAATATTCCACTATGCTTGTTAGACATGGACAATTAAAACTGACCTGCAGCGGGGGATAATGGTTTTGAAGATGAGATGTTTCTGAAGACTTCTAAACGGTCACATTCAACGATCGAGTTACAAATAAGGAAATACGAGAAAGAATTACAACAGTAATATAATTTTTTGAAGACATCTTAGCAACTGTCAAAAAATTCGCTTTGTATGGTCACATATCGAGATCAAATGATCTTGCGAATACGATCCTGAACAAAAAAGGTGCATGGCAGATGATGAAGAGGCCGTCCCAAAAAGAGATGGGAGGACAACATTCAAGAATGGACCAATGTCAGACCAGAAGAAGCACAGGGAGCGACCGCTGACAATGAAGGAGGGCGTGGGGTTTTGAGGATGACTTCATGTGTGCCCCAACGACCTCACTTATTACAGGATGACCTGACCTGACCTGAAACACAGTCCAACAAATAAACATAAACATAAACACAGTACAAAAACGTTAAGATGCGATAAAAGGTATAATTCTCTTCTGGTTCTGTCCAACCGTTCTCAGTAAATGGTTTATTTGTGCTACCCTTTGCAGTCCCTGAACATCACAGACTACCTGCATGTACGTTGGCGATTTAAGTAAAAGTTTGCTTTTACAAGATGAATTATTTGTTTTTGTTGGAGGTCAAATAAAAGTTTAGCTTGTAGACTATGTGGGGACTATAGAGGCAAGCAGCCTTTATTCCTGAGTCCTATACCTTCGTATGTTAGCCTTAGCAAAGGTAGCAAAAATATTTTCATTCTTGTTTTTAGGAGAATCTGGACGAGAGTGGTTATGTTGTCGTTCTTCTGACCACAAAGAAGTATGTTCAAAACCTTGGTACTGTACAGTTTTTGTTTTTAATATCGGAGGATATTAGAATGCCAGGCACTATCACTTGACCTCTTCTACATCATGTAGCACCTGGGAGGATCATGAGTTACCTATTGCTGTTGGAGGCTACGTGTTGTGTCTGTCTTGACTGTATTTGTCAGAGATTGGAGTTCATCCTCATTTCCACATCCAGTTATGACAGCATGCGTGACCAGCAGCATTTTAAATTGGGTCTGCAATAGTAAAGTTGACCGTATGCCGCCTTCTGAAAACCACTGAGCAGAGTTCCTTTAAATGATATCTTGATTTAGATGTTCAACGATTTGCTAGTTCCATAGAAGGCACTGTTTTCGGGAACAAAGTGTTAGTTGTCATTGTACTATCATATTGTACTACTGTATGAAGTTTAGCAGCCAGGACCCTTACTCTCTTTCGTTCGTTCCCTGACAGCAATGCATGTATCGTATCTATTTACAGCTGGGCCGCCAGACGGTGTCTAAAACGGAGCTCAAATCTGTTAAAATGTCTCTGAGAAACTGCTTATAGTACAAGACCTGAATATTGATCCTTCCTATTTTCTATTGCATCTTTTTTCATAATACATCTGCCAGTTTAGTTTTTAGTTATTGTTTCTAGTCTTCTTGGGGTGTTGAGTTTGATTTTAGATGTCTCTTGTTGATCTGATAACGGAGCGTTGGATACAAATTAACTAGATTGGATGCGCATGGCTTTTAGAGCAAGGTAATGTAAATGAAACTGGTTATATACAGACTCTGCAGAGTCTTCTAAACCAGTATAATAACGTTAGGTTATGTTAAATGGGAACAGTCTCATCAAAGTACAGCTTCAATGAGATATTGGAAGAAACAAATTGTCACAACCAAAGAAGTCAGTAGGATATGAAAGGACAATTGATGCAACAAAAGATAGGGGCAGTGGGGTATTGGTAGCGAATTGTCTCATCAAAAAACAGGTTTAGTGGGGTATTGATAGCGAATTGTCTCATCGACAGATAGGGACAGTGAGAAATTAAGGACTAAATTGTCTCATCAACAGATAGGAACAGTGAGGGAATAGGCAGTCAATTGTCTCATCAACATATAGGCACAGTGAACAATTAAGGACTAAATTGTCTCATCGACAGATAGGGACAGTGAACAATTAAGGACTAAATTGTCTCATCGACAGATAGGGACAGTGAACAATTAAGGACTACATTGTCTCATCGACAGATAGGGACAGTGAACAATTAAGGACTAAATTGTCTCATCGACAGATAGGGACAGTGAACAATTAAGGACTAAATTGTCTCATCAACAGATAGGGACAGTGAGGAATTAAGCAGCACATTGTCCGATCAACAGAATGGGAAAGTGGGATGTGAAATCGTCTTCTCCATGTCTCAGTCTGATACACTTTATTCGCTTCTGTATATTGATTTTGCTTTAACATTCCCACAAACCTCTCAGTCACCTGCGTCACACTCCTCCCTTGTATACTGTTATAGCTATCTGGTTAGTATATTCTCCTGCTCAATAGACTCGTGCATTTGTCTATGGCATCGCTTGGCAAAGACACAAAGTTTCTTGTTTGCGATTGTCATATTTGCAATGATAAATGATTTTCTTCAATGCCACATAGCCTGGTATTTCGAGGAAGAGAATTCATTTCTAAAATGTAAATGCTGTGTATTTCTTCAACACAAAACAAACAATGCTTGAAAGAGAGATCTTAAAGCAGTCGGTAACAAGAATGCGTAAAGTCAAGTACTGACGTCGAGAAATCCCAAAACCCAACACATTATGACGGGAATCTTAACGAGTCTGCATTTTTGACTAAAGAGACAATTGTCTCTGGTTGTCAATCATAAATAGAACGCCAGTTATAGATCGTCTGTGCGGATACTTCTTCATCTTCTTCTTCTTCTTCGTGTCTGTGCGGATACAAAAGTACGTATTCCCAATGTTGATAATAGAAGATTGATGGGAGGCATGCAGACTGGGGAACAATGTTGATAATAGAAGATTGATGGGAGGCATGCAGACTGGGGAACAATGTTGATAATAGAAGATTGATGGGAGGCATGCAGACTGGGAAACAATGTTGATAATATAAGATTGATGGGAGACATGCAGACTGGGGAACAATGTTGATAATAGAAGATTGATGGGAGACATGCAGACTGGGGAACAATGTTGATAATAGAAGATTGATGGGAGACATGCAGACTGGGGAACAATGTTGATAATAGAAGATTGATGGGAGGCATGCAGACTGGGGAACAATGTTGATAATAGAAGATTGATGGGAGACATGCAGACTGGGGAACAATGTTGATAATAGAAGATTGATGGGAGACATGCAGACTGGGGAACAATGTTGATAATAGAAGATTGATGGGAGGCATGCAGACTGGGGAACAATGTTGATAATAGAAGATTGATGGGAGGCATGCAGACTGTGGGTAATGATTAACGCCGATCAAGTGGAGGCAATACAGTTTGCTGGTGACCGAGCATTTTAACAGAGACAGGAAGCTCAACAAAAACTGCTTAATAAAATCAGCGAAACGGCACAATCCTATGACATGAACACAAACACCGAAAAGAAAGAAATTTCCAAGACAGTGATAATTGCCAAAGAACCAAGGACGTAAAGGGAAGCTTTGATTTAAACAAATGGAGCAAGTAAACGAATTCCCTAAGAATTATGATAACGACTTAGTTTCAACAACTTTAGGTCATCTCGATACTTTAGTGCAATAGTAGCGGGCGTTTATAATTTTCCGTAATAAACACGTGCAATTTTAATGTTTTAAATTTCACAGATATCGCCATGGGTTAGTGTTGAACTTCGAAAATTGACTCCACTGAAGACATACATTTTTGTACAACCCCATATACCTAAAATGGAACATAACTAAATCATAATATTGAAGACATGTAACAGAACTTTGATTACACAATAACTAGAAATATTTGTTTCTGTATATACTGGTAAATGCATTAAATGCAACAGAGAATGGAAATGGAAATATCTTTCTGAACATAAAATACAGTGTACAAAGACAGCTATCAGTGGTGATCGGACAATTTGCAAATAACTTTAGAGCAGAGGCCTGGAAAACTACAAGAGACATTCTAATGACATGAAAACAGAGGCAGACAAATAGTACTTTTCCAAGTGTTTGCAGCATTGCCGAGCCAGAAAAATACAGACCTAAACGAACTTAGAGTGATATTCTATAAACTATATCATCCGTACAAGAGAGTTGTGATCTATGAAATTCCTTTTCATTTAATTTTTGTAATATATTTTTTTGTTGGCAAAGTAGAGGCTGACAGATTTTCAAAAGAAGGGGTAAAGCTTCTTCAGCCTAATAGAGGTATAACATATGAATAGGCCAAGTTGTACCACGTGTAATAACAATGGCCGTCCATCACAAGCAATGATGACAATAGCAGTCAGACTTGTTATTGTGACCACACCGATGAGTCCTGAGGAGGCTGTAAAGTCCAATCTGGCACAGCAACTCCTTCACGATATTCAGCAGTGAAGGTCAGAGTAGGACATGTCAGTGTCAGCTGTCCTGTCTTTACCCCCAATGCGTGTATTTCCTGCCTCGGAGATCCTACGTTTCTCATCAATGGAGGCTCATCTGATAGCGGTACTACGCCCATGCCTGGCTGGACGTGTGCCCGGCACTCCCGTGAGTTGACATCGATGTTGAAGCGTGTCAGAGATATTATCAGGGAGTCTTTTTGTTCCCCGACCAGACACTCAGTTCAGCATACATTAGTCGTCTGGCATGCGCAGAACGTCGCAGGCCGACCTGATCCGAGTCTTCTGTAACAGTGTATGGATCCTCGGCTTATTGGTCTTCGTGATAATCTCCGTGTCTGGTACGCTATCCTACAATTTTATTCTGAACAACCTACGAAGGCAGCTTGTGTGGAAGTGGTTTATTTTCTAGCATGCTTTCATACAGAAGGGTGATTGGCACTATAGCTAGGTAGACTTTGAGTTTCGTATCAGGGCTATGAGCTCTCTCATCCCAAACGCTTTTTCGCAGCCTCCAAAAAGCAGCACTGGTCTTGGAGATTTTGTTTGTTGACCGAAGAGTCAATAGTAGTTTACCTGGAATTAGTGCTGTCAATGTAAGTAAAGCTGTCTACTGATTGGAGAGCTTGTTCTTAACTCTGATATCTAGGTCACGATATACGTCACTCGGGACAAGCTGAAACATAACTTCGGTTTATTTTACATTAATTGCAAAACCGAACATGTCACAGTCTGTAGAGAACTTGTCCATATATATCTGCATGTTTCTGTCAGTGATGGCAGTGAGAGCACAGTCATCAGCAAAAAGTAACTTAAAGATGGTTGTATCATTCACCTTAATGTGAGCCTGTGGTTGCATGTGATTGAAAAGTTCCCCGTCAGTCATGTATTCCATTTCCACACCGCTATCAATACAACCATGGGAGCTAACACTGGGCATAGCAACAAACATTAAGCTGAAGAGTGTTGGGGCCAGTAGGCAGCCATGCTTGACTACATGTGAGATAGAAAAGGCATTTGAAGTTTCCCCATCACTCAGTACATGTTCATTCATAACATCGTGTAGTTTAATTGTTTGACAATCTTGGTGAATTTTCTTGGGCAGCCAAATGTCCCCACAAACTTCCAAAATATGTCTCTGTTAATGGTGTCAAATCTCTTTGTCAGGTCCAAAAAACATAATGTATAGTCCACGCAGCTGCTCTTGGCATTTCTCCCGAAGTTGTCGGGCGGCGAATATAATATGCACAGTTCCGCGATTCGATCTGAAGTCATGTTGCTTCTATGGAAGAAGACCATTTTCTAGGTGAACGATCATTCGGCTAAAGAGAACTTGTGATAGTATACTGCCCGCAATCGATAGAAGAAAGATTCTCTGTGGTTGTCGCATGACTGACTGTTTACCTTTCGCTTGCATATATGGACGATGGCAGCGTTATTCTTGTGGGATAGTCTCTGTGGTCCATATTGTGTTGTGTAACTAAGTTAGTCTCAGTGTTAGGGAACATCGGTTTATATTGAAGATCTCAGCCAGTGTCAGCTCTGCACATGGAGTCATCCCATTTCATAATTGGCTGATTGCTGCTCTGACCATCTCGATATTAGAAGGGACATACAGTTCACTGTCCAGGGGTGTCTGAGGCAGGCGTGCTATGGTCGTTTCGCACTTGGAGGACATTTGGTTGAAAACCGTTCGCAGGTGTTTCACCCATCGTCCTAGTATTGGCGGTTTTCTTGGTCAACAGTTATGGGCTATCTGCATTTAGATTTTTAGGATTGAGGGCCAAAAATAGGCTTTAACCCGTCATACAAGAGTTTTTAGTCGTTTTTGTCAGCAAACGGATTTCATCTATCCTGTTGTTCAACAACGCGTCCTTCATTTTCTTGATCTTCACTTGGACCACTCTCTGTATGGTTGTGAAAGTCATCTTCTGGCTGCACGTGACGTGCACCTCTGATTAGCTCTACATGGCTTATCATTTACTTGTTAAGTGACACAATTTCTACGCCGCTCTCATCGAACCAACATTGAAGTTTACGTCCCGAATATCCAATGCGCTCAGAGGTGGACAAGTCTCAAATGACAGTTTAGTTGTTCTGGTCAAGTTGCAGATTCTTGAACTTCCCATCTAGGTCCCTTACAAGCTCTTCAGTGATCATCGTGGTTTTCAGTGTTGTGGTGTCCAGATTATTTTATTTTGCTTCCAATTCTAATGCCGCATTCTAGGCTTGATGTGGAAGTTGAGTTTAGACACAATTATCATGTGTCCTGTCCAGCACTTTACATCACAGGTAGATTTAGTTACTCTTGCATCACGTCTGGCAATCTTCCTGGTGATAACATAATCAATTACTTTGATCTGGAATGCACCCATATAATGTTTTTTTGTTGCGGGTGGGCAAGCGAAACATTGTGTTCGTGATTACTAGGACGTGGGCTGCACATAGCCCAAATCAAAGGGAGACCATTGCTGTTGCACTTGCCTGTGCCGTTCACACCTAGTATTCCATCTCATATCCGATTGTTGGTTTTCACTATGGCATTGAAGTCACCAAGGATAACCAGCTTATCGGACTTTGGAACCGACGAGATAACAGAGCTGACTGCTAGCGTCAGGGCCAGCGAACCAAAGCTGCCAAGACCCTTCTACACCTCCACGCGGTGATTCTGGATAACAGGCTGCAGCAGGGCAGACTGGCTAAGGAGAAGGGATCGAAGAGGGAATGCTAACCCGGTACTCAGAAAATGCTTGCTGAAGTCGGATGTGTTGGACCGAAAGGTGCAAATATCGCAGTCAAGCTGTAAACTACAACACAAGCATTCCGTTCTCTGGACTACATTCTGCTACTTAAGCCCTTTCAGTGTTTGGTGGCGGGAGATTGAGGATGAACGAAACCAAGCCAGGCCAAGCCAAGTTCTTCAAGGAATGTGTCTTTAGTATGTCATCTGGGTTGTCAACGTCGATGCGTAAACACTGATCAGGGTGAGATTTTAGTTTCTTCTATGTGGGATCTGTATAGTCCTTATTTTATCGTTTATACCAATGGGAAGCCGCCTTTGGTAGTGCACAAAAGAGTATTTGATGGTGAAACCGACTCCAGAATCGCGACATTCATTTCTGGCTCATCCACTCCAGAAGAGTCTGTATCCTCCAGCCACTTCCAATAGTTGACACTCATCATACCAGGTCTAGATACATGAACAAGTGGGTAGCACAGGACACAGCTTATCTACTAAAGGAGGCGTATCACTAGCTCAATAAAAGTGAGCAGGTAGTAATATGTAAACTTTACACATGCCACAACAGACTAAGTTACCATCCGTTCAAAAAACTAAAGAATATGACATACACTCATACAGATGAATGTATCTGCGATACTGACAAAATAAGGGCTACACAGGCTTACACACGTGGAACAATGAAATAACCTGTAGTCATCACTAGCCATTCCATTCCTGGACAAGCTCTTTGGAGATACCAAACGCTAACCACATCTTTCTTTAGATAAATTCAAGTTGAAGGCGTACGATGAAGACGAAGAAGAAGGAGAAGAAGAAGAAGAAGAAGAAGAAGAAGAAGAAGAAGAAGAAGAAGAAGAAGAAGAAGAAAAAGAAGAAGAAGAAGAAGAAGAAGAAGAAACTCAAGCAGAAGAGCAAGGAAGGAAGAAGAAGAAGACGTATTTGTAATCAATTTGGAACTCATAATGGCATAGGTATATTATTGTAAAGATCTGCACGTACTTGTGAACGTACTATAACTACATTTGGCAACTATCACATATCAGTTTCTGACTTACTTATTGGCTTGCCCTGGTAGTACAGATCCACGATGATTCACATTTTCGTCCCAGATAAATAGTGGCACGACCACTTAAGTGGGCCTCCTTAGAGGAAGCCTGTAACCTAGCACTTGGGGTATCTATTTCATAGTAGTTACTTTACAATACGAGAACGCTAGCCCAATATACAACCCTCTACAGTGTACTTTAACATCATTTTTTGGAAGGTATTCTTTTTACCACGGGTACCACTCTGGAGCCCCACAGTACCACACTGGTGATATCATCTATATGCCAAATATATTTGTCATTCCCAGCCTAATTTCCCCCCCCCTCCCCTGCCCCTCCTGTTTTTAGCGCATCGATCGGCCCAATTCCCGGTGATACATCCGGTCTTACTCGAGGGAAATTTACCCGGGCTCATTTGTAATGGTAATTTACTGATGAGTTTCGTCTCACTGCTGTTTTGTGGAAAGCTCTAATATTCTCCAACTCTGTATGCCAATATTTGTTCACGCCTTTGAACGTGGTTCCGGCATCTCAGGATGCGCAAAAACTTGGCTTTCTTTTTTTCTGAATGTCTAAACCTGCTATGAAGAATTGGTGTGCTGGTCCAGGTCCACGCTGTTTATCAACCAGTATGATACTTTCCTTGTTGAAGGAATCAATTATTTATTTGCATATTTTCACGTGTCATTCATATCTGTATGTATAAATCATTATGGCATATCTGTTATTATTACCATTTATTTTACGTTTGATTTATTATTTATTATTTTATTTCATATTTCTTGGATGCGCATAGCTTTCATAGCAAGGACATGTAAATGAAACTGGTTGTATACAGACTCTGCAGAGTCTTCTAAACCAATATACAAACGTTAAGCAAAGTTATCCGTCCCATATTCATTCCATAGCAGTTTGGTTTAGCTTTACCGTTGTGCTTGTATTTCTGTAATCTATTTCTTCTTCTTTTTCTTATGTTTCTTTTTTTTCTCTACTCCTGTGCTCCTTAAAAAAGGATGTTGCGACGTTGTGGCAACGCTAACAGCGAGGCAGCGATATCTGCGCATTCCGGCCCGACACATCCGGCTTCAAAACGGAATGTGTGTGTGCCGAGTTTGCTTTTCCTCTAAGGCTTTCATTATCCTTATCCAGAATACACAGATGAGGACTATATCCAGGGTCAAAACTTGCAGATGGAATATGGTCTTGGTCAGCTGTGAGTCGGTGACTCTGTGTATGCTGTGATTTGGTAACCCTGTGTAAGCTGTGAGTTGTGAGTCGGTGACCCTTTGTACGCGGTGAGTTGGTGACCATGTGTAAGGTGTGTATTGGTAACCCTGTGTAAGCTGTGTGTTGGTGACCCTGTGTAAGCTGTGTGTTGGTGAAGCTGTGTAAGCTGTAAGTTAGTGACCTTGTGTAAGTTGTGAGTTGGTGACCATGTGTAAGCTGCGAGTTGTTGGCCCTGTGGAATCTGTGAGTTGATTACCCTGTATAAACTGTGAATTGGGGACACTATGTAATCTGTGAGTAGCTGACTCACAGGCTGTGTAGGCTGTGAGTTGGTAACCCCGTGTAAGCTGTGAGTTGGTGACACTGTGTAAGATGTGAGTTGATGACTCTGTGTACGCTGTGAGTTGGTGACCCTGTGTAAGGTGTGAGTTTGTGACTCTGTGTACGCTGTGAGTTGGTGACCCTATGTAAGGTGTGAGTTTGTGACTCTGTGTATGCTGTGAGTTGGTGACTATCGGTAAGCTGCGATTTGGTGACACTCTGTAAATTGTGAGTTGGTGACTCTGTGTAAGCTGTGAGTTCGTGACCCTGTGTAAGCTGTGAGTTGGTTAATCTGTGAAAG
This sequence comes from Ariolimax columbianus, assembly GCA_036924085.1. Classification (NCBI taxonomy): domain Eukaryota; kingdom Metazoa; phylum Mollusca; class Gastropoda; order Stylommatophora; family Arionidae; genus Ariolimax; species Ariolimax columbianus. The sequence goes on from JAVGWX010000008.1 coordinate 64,801,080, forward strand.
CTGTGAGTTGGGGACCATGTGTAAACTGTGAGTTGGCTACCCTGTGTAAGCTGTGAGGTGGTGACCCTGTGTAAGCTGTGCGTTGGTTACTCTGTGAAAGCTGTGAATTGGAAACCATGTGTAAACTGTGAGTTGGCTACCCTGTGTAAGGTGTGAGGTGGTGACCCTGAGTAATCTGTGAGTTGGTGACCCTGTGTAAGCTGTGAGTTTGTGACTCTGTGTAAGCTGTGAATTGGTGATCCCGTGTAAGCTGCCAGCTGTGAGTTGAAGCCCCTGTATAAGCTGTCGGCTGTGAGTTTGTGAGTTTTTGAAGGCTGTGAGTTGGTGACCCTGAGTAAGCTGTGAGTTGGTGACCTTGTATAAGCTGTGAGTTGGTGCCTCTGAGTAAGCTGTGAGTTGGTGACCCTGTGTAAGCTTCCTGCTGTGCGTTGATGCCCCTGTATAAGCTGTCAGCTGTGAGTTTGTGACTTTTTGTAACCTGCCAGCTGTGAATTAGTGACACTATGTAATCTGTGAGTTGGTGACTCTCTGTAAGCTGTGAGTTGGTGACCCTGTGTAAGCTGTAAGTTGGTGAATCTGTGAAAGCTGTGAGTTGTGGATTCTATGTAAGCTGCCAGCTGAGAGTATCTGATCCTATGTAAGCTGTGAGTTGTTGACCATGTGTAAGCTGCCAGATGTGAGTTAGTAACCCCGTGTAAGCTGCCAGCTGTGAGTATATTACCTAGTGTAAGCTGCCAGCGTGGAGTTGGAGACCCAGTGTAAGATGCCAGGTGTGAGTTGGTGACCTTGTGTAGGCTGCCAACTGTGGTTTGCTGACCCTATGTAAGCTGTGAGTTGGTGACACAGTGTAATCTGCGAGTTAGTGACCCCGTATAAGCTGCCAGCTGTGACTTTATGACCCTGAATAAGGTGCCAGCTTTGTGTTCGTGACCGTGTGTAAGCTGCCAGCTGCGAGTTGGTTATCCTGTGTAAGCTGTGAGTTGGTGGCCATGTGTAAGCTGTTAGTTAGTGACCATGTGTAATCAGTGAGTTCGTGACCCTGTGTAAGCTGCCAGCTGTGAGTTGGTGACCCAGAGTAAGCTGCCAGCTTTAAGTTGGTGACGCTGTGTAAGTTGTCAGCTGTGAGTTGGTAACCTTGTGTAAGCTGCAAACTGCGAGTTTGTGACGCTGTGTAAGCTGTGAGTTAGTGACAATGTGTAAGCGGTGAGTAGGTGACTCTTAGTAAGATGTGAGTTGGTGACTGTGCACGCTGTGAGTTGGTGACCCTGTAGAAGCGGCTAGTTGGTAACTCTGTGTAAGCTGTGAGTTTGTGACTCTGTGTAGGCTGTGAGTTGGTGACCCTGAGTAAGCTGTGAGTTGGTGACCCTGTGTAAGCTGTGAGGTGTGGACTCTGTGTAAGCTGTGAGTTGATGACCCTGTGTAAGCTGCCAGCTGTGAGTTGATGCCCCTGTATAAGCTGTCAGCTGTGAGTTCGTGACTTTTTGTAAGCGGCCAGCTGTGAGTTGGTGACCCTGTGTAAGCTGTGAGTTGGTGACTCTCTGTAGGTTGTGAGTTGGTGAACATGTGTAAGCTGTGAGTTGATAACTCTGTGTAGGCTGTGTGTTGGTGACTCTGTGTAAGGTGTGAGTTTGTGACTCTGTGTAGGCTGTGAGTTGATGACCCTATGTAAGCTGTGCGTTGGTGGCTCTGTTTAGACTGTGAGTTGGTGACCCTGAGTAATCTGGGAGTTGGTGACCGTGTGTACGCTGTGAGTTGATGACCCTATGTAAGCTGATAGCTGTGAGTTGCTGATTCTAAGTAAGCTGTTAGTTATTGACCATTTGTAAGCTGCCAGGTGTGAGTTAGTGACCCTGTATAAGCTGCGAGTTGTGAGTTGGTGACCCCGAGTAACCTACTAACTTTGCGTGTGTGACCCTGTGTAAGCTGCCAGCTCTGAGTTGGAGACCCAGTGTAAGATGCCAGGTGTGAGATGGTGACCTTGTGTAATTTGCCAACTGTGATTTTGTGACACTGTGTAATCTGTGAGTTGGTGACCCTATGTAAGCTACCAGCTGTGACTTTATGACCCTGTATAAGCTGCCAGCTTTTGTTTTCGTGACCGTGTGTAAAGTTCCAGCTGCGAGTTGGTGATCATGTATAAGCTGTGAATTGGTGACCACGTATAAGCAGTTAGTTGGTGAACCTTTGTAAGCGGTTAGTTCGTGATCCTGTGTACGATGCCAGCTGTGAGTTGATGACCCTGTGTAAGCTGCCAGCTATGAGTTGGTGAACTTGTGTAAGCTGCCTACTGTGATTTGGTGACCCTGTGTAAATTGTGCGTTGGTGACTGTGTAGGCTGTGAGTTGGTGACCCTGAGTAAGCTGTGAGTTGATGACCCTGTGTAAACTGAGAGTTGGTGACTCTGTAGGCTGTGAGTTGGTGACCCTGAGTAAGCTGTGAGTTGGTGACCCTGTGTAAGTTGTGAGTTGGCGACTCTGTGTAAGCTGTGAGTTTGTGACCCTGTGAAAGCTGCCAGTTGTGAGTTTATGCCCCCGTATAAGCATTCAGCTTTGAGTTCGTGACCTTTTGTAAGCGGCCATCTTTGAGTTGTTCACCCTGTGTAAGCTGTGAGTTGATGACTATGTGTAGATTGTGAGTTGGTGACCATGAATAAGGTGTGAGTTGGCGACTCTGTGTAGGATATGAGTTGGTGACCCTGTGTAAGCTGTGAGTTGGTGACTCTGTGTAGACTGTGAGTTGGTGACCCTGAGTAAGCTGTGAGACGGTGACCGAGAATAAGCTGTGAGTTGGTGACCCTGTGGAAGCTGTGAGTTTGTGACCCTACGTAAGCTGCCAGCTGTGAGTTGCTCATCCTATGTAAGTTGTGAGTTGTTGACCACGTGTAAGCTGCCAGATGTGAGTTAGTGACCCTGTTTAAGCTGCCAGCTGTGAGTTGATGACCCTGTGTAAGCTGCCAGCTGTGAGTTGGTGACCCAGTCTAAGATGCCAACTTTAAGTTGGTGACCCAGTGTAAGATGCTAGCTGTGAGTTGGTGACCTTGTGTAAGCTGCCAACTGTGATTTGGTGACCCTTTGTACGCTGTGAGTTGGAAACCATGTGTAATCTGTGAGTTGGTGACCCTGTGTAAGCTGCCAGCTGTGACATTATGACCCTGTATAAGCTGCAAGCTTTGTATTCGTGACCGTGTGTAAGTTGCCAGCTGCGAGTTTGTGACCCTGTGTAAGTTGTGCGTCGGTGACCCTGTGTAAGCTGTTAGTTGGGGACCCTGTGTAAGCGGTAAGTTGGTGACCCTGTGTAAGCTGCCAGCTGTGAATTGGTGACCTTATGTAAGATGCCAGCTGTGAGTTGGTGTCCTTGTGTGAGCTGTCATCTGTGAGTTTATGACCTTGTGTAAACTGTGAGTTGGTGACCCTGTATAATCTGTGAGTTGTTGACCCTATGTAAGCTGCCAGCTGTGAGTTGCTGACACTGTGCAAGCTGCCATCTGGGAGTTGGTGACCCTGTGCAAGCTGCCAACTGTGAGTTGGTGACCCTGTCTAAGCTGTGAGTTGGTGACTCTGAGTAGGCTGTGAGTTTGTGGCCTTCTGTAATCTGTGAGTTGGTGACTCTGTGTAAGCTTTGAGTTGTTGGCCCTGTGGAATCTGTGAGTTGATTACCCTGTATAAACTGTGAATTGGGGACACTATGTAATCTGTGAGTAGCTGACTCTGTGTAGGCTGTGAGTTTGTGATTTAGTGTAAGCTGTGAGTTCGTGACTCTGTGCAAGCTGTGAGTTGGTGACCCTGTGTAAGCTGTGAATTGGTGACCCTCTATAAGCTGCCAACTATGAGTTTGTAACCATGTGTAAGCTACCAGCTTTGAGTTGATGACCTTGTGTAAGCTGCCAACTGTGATTTGATGACCCTTTGTAAGCTGTGAATTTATGACCCTGCATAAGCTGCCAGCTGTGAGTTCGTGATCTTGTGTAAGCTGCCAACTGCGAGTTGGTGACCGTGTAAGCTGTGAGTTGGTGACCCTGTGTAAGCTGTTAGTTGGTGACCCTGTAAAAGCTGTGAGTTGGTGACCCTGTGTAAGCTTCCAGCTGTGATTTGATGACCCTATGTAAGCTGCCAGCTGTGAGTTGATGACCCTGTGTAATCTGGCTGCTGTGAGTTGCTGATCCTGTGTAAGCTGTCAGCTTTGAGTTGGTGACCCTGTGTAAGATGCCAACTTTGAGTTGGTGACCCTTTGCGAGCTGTCAACTGTGAGTTGGTGACCCCGTGTAAGCTCTGTAAATTGGTGACCATGTGTAAGCTGTGAGTACGTGACCCTGTGTAAGCTGCCAACTGTGAGTTCGTGAATTTGTGTAAACTGCCAACTGTGTGTTGGTGACAGTATGTAAGATGCCAGCTGTGAGTTGGTGATCCTGTTTAAGCAGACAGCTGTGAGTTTGTGAATGTGTGTAGGCTGTGAGTTGATGACCCTGGATAAACGGTGAGTTGGTGACCCTGTGTAAGCTGTGAGTTAGTGACCCTTTGTAAGATGGGAGTTGGTGACCCTGTGTAGGCTGTGATTTGATGACCCTGTGTAAGCTGTGAGTTTGGGACTCTGTGTAGTCTGTGAGTTGGTGAACCTGAGTAAGCTGTAAGTTGGTGACCCTGTAAGCTTTAAGTTGGTGACCCTGTGTAATCTGTGAGTTGCTAACCCTGTGTAAGCTGTAAGTTGGTGACCTTGCGTAAGCTCTGAATTGGTGACCCTGTGTAATATGTGAGTTGGTGACCCTGTATAAGCTGTGAGTAAGTGACCGTGTGTAAGCTGTCAACTGTGAGTTGCTGATCATGTGTAAGCTGTCAGTTGGTGACCATGTGTAAGCTGCCAGCTGTGAGTTGCAGGCTGCCGATAGCTATTACCCTCTACTGCATGTTCGGCCACTCCAGACATTTCAGCAAGTAAAGTTTATGTAACTAGATCAGATTGACAGATCGATTCATGATCCGCCTCTTGGATAATGACTTGATTGGAGTTCGCTTATTCATTCAACTGCTGCGAGTTGGAGATGGGGAGGGGTGTGAGTGGTTGTTGTTGTTTATGTTTAATGTTTATAGTGAGTCCGTTTACTCTTTTGTGCGCCCTCCAGACGTTTCTGCAATTCTTGGCTTCATCTGCGTGGTGTTCACTACTACAGGGATCACGTGGATCTACATCTCGTCAGCCAGGCTGCCTGTCTACCTCCAGGAAACACTTCATGGAAGAGAAATTGTGGTCTTCGTCAGTGTATTGTGCCTGAACCTGGCACGACTTGAGTTAGTCGCTGCTCTGCCTCCATGGAATATAGACGTATATTTATGCTATTGGCCAAGAGCTTCAACAGGCGAAGTTAGTCGCTATCATGCCAGATTACATTAGTCTGACTTGAGTATACGCTGCTCTGCCTTCATGGAATATATATTTATGCTAGGTGGCCAAGAGCTTCAACAGGCGAAGTTAGTCGCTATCATGCCAGATTACATTAGTCTGACTTGAGTTAGTCGCTGCTCTGCCTTCGTGGAATATAGAGGTATATTTATGCTAGGTGGCCAAGAGCTTCAACAGGCGAAGTTAGTCGCTATCATGCCAGATTTCATAAGTCTGACTTGAGTTAGTCGCTGCTCTGCCTTCATGGAATATAGAGGTATATTTATGCTATGTGGCCAAGAGCTTCAACAGGCGAAGTTAGTCGCTATCATGCTAGATTACATTAGTCTGACTTGAGTTAGTCGCTTCTCGGCTACCATGGAGTATAGATGTGTGATTCGTGTTTGAATGTGACTCATACTGCCTAAAGGCAGATGTATTCTTCTCCATGTTCAATCCTTCGTATTATCTTATGAGCCTCTTGCGACTTGCCGTGTTGCTTACGGCTAATCTTTCTTTGCTCAGTTTTCAACCCTTGCGCGATGCTGTTAGCTCTTGAATTATTGAGCCAGCCATTCATAAATCGCAAACACACGTGGGTCGAATTGCGAGGGACACCATAGCGGCCGGTAATGAAGTGTTCACAGCCACAGAGCTACAAGAACAATCATTATCAACACACTTCGATATTCTGCTCGAGATCTATTTGGAATGCAAAGATGTGGATTCTAAACATAGCAGAAATGGCTGTTTTTAACTTCAAATAATGTACACGGTTATGGTTGCAAAATAAGTAAATAATGTATTACTTTAATGTATTAGTTTACCTCAGACCTGTCTGTTATCTTATCTTCAATTTCTCCGTCCAGACGCTCAGGTTATCACAATAATTCTCCAGATATCTCTCACAAAAAGTCGTTATCGACAATACCGTTTAAGAAAATTTACAAGAAGATTCTGTTAATGAGTTTGCTTTATGCTTTGATGATAGTGTTTTAGTCGGTCTTATGTTGGGTCCTGAAAAAGGATTCGTGTGTCATTTGTTCATTTATAATTTATAACGATAGCTATCAATCTTTCTCTTCTCTTTATTTCTCTCTTTTCACTCTCCTTCTCGCTCTCTCTCTCCCTCTCTATCTCTCTTTCTTTCCCTTTCCCTCAATGGTTCGTAATCTTTCACCTTATCTCTTTATCTCTCTATTTCCATCTCACTTCTTTCCTTCCTCTTTCTCTACTTCTCTTTCTCTCTTACTATCTCTCGATTTCCGACTCCTTCCCCCCCCCCCTCTTCCTCTCTCCATCTCTCTCGCACTCAATCTCTCGATATATATATATATATATATATATATATATATATATATATATATATATATATAATTATTGCTACTTAAACTACAAATGATGCACGTAGGCCCCCAACATAACACACTGCTGTTGTTGGTGATAATGAAAGATATGATTGTTTATATCATTGTTTAACAACATTCTTAACAAACAGCTGGTCTTAATTTTCGTCTGCTTGCTCTCGTCGCTGTCGAAATAACACGCCCTCCGAAATAGCTCTCGCTGCTTTTACTTATGCTGAGAGCAACAATCCATGTCATTGGAACGCCTTGCATGTATATAGATAGATCTGTGAAGTTCTCTTACTGAATGGATGAATCAAGGAAGAAGTAATTCTTTTTTTTCTTAAACTGTTTTTGGAACAAGCTTAGGAAGACTTCTTTTCTTGTTCAAGTATGGCTAAGGCCTTCAAAGATTTGTGTTGTTTTTTTTTGGTGTGTGTATTTTTTTTTGTTGGTGTGGGGGGGGGGGGGGCGCAGCAAAAAGGGGGAGGGGGTTGTTGGTGCTACAGGAATACAATTTTTTTCATTTTTAGTTTTGTTTGATGAATTGGTGTAATTGTAATTTTTTTTTAATTTAGTAGTGTTGGTCAACATTGATTGCCGACTTTTGAAAATCATCGTCGTTCCTGTCGATTTAATAACCTGCGTCATCTCCCATGTTTACTTAGGGTGGCTCGCGATTATTCTACTCAACGATCACGTGTCGTGCCTGCGATGTTGCTGTCGATGCAAGTAAATATAAAGAAAAGTTTTTGTATGCAAGCATTCAAATGACCTGTCCAGAAAACTTCACAATTTGATAGATTAACGGGTCGCACTAGTGGACACAACTTCAGCTTTCTGTGTGAAAAGGAAGTTGGTTAAAACAGGAGAAATGGATGTTCGCGTAAAGGGCATACCATGTTAAGTTAAAGCTTGTAAAAAGTTTAATGTTGGTCCATAGCAGATACCTCCTTAAAGAGGAAGAAGTGTTAGATGATTTGTTGTATTAGGTTCCAGCTTTTTTTCTCAGGTGGATCGACCAGTTCCTACCGTGTTGCCCCTTGACTTCCATAACTGTAAGTCAGGGGGCAGCTTAAAGCTGGGTAGACCATAGTATATCTTCCCTGCTGGTTAAACCCTGTGTGTTGTCGTGAGAGAAAGGAGTTCAAACTGTTTTTCTTTTAAGGCCCTCAGTTGTGTTTCTCCAGATCATTACAGACCTAGTAATGGATTGCAAGAAGTCGTCAGGGTTTCTTGCTGTAGAAGAAATAATGGGACAATCACTGAAGCCATTTGTATCCACAAAAGGCGTGTTTTGGGGACTATATCCTAATTATTAACAATTACTACAGAAAACAACAGGGTCAGAGTATGTTGTTGTCGCTTGTTGTTACGGATCCAGCAGCATTCGGGTACTAGTCCTTTGGTCCAATACCATGTAACGGTCTCTGCACGTGTTTATCAGTTGTTGTTTAGTACCATACAAAGTGTTCCATTTATCTGGCTTCGGAGTAAGAAGCATTTTCCTGAAATCGTTGAGCGCTAATCACTCAAGAAGGCGATGATCAACGGTTTCGTATGGGTGTGTATGCAGTTGGTACTCAGGAGTATGAAGTGGTTAGATGATGTTCAGATACTTGTATTTGTTGGGTTCTCAGAGTATAAACATGGCTTTTGGCGCAATCTTCATGTAAAGAGTCTCTTCTTGAGCTGGACATATCTTTAATAAAGAGAGAAATAGGAATGAATGAATGTATGAATTAAATATTCGGTGGATTATGGAGAGTGAGAACGTGGCATGGAGAACAATCACATGTAAAGGTTCCTCTATAGCAGATACTGCTGTCGGGGATGATGCGTTAGATAATTTATTGTACTAGCCAGTGGTCTCTTGGGGGTATTTGTGAATGACAAGGACATGCATACCACGAGCACTCTACAGAGAGCGTGACGTAAGAGGCGACTAACTGTGTGACATGGCATAACTCCGACCATAGTTAGGTGGTTAGTTAAGAGCAGCATAGATAGCGAATAACAGGCTGCGAATCTACTTTGTTCTAGTGGTTGGGTCTATTCAGATGGACTCACGTATCGGTTAACCACTCTCCTCGCACTTGTCCCAACGAAGCGCAGTAATAAGCTGCTCAAATCTAGTCTGCTAAGCAGGAAATTTCCCTCATGGCTACATCCAACTCATGTCAGAACTGAGACCTGCTCATGATCATATGCCCATGTAGAAGTAAAAGTCATCTAAGACTAAGACTAGCCATTGGCATTGATGTCACCTCCGGGGTGTTGCTTACTCACAACCGGTTCACATGGTGCGCTATCATCATCAAATTTGCCGAGATCGTGGAGTTCCATCACCGAATCTCAAAGAGCACGTGCCGCTTGAAAGAACATACCCAAGGGCAGTTCCTTGCCGGCTCCTCACATGTATGTCGTGCCAGGATTGGTATTCACAGTCATATAAGAACACATCTTTCAAGCCTAATTTTGTCTCCATATCTGCTTTGGTTGTGGAACTATTATTATTATAAGATGCCGTTGACCAGATATTTTACTCGTTACATTTTCTTCCAATGTACCCATTTACTTCTCCGTCGATCAGAGCGTGTTGATAGCTTGGGTCGAAACGAGTGCAATTTCCAAGAGAAGATGGCGATCTAGCACTCTGCTACACAGACGCTCAGAAAACAATATACACCGACTCAGCGTGCACACAAACAGCCAGCCACATTATACTGAGGTCGTGAAACTCACTGATCGGTCGATTCTAGTCTAGTGGATCAATATCGGTTATTGAAACTGTTCCTTGCCCAGGCAAGGTTCCTTTTGAACGCTGAAATTTGATCGATTATTTCGTCACGTCAGTTCTCGCATCATTGACGCCAGTCTCTTTCTGAAACTCTTTAGGCCATTAGTCAATAATCGACTCATACAGCCATGGGATAATGTCCCTTACTCAGCTTTGATCTTTGGAAGTTATTTTTATTGAAATCCATTCGCATAGAGTTAATTGAATTCCTGACCAGGTTTCTTTAGTGTCGGGTTACAAACACTTATCTGTGGGAAAGAACACAACATCATACAGATATAGACTGGGAAGAAAAATTTGAGATGTATAAGTCCAGGCAACGATATTTTCATGTCACACACATTCTTCGGGGAGAACGTGTTTCAGTCAATACTGTTGTCTATGATGTTTTTTTTAAATACCTTTTTTTCAGCAAATCTAAAAATAAAATATATACTTTCAGAATGGCCACTGAAATTAGGTCTGATGACTTAGATAAAAGACGAATTGTGATAATAAAAGCACATAGCAACAACCAGATTGTACTGAGAGACACGGTGCTACAAGTGGTAGATTCATTCATTAATATCGGTAGTAGTGAAGACGATGTTAGAGGTGCTGATACCCGAGTATACTACTATCATAGTAATAGTACAAAAGGATATTGACGCTTTTATTTGATTTTGGGAATTTGTGAAAATAAAAATGCATGAAGTCCACCCCACACATCAAGATTGTCACCTCCAATGTAAAGTCCGTCTTGTTGAATGACAATGGGACATGGGAGAGAACGAAAAGCACAACACAAAAAACATCCTTGCTTTCATCAATGATTACGTACGCCGAATAGAGAGACTACCATGATATGATAAAATCCCTAATATAGAAGTAAAGAATGAACAGATTTCAGAATGACTAGAGGTCAAGAGAAGGCACTGTCGATGGCTAGAACACACATTACGGAAAACAGCTGATAGCAGTACAAGGCGGTCACTGTTCTGAAATCATCATTTTCTTCTTAATCAATCAACTAATACTAAGCTTCTAGTTCGGTGAGGTTCACGAAGGAGACTGTGCGTTTCAGGTCTTCGCTGGTCCACCACAGCTTTTCGAGAATGGTCGCTCCTCCAGACCAGACTGCCTCTCTGTGGTCTGCATAGGTAGGGCAGTCCTGCAGAATATGTTCTGGTGTTTGCTTGGGTGCTCCACAATCGCACGTGGCAGTGTCTCTGAGACCCATTCCAAGTAGGGGAGCCTTGATTCTAAAATGTCACGTTCTGAGTCTAAAGAACTGTGTCTACCCATCTCTGCCAAGTTTGTCCATGCTGTCATTTTCCTGCTTGTATTCTTTGTGCTGTTCTCTCCATTCTGTCCTCATGGATCGTTTGATGAATGTCTTTGTGCTGGTCTCTCCATTCTGTCCTCATGGATCGTTTGATGAATGTCTTTGTGCTGGTCTCTCCATTCTGTCCTCATGGATCGTTTGATGAATGTCTTTGTGCTGTTCTCTCCATTCTGTCCCCATGGATCGTTTGATGAATGTCTTTGTGCTGGTCTCTCCATTCTGTCCTCGTGGATCGTTTGATGAATGTCTTTGTGCTGGTCTCTCCATTATGTCCTCGTGGATCGTTTGATGAATGTCTTTGCTTCTTTATAGCTCTGTAAAAGGGGAATCTGCGTGCCACCACTTTTGGCGTTTGCGAGCTCATCTGCTTTCTCGTTTCCATGACTCCCACAGTGCGCTGGAATCCATTGTAGGACTAAATCTGTTGTTTGAGACATCAATCCTATGCTGTTTTTTATTTTATTTGAGAGTCTATCTAGTTTGGGGCTAGAGATGGCTTGGAGTACACTCCTGGAGTCTGTTATAAAGACTGTTTTCCTTATAGTTATGTTTTGTCTGATAAGAATCTAAGTTACTGCATGAACAGCTTTTGCTTCAGCTCTGAAATTGGTACATATCTCTCCTGCTGGAATGGAGTGATCATCTATGTCACCATTTGAGTGTGCGATGTAGATTCTACTGCCTCCCCTTTTATCGCTCACCGAGACCGGAGTCATCAATGCAAGAGACGTAGAAGCAGACCTTAACTCTGGTGGAGACGAGAAGTCAAGAAAAACTTAAAAACATCAACAACAAAAGATGTGGACAGAGCTAGCAATGATGAGGCCTGACAGGAAGACATGGTGAGTGTGTGATGGCGACCTATGCTCCATATAGAGCTGAAGAGTTTTGATTGAGAGATTCATTTAAGAAATGAGTTCTCTTTTTGGAAGAGCGGTTTGAATGTCGATCTTTGACATCGAGACCTCGCCAACAAATACTCGGTAAGGCATACGTTTTCTCTGTAAGAGGTCAAACAAAAAAGTAGTCTGCCCAGTGCGTGGCTACTGCAAAGTCAAGCGGCATTTGTTCATTAGTCCTATAAATCTTTCCTGTGGACTTGAGCAACGGGAATGGACATCTTAATGATAGTTGTAAATGTTATGTGCGACAATTCTTTTATGGTTAAAACAGAATATGTGAGCCATTAAAGAAAATGTCTGCCCTCCAGATATATAGTATTGGACAGCGCATAATCGTATTTCACTCCGAACGGGCTATAGTCGGAACCAAGTACTGGACTTATTGATTATACTATGTTTCATTTAAAAAGATAGAATTGCGATGATCAGTAATTCAACTATTGTCTTTTCCTTCTCTAACAGCGTTGCAAGTACCCATTTACGGTTGGATAGATTCAAGCCAATAGATATCCATGATTAAACCCATTATCTTTTACTGCTAGAAGCCAGTGTCCAGCCCACTATGCAACTCAAAAGGGTTGAGTTGAGTTAACTCTTGATGACGTGTCTGTGTTAGCCGGTTTGATTGGTTCACGTAGCTTAGACGGTGAATCAAAATTCTCCTACCTATAGTGTACTACTAAGATCTTTTAAAAGCTCACAATATGGAGATTAAAGTGTTGATTCCCACCTCGTTGGTCATACTGCTGAATCATAGCCTGTTTCCAAGGGCCCGATCGGAGACTGTAGGTAGGGTCTTGAGCAGCATGTTTCGCATGAACCTGTCTTCTATTTCTTCTTTGCTCCCACCTCAGATGGATAAGGTACTTCGACAGAAAGAATTATTTAATATAAACAGACATGTACTGGCTTGATACTCGCCTAAGAAGAGATGATTGAGGCCTAAAAATACCTAGCAAAGAAAGGTTAAAGTTCATGTCAGAGCAGCCGGATTTTGATGGATGAAACTCAAGATTACGGCACAGATTAGGTATTGGTGAAGAGTGTATGTTCGCTCACAAGAGAGCCAGATTGATAATGACGTGAGGGAGCCAGGTGGATAATGACGTGAGGGAGCCAGGTGGATAATGACGTGAGGGAGCAAGGTGAATAATGACGTGAGACAGCCAGGTGGATAATGACGTGAGGGAGCAAGGTGGATAATGACGTGAGGGAGCCAGGTGAATAATGACGTGAGGAGCAAAGTGGATAATGACGTGAAGGAGCCAGATGGATAATGACGTGAGGTAGCAGGGTGGATAATGACGTGATGTGAACTCAATGTTTACTGTTCTCGAACACGGCATCATTCCAGAACTTCAAGGGCCACGCCATATAGAGTCAAGGGTACCTCGAATGGAAACATTTGTGTTCAAAGAGTTAATTCCCCTGGTGCGGATCTTGGTTGTAGTAGCAAAGACTTCATCATCATTCTATATCAGCATGAACTGTGAGATTGTTTATATAGCCGACGAAAACATCTCCCCGCTACGTTTGGGCTGCTGATCGTCGCTAAATAATAATGTCGCGTCTTAGCGATTTAACGTACAAGATTGTTCCCTTCCAGACATGTCATGATAAACGAAAGCGAATAGGGAAAGTTGTAAATGGAGCTAGCAACATAAGCATGTATAAACCGCTGCTACCAAAACCGCGCTGAACATAAGTGGATTCAGGATTCCCACTAAACTAGTTCCGATAAACAATTTTGGAAATGTACTTTGCCATCTTACGTGACAGGTAAATGACTCGCATCAGGGTCAGGGGCAACATGCTGACCAAACACCGACACACGTTCATGAGGTGCTCCAGAAACCACAGACTGTTACAGCAGCCTAGACAAGGAGGTGAGGATCGATACTGTGATTTCCGAAATAGTGAGTCTGCTGGCAGCGCATTGTGTTGCGAGCACACGGTTTCGCTTACTTCAGTGATGCCATGTATGTAACAAGAGTAAATATAAACCCACGAGCAACGAATATTTATCACGAGTGAAGAATAAGGTGACGAGGATTTTCGAAAGAAAACAGATTCAAACAAAAAAGGCCAGTTAAAGAAATCTTAATGAATAGTATTTGAAAGAAAGCGTTGATATGTGATTACGAAACAAAATACACATACTGTGGATGTTTGGAGCTAAACGGGTCGAACAGCTAGGTTGTACTGCCATGACTGCCAGCTGCATGAACCATCATCGTTGCCATTTGATGAAAAGCCCAAACACCTATAGGTCTGCCTGGAGTGCAATGATTCCGATTGTGAGTAATACGATTAATCACTGCGTATGAGATGTGGTGGCACGTTCCCTAGTCAAAACAGCAGTCCATAGAGTGGCGACATGTGAATTCCTCATCCAGGAAAAATTTCAAGACGCAGCCTTCAGAGGGTAAAGTGAGCACTTTGTGCATTTTTGCTGAACTGTCCTACCACACTCATCGTGTAGTCCGGATTATGCCCCATCTGACTTCCATCTGTTCGGGTCAATGAAAGGTAGACTGCGTGGGAAATATTATTTTTTTAGCAACGACGCCGTCATAGCAGCTGTGAAACAGTGGGTTAACTCGGCTGGTGCTGATTTTAACGAGCGCATCATGTATGCTCCTGTTCATTGTTGGTGAAAAGGTATAATAACCAAGGGTGGTGACTATGTTAAAAATAGTTTTTTAAATGAAATACATTGCTCTGTCTATTTTTTTTTTATTCTGTCATGGTTTACATTGAATAAAATAGGAGGCATCACTTACGGAGCGCATATGGAATAATATTACATAATGTAACATAATTGAGTAAAAATTGTGTTACCTAGAAAAATCATCTATTTAAGCCTTGTTTCAGCTCTATTAAGAGTTAAGCAAACAAACGGTGTATGTTGATATTTGATAAACCTTCAAGTTACAGTATCATTATTTCTCGGGATGAGCTAAATTACTCTACGGCAAGCTTTTTTTTCAAATGCAGGATGTAGAAATTGAACCAATTAATGACGTTTCTTTTCAAAAGTAAACGGTGCTCTTCTTGACAGTTCACAGATCTTCTGCCTTTTGGAATAAAGTCAGGCTGACAACGGGCGACCTACACGCATGTAGTGTTACAGACAGCTGTAAGTGTCTTAATTACACGGACATTGTGTTTCTTTGTTCTTGCATTTACTTGTTTGTGATTTTTTTTTTTTTTTTTTTTTTTTTGCGTTCGCCTTATTCCTCTAATCCCCAAGGCGGTGTGCGTTGCACTGTGGTTTTTATTTTGCGCTTGTAGGCCCAGTGCATCCGACTTCAGCATGCATTTTATGTAAGGGTCTGCTTCCTCCTGCATTTTCTAAGGGTTTGCTTCCCCGGGGTAACGGCCGGTGCTGTGATAGAGATCGAACCCAGCACCTTCTGGTTGTGAGCCGTGTCACTTAACCACTAGGCCACGCCGTCCCCGTTTGTGATTTCAGTTCAGTTCAGTTCATCCCGTAACCCATCAGTTCGCTGGGGCACACATGAAGACATGACAATCCCACGCCAGCTCTCTCTGTTTGTCGCCGCCTGATGTATCTCACCGGGACGAAGACCTGACCACTCAGCGATGTTTCCCCCCCCCCCCCATCTCTTCCTTGGACGTCCTCACCCTCTCTGTCCCGGTACGGATCCAAAGAGTATCGAGTTGGGAATTCCGTTGGACCTCGCGACGTGCCCGCACCAGGCCATCTTTCGTCTTTTGATAGTTGTGAACAGATCTTCAAAAGGACCAATAGCGTCTTCAACTCTCTGACGGATGTCTACGTTCGTGACACGATCCTTATATGTAACATTTAGAAGTCTTCTATAGCACCTCATTTCCATTACATGTATCCTGCCCTGGATTTACAAACCACAATTCTTCAAACTATTACTCGTCTTTCTTTATTACTCTCTACTTTTTACCACTCTACTCTCTGGATTATTCTCTACTCTTTCTCTTCTCTCATTATTAATCTCTGCTCTTTTCCACTCTTTCCTCTTCATTAGTCTCTACTCTTTACAAATCTCATGTCTGGATTGCTCTCTACTCTTTGCCACTCTTCTATTTTTTTTCTCTACTCTTCACCCCTCTCCTCTCTGGATTGCTCTCTACTCTTTACCACTTTTGGGATTACACTCTTCTCTTTTTTTTTCACTACTCCCTATTACTCTTTACTTTTTTTTTTACTCTTCTCTTTTCTTTTCTTTGTATTCTATTACTCTCACTCTTTATATCTCTCTTATCTCTTTATTATTCGTCTATTTAATACTCGCTACTCTTTATTGCTTCACTCTTTATTCCTCTTTCCTTTATTACTTGTCTCTTTATTACTCGCTAGTCTGTATTGTTTTCACTCTTTATCACTGGTCTCGTTATTACCCTCTTATCTTTATTACCAAATGCTCTGTATTAATACATATATATGGGGGACGGCGTGGCCTAGTGGTTAAGTGGCACGGCTCACAACCAGAAGGTGCTGGGTTCGATCCCCATCACAGCACCGGCTGTTACCCCGGGGAAGCAAACCCTTAGAAAATGCAGTAGGAAGCAGACCCTTACATAAAATGCATGCTGAAGTCGGATGCACTGGGCCGACAGGCGCAAAATAAAAACCACAGTGTAACGCACACACGCCTTGGGGAATAGATAAAATCAGGCGAACGCAAAAAAAAATAAAAAAATAAATATACTTTTGAAAGCACACATTATCTCTCTCTTTCTCTCTCTCTCTCTCTCTCTCTCTCTCCCTCTTCGTCTTTTTGACTTTCTCTCTTCTTTATTTCCTGAAATTATTTTCTGTGAAAGGAGCCACCACAACTCTTCCTTTTCCCTCGAACAATACTGAACACCTATGGCCTGCCTGAAGTGTATTGCTATTGGTTCTGTTTGATAGAAGACAACATGACGTAACAGAAACTAACATTGTAGATGTAACTTTTGGACAACCGGCTTATACTTTATCATTTTCTGTATTTATATGATTATGAAACAGAAACATTCCACTGCTAGAATATGTATTTGGTATGAGTAAATAAAACTTTACATGCACATACGATTAAAAAAATGTTAGAAAGTTATCTGTACATATCGGCAGTGATATATTCCTGATAGTACAGTGATATCACTGAGCGTGACGTCACACACAACAATAGTTAACAAGTTCGAGGCTGACGTAATATCATCACCATCTTATCGCCTTGTAGAGATTCCCACAGCTATTTTTAGACTTGCACGCCTCCAATGTTGGCCTAAAACCAGTTCCCATAATTGCGTTGTTAAGGTAGCGTTTTCACCGTGCGAGTGTGGTTGTTAATGTGTGTGATTGAGTGTGCTTGTGCACGTGTGCGTGGAAGTGCGAAGTTAATTGATCTCTGCGACCCAGGCTCTTGAGCATGGTACATAAATGGTAAGGAAAAATTTGATTTATGTTATGTGATAATTAGTATTGGTTGCACTTATTTTGGAAGTGCCTTCGTTGAACATATCAATCAAATTCAATTATAGTTCCCCAAGGAAGTGGATTAAGTATACCTTGAGAGAGAAGAATATTTCAGACTAGCTGTGTCTGAATTAGTACTGCACAGGTGAATTTAATAACATCTGACAGCACAAACAGACACACAAACACACAAACAAACACACACGCACACACCGACATATATATATATATATATATATATATATATATATATATATATATATATATATCACTCAATAGAACAGAGAGAAGAAATTTTTAAAAAGTAAACATTGGCGCAAGACAAATAATTACAAATAGAGAAAGAAATAAACTATGAACAGTAGAATGAAACGCAGAAACAAAGAAGAAAAGAACAGCTTTTGAAGAATTATCAAAAATTAGAAACAAACTAGAAACACTGAATAACAGAAGTAAAGAGATGAGCAAAACACAACACATTTAAATATAGACTCAAAGAGACTTGAGAAATGAAGACATAATGACATTTTGAATGAATGATACAAATGATACATCAGAAAAAAATACAATTACGCGAAACAAAAGAAAGAAATAATAAAAAGAAATCAAAACAGAAAATCACAAAATAAAATAAAAAGCAGGACTGTACGAAAGGAAAAAAAGCAACGCTTTTTTATAAAACAGAAATAAAAATATAACATAACAAATAATGTTTACAGTCAAAGAACTAAAGAGGAGAAAAAACTAATAAACATAGAGAGACAAACAAAATGGCGAATAAAAGCAAATAAATCAGAAAATTATGGCAGAAACAAACAAACAAACAACTGATTAAAAGCAAGGAGTAGTAACAATAATGACAAAAGAAAACAATAACAAAAAAGAGATGGAACTTAAAACAGCAGTAAGAATTACATAAATAATAAACAACTAAAGAATGACCACCAAAAAAAAATGCAGAATTAAATACAGAAACGGAATCGAAGATGCAGTAGTGAATAAACTGGCAGTAGCCAACAATCCATGATGAATGCTTGCATCGCGGTTAGTGATCGATAACTGATCAAGAACATACTTCGTCTCCAAGTGGTGGCTCTAGAAACAGACTGCAACAGCGCAATCTGGTTTAGAGATTAAAGATCAAAAAGGGTAGGCAAATGTGGTCCCAAAAATGTCGTGCTTTAATCGGATATGTCGAGATGAAAGAAGCAGATACTCCACAGTGTCATAGACGTCCTTTTCAAAATGAACGCCGAAGAGGAAGAAAAAGAATAAGAGGAAAAAGAAGAAAAGAAAGAAAAAGAAGAAGAAGAAGAGGAAGCCGTCTAAGAAGAAGAAGAAATAGTAGAAAAAGAAGAAGAAGAAGAAGAAGAAGAAGTAGTAGTAGAAGAAGAAGAAGATGAAGAAGAAAAAGAAGAAGAAGAGGAAGCCGTTGAAGAAGAAGTAGAAGAAGAAGAAGAAGAAAAAAGGAACAAACAAAATAACGACTAAAAAGAAAGAATTGTAAATATTATTTTTCAAAAATACTAATTACAACTTAAAAAAAAAACCAACAACTGAAAAACAGAAAGAATGAACGAAAGAAAGAAAGAATTCAGAGAGCAAAAAAAAATAAAAACAAGGAAAAGAAAAAAGACTATGAGGGTAAACACAGAATCAAAGAAATAATTTTACGACGCACAGCTGTCTACTAGACTTAAGATGAGAAAAAATGTGCACATTTTGTGATGGGAGATCTCAGCATGGAGCCCATTATTTCTGAGTACAATCATTGCGCGGGAAAAGATACAGGAGTCCCGTGGGTGATGTTCATAGGTTCAATGGAAGGTATTATCACCAGTGTGCCTGTGGAACAGAAGCCAATGCTTCAATTGCCACGCGGAAACTGATGAAGGGGGTGGCTCCATTTTTGAGGTATTTGAAAAGGTAGCGTGCATACGCCTTAATAACAATGGAGGCACGTTTAAAATGAAAACAATTGTGCACGTATGGGAGAAAGAAAAAGGGGGGGGGGGAGCAGGATTATCTCATTGAAAATAATCTAAGGGAATTGGTATGAAAGAAGCGATCAGTTTTTGGCCTACAGTTATGGTACGGAGATAAAACCCTCCACATTTTACTTCTACAATCTAATATGTCCAGCCAACACCTGGGATAGTCTCCGAGCTTTGCCTGATTGTGGCAGACGAGATGGCATTTGCTAGGTCTAACGAAACAGCCCATCCACCCCTACCACAATCTACACCACGGATTCGTACCTGTTACGCAGAAACCTAATGTTCCGAGACGGGTCGCAATCGGTTCCGCGATGGGACTGGTGAGTTCCGCATGGGTCGCTCGAGTGATGATGCTATAGCATGCTGTAGTGAAATACCAGCTAAAAACAACAGAAGTGCATTTTATATTTTTGCGCTCTTTAGAGCTGTTTTAAAAAAAAAATGTATTCATGTAATCTATGCATGTGATTTGCATTAGCTTCAGCTAATCAATATTTGAGATAAACTTTAATGGTGTATATCAGCAGATAAATCGGAACGTTATTCAGTTCCCCGTGGAGCATATGTTTTCACTAATTACTACCTGTGTCATACAAAGTTTATATGAAACATGCAGAGGTTATGTGCGGACATCCAATCCAAAGACGGGAGAGTTCAGGACCACTAGCGGAGTAAGACAATCTGACATTCTATCACTGTACCTTTCAGGATCACTAGCGGAGTAAGACAAGCTGACATTCTTTCACTGGACCTTTAAGGATCACTAGAGGAGTAAGACAGGCTGACATTCTATCACCGGACCTTTCAGGATCACTAGCGGAGTAAGACAATCTGACCTTCTATCACTGTACCTTTCAGGATCACTAGAGGAGTAAGACGGACTGACATTCTACCACTGGACCTTTTAGGATCACTAGCTGAAAAAGACAATCTGACATTATATCACTGGACATTTCACGATCACTAGCGGAGTAAGACAATATGACATTTTATCACTGGACCTTTTACGACCACTAGAGGAGTAAGACATGCTGACATTCTATCACTGTACCTTTCAGGATCACTAACGAAGTAAGATAAGCTGACATTCTATCACTGTACCTTTCAGGATCACTAACGAAGTAAGATAAGCTGACATTCTATCAGCGGACCTTTCAGGACCACTAGAGGAGTAGGATAAGCTGACATTCTATTACCGGACCTTTCAGGATCACTAACGAAGTAAGATAAGCTGACATTCTATTACCGGACCTTTCATGATCACTAACGAAGTAAGATAAGCTGACATTCTATTACCGGACCTTTCATGATCACTAAAGGAGTAAGATACGCTGACATTCTATCACCGGACCTTTCAAGGCCACTAGAGGACTAAGACAGACATTTCTATCACCATACCTTTTCATTCTTCTTAAGGATGCGGTCATCAAAGCCTGCATATAACAGACAACAAATTGTGAAGAAGTGTACTGGAAGATGAGTCCAAGCTATGTATTGTATCTAGCATTTGCAGATGATGTGGTCCTGATCACGAAATTCGAGGCACATCTCCAGACCAACTTGTAGGTCTGGAAAGAGGAGATGAAGAAGAAAGGAATGTACATCAGCAACTCCAAAACAAAAACTTTCCATGTCCAAGCACCACCTTATACAGTATGCATCCAGTATTCAGCGACATGAATTGCCTTGTCATTTGCCTCTAGCATGTTGCATCTATTACATATTTCAAGGAGGTTTGAGGCAGGTCATCAGGTGGTATGGGTCCTGTATTGCGCCACAGTCACATGTGTCATTATCTGTGTATCCCTATCATTTCATATTCCTCTTGCACCGTGATACACCAGTTCGGAATCTGTTCAACGACTTCCATGTTGTGTATGGTAGATGATGTCCGGGGGCAAGTTCCTCCTGAAATTTCATCTCTGGGATCTGCATCAATTAATGCCTTCTTTCAATACAGCGACTACAAGGGTTTGTCTGGGCTGTGTTGATTTTTAGGAAACTGTGTCTGGATTTGAGTCGTGTGCTTTGTACCTGATGTCCAAACATTGGGTGCTTTGAGTCGTGCTCGATTTTCTCCTTCATTTTCTGCTGCGACGCTTCTTCCAATTTAAGGTTGTGAAATGCCAATTATGGGTTATATTGGATCAATGGGTGTGGGTTTTAGGCACTCTGATACTTTCCAATCCTTCTAATTTATCGCTGAATCAAACTATTTTTGTATGGGCAGAGTTGTTCTAGACTGGCGCAGCGTATTCAGCTACGGAAAAATACAAGGCACGTGCAGATGTCGCAAGAACTGATGGCTGTACCACCCATGTTGTGCCGTTCCGTTTTCAAAGTAAGAGTTATTAATAGTGTTGCTAACAGTTTTACTATTCTTCCTTAGCAGACACTTTTGTCGGGGATGAAGAGGTAGAGACTTCGTGGGACTAAATCTTTTATATGATGTAGTGGCTAGTGTCCTACATGGCTTCCGTTTTATACAAAACAATTAGCCATATACCCATTTCCAGCTACGTTGACTGGACTGTCAACAATAAGGCTCGAACTCAGTTTGTTTGCCTTTGAAAATGCTGTTCATAGGTTTAATAGTTGACTACGCGTACACACTTTCACCTCAAACGGGTATACGGGTTGAATAGAAAATAGGACGACTGTAACCTTCCAAGAATTTCGGATAAGGCGACTTAAGAGGATTATGCGTGGGGGTGTGGGCGGGTACATCCTCATCACATGCAAACAATGATACAGAAACTGCCACTGCAAATAGCTGGATTCAGACTTCCTGCAAATAAGCTAGGTGTATTGAGGACTCTATCCTTCACTTGGAACTAAAATAAAAAGAGGAAAAATAAAAAATTACAGAATAAATAACGCCCGAAAGAAAAGTAATTAAAAAAAAAGACAAAAAAAAAAAAGAACGAAAAAATACAGAAAAATATTAGAAAAAAAGACGGAGAAAAAGCCATCATCCTTCGTGGAATCTTGGTATTGAAACAGTCAGGTCAAAATAAACGAGAAGACAACCACATGTACAATATTCTCGCTTTCAATCAAACCCCAAAGTACCAAATTAAGTCTAAATGGCAAATTCCTGCAGCCAAACGACAACCCAAACTATCTGGGAGTCACATTTGATCGGCGCATGACATGGAAAAGTCAGATCGAGAGAAACCAAATGAGAGCCAGAGAAAGAATGGCAATCATGAGGAAACTTGCTGGCACAAGCTGGGGAGCAGACGAAAGTATACTAAAGAAACTGTACACTGGAAGAGTGAGACCAGTCCACTACTGTACGAAAACCTACCTGGAGGCAGGATATATTTCCAGAGGTGGTAGAAAATATACCAGGTATTGGAAACAAAAACTGCCAAACTGAAAAAGAAAGGAGAGATACTACCCTAAGCTTTATATCGAAAAACTACCCAAGCATGGACTGGACCCATGCATACACCGACGGTTCTGTAACAAACACTACACAGAACGGAGGGGCAGGAGCATTCCTGAACCTACCAAATGGCAGAAAAATAACACTGTCATTCGCTACTGGTAAGTACACAAGCAATGTCAGAGCGGAGGCAGAGGCACTGAGGGCGGCAGTGGAAGAAATGGTGACACATAAAGAAAATGATATAGTCCTGCTTACAGATGCTCTGGCCGTAGTCACAGCGCTAAAAAGCCAGAAAAAAACTTAGCTTAATGACTTGAGAGCAGCACTCTGTCAACTATGCCAGCAGTCAGCACCAAAAAGGGTAGTGGTACAGTGGGTCCCATCACACTGCAACATCCAAGGCAAGGAGGAGGCAGACAGACTGGCAAAAGAAGGTGCAAGACTACCACAAACAGATACTAGTATGACGTACGAAGAGTCAAAACGGCTTATTAAAGCCAGATACATGACCAAATGGGAAACTGAACATACCGGCTACACCAAAAACGATGCCTATTACCAGTTGAACAGAAGAGAGCAGGTTGTTGTCTTCAGACTTCGCACTGGCCACAATAGACTGAGGTACCATGTATTCAACAAATTAAAGATAGGTGGTACCGACGAATGCCCTTGTGGTACCGAGAAAATGACAGCTGAGCATCTGCTGCAGAACTGCCCGACATACGAGGATCAGAGAGAGCAGATGTGGCCATCACCAGTGGAACCACAAGACAAGCTCTATGGCAGTGTCGACAGCCTCAGGATGACCGCCGCTTTTTTTCGAAAAAATAATGGTTACTGTCTGACTGCGTACGATGAAGAAGAAGAAGAAGAAGAAGAAACAGTCATATTTAATGTATGTGGCCATGTAGCCGAAGGCCTTTGCTATGCATTGTAGGTATCTTATAATTTCTTACAGCTTACTAGGCCTGGGGAAAGGTACACCTAATTGTGTAAATTGTTTTCTTTAATTTTGTGCGTGCAACGGTTGTCAAGCCTACTCTTTTCGATTTCTGACTGCAAAAGGATTTTTAACATGCTTGACACTGAATTTGGGAGTCCGATCTCACTACCCAGAAATCAGGAACATTTTAACCAGAAGATCCACGTCAATAAATATCGGTCTCCACCGTGATTCGAACCCGTGACCTCTGGCGCGTGTGGCGGACACCTTACCTCAAGACCACTGAGCCATCATCATCTACATCCCTTTTTCCCAAACTAATGTACGAACTCTTGTTCTTTTATTGTATGGGCAACCTTCAGTCTGTAGGCTCGTATTATACAGCCTGCAAACCATGAAAATAATTCATTGAAAATATTTTTTAATTTGAAACATTACGATATTTTTGCAATATTTATTTAGTTTCTAAAGTAAAATAAATACATCTTCAGTCAATGTGTTCATGATTTATTAAGTGTTTAGTTAAGGCATGTGCAACGTACGGGTCACATATAGCCGCAGTCCTGATGTTATGCTACCTGAGATGACTTTTACACATTTCACTGATTCTAGCCCGCTATACCTGCAGTGTGAGAAGCTAAACTACATTTCCAATGATTGGGCTCCAGCAAAGATTGGGTCAACCTTGACGGTTGTTGCTAAAATTAGATCGGAGTTCACTGATGTGAACATTAATACGGAAGATGTTCGTTTTCATAACTGCATTTTACACTAACAAAACTCGTCCGTTCAATCAGTCAAATCCACCCATGTCCTGACGACAGTAGTTTCATGCATACATTGTCGCAAGTCAAGAGCACTGAACCATCTCCCAAGTGCACTGAACCATCTCCCAAGTGCACTCAACCATCTCACAAGTGCACTCAACCATCTCCCCAGTGCACTCAACCATCTCACAAGTGCACTCAACCATCTCCCAAGTGCACCCAACCATCTCCCAAGTGCACTCATCCATCTCCCAAATGCATTCAACCATCTCTCAAGTGCACCCAACCATCTCCCAAGAGCATTCAACAATCTGCCAAGTCCACTCAACCATCTCCCAAGTGCACTCAACCATCTCCAAAGTGCACTCAACCATCTCCCAAGTGCACTCATCCATCTCCCAAGTGCACTCAACCATCTCCTAAGTGCACCCAACCATCTCCCAAGAGCATTCAACAATCTACCAAGTCCACTCAAACATCTCCTAAGAGCACTCAACCATTTCTCAAGTGCACTAAACCATTTCCCAAGTGCACTAAACCATTTCCCAAGTCCACTCAACCATTTCCCAAGTGCACTCAACCATTTCCCAAGCGAATTCACCATCTCCAGATTGAAGAATTGCTTGAAGACGTTAAATCCTCGTATGAAGACCTCATCATTTACTGAGTGGTCTCTATGTAAGATGTCGGCCTCAAGTGCTGGAGGAAATGGGTTCTCATCACGGTGGAAACCTGGATTGTTCACGCCGACTTTCTGGGATTTCTCGAATCTCTAGGTAGTATAGATCAGACGCCCGTGTACAGTGGCGCACACCTTAAAAATCCGTCGTCAAAATTATAAATTATGTTAAAAATCTACCCACTCTACAATGGGATCCTCGCCGTAGATGTACTGAGATTCTCCCAAAATACGAAGAAGAACGGAGCACTTATGGATAAAACCGTGTAATGACGTTGATTCTTCGACTAAAACTAAAATTAAACTAAACGATTTACTGTAAAGAGCGTTGACTTAAGTAAGTGGAAGATGCTGAACCGCTTTCAAGATTTGAAGAATGAAGAATTAATTTTCATGAACTTGAAAAGAACACCTCTGTGGAAGATGGAAAACAAAAGTTGTCAATGTAATCTGAAATTTCTTGTAGGCCTTATAACTCATTTTTACGAAACGGCTTGGGCTAGTGGTTAAGTGACACGGCTCACAATCCGAAGGTGCTGGGTTCGATCCCTATCACAGCACCGGCCGTCACCCGAGGGAAGCAAACCCTTAGAAAATGCAGGAGAAAGCAGACTCTAACATAAAATGCACAATGAAGCTGAATGTACTGCGCCGACAGATGCAAAACAAAAAACCACAGCGCCTTGGGGATTAGAGAAATAAGGCGAACTCAACAAAAAAACAACTAAAAAAAACAAAAAACAATTTCTATGCTATGAAATCAAGGATAGCTAATTAATGAGCTGTATGGACACATTGAGTCATTTCAGAACAAACCGACTAGATGAACATCAACTAAGCTTAATAATGTTCCCACACTTTAGAATGATTGTGCTTTTAATTTATATGCAGACGAATTGAAATCTTTGAATGACAAATTTAACACCAGGTATCGATAGTTTCGAGCACAAAACGGAAATCTTCTCTTCTCAATGTTATGTTCAAAGACTGTAACAAAGGCTAATTTCTTTTCAATTGGAACAATTTGTACTGCAGGAGAACTGAGATACAGAGGCAACAATCAAGAATGTTTCACTAATTGACATTTATAAGAAAATGTATGTATTTATGTATTCAAAACCTTACAACTTTTGTTAGAAGACTACAACGCCATTTGGAAGCATGTACACATACGAGCATTTTTTTGGACAATCAAATTAGTTCAATCTAAAACAAAGACTAGAATCATCAATTCACATGTAGAAAACACTGCATGTGTTGCTATTCTAGACATTTCTCCGTACATTGGCCGTCTTAACAGTCTTAACTTAACTTAACTTATCGTAACGTCTTTATACTGATTTAGCTCTGCAGAGTCTGTATACAACCAGTTTCATTTACATTTTCTTGCTATGAGCATTAAATCTATTCTTAAATGCATTATTTGCTCCGGCCTCCACTTCTTCATGTAGCAACGCATTCCAAGCATGCACCACGCTCTGACTAAACAAAATATTTCCTAATATCTTATTTAGACTTTTCTTAAGTTAATTTGTAGGTGTGCCCTCTTGTTCCGTGGCGAAATGGTTAAGTCGTCGGCCGCGTGATCAGGTGGTGTGGGTTCGACTCCAGACTGCGCCGTCTTTTTCACGGGCGCTTGATACGGAGTCCCCTGCATCTCGTAGTCGCCCCCTAGTAGTCTTGTCCTTGACTTACGACTGGGGTTGGGTGGCACGAGACGAGAGAGTGAGGATAAAAAGTAGAGCAGTTAATCCTTACTAAAAATTGCGCTAGCAAAACAAATTACGCCATCATCGTCAACGATGGACGACGGCCTTTGCTTTTTTGCCTCTTGTTCCTATTGGTGGTTGCACTTTGAGAAAACTTGTTATAGTATAATGTATCCTTACCGTTGATTATCTTATAAGCCTGTATTAAGCTACCTCGAATTCTTTTCTTTTCTGACACAGTAGGCTGGTTTTTCTGAGTCTGTTCTCATAACTGTAATTCTGGAATCCCCCTATCAGCTTTGTCACTCTTCCGCGTGTCCTTTCCATCATGTTTATATCCCCTCTACTATAATGACTCCACACATGTACACAGTATTCCAATCTAGGTCTAACTAATGCGTTATGCAGTTTGACAATCATGTTAGTGTCACGAAGTCACAAACGTCTGATTTAATGCATTTGATATTAAATTACATTTTTGGAGCAAACCTTAACACAGTTATGCTTATTAAATAATTAATAACTAAATAAAGCTCTGTGTTAATCTACTAGTAAATGTTTTATATCAATGATTTAACATAATACCATAAATAAGACATTATCACAAACTAAAGATTTTTGGATAAATAAATGTAAAACTAAATTTCACTGTGCACCGCGAGTTTTGTACGGAGTTCCACGAGCACGGTTAATATGCTTATTATTTTTTTGACCCTGACTAAGGTATTTGAGTCGTTACGGAAATTCCGTTTATGTTCCAGTTTCGTCGTCTGTCTATTTGAATATCAAATATAGGATTTATTGTTAAAAGTTGTTTATTTTCTACTAAATTTAGAATGTTATTGATTGAATGTTAATTTCAGTTGTAAACAATCGTTTCATTCATCGAATGTTGCTTCTAATTGTTGTAAATGTATTAGTTGCTATCAGCATTACATGTCGTTGCCAGGGGTGGTTATGTTAGTATTAAAATTGTATGGTCCCCTTTCCTGGAATTTTCTTCACTCACACATCTCCACTGAACTCCCCCTAGATTCCCCAAAGATGTGATATCTAGCTTGATAAATAACGTTATATAGATCTGCTCTTCCGCCTCCATTAGCCAACACATCATCCGTCCAGTTTTTCTCACCTCAAACTTATACGCATTAACTTGTCCTACTGCCCCCCCCCCCCAATTCCACCTATCCATCTCTTTATTCAACCTGCCTACTCACAGTCCATCGTCGAATTCCTCCACGTGACCATCCGTCCGCCCTACGTCTGATCATCTCTTTCATTCATTCAAGGCGGAAGCAGATCCTTTATGTCAGGCAGACAATTGACGTCATGCGTGGTAAGCAGCAAGGAATTTTACGCTCACATGGACTGCGCATTACACCTCAGGTCAAACAAACTGGGTTACAGAGTCACAGTTCATTTGTATTAATACAACAAAAGTAAAAAAAATTTTTATTTTCAAATTCGTAAATAGGGATGTCCAAGAATGTCCCATGTGTCTAATACGGTAGCAATGCGCGATATGGTTGCGATCGATGGAACAGTTTACAAATGTATAAGGAACAAAGTTTAAGTATATACGAGGCGTGTTCAAATGAAACCGGACTGAACTCCACCAAGTAAACATATGTACGATGGGCACGATAACGTCACTTCCTCTGTAAACAGCACATAACAACCGTCAAGTTTACAAAATATCATTAACCTCCGACCCATAGTTTATTCAGCATACTGTTGAAAACATGGAGGGCGGGACGGGAGGGGGGATGTGAGGTACGGAATTTTTTCAGAGTTGATAAAAGGTAACGGCCGCCGTCCATCGTAGACGATGATGGCATAATTTATTTTTCAAGCGTTACTTTTAGTAAGGGTTAACTGCGCTACTTTTTATCCTCACTCTCTCGTCTCGAGCCGCCCGACCCCAGGGGCAAGTCAAGGACAAGACGACAAGGGGGCGACTACGAAATGCAGAGGAATCCGCATCAAGCACCCTTGAAAACGACGACAAAGTTCGGAGTCGAACCCACACCACCTGATCATGAGGCCGGCGGCTTAACCACTTCACCACGAAATCCTGAAAGTTGATAAAAAAAACTGAAACAGCTAAAATATGTCGACCAGTTGACATTCATCGCCGACTGCAGGCAGTGTATGGTGACAAAAGTGTGTTGAAAACAACAGTGAAGAACTGGACAACGATGTTTAAAGAAGGTCGTGAGTTAATGAAAGATCTTCCGCCACCAGGTCAAGCGCATATTGCTGCGCCAGAATATTCAATCGCCAAAATTGATTCAGTAATTCCAGTAAACCGTCGCCAGAGCTTACGTTCGCTAGAAGAGGAATTCGATATGTCGCTAGGAACAATTCAAATGGTGGAACGCATGGGAAAGAGTTTGAACCACGTGCTGCGATACGAAGAGGAGGGTGATTCATTTCTTCTGCTCATAGTGGCACGGGATGAATCGTGATGCCACCACTTTGAGCTGAGCAGCAAAACTGCAAGAATGCAATGGAAACATGTAGGATCACCGAAACAAAACAAAATTCAAGTCACACATTTTCACTGGTAAGGTTATGCTGACCGCGTTTTTTGACCATGAGAGACTTTTGTTGGTAGACTTTAAAGAGCCTGGAGTGAACATCAATGTCATCCGCTACAATGACACATTAGACAAACTGCACACAGCAATCAAGAATAAACGACCGTGTATGCTTTCGCGTGGTGTGATTCTGTTGCACGACAATGTGCGTCCACATGCCGTGAACATTGTTCAGAAAGCGTTAGCACAGAAAAGGTGGGAAGTATTGCCTCACCCATTCTATAGCCCTGATATGTTCACTTGTGACTTTAATTTGTTCAGACCCTTAAAAACAATACCCTTATATATATTTCTGAATAGACAAAGATTTGACTCCAATGCAGACGGCATGGCCTCGGTGACCAAGTGGATCAAAGAGCAACCACATTTTTTATTTTGACGGCACCACCCGACGTCTACCGAAGCAGTGTGATGCGTGTCTGAATGCGTATGTCGACTTGTTCTAACTAAATCTGGAGCATGTTTGCTTCACAACAGTTTCTATATTTAATTCTGTCCCACCAGAAAATGTAACTTCAATATGTCTGTAATAAAGCCACTGGGTCCGGTTTCATTTGAACACGCCTCGTAGATATAAATATATCATTATGTCATTAGTTACGACTAATACGAGTACGTAATTCCGTCTTTTAGTGGGTTGTGTCCTGAAATAGAAGAGTCGTCCTTCTATGGTCCACTGAACAAAAAACGATCACTAATGTCTGTTTTACATAATGCTTGTTTGTTCATAACAATCAGCATGTCATTTACAGAACGTCGCTCTCATGACAGCCTATCTGTCTGTCGCCAGTATTCCGGCCTGCTACAATGTAAAATCCAGCGTTTCCTTGATGTCTTGAGTCCGTCGTCTTCTCGGTAGACCCCTGCCTCGCTTTCTAGTGACCAGCCCTCCAAACCTGGTCTCTCCAGTTTGGTGTGTCGTTTGACGTGTGCAAAAAACCTCACTTGTGAGCCAATTTTCCTCTACACTCAGATCTTGCCGGATAGATTTGTTTGTATATTTCTTTCTCCTGGATTCTTCTGTAGCACTGTTTCTCAAAAGCCCCGATCTTCGCTCTTAATGCTTTTGTAATCGTCCATGTTTCACATCAAAAGGTTGTCACAGGAACAATGCATTTTATTTGGATCTTTAGTTTTAGTACGCTACTGTAAGTTAAACTTTGTAGTAACGTAACTCCTGTATAGCTTGGCTTGGCTTCGCTCGTTCTCAATCTCCCACTACCAAGCCATAAAAGGGCTTAAGTAGTAGAATGTAGTCCAGAGAACGGAATGCGTTGTGTCGTAGTTTACAGCTTGACTGAGATATTTGCACCTGTCGGTCCAACACATCCGACTTCAGCAAGCATTTTTTGAGTGCCAGGTTAGCATTCTCTTTTCGATCACTTCTCCTTAGCCAGTCTGCCCTGCTGCATCCTGTTATCCAGGATCACCGCGTGGATGTATAGAAGGGTCTTGGCAAGCTCTGTTTCGCTGGTCCTGACGCTAGCAGTCAGCTATGGGTCGCTGACCACTGCAGCTCATGCGCTGCTCAAACTCCTGTATAAGGTACCAACTGTGAATCATTACTAGGCAACGCACACTTTAACAACTGTACGCGACTATCGAGAGCCAAATTAGCAGACTAGCCATCTTCCACTTTTTCGTTTTGTTGTTGTTATTGTTGTGTATCTTCTTCTTTTTCTTCTTTGTACTTTTTCAGATGTCAGCTTGACTATATCCAATGCAAGCAGTGGTTAGCCAGAGGCTAACCTTGCATAGAACTTTTCCCGGAATGGTGATGGTCATATAAGCTTTTTCTGTCTTTCATGCTGGATATCTTTGTAGCAGAAGCTCATCAGCCATTTGTTTCTACATCACTGCCAGGATACCTGGCTGAATCCCCGGTTTTGACATGCCACAGCGAAAAGGAAACTGCTATCGGTCCTGAACCAAAGCTGGAAAAGGGGAATTGTACCCCAGGCATGGAAAGACGCAGTACTTGTACCAGTACCAAAAACAGGAAAGGACAAAACAGATCCAAATGGATACAGGCTTATCAGCCTACTGAGCTGTGTCGGCAAGCTGATGGAACGTATGATAAACACCAGACTGAAGTGGCATCTGGAAGAAAAACGAATACTAATTCCACAGCAAGCCGGCTTTAGACAGCACAGATCCACTGAGGAGCAGGTCATCCTCATAGCCCAGGAAATTAAAGATGCCTACCAGGCACAGAAACACACAGTAGCGGTGTGGGTGGACCTGGAAAAAGTATTTGACAAAGTCTGGAAAGACGGACTTAGAGTCAAGCTAAGAAGAAGTGATGTTTGTGGGAAGATGTACAAGTGGATCAACCACTACCTCAAAAACTGAACGGCCAGAGTCCAAGTACAAGGGCAGATGAGCAAAAAGGTGACACTCGAGCAGGGAGTACCCCAAGGGGGAGTACTGTCACCCACACTCTTCCTGGTGTATATAAACGACATTACAGAGAATATACAAAGAAGAGTCCATAGCTCAATGTTTGCAGACGATCTGGCTATGTGGACCTCTGAAAAGAATCTCACCATATCAGGAAATCGGATGCAGCAGGCCCTAACATCGCTGGAAGAGTGGGCGAACTCATGGCTGGTCAAAATAAACGAGATGAAAATCACATGCACAATATTCTCGCTTTCCATCAAACCCCAAAATACCAAATTAAGTTTAAATGGCAAATTCCTGCAGCCAAACGACAACTCAAACTTTCTGGGAGTCACATTTGATCGGCGCATGACATGGAAAAGTCAGATCGAGAGAAACCGAATGAGAGCCAGAGAAAGAATGGCAATCATGAGGAAACTTGCTGGCACAAGCTGGGGAGCAGACAAAAGCATACTAAAGAAACTGTACACTGGAAGAGTGAGACCAGTTCTCGAGTATGGCATTGCGGCATGGACAACAGCAGCAAAGGCGAACTTCGATAAATTGAGCAAACTTCAAAACCAAGCCATGAGAGTTATTACAGGAGGCATGAAGTCAATGCCAATTGTAGAACTTGAAAAGATTACCAAACTGCAATCCATGACCGATAGAAGAGACTGCAGAGCCCAGCTGCAGTCAGAGAAACTCCGAAGACTGTCTGACCATCCAATGCACCAGGGACTAAACAATTTGGGAAATGGGAAACTAAAGCGGAGAAACTTTGCATAAATAGCCAAAGCAAAGATGCACGAAGATCCCATAAACGCACTAACAACACCAAAACCCATCACTACTGTACGAAAACTCACCCGGAGGCAGGATATATTTCCAGAGGTGGTAGAAAATATACCAGGTATTGGAAACAAAAACTGCCAGACTGAAAAAAGAAAGGAGAGATACTACCCTAAGCTTTATATCGAAAAGCTACCCAAGCATGGACTGGACCCATGCATACATCGACAGTTCTGTAACAAACACTACATAGAACGGAGGGGCAGGAGCATTCCTGAACCTACCAAATGGCAGAAAAATAACACTGTCATTCGCTACTGGTAAGTACACAAGCAATTTCAGAGCGGAGGCAGAGGCACTGAGGGTGGCAGTGGAAGAAATGGTGACACATAAAGAAAATGAAAGCCATACAGTCCTGCTTACAGATGCTCTGGCCGTAGTCACAGAGCTAAAAAGCCAGAAAAACACTGAGCTTGATGACTTAAGAGCAGCACTCTGCCAACTGTGCCAGCAGAACGCACCAAAACGGGTAGTGGTACAGTGGGTCCCATTACACTGCAACATCCAAGGCAACGAGGAGGCAGACAGACTGGCAAAAGAAAATGCAAGACTACCACAAACAGATACTAGTATGACGTACGAAGAGTCAAAACGGCTTATAAAAGCCAGATACATGACCCAATGGGAAACTGAACATACTGGTTACATCAAAAACGATGCCTATTACCAGTTGAACAGAAGAGAGCAGGTCGTTGTCTTCAGACTTCGCACTGGCCACAATAGACTGAGGTACCACCTAATCAACAAATTGATGATAGGTGGTACCGACGAATGCCCGTGCAGTACCGGTAAAATGACCGCTGATCATCTGTTGCAGAACTGCCCGACATACGAGGATCAGAGAGAGCAGATGTGGCCATCACCAGAGGAACTGCAAGACACGCTCTATGGTAGTGTCGACAGCCTAAGGATGACCGCCGCTTTTTCGAAAAAATAATGGTTACTGTCTGACTGCGTACGAAGAAGAAGAAGAAGAAGACATGCCACAGTATACCCACTGATAACTGACTACTTAATGTAAAGTTCGGGAAGACATTAATCTTCACAAAACGCTTACCTAGTAGAATGATATCTCTAAAGTTATATAGTTCACGGCAGGGTCAACTATGTGCCCGACGTTACATTTATTCAACTGATCGAGTAGTAGAAGATGACGTAATAGTGTTGTGAAATAGGCTAGCAGCCTCGTCATGTACAGAAAAATAACAGAGAAATTACCTCTTTAAGAACACATACGTATTAGTAGTAGTTGCTCTAGACAAGCCAAGATGCCCACAGCGTTGTTGTTTCTAAGGCAACTCGCACTTGAGTTACGTACGATTGTAATTACTCTCATGATATCTTGATGGGTACTTGAGAAGGTAGACCAGGGTCCTCCTAGCAACGCGAGACTATTCAGTAAGCTCAACACCATGCAGATCACATTGCCGATCCTCACCCTGTGTGTGAAACTGCGCAGCTCCCCTTTTCTGAGCTGTATCGATGTGAGTATCATGTATGGTGGATGTGCGCCAGAATGAGCGGTTCGGTGCAAGCAGATTTCATTAGGCGACCCCAATAAGAAACGATACGAAGTTGTACCAAACTTAACAAATAAATAACTATTATAAAATAGAACACACATTCATTTTAAATCTGAAATAGGTTCGTTTGCCGCTTGAGTACAGAAAGAATGTCATGCAGGATATGTCCTGTGACTAAGTGATTGTTGACGTGTCTATAACTTGCATTTACTGTTTCGATGTGAATTAAATATCCTATAACTTAACATTTGTATTAACACAATTGTATCAGAGGCCTTTGAGGCTGCGACATAACACCCAGATCATAATTATATGTATAAACTGTTATTTACAGATGTCCAATGCTTCGCACATACAGGCGAAGAGAAAGTACAACTGGGTTGAATACAACATGTGACACGTACGGTTTGCATATCAGCACGGTTTATACAACTCTGAAGGTAGACACAACTCAACGGCTGCTTAATTTGAGCATTCAGAACGTGGGGCTCTAGCACGCTCAGGAGGTGAGGTACCTGGACAGCATTTGCTCATCAACTGCAGGTGTGAAACGGAAATTTAGACCAAATACCAGAAAGCAGCGGGAGTGACTTAGCAACTGACACCAATGTTCAAACATTCTCAAATTAATCTAGCTACAAAGAAGGAACCGAACCACGGTATCTTTCTACCAACCTTGTGCAACCACATCATATGTCTACCAACCTTGTGCAACTACATCACCATTCTACTAACTATGTGCTACCACATCACCTTTCTACCAACCTTGTGCAACCACATCACCTTTCTACTAACTATGTGCTACCATAGCACCTTTCTACCAACCTTGTGTGCTACCACAACACCTTTCTACCAACCTTGTGCTACTACATCACGTTTCTAACAACCTTGTGCTACCACAGCACCCTTCTACCAACCCTGTGCTACCACGGTATCTGTCTACCAACCTTGTGCAACCACATCACTTTTCTACCAACCGTGTGCTACCAAAGCCAAACGTAGGCCATATCCAATGCACGAGAAATTAACATCTCTAGCTGCGAGGTGAGGTGTTTGTGAATGGCCGTTGGTGTATCCAGAAGAGAGATTGAGGAACGATAATATGGCTTGGCTTCATTCCTTCTCAATCTCCCACTACCAAATCCTGAATAGGCTTAAGTAGCAGAATGTAGTCCAGAGAACGGAATGCGTTGTGTCGTAACTTACAGTTTGACTGCGATATTTGCACCTTTCGGTCCAAAACATCCGACTTCAGCAAACATTTTTTAGCACTGGGTTAGCATTCCCTCTTTGATTCCTTCTCTTAGCCAATCTGCCCTGCTGCAGCCTGTTATCCAGGATCACCGCGACGAGGTGTAGAAGGGTCTTGGCAGCTCTGGTTCGCTGGCCCTGACGGTAGCAGTCAGCTATGGGTCGCTGACCACTGCAGCTCATGCGCCGCTCAGCATCTTGATCCCGAACGATGATATTAAATCAATGGGTGGTGCCATTCTGTGTGCCGAATAATTATCCAGGCGAAAGTTGTGTTGGTTCGGTCATCTCATGAGAATGTGCCCTTATCAGCTTGAAATGCGAGATTACAGTTTGACGGCCTGGCTTCCGAGCAAGAGGGCAACTGACGGGAGTACACACCATACGGACGCGCTGATGACGAAACACAGAGGAGAAGGGACTTAGTTTTACCACGACGTAAGAGACAACACATTGAGCCAGGGGAGGTAAAATTAGGCTGATCATTGACGTCAGACACAACGCATCTGACACAGAAAAGGCAACTTAGGCTTACCAGGTTGTCATACATGACATATCTGACCCAGGAGCGGCGACCCAGGCTTACCAGATCGTCGTCATACATGACAGATCTGACCCAGAAGAGGAGCCTTAGGCTTACCACGACATCAACATGATGTGTCTGACCCAGGAGAGGCGCCTTAGGCTTACCACGATTTCACACATGATGTGTCTGACCCAGGAGAGGTGCTTAGGCTTACCACGACATCAACATGATGTGTCTGACCCAGGAGAGGCGCCTTAGGCTTACCAGGACGCCCATCAGAGTAAAAGGGGACCGATAACTAACTTAAAGGTAGGAGCAATTCCATAACAGGTTGTTGTTAGAGATTTCATTTTGCAAGCCCGCAGTTTGTTTATGAGGTATGGTTTTCTTCCTTGTAGCCTTTCCTCCCATAACAGTTAGCCAGGTCTACGTATATAGCTTAGTCGACCGGAACACATCATTAGCTGACCTTTGCCGTGAACGCTGAGACCTAGTCACATTCTTTATTCTGCTTTTCGCTTTTTGTCCTGCTTGTGTGTTTCAGCGGCAGGTTATGGAAATGTTTCTTGAGCGAGCCCTTGTATGCGCTGCGTACACGGGTAGCTCTACTGATTCTGTTTCTACTGGTATCCATATTTTACGTGGTCAATTCATTGTTTATGTATTGCATTGCTTTTTGAATGGTGCTATCTGGTGTTTGACGTTCAAGTGGCGGAACTATTCGGTTTTCTGTCTCTTGATGTTGTCTTGCACTGGTGGTGGGGCTACTTGCCTTCTAATATCTTCGTTTCTGATTCTATCCAATCGTGTTACTCTAAGCATTCTGCGCAGGCATTTCTTCTCTGTTGTTAAAATGTTTCTTCATTTTTTGTTCTTTTTCTTCTTCTTCTTCTTCGTACGCAGTCAGACAGTAACCATTATTTTTTCGAAAAAAGCAGTGGTCATCCTGAGGCTGTCGACACTGCCATAGAGCTTGTCTAGTGTTGCCACTGGTGATGGCCACATCTGCTCTCTCTGATCCTCGTATGTCGGGCAGTTTTACAGCAAATGCTCAGCGGTCATTTTTTCGGTACCACACGGGCATTCGTCGGTGCCACATATCTTCAATTTGTTGAATAGGTGGTACCTCAGTCTATTGCTTTTTTTGTTCGTTAATGTCCAATTCTGGCCCTGATAAAAAAAATGTGGGTAAGAATAGTGTGTAATATAGCGTTATTTTTGTATTCATTGTGACGTGCTTACATTGTAATATCGTGGACATTTGCTCAATTATTTACTTGCTTTATTGCGTGTTTTGGATATTCTTGTCCTTTGTTCCATCTGCTGAGATTATGTTACCATGTTACGTATAATTTTTCACCTGTTTTTCTTGTTGGTTGAATATTGTTGTTTCTATTTCTTTTCTTTCAATCCCTATAACTTCGGTTTTATCTTTGTTGATTTTCATACTGAAATACCTGTAAGTATTTCAGTATGAAGATCGTTGATTTGTTTCTACAGTTGTTTTTCTGAGATTGCTGTTTTTGCTTGCCATCAGCAAATAGACGTTCATTAAAGTAATCACTGAGGTTGTTTCTGTACTAATGATGGCTTTTACAAATATTGCATCTACATATGTGATAAACGGCAAATGAGATAACACACAATCTTACCGTGCAGTAGATCTAATATGAAATTGTTGGTAATAT
The DNA here is from genome assembly GCA_036924085.1 of Ariolimax columbianus. Taxonomy (NCBI): domain Eukaryota; kingdom Metazoa; phylum Mollusca; class Gastropoda; order Stylommatophora; family Arionidae; genus Ariolimax; species Ariolimax columbianus. The sequence continues at coordinate 64,838,597 of JAVGWX010000008.1, forward strand.
CCCGCATTTGTTTTTACTGTACAATGGCTAATAGAATAAGACGTTTACATAGGTTGGTCAAATGTTTATTTACTCCATAACGTTCTAATGTTGTTCTCAGTTGGTATCTATTCACTCAATCGAATTCCTTCTCTTGGTATACGAAAGGTTTAGTATCTGATCGTACTCGGTTGTTTTCTGCGCAAGTTGCCTGAGTGCGAAGATTGCATCTGTACAGCTCCTGTTTTACTAAATCCCATCTGTGCTTCGCGAAGCTGCCGTTCTATGATGGGCGTAGTCTCTTTTCTAATATTTGACAGAATATCGTTTCAGTATGGCTAAGTAATGATATTCCTCTATATTTTTTAGTCTTTTTTACTGCTGTTTTACTTCCATAAGGGGAGGATTGTTGTACTTCTCCAGTCCTCTGATGTTTTGTATTTAATCCATTCCAGGTTACACAGTTTGTGTAGCCATATTATATTATCCATACATCTTTTGTTGCATTGATAAGTTCGGCAGGGGTGTCATCCGGCCCTGGTGACTAGTTTGATGGTGTCGCTTGTATATCGTTTTGTATCTCCCGGTTAGTTATTCCAATTGAAGCTCTTTAGTGATCCTTTTGGTGATATCTTTAGTGATACCTTTTGTGATATATTGTGCTCCCTATGATATCTTTAGTGATTTCTTTGGTGATATCTTTTGTGATACCTTTGGTGATATATTGTGCTCTCTGTGGTATCTTTAGTGATCCTTTTGGTGATATCTTTAGTGATACCTTTGGTGATATATTGTGCTCCCTGTGGTATCTTCAGTGATCCCTTTGGTGATATCTTTAGTGATACCTTTGGTGATATATTGTGCTCCCTGTGGTATCTTCAGTGATCCCTTTGGTGATATCTTTAGTGATACCTTTGGAAATATCTTTAATGATCCCTTTGGTGATGTCTTCAGTGATCTCTTTTGTGATATCGTTAATGATCCCTTTGGTGATATCTTTAGTGATACCTTTGGAAATATCTTTAATGATCCCTTTGGTGATGTCTTCAGTGATCTCTTTTGTGATATCGTTAATGATCCCTTTGGTGATAGCTTTAGTGATCCCTTTGGTGATATCTTTAGTGATCCCTTTGGTGATATCTTTAGTAATACCTTTAGTAATATCTTTACTGATACCTTTGGTGATATCTTTACTGATACCTTTGGTGATATCTTTACTCGTACCCTTCGTGACACCTGTAGTGATCCCTTTGGTGATATCTTTACTGTTTTTTTTTTGGTGATATCTTTACTGTTCCCCTTGGTGATATCTTTAGTGATCCCTCTGGTGATAGCTTTAGTGATCCCTCTGGTGATAGCTTTAGTGATCCCTTTGGTGATAGCTTTAGTGATCCCTTTGGTGATAGCTTTAGTGATCCCTTTGGTGATAGCTTTAGTGATCCCTTTGGTGATATATTGTGCTGCCTTTATTCCTGTTCAAGCTTTTTAGTGATACCTTTGGTGATATCTTGTGCTCCCTTTATTCCTCTAGTATTTAGTGTCTCTTCGAAATACTGCTGCCATCTTTCCATGATATATCATTTCCCTTTTCATTACTTACGATTACTGTTTGGTCATAACGCTCGTCTCCGTGTTTCATTATTTAAATTTGTTTATAGAAGTTTGTTTATCCACTTTTATGATTTGACTAGATTTTCTCCGCATTCATTCCATGACCTTTCCGTGGTTTTCGCCTTATGAATTATCTTTTAATCTTTTTTATGTCAATTTAAACTCAGTGTAGTATGTCGCTGCTTTGGTCTTAATCCATTATAAACTGTAATATTATAATTAAATAGTGAAAGAGACAGTCGCAGTACTGTGATACACATTACCGTATTGGTCTCTATTCGCGGTACAGGAAAACTATTTATACGGCCCGCAATGTGGTTGATATTTCAGTATTTGATAAGGAATAATAACGATTATCAAGAATATAGGACATTATATTTTGTAAGATAGGGCACCTAGAATTTTCCAAAAAAGAACACGCAGATTAATATATATATCCCAACATGTAAATCCACCACTTAACAATTCTGTGTAAACATAGAAAAAATATTTTTAAAACACTTTAGGGCAAGCGAAAACAATCAGTTAGGTTAAAAAAACGAACCCAGTCTGAAACAAAGCAAGATCATTGACATGAATCCTGGCAATGAACAATCACGCAGCAAATGTGAAATACAAATTTAATTTTCTTTGATCCAACCGATTTGATTCAATTGGCAGTTCTCCATAAAGATATTGATGCAAGTGTTTAATGTTTTACCAATTTGCCCGTTATTTGTTGACGTTATTCACTGTGGGATCACGCTTTGTAATATGTTTTCTTTTATTTGTTGTTTAGTGACAAATTCTCGAACTTATTCTTGTTCTGTTCTTTATGGGATAAGTTAACACATTTTTCTACAAGCACGTTCCTGAACTATTATATTAAATGTCGCACGAGGCTGACGATGCCTACACGTTGCGCGACTTGTAATCGTGGGCTAAACTGGTTCTCTTTAATGATGTAGCTTTCAAACAGAGTTAGTACTTGCCAGCATTTTGTTAAGAACATTATTAGACTCCTCAAAAATGGAGTCGATGTCTAAAAATAGAACACTTATTTTACAAATAATGAGCTTTCAAGATAAATTGGATGATTTTTATTTTTTTCAGAGTTTAACCAGTTCGTCATTAGTTATTTTCAAACAATAGATGTACTTTATTAAGGGGAGGTGCGGAAAAAATTGTTTATCTTCATAACTGCTAGTTGGATTGCAACCATAATACAGTGGAATAATATACATGTGCAGTAATGACAAAGAGCAACGAGTGTGACGACAAAGCATTGCATTTATCATATTATTTAAATAAAAATAAATATGTTATTATTTAATTTAAGAGTGCGAAATATTTCTAGGGGCTACTTCAGTATATGTCAACACTTTATTCATAAATCTTTAGGTGCTATTTTGAAAAGATTAAGAGTTGCACGTTAGATATTTGAATTAAGCATATTTTCAAAGTTTGAGAAATTGTCAGCAAATTTAAATTTGAATCAACTTATTTAAAAGATATTAACAATTTGATCAATGGTAAAGATTTAATTTTCTATTTTGTATCTGATGGCCAAATATTGAAGCATTTCATGAACACTTAAACAAGTTATATTATTTCTAGTAGCGTAACTTAAAACACAATTCAAAGATTCAGTTTTATTATGATATCAATGTACTTATGTTAGGAACAGGGCCTTCATTATGCAATCTGTTCACCTCAGCCTCGTTCACCTGCGAGGGCGTCTAAAGTTATATGGCCACCACGACATCACTCTACGTGTACGTCTGTTATCAGGCATGCACACCACATGCACTAATCTGCTTCATGGAAGAACAACTTTACTCATAGTCAAACTGGTACATTCCTCATCAATATCCAACTTCCAGTTGGACTTGTATTAGGTTTTTGAGCCACAGTTTTTTCCTTTGTTCTAGCTTTTTGTCTGCAGCTTCAGATGCAAGCGAGAGTAGTTTTCTCTTTCTCGCAAATAGGTATAACCCCTAACACCATACCCCTTCACCCGCCCCTAGAAATGACTTTCTGCTTTCAGCAATCTGCATCTAATTTTAGGAGTGTAGTAAACATTCTCTTGCCTACGTGGTTGATGTACACGTCATTCATGATGTCAATCTGAGGTCCTGTGGTTGAGCTCCAATCACCTGATTGTATGTTCTGATGTTCCTATCATTTGAGAATGGCTAGGTAGCAAAATATGTGCCTTTGCACATAACGGATACACATAACACTAGCTGCTGCAACATACAATGAACTGGAACTCATCACTTAAGAATAACATGTATGATTATGTAACTTGAAACATGTAAAGAAATAAAAAGTATTCAGGTTGAAACATATGTTTGTCAAACATATTTGTCGCGCATTACCAAATCAAATGAAGATGCAGTGAAAACATTGCATGATTGTTAATCCCCAAAAACCTGTTAAAGAAAGTATGTTTGTCAGAAGAGTGCCTGGTTAAGGCAAGTAACATTTTACGTCCAAATGAAAAAAAGACATTTGAATGCACGAGGTTGTCAGATTATATATATTATGTTCTTGAAGGAACACTAATGCTGGCAGGTAATGTTCTTTTTCATAGTCGTTCCTTCTCAAATTCCAATCATAAAGAAGAGCTTTTCAAGTAGCAGGACGTTGTCCAGAGAAAGGAATGCGTTGTGTCGTAGTTTTCAGATAGGCTGCGACATTTGAACCTTTCGGACTGACACATTTAACTTCAACTGGAGTTTGTGGGTAACGTGTCAGTTTTCTTCTTTGATCCCTTCTCTTTAGCCAGTCTGCTCTGTTGCAGCCAGTTATCCAGAATCATTATTTACGTGGACGTGTAGAAGGGTCTTGCCGGCTGTGGGGTCGCTGTTCTTAACGCAATCATTCAGCTTAAGATCGCTGTCCGCTGCAGCTCGTGTACTGATCATTATCTTGATTCTACAAATAATGTAAAGTAACAATTGTTTACAACGTTTTTAATTGTGAAAGATGGTTCAATAACTCTTGACGAGAGAATATGTGCATCTGTGCTGGGAGCAGAATTCACAAGTGGTCTGTGTCAGTTTGAACTTAACTGAAGAGCTGCTAGGTCTAACACTGTTAGATCGTACCACAACGGGAAATCCCATATTTCATGGCCTTGCTGAGTGTCTAGGAAAGATTACACTTCTATAGGAGAACCTCCATCAGCGACAACTAACAGTGAGCTCTGAAAGCAATAGTTTGGTTGTTAAGGAAGTCCAAACGGAATAGACTTACTATATAAGATATTAACTTCACAAACATCATTAGCAGCATGCACCTATAGAAGATATGTATGGTAACAGCCTACACATGATTGAAGTAATAATCATACTGTTAAAAATGTCAATTCGAATTGTTCAAGAGGACTAACTCTTTTATAAAGAGCATTGAAGGTTACAATATGAATAATGTTTTGTATCACACTGAAGTTAGATGGCTGAGTACTAGCATGTTTTGATGCGATATTTTTCACTTAGATAAAAAATCAAGAGCTTCATGAAATAAAATACATGTAGGTTTCTAATTTTTCTGTTTCTGTAACCTTTTTGTTTTATACTTTATCTGTAACTTTGCCGTACTAACATATCTAATTGATCACGTAAATACCTGAATTTTATATTCTAGCGTAAACAGTTAATAAACACAGATATTTGACTGTTTGAAGTCATTTTGGTAAAGCTCGCTTTTTGACATAAACTGTGGATTGCTGCAGCTTGGCCTATTTATCTGTTTTGAATTTCTAAGGGAAAGTTTGAATGAAATTAGTGAAAGAGCATGTTGATATAATTTCAAACTTATCAACACAATCTTCGACCCGATTGAAAGATTGTGAATCACTTGAATCAGAATTTAATTTAGTTGTTATCGATATCATTTACTCTGGATATTGACATAATTTCTGAGAACATGCAGATGAAGATTGTGGAGATCTAGTGGGACAGTGTCTTGTTGTCGAAATGTAGGGACATTTGACGTTTTGGTATTTCCAATTTATTCCCTCGAGACAGATTCCTAGAGCTGCTTTCGACGCTACAAAGAGTATGCCTGAATTCTGCTAGCTCTGATATGTGTGAAAAACATTTTCTCATTCAATGCAGATTAACAAACCAGAATTAAGGTCAAAATGAACAAATGAACATTTGGCATCAACACTTAGACTAGGATCATCTAGGAATATTCAATAAAACAGTGATGCACGTGTTGAGACAAAACGCGTTCTGCCATGTGGCAAAACATTAACTTAAAATTAGCACTTAAGTTAGCCAGTGCTGAGCAAAGTTCAGTTATAGTTGGCTTTGTTTTCTGCAAATGTAAGTTTGTGTTTGAGTGTTTAACATTTTACTATACGATTTTTAAAATAATGACGTCTTTAGGATTTAAAGCCGTTGCCCTCATGCAGTCCGCCATATGGTTTGAGTTACTTCTTTGAAATTCAAGACCTAAGTCAAGAACAGTATTGGGGTCTGTTCACAGTTTGTATCTACCTGACCAAGGTCTTTGATACTGTCAATAGGGAAGGGCTCTAGTAAATCGTGCGAAGCTTTGTTGTCCCAGCAGATTCAATGTGGATTTCTGTCAGTTTCATGATGGCTCGAGTACTGCATGAAGGAGAATTGTCTGTAGCATTCCCAGTCATTAACGGTGAGAAACTAGGATGCATGTTGGTACCGACACTGTTTAGCAGCATCGTTTTTGCAGCAATGTTTTCTGATGATGTTTGTGGCGCAGAAAATGACATGCACATAAGGTACAGCCCGGTCGGCTGTTACATCGGAGACGTCTGAAGTCTTACACCAAAGTGAGTGAGGCCAAGTTCGTGGACTTTCTGTCCGAGGATAACTGCGCTCATTATGCCTTATCAGAACAAGATATGCAATCCACAATGACGGATGATTCCTCTTCCTCTTCTTCTTCTTCTTCAAGTTCGTTCGTTCTCAATCTCCCACTACCAAATACTGAAAGGGCTTAAGTAGCAGAATGTAGTCCAGAGAACGGAATGCGTTATGTTGTAGTTTACAGCTTGGCTGCGATATTTGCACCTTGCGGTCCAACACATCCGATTTCAGCAAGAATTTTGTGAGTACCGGGTTAGCATTCCCTCTTCGATCCCTTCTCCTTAGCCAGTCCGTTCTGCTGCAGTCTGTTATCCAGGATCACCGCGTGGAGGTGTAGAAGGGTCTTGGCAGCTTTGGTTCGCTGGCCCTGACACTAGCAGTCAGCTATGGGTAGCTGACCACTGCAGCTCATGCGCTGCTCAGCATCTTGATCTCGACGGGTGTTTCTATAGTATGCAGTCAGATTTGTCTTACAATCAACACTAGAAAAGCTGAGGTACTCTTCCAGCCTTCTCCTGGGCACCGTACACTAAACCAAACGATACCGTAGAAAATCGATGTCGATTGGCAGTGGAAAGCTTCATCCACCTCGGGAAATCCTCTCACTTATGAGGCCAATATCGATATGCAGGTTAGCAGCTGAACTGCAAAGGCCGGCTCTGTATTTGGGATGCTGCAAGAAAAAGTCTGGAGCCGACAGGACATCAGTGTGGCCACCGAAGTAAAAGTATATCGTGCTGTAGTGTTATCCACTCTGTTGCATGCCTCCGAAACATATACAGTGTTAAAGAGACAAGCAGGACAAATTAACTTAACTTCTTTACACTGGTTTATAAGACTCTGCAGAATCGGTATACAACCAGTTTAAATTACATTACCTTGCTCTAAAGGCTACACGCATTCAATTTATTCTTAAATGTATTAATTGTCGCTGCCTCCACCACCTCCGGTGGCAGTGCATTCCAAACATTCACTACTTTCTGATTTAAAAAAAAATATTTCCTTATATCTAATCTGGGCCTGTCTTAAGTTAATTTGTAACTATGCCCTCTTGTTCTTGTGGATTATTGTATTTTGACAAACTTGTTATAGTCTAATTTATTCGTTCCTCTGATCATCTTATAAACCTGTTTTAAGTACCCTCGAATTATTCTCGACACTGTAGGCCGGTTTCTCTGAGTCTTTCCTTATAACTGTAATTCTGGAATCTCACTATCAGTCTTGTCGCTCTTTTTTTAATTCTTTCTTTCTCTATGATAAGGACTCCATACCTGTACACAGTAATCTAATCTAAGTGTAACTAATGCTTTATACAGTTTGACGATCACTTCCTTGCTCCTATGTTTAATATTTTCTTTTCACCATACCCAACATTGCATTTGTCTTTTTCACTTCTACCAGAACATGCTCACTCACCTTACCTGTATGATCTATTTTAAACCCTAGGTCCCTTTCCTTATCTATCTTTCTAATATTGTTCTCCCCCATTCTGTAATTATGTTCCATATGGGATCTACCCATGTGGATGACTGTACCTATATCTAAGTTAAACTCCATTTGTCAGCTTACATACCATTCTTGAATTTTATCTAAATCGGACATCAATATATCCACTCCTGCTTTAAATGCGACACTACTGCATAGTTTTGTGTCATTAGCAAATTTTGCAATCATGGATCCCAAATCAATGCCCAAATCATTTATATATATATATATATATATATATATATATATATATATCAAGAACAAAATTGGTCCCAAAACCGAGCCCTGTGGCACTCCACTTTTCACTTCACACAACTCAGATTACTCCTAATTGATGACCACTCTGCCTTCTTCCTGTTAGCCAATTTTTCAATCCATTTGGCAACTTTCCCACCTATTCCACGTGAGTTTAACTTGCTAAAAAATCTTTTTTGAGGAACTCTTTCAAAGGTCTTTGGAAATTCTAGATAAATAGCGTCCACTGGCTCCCGTTTATCTCTCATTTTAGTAACCTCCTCCATGAAATCTAATAGATGTGTTAAACACGATCTTACTCGAGTAAACTGATTAGATTAAACTTGTCTAAATGCATTACAATGTTTTCTTTGATTATTGACTCCAACAATTTACAGACCACGCTCGTTAAACTCACTGGTCTATAATTCGCTGGATCTGATTTGTTGCCCTTTTTGAATAGAGGGATCACTCCTGCATCTTTCCAATCCCGTGGAACAATTCCTTTTCCAAGTGATTGAGAACATAATATAGCCAATGGTTTTGCTAGTTGGTCTCTAATTTCAAACAGCAATTTTGGATGAAAACCATCGTGATCTGGACATTTATCCACTTTCAACTCCAATTTTTTTTTTAAAACCATTTCCTCTGTAATACAGAATGATCTTGTCCCGCTCTTTCTGTCTTTTTGAAAGATATCTACAGGTTCTGGGATCTTGAAGCAGTTCTCGTGTAGACTCTGCAAAAATACGGATTGAGTAGATTAGCTGTCTCCTGTTCGACAATTAATAATTTTCACTGAAGATGTGTGTGACCATTGCTCAGGCTTGGGTGGCAGGACAAAGTGCCTAGGTTGGTCAGGATCGGGTGGCAGGACAAGGGACCTAGGTTGGTCAGGATCGGGTGGTAGGACAAAGTGCCTAGGTTGGTCAGGATTAGGTGGCTGGACGAAGTGCCTAGGTTGATCAGGATCAGGTGGCTGGATAAAATGCCTAGATTGGTCAATATCAGGTGACAGGACAAATACCCAGGTTGGTTAGGATCAGGTGGCAGCACAAGGGGCCTACATTGGTCAGGATCAGGTGGCAGGACAAAGAGTCTAAGTTGGTCAGGACCAAGTGGCAGGACAAAGGGCCTAGAAATGAAATTCTTAGTAAGACTAACGTGACGAGCATCCATTCGCTTCTGTAAAAGCCAAGTTAATATGGGCAGGATACATTGTTTGCATGTACGATGAGCGCATTTCCAAGCAGCGGAGAACTCAGTTTAGGCAGACGCTCTTTAGGAGGACAGAAGAAACGCCACATAGACTCATTCAAAGTGTCTCTGAAAAGGATCAACGTTAATGGCACCTCTTGAGAATTGCTTGTACAGGTACACCGTACAGGTACGCGCAAGCATCACCAAAGCTGATCAGATCGCAAAGTTAAACTACATCGTGGATGATCAAGTTAGGCGTGATGCCCGACATAGCAGAATGCAGGAAAACACCACAGCCGACTTCTCATATGAGTGCATTAGGTGCGGCAAAGTCTGTTGTGGTAGGATTGGTCTCTATGGAAACAAAAAAAGAACACATCTCGCGGCACAAGTCTGAAGCATCCCCATCTTCGCTTGCGATGGGCAGCTATTATTACTTTTAAGTCAATATTAAATTTGTTATAACATTCGTTAAACTTGTTGTGATTAAAATGTAAAATAAATAAATAATTGCAGACAACAGTCAAGGTAAAAATACTTAATCGTCACGTTTTAGAATGACGTTGAAATGTAATTAAATATAGTAATGAAGATTTGTCAAACAGTGAGATGTGCCAAATGCTGGACATAAAATACTTAATCGTCACGTTTTACAATGACGTTAAAATGTAATTAAATATAGCAATGAAGATTTGTCAAACAGTGAGATTTGTCAAACAGTGAGATTTGTTAAACAGTGAGATGTGCCAAATGTTGGACATGACGTGCACTTTGTGCTTAAATTGCTGCTCAATAACATGTTTGAATTTGTTTTGCAGTATGTGATCTATAATGTTTAATGGAGTTACAAATGCTATTACGTTAGTATCGCAAATATTGATTGACGTGCACTGCATATTTTACATGAAAAGTGGCAGTGTTTCAAGTTAAGACGGTTCGGTTGTTACAATGGTTAATTGCAATCTAACCCACACTAAGAACATGTTACTTTTGTAGTTAGTTTTAGAATTTGTCACAAAACAACCGTCAAAAAAGAAAGCAGAGATTTACAAACAGAACTATATTGATTCACTTGTGGAAAAAGCGCGGGTGACCGATGGCCAAAACATGAAAGTAGTTGCAGATTTGCCTATTAAGTACCAAAATGAATATTAGTAGAAGATAAAACAAATTTATATTTCAAGTTTTATTCATATTAAGTCCGTGCTTAGTTTATGCATTCATAATGCAGTACTGTTTTTAAATCCCCATGTAGCTTTGTTAATCCTGTATTTTACTTCTTTCGTAATTCCACACACATTTTTGTGAATGTTTTCACTTGTTTTAATAACTATATTTCGGACCACAAACTCACATTTTGTTGATGTCTTCAATGTAGATAAACCACATCTCTGTTTTTTAACAAATGAAGATTCTGTGTTGTATCGTTTTAAAGACTTATATCGTTGTCTAGCTCGTGATATCACTGATAACAGCTTATATTGATAACGCAATTAGCCTATGACTGCCAGTCTGACACCTCTATACAAACATACGACATGTCCCACCCAGCGAATTCACACAAGCGTTAACCCAGTTGAGGAAGTAGTAGTCTTCTTATTTGAAAGACAGGTCCAGAAACAACCCACCTTTTCTTCTTCTTCTTCTTATCCTTCTTTCTGACGTCAACTTGAATACAGTAAAGAGATATTTTCCTAAGTGTATCGGTATCTCCATAATGCTTGTCCTGTAATGGTATTAATAATGGACGTGCATTCTATGTCCCTCGTCTGTTGGACACCTTTGTAGCAGATGTTCAGCAGTTGTTTTGTCAGAGCCGCAGCACATTCATCCTTAGTTTGTTGAACAGATGGTTTGCCCGTTTGTTTTGGCGTGTGTGGGAGTCGCTGTGGTAGGGAGGGGGCGGGCGAGTGAGAAACTCGCCATTCAAAACTATAAATGGAAACTGTGGGTTCAAGCCCTGTAGGCTTCAAGCGACCTCTCGTCTCAAAGGAGGTGGGACTAGAGTGCTTGCATCCTGAATCACATCTAGTCGTCTTGACTTATGTCTTGAAATTGGCCCAAGGAGATCCAGTGCAGCTTCTTCTTCACCATAATTCAAATACAGCGCAAATTACATCAAGACAAAACCGTCTGATGGTGTTCCAATCACCGCTTGCGATAGGCAACCAGCATGACCTGATCCCCTCTGGTCAATTGGTAATTTATGTTGTTTGGTTTTAACATGTTTCATCTACCTCCCACCTGTTCTTCAGTTTACTCTTGGCAAACCTCTTGGTCTCTTCATGCATTATACCTATATGAGGATGAGTCAGTAATACATCTCCTTATTTGACACAGAAATAAAGGTGAAAACATCAGTTCACATCAAAGAATAAACAGGAGAACAGGAAGAGTGCATGCATGCTATAAGACAGGCATCCTAAGAGGAAGCCAGCTGCAGTGCTCGTTATTTGCTGCTACAGGAGAGGAAACGACTAGAAGATATTGATTTAAATGTGGAAAATGATCTGCAAATATATTTATCTAAATACGTACAGCAAATATAACCATAGTGTATTGTGTATGTATCGTGCGCTAACTTTGAAAAGAGATGTTTTGGGAAGTTATATAATCTTTCGTACTGTCATTGTACGAAATCTGCAATTAATTTATTTTTATTGAACTAACTACTGATAACTCTGTCAATAACAGTCATAATAATGCTTGCACAAAGTGTGTGCGCAGAAAATATTGTTTCCATAGTTATTTTTCTTTATTTGAATACTGGAAAATAATCTCACGCGACTTGTCACGCTGCGTGAGTTTTTGTAAGGTCAATATCAAACTATGAACCTACCAGGTCAATTGACTGAATGAAAGTTAAAGGTTTGCATCGTTTGTAGAGTTGGTTTAAATGACGTTAAAATACAGTATTGCTTCTTCTAAATGCGTCGCTGTAGTTTACATACTACCAGTGGTCAATGAATACCCTTTTACATTTGTGTTCCTCAAATGTGTAACTACTTGTCTGTGTGTGTGTGGGTTTGTGTGTGTGTCTGTAAATGTGTGTGTATGCATATGTGTGTGTAAGTGTTTATCAATGTGTGTATGTGTTTGTGTGTGTGTGAGTGTATGCGTATATATATATATATATATATATATAGATATTAGAAACTGCCCAAGCGTTCCCTTAGTATGGTAGCGGATAACGGTTGACCACTAACGCAGACCACAGAAAATAATGTCGTAAGAGATGAGCAATTTTCCAATGAATGATATTGCACGCGCTCGTCATTCACACACGCTCAAATCATGTTGAGTATAATTGGTTGCCGTCTGATTTTGAAAGAATGTTTTAGAAACAAAGATCCGTATATCATGCAGGAACAAATGAGTGAATTGCTCGTTTTACAGAGGATAGAAATAACATCAAGATAGTTCATCAACCATTAGTTTCATGTTTCCATTGCTTGCCCGACAATAGATGAACACAAAATGTGACGTCATGGTGGCCCTACACCTTAAATCGCTGACCCGGATGTCGACAAATAAGATGGAGAGATGGTCTGCGATAGGACCATGGTACGGCATAGTACTCCAAGGCGAAAAACAAGATAATTGTAGATTATATTTGTCTACCTGGCATAGGGTACACGCTGTGGGTTAATGACTACAAGAATTACAGTAATACAGTTACATCACTCACAATAAATCAATCAAAGTCCGTCGCTCCTCTTAGAGCGTATACCACTGACACAATCCCACCAGCATTCACAGCTCTGTGCTGCTTTTTCTGCCTCTCTTCAGATGTAATAATTTAATCTTAGTTCCTTTTCACATTAACTTCTCCATGTATTGTTGGGTCTATCTCTCTCTCTCTCTCTCTCTCTCTCTCTCTCTCTCTCTCTCTCTCTCTCTTTCTCTCTCACTCGCTCTCTCTCTCGCTTCCTTTGATGATTTCATGTAAGAGTCAATCTGGCTATGTTGCCTGTGCCTTCAAGGTCCTATCCAGCCCGTTTGATTCGCTTAAATTGTTTGCTCCAATGGATGTTGTTGGCTCCTTTCCCATATGTTTTCATTCCTCCCCATGCCCTGCCACTTTATGCCCATTATCCTTCGTAGACATCTAGTAACGAAGGACTGCGGAGTCTTTGTTGTTTGACTTTGGTCGTTCTCCATATCCCCGCTGCACACAGCACCAATAAATTGACACTACGTTGAATATTCTAACTTTGTGGTGTGAATCTTCATGACGTCATTGAATAATTATAAAGGTGAGCATTACTACACTCTAGAGTTATTTGACGGGAAGAACAAGGTGCGGGGGGGGGGGGGGGGGAGGGGGGAGGGGACTTTCAAGTGCTAAACACGTCGGCTGCTATATTTAGTACTGACGTAAACGTATTGATGTAACTTCTAAAAGTAAATACGACTTGATCCATATAATTAAATCATCGAGGCACAATTAATCTGAAACAATATTTCCTCACCCACGCTAGTCTGAATGTAATTTCTCACTTCTAACATAGGTCCAAGAATATATTCCCGGAATTACCCAAATGTATTTATTTAAATTATATTATCTCGTCCCACCTCCATCCATTTTCTCGACTTCAAAGTAAAAAGAAAGAAAACAAGATTTTAGAATGAAGAAATAGATGCTCTTAATTGCAAGCATAAACAATAAATTGTTGTCGTCGTTGTAGTTTTTGTTGTTGTTGTTGCTGTTGTTGTGACTTCTTGCAATGTTTAGCCTTTTGTGCTTCCAGGACAGGGCAATTAGTGACGAGTTGCAGTAGCTTTCCTCATATCCCGATTCTGCTGATGAAGATGGACTGAGGGTTCCCAAGACGGCTGTGCCATGCTTGGTTCCATCTGCTTGTAGCCCAGTACCACTGGGATCACGTTGATACCCCAACTCGTTAGCCAGGCTGTCAATCAAAACAGCCTGTTTCCAGGAAGGACAACGAGAAAGTCAAAGTTGGGGTCTTGGACAGTTTATTTTGTCTGACCCTGACTAACTTGTCTGATCAGTATGTTTGCCTGGCCCTGACTAACATTTTTTAACTATTATGTTTTGTCTGACTCCGACTACCATTTCTGATCTGTATGTTTTGACTGGCCCTGGTGAACGTGTCTGATCAGTATGTTTTGACTGGCCCTGACTAACATGTCTGATCAGTATCTTCTGACTGGCCCTGAGTAACATGTCTGATCAGTATGTTTTGACTGGCTCTGATGATCGTGTCTGATCAGTATGTTTTGACTGGCCCTGAGTAACATGTCTGATCAGTATGTTTTGACTGGCTCTGATGATCGTGTCTGATCAGTATGTTTTGACTGGTCCTAACATGTCTTATCCGTAAGTTTTGACTGGCCCTGTCTAACATGTCTGATCAGTATGTTTTGACTGGCCCTGACTAACATGTCTGGTCATTATGTTTGCCTGGCCCGGACTAACATTTTTTAACTATTATGTTTTGTCTGACTCCGACTACCTTTTCTGATCAGTATGCTTTGACTGGCCCTGATGAACGTGTCTGATCAGTATGTTTTGACTGGCCCTGACTAACATGTCTGATCAGTATGTTTTGCCTGACCCTAACTAACGTATATTAGCAGTATGTCTTGCCTAACCCTTACTATAGTGTCTGACATACATTGTACTCCTCCCCATTTCAAGACATCAACATTTCAGGTATTTTTCTAAATGGTGCCGTTTAATTAGAAATCAAACAACATCGTTATGAGAGCTTTTTGATGTCAGATCAACTCGGATGGTATCTTCGATTTCTGAACTTTGTTTCTAAATTCGTAAGGTAAGACAATACTTGTACTCCAAGGTAGATTTCTGAGCTTTGTTTTTAAATTCTTAAGGTTAGACAATATTTGGACACAAAAGTAGATTTATTAACTTTGTTTTTAAATTCGTAAGGTTAGATAATACGTGTACACAAAGGTAGATTTCTGAATAAGGGGGCATCCATTCTGTGGCTTCCACGTATACACTTTTTAAAACTTTAGCAGTTTTTGATATAAAAAAGATGTCTTGTTCTGAAGCACCATGCGAGCTATACTGTTGGAACGACATTCTAGAACTGCCTCTGTCAATTGTGCATGCTCTCCATGCATATCAGAAGGTTTAATTTTGAAAGTATATTCAACGCAGCTGCCATTATGTGAATCAAGCTATGGAGATTAATCAAGGAAATGATTTCTGAGTTTAGTCGGATGCCACGTAACTGGTTCCATGATGTCACAAAGACAGATTTTCACACTATTTCAAATACTCTGCTAGTTTCGGAAATGCAGCTATCTTGTTTTGTTCCACTTTCTATTTTTAGTCCATACGTTTTTGAAATGAATTTGTTACGTCTTTTCTCTTGTGAAAATTACATTGTTCAGTGAATTAACATGCACAAAATGTCATTTTAATATGTGCAGTATGTTCATGTGAAGTGCGGGTTTTCAGTGTATCTGTAAGGACATGACTTTGCCTAAAATGAAAGCAACATAGACTGCACAATGCACAGGTCAGAGAGGACCTCAGACTCCAGAACACACCCTGCAAACATGTCCACTGCACAAATGCTCCCGCGAGAAGACCTGAAACAAACAAGACAAACTGTGGGGAACCATTGAGGAACTGCGACTGACGTGTCACTTCATGGAGGCATAAAACGAGTATACGAAAACGGACACAAAGAAGAAGAAGATCCCCCAGAAAGATGTCTAATACAGTTCTGAGATTCCACATCCGATTTGGAACATTTGTACATGCACATCACGTCACTTGTCTATTGGAAAGGAAGTGTGAATATTCAGGCTGTCCATCTTCACATAAATCACGATTTAGTTGCGTATTTAGTACATGCCATGTGACAGCGTTGACAATCATGATTACGTCATTCGTGGCAGCTTTCAATTGAGGTGCAATGTGCTTCATAAGCAATGCCTGACGATGGAGTGGGTGTTTCAATTTGTGATCTCTCTTTGTTGGCCAAAACCAAAAATCTAGTATGACCTGACATAACTGGATACCATTAACTTGTAATCAACACTTGGTGTTTTGAAGTATATATCAGTCTGTCTGAAGGCATCACATTCATGAGCTCTTAACTCAAGAGGAGAACACATCACTAGCAACATGTGGTCCTCAGTTGCATCGAACATAAATTACCAGCTGCGAACGTTTTCTGGCTTCGGTAGTATCATCAAGTTGGAAATAGCGTTCTACTGGTACAACTAATTTTAATCAGCACTGATGACTTTTATATTTTATAAAGTAAGTAGCATGTCCATTTACAGAACATAGCTTCTTACAACCGCCACTTTTTTGGCTATTATAAGTTTCTTGGCAAGTTTGCAGTACGGTAGGTTGCCATTACTTTCCGCACGTGAAGGAGCATTCGCCTGAGAAAAACCCAGTGTCTGCCAAACTGGACACAAGTGGGAATCGAACCCGGAACGTTGGGATTGTGAAAACCGAGCGAGTTTCACCCCTAGGCCACGCAGTCTCCTTATATTTTATAACGAAATATAAATGGATACTGAAGTCAAATATCCTTATGGGACGGTTTGGTTTAGTGGTTACGTGCCAGGGCTCACAACCCGAAGGTTCGCTCTCCATCACAGGAAAGGACGTTATCCCGGGGAAGCAGCCCCGTTGAAAATGCAGGAGGAAGAAGACCATTGCATAAAATGTCTGCCGAAGTGGGATGAACTGGGCCGACAGGCGCAAAATAAAACATAATGCAACGCACACCGCCTTGGGGAATATGAAAATAAGGCGAACGCAACAACAAAAAAAGAAGACATATCCTTTTCGCAATATTGTCATTGTTCCTGAACAGAGATGTGAGGAAACCAACTGCCCCCTATGGCTCATTAGCTGATAGCTTGGTTTTACCTCATCTGATTCGTAAACTGAAAATGCCAGACTAATCACGTTACTTTATTTTGACATACTTTAGAATTTTGTGTGAGCTCAATAGTTTTGAATATAAAAAACAAATAATGATGTCGATTTCTAAAATGTACACAACTGGCTTGAAATAAAATAGTATTCAAAATTGTGTAAACAAGTATTTTCATTTGCATTTATTAAAAACCATTATCACAATTTTTTTTTTTTTGTTCTTCCCATTTCGGGTAATTTACCTCTGTTCTCCGACCACTGGGTTATAATGTCACTCTACCACATGATTGTACAGAAAGTAGATTTACTTCCATAGATAACACACGTAAACGTTAAGGGCTAAAACTGTGTTAATGGTTCTGGCAAGTGTTTTGTCTAAGACATTGAATTTTACTTTATTGTTTGTTTCTAAAACACACCAGCCTTCTATTAGAAGTAGGCTTCCAGCAGTACATTGAATTTAAAATATCAAGGTCAAGGACATACAATCAGATATGGAATGTTAGAGACCTCTGTACTAGGCCTCGCCTTTTTATTAACTGGTGTGTTCATTGCGCTTTCTCACTGCTCTTTCTTTCATAATAGTAGGGTTAGTACCCATACACAGCTGAGTCGATTTGAGAGTGTCAAGTATTGCAGTGAGAAGCAAGCGATCTACAATTATGTTACTTATACACACATACTCAAAGTGAATGGTTCGAATGTTGTCCTATGTTATTCATTTGTGCAAGATGCAGAGATTACAGCAGTAATAGCTATGTATGGAGTGTCATGCGATATTGTTCCTGATAATTTGGATATTTACAGTAATATCGTTACATTGAATCACAACATGTTAGCCGTGAGACAAGCGGATTGACTGGGGATACTTACAGTAATATCATTACATTGAATCACAACATGCTAGCCGTGACAGAAACGGGTTGACTGGGGGCAGTTACAACAATAACACAACATGTCAGAATTGAGATAAACGGGATGGCCAGAGACACTTACACGAATAACATAATCTAGAAGCACAGCCTACCTGTCCTGAGATGGCGGGTTGACTGGGGACACTTATAGCAATAATGAAAGCACAACTGTCTGACTTGAGATAGCGGGTTGACTGGGGATGGGGGGGGGGGGGGGGCACTTGCAGCACTAATGGAAGCATACGTGCCTGACTTGAGATAGCGGGTTGACTGATGGCGAGGGGAGGGTTGCACTTGCAGCAATAATGGAAGCATAGCTGCCTGACTTGAGATAGCGGGTTGACTGGGAGGGGGGGGGGTGGTCTTGCAGCAATAATGGAAACACAAGATGTCTGAATTGTGATAGCGGGTTTGCCCGTAGACACTTACAGCAAAAATAGAAGCGCAAACATGCCTGACTTCAGATAGCACGTTGAATAGAAGCACTTACAGCAATAACAATGTAGAATTACAACATGCCAGACTTGTAACAAGTGGGTTGGCCCTTGGGGCACTTACAGCAATAATATAATCAAAACATACCAAACGTGAGATAAGTGTGTTGGCGTGGGGCTGCTTACAAAAATAACGCAACGTAGAATGAAAGCATGCCTGACTTTCGATTAGTGGGTTTGCTGTGTGAACTTAAAGCAATAATATATAAGTACAACATGCTTGAGATATGTGCAACTTGAGATATCGGGGTGACTGGTGGGGAGGGGGGGGGCACTTATAGCAATAATGGAAGCGCAACATCCCAGACTTGAGATATCGGATTGACTAGGGGCACTCAATAATAGCAGCGCAACATGCCAGACTTGAGATATCGGGTTGACTGGGGGGCACTCAATAATGGAAGCGCAACATCCCAGACTTGATATATCGGGTTGACTGGGGGGCACTCAATAATGGAAGCGCAACATCCCAGACTTGATATATCGGGTTGACTGGGGGGCACTCAATAATGGAAGGGCAACATGCCAGACTTGAGATATCGGGTTGACTGGGGGGCACTCACAGCAATAATGGAACGGCAATATGCCAGACTTAAGGTAGCAGCCTGTCTAGGAGTTACTTACAAAAATAAAATAACACAGAATCACAGTATGCCAAAGTTGAGATAAGCGCGTTGTCTGGAACAAATATTGGACCATTTCAACAACATGTCGGAGAACAAACACAGTGATTTGTATTAGCTGTTTAGCATGAATACAATTTTATATTTGGTAGAATTATAATTAATATGTCAATTTGTTTTTGCTGCTCATACTTTGCCTTTCAGCGTCAGGTTACGAAGCGATATATAGAACGATCCCTACTATATGCCTCATGCACAGGGGCATTCATCGTCTCTGATATTTTTATAAGCCAAATTATTCGTTGTCGACATTTCACCTTAAATCCGTTGTATCTGAAAAGCGTTGCTGGGGGTGCAGGGATATGTGTAGTTGTAGACTTATTACGTGACCGAACCATTTGGGTTTCTGCCTTTTGATGTAGCGTACTACTAATGTTTTCCTCTAAGTCTCATGATGTTTTCTGTTCTGATCTGGTCTCTTATTGTTACTCCCAATATTCTTCATAGACATTTAACTTCTGCTGTTTTGATTTGCCTTTGAAAAATTTCTTTCTGATGTCAAGTTTTGACATCGGTAGCACAATATCGGGACGAAAATCGTGTTGTATAAAGCTTTTCTGAAAGTTATTATCACTTGGCTGCAATTTAATATTGACTATTCTTGTCCTTTTATTTGATTTGCCATATTGCATCTTTGTTGGATTTTTTTGAGAGTATTTTGTATGCTTGCACTTTTCATGCATGTTTGATTTGTTGATGTTTAAGGAAGTTAATGGTTTCTTCTTCGTTTCTGTATATTTTTATGACCTCAATTTTGTACATTGTTTTTTTCCTATGTTGTCTGTTTTATTTGTTGTATTTAGTTTGTTAACATGTTGTTGTAATTGCATTTCTGAAGTTCCTTTGACCGCTTGATCGTCTGAAAATAGAAATATATTTAAGAATTTGCCAATGTTGTTTCCTTCACTTGCGTTGGCTGTTTTGCATATGGGGTTTACGTATGTGAGGAGCAACAAATGTTCTTGCTGCTAAAAATAGGACACCCCGTTAGATGTTTGTTTGGGACTTTGTACGAGTGCGATTTGAAGAGTGATGCCTTTGTGAAGATACTTTCATTAATATCGTTTTGGTGGTGTGTAATAATTTTTCAACTTAGTCACCAAACGCCAACGTCGAACAAGTTATTGCGTCCCATCAAAGACAAAATCAGACATCTTATCCCGAAACAAGGTACTCGCTCGGCAGAATCGTATCCTTTGAGGTGTCATTTGAGGTATTACTTCAGCTTCGAGAAGAGAAACACGTCCCAAGCTGCAAGATCGGGGTTGTACGATGGTTGTGTTAAAATGTCGTCCTTAAGTGAAGTCACTGTTTGTTGACTCGTGTGTAGGCGAGCCATGACGTGTTAAAGTATTGCGTGCTTGTTTGCTCTCACGATCACGCAGTTTGCCCTTACCATCACGCTGTTTACCCTCACGATCACGCAGTTTTCCCTCACGATCACGCAGTTTGCCCTCACGATCACGCAGTTTGCCCTCACGATCACGCAGTTTGCTCTAACGATCAAGCAGTTTACCCTCACGATCACGCAGTTTGCCCTCACGATCACGCAGTTTGCCCTCACGATCACGCAGTTTGCTCTAACGATCAAGCAGTTTACCCTCACGATCACGCAGTTTGCCCTTACGATCACGCAGCAATCGTACTCGAAGGTTCTGCAATTTTTTCATTTATCGATCGAGGTTGACAGTTTTGCCGTGTTCCAAACATTCAGTGTGGACTCTTAAAAGATAGTCATCATCACTTTTCCCGCCTTGACATTTTTGGGAGCAGCTGAATTCATATGTCTGTATTCATAGATTGCCGCTTGTTTTCTGGGTCATAGTGATGACCAATGACTCGATTGAAAGCATCGTCTTCCTGTTCATATCACATAAGAAGTTACTGACCAATATCGCACACACACTATTTAACCTAATCATATCATGGATATTGTGAAGGACTCGCTCAATCGAGATTATAGTATTTGTGATGATATTTGTGTATTTAACCAGTTGATTGGCACGATCCAGTTCGTATACGTGAGCTAACTGCATACCGAGTAGCGCGGTAGCTGTCAATCACACCGGACAAGCAGAAATTGTAGGAGTTGACATAATGGCTCAAGAGACGAAGATCTGCATCTTCAACCTGTACGGACCACCAAACAAAGACCTGTCGCTCTCTAGTATGGAAATCAAAGACTCCAAATGCATAGTAGTTGGAGACTTCAACAGCCATTCGGAGAGATGGTGATACTCGGACACCAACAGCAGATATGACGAAGTGGAAGATTGTGAGATATACACACATCTCTGCCTTATCAATAGGCCGGAGGATAGCCCTATCTTCTGTTCTAGAACCTGGCATACCACCTCTACTCCAGATTTTGACCTTTTCCACGGTGGAAATTCACCACAAAATAGACCGCTAAGGTGCTAAACCAATTGGCAGGTAGCGACCAAAGGCCAATTAGGCTAGAAGTTGATATGGAAGTAGGCCCACAGGAAATAAAACCGCTCCCACGTTGGAATTACAAACGAGCCGACTGGGACAGATTTGCAATCCTGACAGATGGGCTGTGTGAAACCATCAACACACGGAATACCATATGAAGCCCATGGTGGAAAGCTTAAGCAAAGCAATAATGCAAGCTGCCACTGAAACCATCCCAAGAGGGGCAAGGAAAAACTACAAGCCTTATTGGAATGATGAATTGCAGAAAGCGGAAGACGAAGTCTCAAATGCTAGGAATATGTCAAAGAGAGAACAATCTATGGAGGAAAATATCGCCCTCAAAGCCACCACGGCGAAATACAAATACACTCTAAACCAAATAACAAGAGAAAGCTGGAAAAACAAAACAGAAAGCCTCAATTTAGATAAAGATGGGAACAAACTATGGAAGCTAGTGAGAGCCATGAATGACGGAACTCCATTAAACAAAGAAATTACCATCAAGCAGGGCGACAACATGCTCACTGGAAAAAAAGAAGCAAACGACTTTGTTGAACATATACCAGAGCTAACCACATCGATATCCCTGCAGATAGGCATACAGACATTAGGGAAGAACAAAATGGGCATGATAACATAAATATGGCACCAGTGGCAAAACTAACAATGAATGAAATAGAAGAGGCCATGAGAACTTTAAAGAAAAAGAAATCACTCGGAAAAGATGGGGTAACAAACGAGATGCTGATGGGGCTGGGCCAAACAGCAAAGAGGAAACTACTATCAGTCCTGAAGCAAAGCTGGAAAAGGGGTATTGTACCTCAGGCATGGAAAGATGCAGTACTTGTACCAGTACTAACGAAAGTAAATGATAAAACAGTTCCAAATTGATACAGGCCTATCAGTCTACTGAGCTGTGTAGGCAAACTGATGGAACGTATGATAAACACCAGACTGATGTGGCATCTGAAAGAAAAACACATACTAATTCCACAGCAAGCAGGTTTTAGACAGCAAAGCTCCACTGAGGATCAGATCACCCTCATAGCCCAGGAAATAAAGGATGCCTACCAGGAGTAAAAACACACAATAGCGGTCTGGGTTGATCTAAAAAAGACATTTGACAAAGTCTGGAAAGAGGGACTTAGTCAAGCTACGAAGAAGTGAAGTTTGTGTGAAAATGTGCAAATGGATCAGTCACTACCTCAAAAACAGAACGGCCAGAGTTCAAGAACAAGGTCAGATGAGCAAAAAGGTGACACTTGAGCAGGCAGTACCCCAAGGGAGAGTACTGTCACCCACACTCTTCCTGGTAGATATAAATAACATAACAGAGAATATACCAAAAAAAGTCCACAGCTCAATGTTTGCAGACGATCTGGCTATGTGGACCTCTGAAAAGAATCTCGCCATAGCAAGTAATCGGATGCAGCAGGCTCTAACATCGCTGGAAGAGTGGGCGAACTCATGGCTGGTCAAAATAAATGAGGAAAAAACAACATGTACGATATTCTCGCTTTCAAACAAACCACAAAACACCAAAATAAGTCTTAACGGCAATTACCTGCGGCCAAAGGACAACCCAAACGACCTGGGAGTCACATTTCACCGTCGCATGACATGGAAAATTCAGATCGAGAGAAACCGAATGAGAGCCAGAGAAAGAATGGCAATCATGAGGAAACTTGCTGGAACAAGCTGGGGAGCAGACGAAAGTATACTAAAGAAAAGGTACACTGAAGAGTGAGACCAGTTCTCGAGTATGGCATTGCGGCATGGACAACAGCAGCAAAGGCGAACTTCGATAAAATTAGCAAACTTCAAAACCAAGCCATGAGAGTTATAACAGGAGGCATGAAGTCAACGCCAATTGTAGAACTTGAAAAGATTACAAAACTGCAGTCCATAACCGACAGAAGAGACTGCAGAGCCCATCAGCAAGCAGAGAAACTGAGAAGACTGACTGACCATCCAATGCACAAGAGACTAAACAATTTTGGAAATGGGAAACTAAAGCGGAGAAACTTTGCAGAAATAGCCAAAGCAAAGATGAACGAAGACCCCATGAACGCACTAAAAACACCAAAGCCCATCACTACTGTGCGAAAACCTACCTGGAGACAGCATATATTTCCAGAGGTGGAAGAAAATATACCAGGTATTGAAAACAGAAACAGCCAGACTGAAAAAGAAAGAAGAGATACAACCCTGAGGTACATAACGGAAAACTACCCAAGCATGGACTGGACCCATGCATACACCGACGGTTCTGTAACAAACACAAAACAGAACGGAGGGGCAGGGGTATTCCTGAACCTTCCAAATGGCAGAAAAATAACACTGTCAGTGGCAACTGGAAAATACACAAGCAATTTCAGAGCTGAGGCAGAGGCACTGAGGGCTGCAGTAGAAGAAATGGTGACAGGTAAAAGGAATGAAAGCCATATAGTCCTGCTCACAGATGCCCTGGTCGTAGTCACAAAACTAAAAAGCCAGAAAAATACTGAACTTAATGATTTAAGAGCAGTATTCTGTCAACTATGCCAGCAGTACGCACCAAAAAGAGTAGTGGTACAGTGGGTTCCATCCCACTGTAACATCCAAGGCAACGAGGAGGCAGACAGACTGGCAAAAGCAGGTACAAGACTACCACAACCAGATACTACTATGACGTACGAAGAGTCAAAAAGGCTTATTAGAGCTAGATACATGACCAAATGGGAAACAGAACATACTGGATACACAAGAAACGATGCCTATTACCAGCTGAACACAAGAGAGCAGGTCGTGGTCTTCAGACTTCGCACTGGCCACAATAGACTGAGGTACCACCTATTCAACAAATTGAAGATAGGTGGCACTGACGAATACTCGTGTGGTACCGGGAAAATAACCGCTGAAACTTTGCTGCAAAACTGCCCGACATACGAGGATCAGAGAAAGCAGATGTGGCCATCACCAGTGGCAACACTAGACAAGCTCTATGGCAGTGTCGACAGCCTCAGGATGACCACTGCTTTTTTCGAAAAAATAAAGGTTGACGTCTGACAGCATAAGAAGAAGAAGAAGAAGAAGAAGAAGAAGAAGTAAACGTGAGCTTTGTTCTCTTCCTCCACATCTGCTATCGATTGTCTGCTGCGAACCGAATTGACTGTTACAGTCCGTATCCACCTTCTGGCAGTACTGACATCCACACAGGCGTAACTAAATATTGCAGTCAATCTTTGATGTATGCCGATGTGTACACAAACTTCCACCGTCAGGAATTCAAACACAGCACGTTGATTCAACTATGTTTCTATGTTACTGTCTTCTGTGAGCATGCGTCAATTTCTATTCGCATTCCACTACACGCCCGTATAGTCATTTCATTATATATTATTTTCACGTAGGTGTCTCATGGCTCTGAGAACCTTTGCATAGTTATGGCGCTGGAGTTAACACTTTTCAAATAGCCCTGGTACGTGTCCATTGTACGTTGACTTAAGTTCACATCACTCGTCACTTTTACCTGCCTCATCCCAGCACCTTCCTGACGAGGTCCTTCTTCCGGTCTTCCTTACCTTTTAGTTCCCAATGGAGAATGGGACAGCACATCATTTTGAGCAGAATATCAAGTTGTAGTTTTACATCCGTTTGTGATGTTCCCTTGTTTTTGCTTACCTATATCCTTCGTCTTCCCATTTAATTTTACTAAGTTGTATGTATCAATGATTACCAGTAAAGACATGTCTGGTTATAATATACTACGAGGTGTGTTTATCATCAACATTTCCTCTCTAAAACATCTAGCTGGAATGTGTTCTTTGTTTATCAACTCTATGACGTAGAAAGGCACAATTTATTTCACATTTAACAAAAAACGTGTAATGTATTTCACATGCCCTTTCACTTTATTATCTATGCAAAACAGAAGTTCTGATAAAAAATTATTAAATCATTTATTGTACCATTTGTTTTAAAATTATAATCGCTCATTTGTAGAAAATTGTTTTTAGTTACATAAAACAACAAGGATATATATAAATATAGAGATAGATAGATAGATAGATAGATAGATAGATAGATAGATAGATAGATAGATAGAAAGATAAGTAAGTAGGTAGGTAGGTAGGTAGGTACATATATATATATATATATATATATATATATATATATATATATATATAGATAGATGGATTAATGGATGGATGGATGGATGGATGGATGGAAGGACGGACGGACGGACAGACAGACAGACAGACATACAGACGGACGGACGGACGGACAGACAGACAGACAGACAGACAGACGGACAGACAGACAGACAGACAGACAGACAGACAGACAGACAGACAGATAGATAGATAGATAGATAGATAGATAGATAGATAGATAGATAGATAGATAGATAGATAGATAGATAGATAGATAGATAGATAGATAGATAGATAGACAGATAGAGAATTCAATGGTATCTTAGCATACCTGTACTTCTTGAACCAATTATTCATATTTTTATGAGCTAAAAACCGTTTATATAAGGAAGCTCCTATAGCCCCTATATTTAGGAGCTAGAAATGTTTTTTATAAGGGACCTTTTTTAGTCCCTATATTTTGGAGCTTGTATTTTATCAAATTTAAGTGAGCTCTTAAAGACCCCATATTCAATAACTAAACATGTTTTATATAATGAAGCTCATATGAACCCCTATATTTAGGAGCTAGAAATGTTTTATATAAGGAAGCTCTTATATCCCCAATATTTTGGAGTTTAACATGTTTTATAAAAGGAAGCTCTTATAGTCCCTATAATCTTTAGAAATAAATTGGTCTGTGGAAGCCCTTTTTACCCCCATGTAGACTTTCTGCTTTCATTCTGACGTGTTTAAAAAACATATTTACCTTCTTCTTGTAATGTATATTCTAAATATAGCGCTAATCCTCTTATAATATCCATCTGTTGTTTTCTTGTGTCTTACTTCTGTCTCTACATGTTGTTCTCATGCAGGCCGGCTCAGATTGATCCACTTAGTAGAGGGAACAAAAGAACACAAATATCATCCACAGGCTGTAGTTGATATATATAGCTGTCTCTCTCTGAAGTCTTTGCTCATATAAACACATTAACATACATGTATAAAAACATACAAATATATTTAAACATCCAGATAGACAAAAACAAGTATAAACACATGTAAACCTTTTCATATATGAACAAGTGCACACTCACATATATGCATAAAGATACGTATAAACACATAAAGATGTAAAGAACATCAACAAATTAACATGCAATCACACAAAAACATCAAGATATGAACATATATATGTGGATTGTTTGGCATCCTGTCAGTCTCGAGTAGCAATGGACTTCACGCTACAGAGACGACAGTCAGTTGTTGTCCTTGCTTTCGCCGCAAACGTTTGGAGTCTGCATCTTGATGTATCCTGTCTTTCACTGCCTGAAGACGAACACCCATAGTTTGCCTCCAGCCAGGTCTGTCCTTTGCATGTTCCTCCCAGTTGCAGGTATTCATTTCCAACGGCTTCAGGTCACGCTCGCAAGCATCTTTGTAGCGGAGGAAAGGTCTAGCATTTTTACGCTTGTCCGTGGTCAGCTCTCCGTATATGGTATCTTTTGGTATTTCCCCATGCTCCATTCTGCACACGTGACCAAGCCACCACAAGCGGCGCTGACATAGGATCGTAACTAAGCTGACAATCTTTGCACGATCCAACACTTTGTTGTTAGTAACTGTCACTTCATGAAATTCCAAGTATGCGTCTCTATCAGCGCATATGAAAAGCATTTAGCCTTTTTTCATGTGAGACATACATAGTCCATGTTTCGCTGCCATAGAGCAGGGTACTATGTATATACAAATATATATATATATATATATATATATATAAACATGAACACAGTTACAAATATTGACATATAAACGTATAAATGTATGCTCTTAAAACTAATGCACACATGTTTATGTAATACTTTCAACCATCCTAAACTGTTTTTCAAGACACTCTGACAGAAGTGTTATCCACTGAAGAGACGTAGTACCTACGGGTGTGTCTGCAGTACCATGATGTCGGTACTGATGAACATAAAATTGTCGATATTATAATTTGTTAGACACTGCTCGTAAGTGAAGGTTTCATTATTGGCGTATTTCTCTGGGAGCTGGTTGGGTGAGTTATTTACTACTACGGGGATCACGTCGATCCACATCTCGTTATTCAGACTGCTTTAAAAATAGCAAGTTTCCAGGGAATTCTGCATGGAAGAGAGATATGTTCTTGAGGTATGGTCTTGGTCAGTGTATTACGTCTGACCCTGTCGTGACATCATTTTCATTTTCCTTTCACTTCATTTACCATAATTATTCATCTCATTTCAGCATGTACATGTACATCTAATTTGAGTTCAATTCTATATTTTGAGTAAAGTTTAAATGATGATTTGATTTTTATGTGAACATTTTAACTTGATTATTTGAAGAAAAAAACATTTGTTTAAATGTTAATTTTTTTAAACGAAATATTGATTTTTACAAAGATGTGTTGTACCTAAAGTAAATATACACAAAGACTTGGTATATATTTTTATTATGCTGAAGGTATTTTTCGTTCGGCAGTCGCAGATTAAAAATGTGATCAATTGTGCTGCGACCAGCACGAAAACCGGCTTGTTCTTCTGTAATAACATTGCCTGCCCTTGGTTGCAGACTTGCTCAAAATTACCTTAAGAATGACCTTGCTATGGTGGCTGATTAAGACTGATGGTTCAGTAGTTTTGACAGTGTTGGAGGTTACCCTTCTTAGGGTTATAATTAGTGATTTTGTCTAACTTATTGGTCATTCTCCCGTCTGCCAGATCGTGTTACAGATCTTTGTGAGAATGTTTATAACTACAGTCCCTCCGTGTGTTAGTAATTATCCTGGCATGTTGTCTATACCAGCTGTTTTGTCCTTCTTGAGACACTTGACGACCACCTCTACCTCTTCACGTAGGATAATGAAGTTGTCGTCTTTTTCTTGTGGGTCTTCTATTAATGTCACTTGATGGTCTCCAGTGATATGTATGTTATATAACTGGGAGCATTATTCCGTCCATCTCCAAAAAAACATCTTCTGCCGTCAGTGTGTTCCCTGTCTCGTTCTGTATTGTTCTCACTTTAGGTACGTTCCTTCTTGTTAGGTCCTTAACCAGCTGGTACGCTCTCTTACCACTGTTCTTGGTAATGCTGTCCTGTATTTCTGTACACTTTTCTTATATCAACACATCTTTTGCTTTTCCGTATAGTCGTATTATTTATTCTGTACTTTTCTGCCCCAGAAGGGTTGTTTTTCTTGTTCTTGAGATTCCTATTGGTGTCTCACAGTGACAATATATGTTCTGTGACCCAGGGCTTGGACCTCCGTTTTTTCTCTCCCAGCATTGTCTCTGCGGTGTCGCAGAGAATTGTGTTGATGGATTCTGTCATTGATTGATCATCCATCACCTCCTTGTCTGAATCTTTGCAATGTAGTGGAACAAGATTTCTCCCCATCGCGGCCGGGGATGCTTCAGCAACGTGAGGTCTTGTAACCTGTCAAGGTCATATCTGATCCGGAAATCTTGTGGTCTTGTAATGTTTTTAATGTTAGGCGAAATGTTAGCTTGAGCAGGTCATGGTCACTACCCATGTCCACCCCCGGAAAACTTCTCGTTTTGGTTTTGTTGTTGGAAAGGAATCTAGTCGGTACCAGTATGTAGTCTATTTTGTTATGTTTCCTATTGGGAGAGTGTCATTTGGTCTTTCTCGAAGTCTTGTGGTTCCCCAGCGTGTTTGCAAGCACAAGGTTATTTTATTCAGCAATTTCTAGTAATATGTACCCTCTCTCGTTTGAAGTTCTGTTGCTGTTAGGTCCACATATGTCTGGTCAGGTTTTATATGCATCAAGGCCCACTTTAGCATTCCAGTCGCCTTGTACAATGAGGATGTCTTTCTTGTGGGTCTTATTGATACAGTTCTGTAGTTGCTCGTAGAATAGTTCCACTTGTTCCTCCTCATAGTCTGATGTGGGCGCGTTTGACTGTATCACAGTAATGTTGAAAAGTGTGGCATTCCAATACCGAGGATTTGTTTTCCCTGGGGATCAGGAATCCCACCTAATGTCTGTGGATGGATTTCTCGCAGCTGTGATAACATATGTGACCCTCCTCGGTGGTCATGTCTCCAAAACCGGTCCATCTTGTCTCACACAGTCCCAGTGCTGTCCATAGATACTGTTCATTTTGATGGTTATGCTTTGCCTTATTCTTTTTCCCTCCTCGTTCTCCTCTTAGCCGTTTGCTTTTATTC
This sequence comes from Ariolimax columbianus, assembly GCA_036924085.1. Lineage (NCBI taxonomy): Eukaryota > Metazoa > Mollusca > Gastropoda > Stylommatophora > Arionidae > Ariolimax > Ariolimax columbianus. The sequence goes on from JAVGWX010000008.1 coordinate 64,868,704, forward strand.
GTTCTTGTGTATTCTGTGTTTACCTTTATCCTAAAACTGTCTAGTATCTGAATAGTATTTATGAGATTTCTAGAGTTTACGGTGTGTGGGTTTGTGATGTTAAGAGGGCGTACTTAGAATATTGGATTATTCCCCAATTCCAATGGAGGACGGGCAATAATCCAATTCAATATAAAGAACCTTAAATAGACTTCTGTTTGGGATGATATGTGCAGAAAGAAAACCTGAAGATATTGGTAAATAGTGACGACAGTTTCTGCGAATGTGATGCTGTGCAGGGCCAAGAACACCTTATGACATAATTAGTTAGTTAGTTAATTAGTTAGCTAGTTAGCTAGGTAGCTAGTTAATTAGTTGTCGGATCATCTTCATCGCAACTTGGGACAAGTCCATATGCTCTCAGATCTCATCCTCAGTATGTCTGCCAGTACATGATGACTGACCGTTCCGGTCCGGTGCTGGTAAACCAGACGTCTTTGCATCCCCGTGTGGTGTAACCTTTCTCGCAGCCTCACGTTTCAGTGCCAGTTCAACCAGTCACACCAAGGACGTAGAGTCTGGATCAACTTCCAAATCTTCCTTCCAGCCGATTTCCCTAACACCTTATGACATGTCCAAACCTAGAACAAACATGCACGATCTGCAGTCAGGGTGGTTGAATACTGGACCTCTGCCGTATGACGTGGTGCAATAAACACGGCTTTAACTTTATGTGTAAAGATGAAGATAGAGCGTGCTGACATCACATGCATTGTACCTCATGACTTTGGTTTTAATTTGTCAGTTTTTGGTTCCAAACAATCATTGTAATGTGAGCAAATGAAGCAGCAGCTTTGCCAATGCGACCATCTATTTCTGAATCTAGAGTGCGCTTGTCGTTGCTGAGGGATCCCAGGTATATGAATTGGTGTGAATTGGTGCACAATTGTCAGTTCATAATAATCGATCTAAAAAGAGTTGGCGCGGCATGTAATTCCTTTCTCAGCACATCTGTTTTGTTAGGACCTATTGGGAGAACAAAAACGTTACAAGCCTGTTAGAAACTACCTATGAAGGACCCTCTGCAGTTCCTGCTGCCTGTGGGTGACAATAGCTGCACCATCAGCGAAAGGCATTAGTCCATACAGCTGCATATCAACAACGTCACAGAAGTTGCCAGAATAGAGAAGAAACCACCAATAGACACTAGCTTCAGATTTGTCCTCAGGGTTTACACCCGAAGCCTTTCCCGTGAGCAGCAATCCACAAATCATGGAGGACAGTGAACTGATTTTAATTATAGCAATTTATTAGGCCTGCTTATCGCTCATATCCAAACGCTCTCTTTACGGGTCTTGTGAGCTGTTGTTGATTATTTCATGACGCTATAGGATGAATGATGCTGTTTATAATGCTTTGGTGGGTAAGTGTGTTTACTTTTGTTACAAAAAAAAGCTAAAATTATATGTTTTACTCCGTTTTCGATTGACGCCACATAAACATATGCACCATCTTGGAATTGTATTCACAATAGTGTAAACAATATCCAACTTAACTTTCACTCCGTAATTATTTTGTACGCTGTGCGGAATTATTTTTTGGTCATAATTTTAGACAGTGGAGTGTACCTCTTTCATTATAAGTTGTGTGTGCTTTATTTAATTGAATGTGCATATATTATATATCAAATTGACGTATAGAAGAGAGAAAAATATAATTGACAATTTGTGAATTCATAATAAAATACATGCAATTAGTATAGATCAAAAATCGTTAATGTTAAATGATACCACAACAAAACAGTATAATCAAAATATAGACTTACTGAGGTTAATTTACGGTTGTAGTTATTCAAACTGGTATCGTCAAAGTAATCTGTTTTTAAAATCACACAATTTCAAATATATCAAATTGTAGGGTAAGAAATAGAATTTATAAAATTGTAACTGTGGCCACCAACATATTCACAATAACAGAACATTTCAAAAATAATTTTGAAAAACTGTTGTAAAATTACTGTAAACTCCAGATTTAATGTCATAAATAGAAATAATAATACCATTTTCCATAGCTTATTGACAATTCATTTACATGTTTTCTTTGTTATTTTACTTTGGTGTGCTTATCTTGAAACACGTTTGATGGACCAGACAGGGGTAGCGCCTCGTTGTCAGCAATGTTTAATTTATCTAACATTTCTGCATCGCTTTCATAATTTGATAACAAACTATTTGTTTCAGACAACAACTCTTCACTTTTCATGAAATTGTGTAATTAACTATACACTCTAGGGACTTAGATCTTTAAGCAAATGACTCGCCATAACATTACAGCAGCATAAAAATAAAAAAAATCTTTTTAAAAAAAAAATCTAGACAGAATATTTACGAGTATAAAAAAATACAACGATAAACAACCGAATCTCGTACTAAAATGTTTGCCAGAGGTCGGAAGTCTATAACATACCGCTTAAATATCGTACTAAGAATGTATCGTTTAATTTATAATGAATTATTGACAACCACATCTAAAACAACTCTGGGAGAGTTGTTCCGGCAAAGCGGTATTCTCATAACAGCTCTTACAGCGTTGCTACGGAGTGAAACAGTTAAACAGGTCCACCAGTTTAAATGCTTGGACATATCTTTATAGAAGAGTGAAGACTCAACAGATAATTTTTAACCAGATTTCATCCTCATCATCATGTTGTTTTTATTACTATTATTACTATTGTTATTATTATTATTATTAACCAACTACCCTGGGCTGTTGGCTCTTGATGATCCTAGTTAATTGTTATTTGTGCTCTACTGCTTTCCCTCCTACCCTGGGTAGTTGGCTCTTGGTGATTCTATTCAATTGTGCGTTGTGCCCCGTGGCTTTCCTTTCCATCCTGGACAGTTAGCTTTTGGTGATTCTATTCAATTGTGCTTTGTGCTCCGTGGCTTTCCTTTACACCCTGGGCAGAAACCAGAAATATGCCTGGCTCCTTCCGGATTACAGAGGCGGAGTGTAATATTTTGTAGAAACAGTTCTGAAAAGTACCTGACGGGCTTACTATCTACACCATCATACAGGGCTTCGAAAGGAGTCCTGTATACGCCAGTTCCGTCTTGTTTCTACCGTGCAACAGAGCAAAGGACCCGTTTCTCGAATTACAATGCCGAGTTTGGCCTACTAAGCTACTCAGCTCTGTGCTGAGTTGGCACCCTAGGCGCAGTATATGGTTGAGTTGATTTCATCGAGAGCAGTGCATTGCCAAGCTGGTACCGGAACCCTGGTGAGATACAACCTGCACCAACCCTCGAGGCCTAGAGAGAGTCACGTGTTTGTAGTTCCATCATGTTTCAGTTTTGCAAAAGGACCTGGGACACGCTACTAGCAATGCAACGTTTGGCGAAATCACCCCCCCCCCCCTCCTCCGCCTCCCAGACAACTAAACACTCCAAAATGCGCATGCTAAATAGCAAACTGATAAACAGTATGTTTATACCATTTTTGTCATGGGCTACCAATGTCAAATTTGATATTTGTGCAATAAAAAACTACAACAATTCCAATGAAAAATGTTTCAAGAAATCATTTTGTGTCACAAGAAATTATAAAATGATAATTGATGTGATTTAGCTGGAATTAATTCATTGGCTTTATTATTTAACCCACAATCTTTGTCAAGTTTATGTTTTTTAAATGCATTTGCCTCAAAATGGAGATGTATATGTAGCTTTCTCATTCTCGCGTATGTTCTTTGTATCATTCAGATGAGAATACCTACCGCTTTTTGGCATGCTTTATGAATGTTTCGTTATGTTCATGTCACATTAAGCATTCTTGACAATCATATTATCTAATTCCTAATTATTATCCTTAATGTCTTTGATCATTTTGCCGTTTTTATCCTCGCTCAGTTCCTGATAAGTCATTTCTATGGTTCAGAAATACATGTTACTGCTCCTTCCAGCTAACACCATAAGGTATTGGTTCCGTTAAGCAAACAACTTCGACCTAGTGGAGATTTGAACCCAGTCCTTTTGGTCAAGTAACATATATCCCAACTGATGGACTTAACACTCCTATTTGAACATACTACACGAATGAATGTGTCTTCTGACATGCACAAAATCAACAGAAAACATCCAACTAATTGTTCACACACCAGCAACGGCTCCCCAGTTTACGATAACCGGCCTACTACAAGTGCTGTAATATCGGTTTTATCAATGCACGTTCGCACGTGACGAAATGGGGTAAGTTATTCCATTCTACTCTACGGACCGGAAGTTAGTGAGCTACCGCACGTGTACATGTCAAGATAGGACAGGGCTTCCATTAAATAGACTACAACACCAAATAGAACTTGACAGATATACTATAATTTGTTTCTTCCAATCATACTCAGGAAAACGAGTCAAGCACATGTTGTTATTGGTGTATCATTTATCCTTGTTTTAATATTCTTCCTCGTGTTCCGGTCACTCCAGATGGCTACACTATAATATTACATTGGTCTACTGTAACTTGGTATTGATGTTGTTGGTGAATGCCCACACTGAGTAAAATCACTCCGGTGTGCCCCAATAAAATGTCATTAAGTGGCGGGTATCAGTATCTTTTCTCACATCCCCAGCGTGCTGATGAAGATAGGCCGGTGACCTAAAGGCGTTTGTGTTATGCTTGACTTCATCTGCGTGTCGTTCTCTACTACTGGGATCACGTCGATCCCCACCTCGCTAGTCACGGTGTCATAAAAACAGCCCGTATATCCTGCATGACGTTGACTAAAGGTGTGCGTTGCACTATGTTTTTATTTTGCGCCTGTCAACCCAGTGCATCCGACTTCATCAATCCTTTTATGTAAGAGACTGCTTCCTCCTGAATTTTCTTAGGGATTGCTTCCCCTGGGTAACGCCCAGTTCTGTGATTGGGGAGCGAACCAAGCACCTTCAAGTTGTGACACGTGTCACTTAACCACTAGCCCACGCCGTTCCCTAACATGTCCGATCAGTATAACTTGTTTTAATTTAATGTACTGTAATTCAATATAATTTAATATTGTTGTTCGTCCATTGTAATCCTTGAGGACCACTTTGTCAGCATCCACTGTAAACTGGTCTCATGAGTTCGAAGATGACTAAATAAGCCAATCCGAGACTTGAATTGTATGTTGCACTTTGTACAGGGAAATACGACAGATCCTTCCACCTGGGTTGAAGAAGGATTAATGTGAGTTGACGTGCGGACCGATCGTCTCTGGATGGCCTCATCTATTCTTGATGCCTCATGTCACTGATAACCCTCAGCAATAGTGCTGTGCCAATCTGTGCGATTAGTGGCAACTATGTCCCAGTCATCGTGGTTAATACCGCACTAGATCAGTGATCTCCTTAGTGTGTCCTTGTACCTTTTCCGCTGCCGACCGCTTCTTCTCTTGCATTTTGGAGTTCACCATAAAGGAACTCTTTTGGTACACGTTGATCCGACATGCGTACCACATGACCAGCCCATCTCAGCTGTGCTGGATATATCATGGTGTATACTGAACATGTCCGATCGCCCTAACATATCTGTATTTTGCACCATGTCCTGCCATCTAATCCTCAGCAGTTTCCGCAGCCAGTGCACGTGGAAGGGATTTAATTTCCTGACATGGCGAGTATATACGGTCCAGGTTTCACATGCATATAAGAGGGCAGGTAGAACAATTGCAGCGTAGACCTTTATTTTTGTTTGAGTCCTGATCCGTCGCCTATCTTACACATAAGTATGAAGTCTATCAAATGCCACACTTGCCCTAACTATTCTTATATTCACCTCATCATCTATGTGAAGGATTTGAGATAAAGCACTGCCAAGGTACGTGCATTTGTTAATATTATATTTTTTAGACAGTGGCCTTGTATCTTGATTGAAGGCTTTGAAAAGGCAATATCTGGAACCGGTTGATGTAGAGCCTCTGTTTTTTATATAGATAGCGAGGCCGACGTTTTCACACGCTGTGGCGAACCGATCCATATATACTTAAATGTTCACCTCCATATTGGCAATTAAGGCACAGTCCTCCGCATAAAAAAAAATCATGTACGATTACCTTGCAGATTTTAGTTTTGGACTTGAACCTTCTCAGATTGAATAGGCCACCGTCAGTGCCGTAATGAAGTCAAACTCCGACCTCGCATGTCAGAAAACATCAAACTGAAAAAATCTGGGGCCAGCACACATCCCTGCTTCACACCGTTAGTAACACTGAAGGGGCAGAGTAATTTCCCTGATCAATGACTTGGGCACGCATGCCATCATGACATTAATGCATCATTGCAATGAATGTTGCCGGGCACCCAAACTTGGCCATAAATATACACAGAACGTTGCGAATTACAGTATCAAATGCCTTAATGTTCGCCTAGTCAGCTGAGGCCCGTTGCGTCGGTCGAACGTCACCATGACCAGTCAAAACAGCGCTGTCCCAGAACTTGTCTATAACAGAGGAAAGTCGGGGAGGGGACGGGGGGATCTATCTATTGAAGCCACGTGTTCCGGGGTTGGTCTCTCCTGCGCTTCTAGCCGGCTGGTTGTGTACCCTTAGCACTTTTAACTGCCTTGAGAAGGATCTGGTGAGCTGGAAGTTCCTGATCCAGTCGGACAACGGATCCAAACAGTGAAGGGCGACGACGGTCAAGGACTTCCGATACACTTTGGAGGTTAGTCATAGTAGAGATCTCGACAATACGTGCGAGATCGTACCAGCGAATACCAAGAATACTCCGCTGATTGCGCATATGAAAGGAATCGAGTCTTGAAATGTTATTTTTCAGCATCGCCAGATTTCGATTAGCACTGAAATCACACACGACTGGTAAATAAGCAGATTTGAAAGGGATAATCTACTATTGTTCCACAAGCGGCGGAGGTTGTTCATCCAGCGAAGCCAATCCATCTTGACATATCTGGGCTACTGCGTCCATCAGATGACATTGTGCTTGCGAGATAAGAAAGTTAATTTACGCTCTCCGCTGTGTGACCAGGAACTGCTATGTTCTGGGACCTTGTATCAAAGCCAAGATACTGAATTTTGGTCTTCGAGCATGAGATTGATAGTCCCATATTTTGAGCTGTACTATCCAGATACCCAAGAGACTGTTACAGCGCTGTACTACCCGGGCTTAGCAGGACTATGTTATTCACGTAGACGAGGTCAGTGATGTACGTTTGGTCAATAGTGATTCCATGATGCTGAGAGCTGAGGCGGTCCAGGAGCTAGACAGAAGAAATAGGGAGCAAGGACGCAGCCCTGTCAGACTCCAGTAGATGTTGGGAATCTTTCGGAGAGAGTGCCGCCGAGACGGTAATCGTATGCAACGCTTTAATCAAGTCTAAAAGCGGAGCAGGAGTTTCGACGCCTTGCATGGCTTTTAACAGCATCGACCTGTTCTTCGAGTCGAATGCCGCCTTTAAGTCCACGTACGCAACGCAACGGGGGGGGGGGGGGGGGGGGGGGTGGGTGGGGGGGAAGTAAATGCGAGTTGTAACTCTGCCAGGAGAATGAGCGCGAAGATGGCATCCACTGTTGATCGATCTAGCGTGAAACGCAACTGATGTGGGCGACGTTTTGAGACCAGCAGCGGTTTCAGTCGGACCAACAGAGTTGGAGGGCCAGTGCTAGTCTGTGGATCGGGAGGAGTTGCTACAGATTGATCATCTAGGTCAAGTCAGGCCGTGACTGGTTCAAGGCAAACGAGTAGTGCTCACTCAACCTAGCCGTCATTTCTTCATGCGTTGTGCAGGGTGAGCAATCTGACTTGTTCCCGAACTCGACACTGTCGTGGGCCTTCTTCTTACCTCCAGTGCAGAGAAGCTTTATGGCCTGGTAGGTGGGCTTGAGGTCGTTAGCTCTGAGACCAACTTTGACCGAATCAGCAATGTCACTGAAGAAACGTTCCCTGTCGACTCTTGCCGCAGCGCGGAAGCGGCGTTGTTGCCCTCGGCGTTAGACAAGGTCATTGCGGAACCTGGCAGTTTTCCTTTGAAGTATTATGTTGTAGGTTGTGTCGTGAGCCATGGTTGACGTTTTGGTCTTTGGGGTTCCTTGATAAACCTGGCTGCATCGCATATGGCGTCTTTTATGTTGAGTCATCTGGCAGAGGGTCCGAAGGAGCGAGGTAACACCTGACAGCATGGAGGTATTTCTCGACAGTTCTAGGGTAGAGTTTGAGAAGCTGGACAATAATCGTGTGGGGTTGCGTGAGATTGAAAGAGACATGGACTGATAGAGAACATCCCTGTCAGGAGGCGGTGGTCAGTGTTAGCGGAGTTCCCGCGCCTCGACTTGTCTCCAGGAAGTGGTCGATTTCCTTCCTGGTTTTCGGTCGTTGGAAATGTAATTTGGTGTACTGTAATTTGGTTTACTGAAGTGTGCCGTAAATATATGAAATTAGGTGTACTGTTTTTAGTTTTGTTAAGAAGTGTAATTAAATTATATGTAATGAAGTGTATTGTCATTCTATGTATTTAGGTGTACATCAATTTGGTGTAATGCGAAGAATTTTAGTTTGGTTTAATTAGCTGTACTCTAATGTGGAGAAATTAAGTGCACTGAATTTGGATTACCCTTACCACATTTTAAGGAAATTTGAACTCAATTATTTGCAGTAAATAGAAATGGCGTTTACATGGTCAGGTTGCCAGCTCCATACACAGCCTTCCTTAGTGAGCTCTTACGACATGCTGGGACATGTTTCCATGATTTCTTTGAAGCACCGAATGCTACTCCACACTTGGTAGAACTTGTGGTTAGTGTGAATACCAAAGTATGCACTGTGAAGAGAGTTGGAGAACCGCTCAAAACTAAAGCGATTACATTGCTCTGTTAGACGCCTCTAACAACATACATTTCAAGCGGAGGTGTCTTTATCTCGTCTCTATCAAAACAAACATCTCTTTTAAAAACAGATAGCTCACCACACGGTATGTTGAAATGAACATATATTTACTGCAGTGAGCTTCGTTTTCATTTGGTATATTTGATGTAATGAAGTCCACTGTCCCGTGTGAATTCATAGGAGCAGAGATTAGTTACACTGTTCCTTTCTTTTTAAATATATGGAACAGCCAGAGTTCAAGTACAAGGGCAGATGAGCAAAAAGGTTACACTTGAGCAAGGAGTACCCCAAGGGAGTGTACTGTCACCCACACTCTTCCTGGTGTATATAAATAACATAACAGAGAATATACCAAGAAGAGTCCATAGCTCAATGTTTGCAGACGATCTGGCTATGTGGACCTCTGAAAAGAATCTCACCATAGCAAGTATTCGGATGCAGTAGGCCCTCACATCGCTGGAAGAGTGGGCGAACTCTTTGCTGGTCAAAATAAACGAGGAAAAAACAACATGTACGATATTCTCGCTTTCAAATAAACCCCAAAACACCAAAATAAGTCTTAACGGCAAATACCTACTGCCAAACGACAACCCAAACTACCTGGGAGTCAAATTTGATCGGTGCTTTACATGGAAAAGTCAGATCGAGAGAAACCGAATGAGAGCCAGATAAAGAATGGCAATCATGAAGAAACTTGCTGGCACAAGCTGGGGAGCAGACGAAAGTATACTAAAGAAACTGTACACTGGAAGAGTGAGACCAGTTCTCGAGTATGGCATCGCGGCATGGACAACTGCAGCAAAGGCGAACTTCGATAAAATTAGCAAACTCCAAAACAAAGCCATGAGGGTTATAACAGGAGGCATGAAGTCAACGCCAATTGTAGAACTCGAAAAGATTACAAAACTGCAATCCATGACCGACAGAAGAGACTGCAGAGCCCAACAGCAAGCAGAGAAACTAAGAAGACTGACTGACCATCCAATGCACCAGAGACTAAACAGTTTTGGAAATGGGAAACTAAAGCGGAGAAACTTTGCAGAAATAGCCAATGCAAAGATAAACGAAGACCCTATGAACACACTAACAACACAAAAGCCCATCACTGTAAACACAACACAAAACGGAGGGGCTGGGGCATTGCTGAGCCTACCAAATGGCAGAAAAATAACACTGTCAATGGCAACTGGAAAATACACAAGCAATTTCACAGCGGAGGCAAATGCACTGAGGGCAGCAGTGAACAAAATGGGGACAGGTAAAAGGAATGAAAGCCATATAGTCCTGCTTACAGATGCCCTGACCGTAGTCACAGCACTAAAAAGCCAGAAAAATACTGAACTTAATGATTTAAGAGCAGTCCTCTGTCAACTATGCCATCAGTCCGCACCAAAAAGAGTAGTGGTACAGTGGGTTCCATCCCACTGCAACATCCAAGGCAACGAGGAGACAGACATACTGGCAAAAGAAGGTGCAAGACTACCACAACCAGATACTAGTGTGACATACGAAGAGTCAAAACGACTTATTAGAGCTAGATACATGACCAAATGGAAAACAGAACATACTGGCTACACAAAAAACGATGCTTATTACCAGTTGAACAAAAGAGAGCAGGTCGTGGTCTTCAGACTTCGCACTGGCCACAATAGACTGAGGTACCACCTATTCAACAAATTGAAGATAGTTGGCACTGGCGAATGCACGTGTGGTACCGGGAAAATGACCGCTGAACATTTGCTGCAAAACTTTCCGACATACGAGGATCAGAGAGAGCAGATGTGGACATCACCAGTGGCAACACTAGACAAGCTCTATGGCAGTGTCGACAGCCTCAGGATGACCGCTGCTTTTTTCGAAAAAATAAAGGTCGACGTCTGACAGCGTAAGAAGAAGAAGAAGAAGATGAAATATATCGTAACATGACTAAACATCTCATAATGTTAAACAAAACATTTCAGAAACCATTATTGTTGGAATTCAAACATTGGTGTCACGCATACTTCCTGTAAGGGAAATTGTGGATATAGTGGTAATGAGCTTCTTACTAAACGCCATAATGACAATTGAAAAAGAAAGCAATACTTTAATTTGAAGGTTTATATGGCTCACGAATAAAGGTCGCTTGCTCTAGTGAACTGGTATGGTTTTACTTCACACGTCATTGACAAAAAATCTTAGGTCTTAATGGTGGTTTGAAACCCGTTTCCTAACCATTCGACCAACCAAGTCACTGAGGTGTACTGTAATTTAAGGTAATGATGTGTAAAGTAATGTTGTGTAATAAAGTGTCCTAAGCTTTGGTGTAAAAAAAGTTACTGTAGTTTGGTGTAATGAGGTGTCCAGTAGTTTGGTGTAATGAGGTGTGCAGTAGTTTTGTGTAATGAGGTGTACTATAGTTTGGTGTAATGCGGTGTACTGTAGTTTGGTGTAATGAGGTTTACTGTAGTTTGGTTTAATGAAGAGTACTATGATTTGTGTAGAAAGGCGCAATGTAACAAGGTGCTATCAGGTATTCTGTAATTTGTGGTAATTCTGTGTCTTGTAATTTAACATAGTGGTTCGCTCGGTAATCTAGTGAAATTGGATGTACTGAAATGTGATGTAATGAGATGTACTATAATTTGGTGCGATGAAAGTAAATGTAGTTTGATTAATTATGTGTATTGAAATATGATGCAATGGGGTGTATTCTAATTTGGCGTAATCAATTGCACCATCCATTGGTGTGAGGGGGTTGTGCTGTAACTTGGTACAACCATGTGTAAAGTAAATTAGTGCAATGCGTTACGCTGTAATATCGTGTAAGGTAGTATTATTTAATGACGCATACATTATTTGATTCTGCATGGTGCACTGTAACTAGATGTACTGAGGTGTAATAGTATCTCCTGTTTTAAAGTTTAATGTACTTTTTGTGTAATTATATGTGATGTACTTTGGTGTTATAATGTGTACTACATCTTGGTGTCTTTATATGTAATGTAATATAGCGTAATGATGCCTTGTGCGATAGGTGCAATGGAGCATACTATAATTAGGTGTAATTAGGTGTAATTAGGTGTAATTAGGTGGAATTTTATTAGGAGTAATAATGTATACAATAAGCGGTATACTTTTATTGAGTGTATTGAGGTGTACTGTAATTCGGTGCAACTAGATGGACTGTCATTTGATGCTTTGAAGTGTAATGAAATTTGGTGTAATGAGGTGTACTTTAATTTGGTGTAATGAGGTCTACTTTAATTTGGTGTAATGAGGTGTAAAGCAATTTTGCATAATGGGTGGTGCTAATTAAACCACAAAAACCTTATATACATGTTTTTAAAGACGACTAAAAAATGGTGTGCATGAGATTAGTAGCCTCATTGCGTAAAATGGTGTTTATAAAAGCACATATTGCAATAGTGCAGAGATTTGTTCCAGACCTCACGTATTGGTGACAGTTACAATGGTTGTAAAAAAACAAGAGATATACTAAGAGCGGTTTAAAGTAATTTGGTGAAATCAGGTGCACTATAATTGATGCATTGATCTGTAGCTGTAGAATGATGTAGAAGAAACGTATTAACAATGCTACTTAGATCCGATCAGCTGACATGTGCACATAGAAAAACCAGCTGTGATAGGTTCAAATGTTTTCTACTATACGGTCTACAAGATGAGGACCAATTATCGACTTCGTTTGCCTGTCATTGCCTTTGTGTATATCTCCACATGTCTTTAGTTTACCGCGAGCTTTTCTGTTCAGCGTCAGAAGACTTCGACCATCCCGAATCTTTCACCCCTCTCCCCCACCAACCACAACCCCCCCCCCCCCCAAAGTGTACTACAGATGTTTCTGTTTCTAAGAATCGACGTCACTGCCTCCGGGCATACCCATAGGTGCTCAGTCTCTTTCATCAAATGACGTAAGGTATGGATGCAGATGGTCCCTGTAGCTCGCTGGTTGTACACTCGCCTGCTCCGTCCTCCCATGCGCCATACCCCGATCGAAATTCGTTAAATGTCGAAACTTTGCAATCTGTGGATTGCTGATTCCTCTTTTACGGTGTCCTCATCTAGCAGGCGGTCATTGATTGATTTCAAAATGTCACTTGCATCCATCACTAATGTGCCCATGATGGGAGCCTGTGAAGCCATGGTGTCATCTCTCTCCTTGCCCTGAACCCCAGCATGAGCAGGACAGTAGATCCAAGTCAACCCCTGAAGGTTTGAGGCCTCAACAGTTACTATCAGCTCAATCAGTTGCTATCAGAGGCATCAACAACTGCAGATGTACTTTCCTTTAAGTAGAATTGTTTCGTCCTTCTCATATAGTGTAGTCAGTCAGCCAAAACGTGTGGCCGGCATGCCGTCACTGACGTGTGCAACCGGCACTGGTAGAGCTAGCTATACGTGAACTAAGATCAGAACGAAGGTTCAGTAACAGGTTCACGACTGTACTAGAAGAATATTGCTATTACTTTCCATAATGTTACTTGAAAACAACAATGACTGCCGTAAGTAATCGTCGTGGAACTGAAGTAGCAAAGGAAAGCTTAATGTGGTTCTACAATAGACACGGCAGTTGTGGATACAATGATAGCAATGATGTTGTTCTAGTTATATGGACTTATATAAGGATCATCTGTTAGAGATGACCTTACTCTTGGTTAAAGCATTATGTGAGGATAAACATGCATTTGTACTAGGTCTAACCTTTAAGTCAGGGTGGGAGACGAGCTTATTGAGCCATGCTTTTCCCACCTCTAAGTCACACGACCATTTACAGCTCCATTAAACAACGTGCCACACAGATACTTTAATATACCGCAAGACGGGAAAGTAGCATGAAGGAGATCACTTATGAATAAATATAGCAATGCGGGAAAGTAGTATAAATGACAATACACTCCAATACAAATGCAATATTAGAGATCGATTTGACATTTTTTACACCCAGCACCTTAACTGTGATAATAGTGCTCAAAACTCGTTGACACACATTTGAAAATAATTCCTAATGAACTGACTATATGATATGTAGTGGCTCACGCCTAGAACGATGGAGCATGCGCAGGCACAGCAGACAGTAACATGGCGACCTACATGGAAATACGGCTGAAGAAACGTGTTGTATTTGAATTCCTGACAGCGGAAGGTTGTATGCTCATCGACATATATATGGTGACGCCTGTGTCGATCCTACAGTCACACTCTTGCACAACTTTCATACGCGCCCTCAGGGCGAGACCCTTTCTTTGCACTTTGTTTCGGCTGGCTTCTGAGAGCGCACAGACTTAGCATAGGTACATACAGCCGCACACCTACATCCAAGCACTAGTTTATGCGTCTTGATATCGCCAAAATTGACTACGGTCTATGGTGGAATAGGCGCCTCCGCCAGTATAAACTAGTGTGGCAAACAGATAAAATAAAAAAATAAAAATAATGTGAGTATTCTAAGGTCAGTAAAATGTGACAATCCAACAACAGCGAACATGACTCGTAGCAGCTGACCGACCACAGCTTTGGATGCACAGAATTATTCTTGCTTGGACGAACTAATTAGTGCCAGTCGCCTTGTCAATTAGCAAGACATCGCTCATTCTAAGCTTTAAGAGAATGTATAGCTCATGTCTAAATTTGGCACATTGATGAAATTATCTTGTCGTCATCGTATGTAAAACATGTTGTTACTGTTACTGGACATGATGTTACTGTTACTGGACATGATGTTACTGTTACTGGACATGATGTTACTGTTACTGGACATGATGTTACTGTTACTGGACATGATCTTACTGTTACTGGACATGATGTTTATGTTACTGAGCACACTGTTACTGGACATGATGTTACTGTTACTGGACATGATGTTACTGTTACTGAGCACACTGTTACTGGACCTGATGTGACTGTTACTGGACATGATGTTACTGTTACTGGACATGATGTTACTGTTACTGGACATGATGTTACTGTTACTGGACACGATGTTACTGTTACTGGACATGATGTTACTGTTACTGGACATGATGTTACTGTTACTGGACATGATGTTACTGTTACTGGATATGATGTTTATGTTACTGGACAAGATGTTACTGTTACTGAGCACGCTGTTACTGGACATGATGTTACTGTTACTGGACATGATGTTACTGTTACTGGACATGATATTACTGTTACTGGACATGATGTTACTGTTACTGGACAAGATGTTACTGTTACTGGACATGATGTTACTGTTACTGGACATGATGTTACTGTTACTGAGCACGCTGTTACTGGACATGATGTTACTGTTACTGGACATGATGTTACTGTTACTGGACATGATGTTACTGTTACTGAACATGATGTTACTGTTACTGGACATGATGTTACTGTTACTGGACATGATGTTACTGTTACTGGACATGATGTTTCTGTTATTGAGCACGCTGTTACTGGACATGATGTTACTGTTACTGGACATGATGTTACTGTTACTGGACATGATGTTACTGTTACTGAGCACGCTGTTACTGGACATGATGTTACTGTTACTGGACATGATGTTACTGTTACTGGACATGATGTTACTGTTACTGGACATGATGTTACTGTTACTGGACATGATGTTACTGTTACTGAACATGATGTTACTGTTACTGGACATGATGTTACTGTTACTGGACATGATGTTACTGTTACTGGACATGATGTTACTGTTACTGGACATGATCTTACTGTTACTGGAAATGATGTTACTGTTACTGGACATGATGTTACTGTTACTGGACATGATGTTACTGTTACTGGACATGATGTTACTGATACTGGAAATGATGTTACTGTTATTGAACACGCTTTTAGTGTTACTGAAAATGATGTTACTGTTACTGGAAATGATGTTACTGTTACTGGACATGATGTTACTGTTACTGGACATGATGTTACTGTTACTGGACATGATGTTACTGTTACTGGACATGATGTTACTGTTACTGGACATGATGTTACTGTTACTGGACATGATGTTACTGTTACTGGACATGATGTTACTGTTACTGGAAATGATGTTACTGTTACTGGACATGATGTTACTGTTACTGGTCATGATGTTACTGTTACTGGACATGATGTTACTGTTACTGGACATGATGTTACTGTTACTGGACATGATGTTACTGTTACTGGACATGATGTTACTGTTACTGGACATGATGTTACTGTTACTGGAAATGATGTTACTGTTACTGGACATTATGTTACTGTTACTGGACATGATGTTACTATTACTGGACATGATGTTACTGTTACTGGACATGATGTTACTGTTACTGGACATGTTGTTACTGTTACTGGACATGATGTTACTGTTACTGGAAATGATGTTACTGTTACTGGACATGATGTTACTGTTACTGGACTTGATGTTACTGTTATTGGACATGATGTTACTGTTACTGGACATGCTGTTACTGTTACTGGACATGATGTTACTGTTACTGGACATGATGTTACTGTTACTGGACATGATGTTACTGTTACTGGACATGATGTTACTGTTACTGGACATGATGTTACTGTTACTGGACATGATGTTACTGTTACTGGACATGATGTTACTGTTACTGGACATGCTGTTACTGTTACTGGACATGATGTTTCTGTTACTGGACATGCTTTTACTGTTACGGGTCATGATTTTACTGTTACTGGAAATGCTGTTACTGTTACTGGACATGATATTACTGTTACTGAGCACGCTGTTAATGAACATGCTGTTACTGTTACTGGACATGATGTTACTGTTACTGGGAAATGATGTTACTGTTACTAAACATGCTGTTCCTGTTACTGAACATGCTGTTTCTGTTACTGAAAATGCTGCTATTGTTACTGAACATGCGGTTACTGTTACTGGACATGATGTTACTGTTACTGGACATGATGTTACTGTTACTGGACATGTTGTTACTGTTACTGGACATGATGTTACTGTTACTGGACATGATGTTACTGTTACTGGACATGATGTTACTGTTACTGGACATGATGTTACTGTTACTGGACATGATGTTACTGTTGCTGGACATGATGT
The DNA here is from genome assembly GCA_036924085.1 of Ariolimax columbianus. Taxonomy (NCBI): domain Eukaryota; kingdom Metazoa; phylum Mollusca; class Gastropoda; order Stylommatophora; family Arionidae; genus Ariolimax; species Ariolimax columbianus. Next base: position 64,885,633 of record JAVGWX010000008.1, read on the forward strand.
TTATGTTACTGGACAAGATGTTACTGTTACTGAGCACGCTGTTACTGGACCTGATGTTACTGTTACTGGACATGATGTTACTGTTACTGGACATGATGTTACTGTTACTGGACATGATGTTACTGTTACTGGACATGATGTTACTGTTACTGGACACGATGTTACTGTTACTGGACATGATGTTACTGTTACTGGACGGGATGTTACTGTTACTGGACATGATGTTACTGTTACTGGATATGATGTTTATGTTACTGGACAAGATGTTACTGTTACTGAGCACGCTGTTACTGGACATGATGTTACTGTTACTGGACATGATGTTACTGTTACTGGACATGATGTTACTGTTACTGGACATGATGTTACTGTTACTGGACATGATGTTACTGTTACTGGACATGATGTTACTGTTACTGGACAAGATGTTACTGTTACTGGACATGATGTTACTGTTACTGGACATGATGTTACTGTTACTGAGCACGCTGTTACTGGACATGATGTTACTGTTACTGGACATGATGTTACTGTTACTGGACATGATGTTACTGTTACTGGACATGATGTTACTGTTACTGAACATGATGTTACTGTTACTGGACATGATGTTACTGTTACTGGACATGATGTTACTGTTACTAGACATGATGTTACTGTTACTGGACATGATGTTACTGTTACTGGACATGATGTTACTGTTACTGGACATGATGTTACTGTTAATGGACATGATGTTACTGTTACTGGACATGATGTTACTGTTACTGGACATGATGTTACTGTTACTGGAAATGATGTTACTGTTACTGGACATGATGTTACTGTTACTGGACATGATGTTACTGTTACTGGACATGATGTTACTGTTACTGGACATGATGTTACTGTTACTGGAGATGATGTTACTGTTACTGGACATGATGTTACTGTTACTGGACATAATGTTACTGTTACTGGACATGATGTTACTGTTACTGGACATGATGCTACTGTTACTGGACATGATGTTACTGTTACTGGAAATGATGTTACTGTTACTGGACATGATGTTACTGTTACTGGACATGATGTTACTGTTACTGGACATGATGTTACTGATACTGGAAATGATGTTACTGTTATTGAGCACGCTGTTACTGGACATGCTGTTACTGTTACTGGACATGATAATACTGTTACTGGACATGATGTTACTGTTACTGGACATGATGTTACTGTTACTGAACATGATGTTACTGTTACTGGTCATGATGTTACTGTTACTGGACATGATGTTACTGTTACTGGACATGATGTTACTGTTACTGGACATGATGTTACTGTTACTGGAAATGATGTTACTGTTACTGGACATGATGTTACTGTTACTGGTCATGATGTTACTGTTACTGGACATGATGTTACTGTTACTAGACATGATGTTACTGTTACTGGACATGATGTTACTGTTACTGGACATGATGTTACTGTTACTGGACATGATGTTACTGTTACTGGAAATGATGTTACTGTTACTGGACATTATGTTACTGTTACTGGACATGATGTTACTGTTACTGGACATGATGTTACTGTTACTGGACATGATGTTACTGTTACTGGACATGTTGTTACTGTTACTGGACATGATGTTACTGTTACTGGAAATGATGTTACTGTTACTGGACATGATGTTACTGTTACTGGACTTGATGTTACTGTTATTGGACATGATGTTACTGTTACTGGACATGCTGTTACTGTTACTGGACATGATGTTACTGTTACTGGACATGATGTTACTGTTACTGGACATGATGTTACTGTTACTGGACATGATGTTACTGTTACTGGACATGCTTTTACTGTTACTGGTCATGATTTTACTGTTACTGGAAATGCTGTTACTGTTACTGGACATGATATTACTGTTACTGAGCACGCTGTTAATGAACATGCTGTTACTGTTACTGGACATGATGTTACTGTTACTGGGAAAAATGTTACTGTTACTAAACATGCTGTTCCTGTTACTGAACATGCTGTTTCTGTTACTGAAAATGCTGCTATTGTTACTGAACATGCGGTTACTGTTACTGGACATGATGTTACTCTTACTGGACATAATGTTACTGTTACTCAAAATGTTGTTACTGTTACTGAACATTTTGTTACTAAAAATGATGTTACTTAACTTAAAATTAACGTCTTTATACTGGTTTAGAAGACCCTGCAGAGTCTGTATACAACCAGTTACATTTACATCACCTTGCTCTAAAAGTTATGCGCATCCAGTTTATTCTTAAATGCATTAACTGTCCCTGCCTCCACTACTTCCCCTGGCAATGCATTCCAAGCAGACACCACTCTCTGACTAAAAAAATATTTCCTAATATCTAACCTGGACCTCTCTTTAATCAGCTTGTAGCTATGCCCTCGTGTTATTGTAGGTGGCTGTATTTTAAAAAACTTGTTATAGTCTAATTTATCGATTCCTCTGATCATCTTATAAACCTGTATTAAGTCACCACAAATTCTTCTCTCTTAGAGACACTGTAGGCCGGTTTTTCTGAGTCGTTCCTCATAACTGTAATTCTGGAATCCCACTATCATCTTTCTCGCTCTTTTCTGTATTCTTTCTAGCATGTTTATGTCCCCTCTACGATAAGGACTCCACACCTGTACACAGTACTCCAATCTAGGTCTAACTAAAGCTTTATACAGTTTGACGATCACTTCCTTGCTCCTATGTTAAATATTTCTTTTTATCATACCTAACATTGCATTTGCCTTTTTCACTGCTACCTTAACTTGCTCACTCACCTTTCCTGTATGATATATTATAACCCCTAGGTCCCTTTCCTTATCTATCTTTCTAATATTGTTTCTCCCATTCTGTAATTATGTTCCATATTGGATCTACCCATGTGGATGACTGTACATTTATCTACATTAAACTCCATTTGCCAGCTTACAGACCATTCTCGAATTTTATCTAAATCCGACATCAATATATCCACTTCCGCTTTAGATGAGACACTACTGCATAGTTTTGTGTCATCAGCAAATTTTGCAATCATGGATCTCATATCAATGTCCAAATCATTTATATATATCAAGAACAAAATTGGTCCCAAAACCGAGCCCTGTGGCACACCACTTTTCACTTCACTCCACTCAGAGTACTCCTTATTTATGCCCACCCTCTGCCTTCTTCCCGTTAACCAATTTTCAATCCATTTGTCAACTTCCCCACCTACTCCATGTGATTTTAACTTTCGAAATAATATTTGATGAGGTACTCTATCAAAGGCCTTTGCAAAGTCTAGATAAATAACATCCACTGGCTCCCCTTTATCTATGATTTTAGTAACCTCCTCCATGAATTCTAATAGATTTGTTAAGCATGATCTCCCTCTAGTAAACCCATGCTGACTATTTCTAATTAGATTAAATTTGTCTAAATGCATTTCAATGTTTTCTTTGATTATTGACTCTAACAATTTACAGACTATGCTCGTTAAACTCACCGGTCTATAATTTGCCGGATCTGATTTTTTTCCTTTTTTGAATAAGGGGATCACTCCTGCATCTTTCCAATCCCGTGGAACAATCCCTTTTGTAAGTGATTGAGACCATAATATAGCCAATGGTTTTGCTACCGGACATGCTGTTACTGTTACTGACCATGCTGTTACTGGACATGCTGTTACTGGACATGCTGTTACTGGACATGCTGTTACTGGACATGCTGTTACTGGATTCAGGATATCGTTTTTTTTTTGGGGGGGGGGGGAGGGGGGGGGGGTAGCGAGGTCTGGGCTGGACGTACCGCTCATTAAAGGGAAATGACGCGTCTGATATTGCCTCTCCTTTCCAGGTGTAGCTGTCGCCGCTGGATTCACTTTTCGGCTTGCCGGGCAAGAGTTTCTATGCCAATGGCCTCTACGACATTATTGTGTCCCCAGCAGCACCTTCATGGGAGACCCCTGTTTCTTATAGAGCCGATGTCGGACGCGGCCGAGTACCCGGCGGTATAACTGGGCGGGCAGAGTGAATTCATTAGCCTTGGTTGGCATCCAATCTAATAAAAGGTAAGCTCTGACTCTAAACCAGGGTAGACGAAGCTCGTTAGCCTATTTAGGCAGTTCGCCTAGTTCGCAGATTTTAAATCCACAAGTGCCAGAGAGTGTCTTGGGACGATCATAGTATCATCGGATGTCTGGAGTAACTTGCATGTGCGGCAATGACTCCACTGCCTTGTGGAAATCTCTGGAGAGGGTAGGACTATGGGAATAAACTCAGACAGAAAATCCGGAGTGGTAGCACCTAAAGCGGATGGTTTCAAAATTGTGGAACTCATTCCAGCAGCTCCTGCAGCTGAGCTGGTTCCAAATTGTCATGCTTTGCATCTCTTTGGATTACACCAGTTAAGCTTAGAGGGGGATCCTGCAGTTTTGGCAGCCCAGGTTATCCAGTTTCAGCGCCCAGGTTGCGCACTGGAGATGCCACTCACAGCGTGCCACGCGCAAGGTCTACAGAGACTGAAACGCCTAATAATGAAGATATCGTTTCAAGAGCTTCCTTGCAAGTCCTGAATGTTTACAAACACCTAGCAGGCTTTAGGCTGTCGTCAATGGTAGAGTAGGTAATGCCAAGGTCACTGCTTGATAACACAGAACTGTTACATAGATGGTAGGCATTGTCTTTGAAGTTGTAGTCTTAAAATTGGTGGAAAAAAACTATAACTGTGGCGTTTATTTCCAAAACCGAAGTTCAGCGGCTGGATTCATAGGGCTGAGGAATGCATGCCGTTTACCAATGCAGTCACCATGCACTGCATTGGCTAGTCATTTATTTAGTCTCTGATTCAAACAAACCGATGTCATACTTATGATTTGAACGCATGTCATCGTAGACCGACGACCGCCCAAACCACTCGTCCAGAAGTTCCTCCTCCAATATCACCAGACCCCAAACCAAAATCACAGCAATAAACATTCATGTACATTTTTTCATTATCGATAATTATATAAAAATGTGCAATTGAACTTGTTTTAATGAAAGCAAAATTAGGTAGGGAACATGTTTTACTTAAAGCAAAATCAGGCAGGGAACATGTTTAATGAAAGCAAAAGGGAGGCAGGAAACATATATTACAGAAAGCAAAGTAATGAAGAGAACATGTTTTGATGAAAGAAAAATGAGGAAGAAAGCATTTTTTTATCTATAATAAACTGAGGGAGGGAACAATGTTTTACTGAAAAGAAAAAGATGAAACGAAAATGTTTTACTTACAGGAAAAAGGTAAAGGGAACATGTTTTACTGAGAGGTAAAAGAGAAAAAGAACATGTTTGCTATAGACAAAAAGAAGAAAGGAACATGTTTTACTGATAACAAATAGAGAAAAGGAACATGTTTTACTAAGAAGAAAAAGGGAAATATTATATGGGATGATGATGATGGCGATGATGATGTTGATGATATAATCTCTTTTGTTGTGAGCCGTCAGCCCTTGAAAGCCAACTGTCTCCTGGACAACAGTACATATTTTACTCACAGTTGTTATGGTAATGCGTAGATTGTGTTGTGTATGGTGGGTCCAGTTGGAACAGCGGTTAGTTCTGGGCACAGGGCCAGGAGATGTTCTTCTTCTTCTTCTTCTGCGTACGCAGTCAGACAGTAACCATTATTTTTTCGAAAAAAGCGGCGGTCATCCTGAGGCTGTCGCCTCTGCCATAGAGCTTGTCTTGCAGTTCCACTGGCAATGGCCACATCTGCTCTCTCTGATCCCCGTATGTCGGGCAGTTCTGCAGCAGATGTTCAGTAGTCATTTTACCAGTACCGCACGGGCATTCGTCGGTACACCCTATCTTCAATTTGTTGAATAGGTGGTACCTCAGTCTATTGTGGCCAGTGCGAAGTCTGAAGACAACGACCTGCTCTCTTCGGTTCAACTGGTAATAGGCATCGTTTTTGGTGTAACCAGTATGTTCGGTTTCCCATTTGGTCATGTATCTGGCTTTGATAAGCCGTTTTGACTCTTCGTACGTCATACTGGTATCTGTTTGTGGTAGTCTTGCACCTTCTTTTGCCAGTCTGTCTGTCTCCTCGTTGCCTTGGATGTTGCAGTGTGATGGGACCCACTGTACCACTACCCTTTTTGGTGCGGACTGCTGGCACAGTTTGCAGAGTGCTGCTCTTAAGTCATTAAGCTCAGTGTTTTTCTGCAGGAGATGTTCGACCGGTTCCTCCTGGCGGTGACATAATCTGTAATTTTGTTCACGAAGTGGGTCTATTGTTTTCAGATGTTTATCAACAGCGGCATGGCATTCTCCGAGATTGAAGATCAAACTATGTTCTCTTCCTTTCAATTGCTTGGCTGGGCCCTGGGAATTTTCTTGATGTCTACAGCACATTCGATCTGTTTGGGGTGTAGCCCAATTGTTAGGGAAAAAAATGGGATCGAATCTGCAGCCTCACTGAAGGTCAAAAGTCGATTAAATAGGTAATGGCTGAGAATGATCGCACCAAGACAAACATAAAACGAAAGCCGCGTTACGACCACAAGGTCTTGGTCTGGACAACAAATCAATCAAAAACGCTTACAAAATACAATAATAACAAGGTATGATGTAAAATAATCGGCTTAGGGTAGCCGTCGGGGAAGAAGACTAACGTCTGATCATGAAAAAACATACTGATCAGACATGTTAGTCAGTGTCAGACAAAACATACTGATCAGACATGTTAGTCAGCGTCAGACAAAACATACTGATCAGATATGTTAGTTAGCGTCAGACAAAACATACTGATCAGACATGTTAGTCAGCGTCAGACAAAATATACTGATCAGACATGTTAGTCAGCGTCAGACAAAATATACTGATCAGACATGTTAGTCAGCGTCAGACAAAATATAATGATCAGACATGTTAGTCAGCGTCAGACAAAATATACTGATCAGACATGTTAGTCTGCGTCAGACAAAACATACTGATCAGACATGTTAGTCAGACAAAATATACTGATCAGACATGTTAGTCAGCGTCAGACAAAATATACTGATCAGACATGTTAGTCAGCGTCAGACAAAATATACTGATCAGACATGTTAGTCAGCGTCAGACAAAATATAATGATCAGACATGTTAGTCAGCGTCAGACAAAATATACTGATCAGACATGTTAGTCTGCGTCAGACAAAACATACTGATCAGACATGTTAGTCAGACAAAATATACTGATCAGACATGTTAGTCAGCGTCAGACAAAATATACTGATCAGACATGTTAGTCTGCGTCAGACAAAACATACTGATCAGACATGTTAGTCAGCGTCAGACAAAATATACTGATCAGACATGTTAGTCTGCGTCAGACAAAACATACTGATCAGACATGTTAGTCAGACAAAATATACTGATCAGACATGTTAGTCTGCGTCAGACAAAACATACTGATCAGACATGTTAGTCAGCGTCAGACAAAATATACTGATCAGACATGTTAGTCTGCGTCAGACAAAACATACTGATCAGACATGTTAGTCAGACAAAATATACTGATCAGACATGTTAGTCAGCGTCAGACAAAATATACTGATCAGACATGTTAGTCTGCGTCAGACAAAACATACTGATCAGACATGTTAGTCAGACAAAATATAATGATCAGACATGTTAGTCAGCGTCAGACAAAATATACTGATCAGACATGTTAGTCTGCGTCAGACAAAACATACTGATCAGACATGTTAGTCAGACAAAATATACTGATCAGACATGTTAGTCAGCGTCAGACAAAATATACTGATCAGACATGTTAGTCAGCGTCAGACAAAATATACTGATCAGACATGTTAGTCAGCGTCAGACAAAATATAATGATCAGACATGTTAGTCAGCGTCAGACAAAATATACTGATCAGACATGTTAGTCTGCGTCAGACAAAACATACTGATCAGACATGTTAGTCAGACAAAATATACTGGCCAAGACGCTCACCTCGACTTCCACGTAGTCCTCCATTGAAACGGACTGTTCTTCCTGGCAGTCTGACTAACGAGGTGTGGGACCGTCGTGATCCCCATAGTATTGAACGACACGCAGACAAAGCTAGGAATAGCACAGCTGCCTGGATAACCCCGATTCACCTTTATTAGCACGCTCGAGATGTGGGGATGAGCTACTGCGGCCCGCCACAAAACGTTCTCTTCAGTGCGCACAAAAGAGTAAACCTACTAATTGTATGCATTCACAACAACAGCAACAACAACAAAAGGGTAGCAGTCATGTCTGGATTGATCAGTTTAATGTTGGTGAAAAAATATGATAAAATCATGCAAACGTACGGTTAAGATATGGCGTTGGGACGAAATCAAGAAAGAAACATACGCTATTATGAGAAGGCCTTCTCCAGGGAGAACGAACCATTTACATGTAACCTAATACATCATGTAAGAGAAGATAAATACATCAACAGGAGATGGACATGAATTAATAGGATATTAAATGTCACATACGTAGATTGTTGTGATCGTACGATGCAGAGGAGTGAAAAAACATGTCTTAGACAGTGTACAAGGTGAAAGGAGGAAGCATAAGCTATTAATAACCAAACGGGAAATGACGGGATAGTGGCACGAGATGAAATACAAAAATAAAGTCAAGGAATGCGGACAAAAAATTGACATGGAAGAGGTAAAGACGAGGATTTAGAGCCCAGGAAATGATATTCTAAATGTTGCTGCTTTGAGTCTGGAAACATCCCATTTACGAGACTTAAGTCTGTTTTCGAGCTTGAAACGTGGAGAGGTGACGATGCCTCCGACTTTGACATCAGTCTTCGCCGGTGCCTATTACCATTGAAGTGGATGGAGATTGTAGAACCTGAGTTCTTGGAGATGTCAAGAAAGTGCTGGGAGAAGAGTGCATAGACTTCCAACTCTGGTTCACCTACGTACGTCGCGCAACTTAGGTAGGAAACTGGATTATAGGAGTTTGAGTGTCTCCAATATGATTCCCTCTTTGATGTCAAACACTGCTTTATGGATGGCCGCTGAACGTGTCTTGATGACATAGTGGCACGCAACACAATCACGCAGGCTCTTACATGGCATGGTGCGAAGTTGGTTGCAAAGGTTCGTATTGTTACGGCTGCTAACCGACAGGTCACTGGAGTGTTCGTCAAGTTTTAGGCAAAAAGGAGCACAAGAGAACACGTGGAGGGTGAGAGAATTGAAACGACGGATACAGAGAATAAGATGTACAGGGCGGAGGAGCTACAGAGGGGGTAGGGGAGGAGAAATCTCACATGGTCAAATGAAGTCGACGTCAAGGAGTAAGGGAGTCTTGTGATTATAAAAAAAACTCTCTAGAGGGCAGAGGTGAGAGTTGGTTCCGGGTAGACATGCCTGCAGACAATGTTGAGCATCTGATGTGCCTTAATCTGGAAGTCATCCTGATCTTCACAAATAGTTCACATTCGGCATTCGTAAAGTATTATTTTATATCTTGTCAGTATTTCTATCTCCTTTTGATAGAATCAGCTCCACCCCATGATTTATTTATCCTATATATGTATATTGCTAGTTGTTCATGAAGATGGCCTTTTGATATTAACGTAGATTATCTTCTTCTTGTTTGTGCAGCATAGCATCTTAACTATATATATATATATATATTACACTTGCTGATTCCAAGTTTTGTGGATGATTATTTAACCAGCTTGTCTTAGTTTCATGGTTAATTGCGGTCAAGATCCATTCTATGGTATCTCGAGGTTTTGTTGTAAGTCAATATGACTCCGTTCATTCTAACCGCCATGTTTTTCTGATTAACAATTTTGTTTAGGTTGGACAAAAGATGTGCACAATTTTCTCATGCATTCATTGCAAATTCCTAGTACCGGAAATATGCAGACAAGGTTGTCGGATTCATGTTCACTTTTTGCTGGTGACATGGAAATCATGTTCTTTTGCCCAAATTACTAGGTCGTCCATAATGAATGCCTTTTTGCAGGTGATGCCATCAGGAAACTTATTTATGTAGATAAGGTATAATGTATAACTATGCGCAGATCCCTTGGGAAGTCCTTCCTGCATGGTCGTTTGTTCAGATATTGATCCACTGAATGTTGTTCGGATTATTTTGTTGCGGATGAAATCTATTTGTCAGTTGTAACTTCTCCCTTTTATTTTAATTTTTCATATTTTGAAGAGAATGTCTGTCCTACATATTCGGCCGCAGGCTTGTCTAGGGCCAATTACTGTCATAACATTTTTTGTTTCTCCTGGACAGTATCAACTATCTCTTATTTGAAATTACCATTTGATCCATTTTCTGTTTCCTTATTCTGAAACCTGATTGGTTGGTGTTTTGGACCAAGGAGCTTTCTAGCCACTAATATGTTATCATCATCATCAAAATCAACATCGTCATCATCACGATCTTCAGTCTCGTAATCTGAAAGGTCTTTGGGGCTCCAATACTGTAGTTTATTGAACCAGTATCCGCCATTCTACTCGGTTTTGTGCCAAAATATTTGTTCTAGTTGTGGACCTTCCTTTCCATTCTCGGATGTTATTTTCCCATCTCTTTTTCCGCATCCCTTTCTTACGCTTCCTAGGCACAGTACTTTTAAGAACGTCTTGGTCAACCCAAACGATCTTGGTAGATGCCCATACCTTGTGAGCTTGCGTGATTTTACCATAATCAATAGGTCTTTATATTGGCCGACCTCTCTCTTAACTGTGTCCCGAACTGCCTCATTTGTGACGTGGTTTAAATACGAAATGTTGAAGATTCGTTGAAGACATCTTATCTCCATTGTATAAATTCAACGCTCTAGAAGCGCTTTCAGAGTCCAAGTTGTGTACGCGTAAAGGTACACGGAAGTGACAAGTGCATACACAACTCAACTTGAATTTCAGAATGATGCTTTTGTCCCTCCATATCGGCCTCAGTTTGACCATAGCAGATATGGCCATCGTTGTTCATGTCTGAATCTCAGTTCTGGAACCTTCCGCATACGTCAGTATAACTTTTCGTTTACCATACTAATTAGTTATGTAAGTGTTTTTTTTCGGCTTCCCGCCTTTTTTGTTTCTCGTTGGCAGTAACTTCCATTCTACATGCTAGTACGAATTAAACTTGCTCATGTTTATTCAGGGGCATGGCTTCATTTGCAGATTGGAGCAATGCATTATATACACCAAATATGTATCCTGCGTCATGTCCACGTCCGCGAAACGTTGGAATATTTGTCTCCTGAAAAGTTGTCAGTCGACAACCTTAGTTCCATAAGGGTGATGTGATGTGATTTTATGCACTCTCCGTGGATCTTTGTGATGTCAATGAGTATGTGTGTGTGATCAATTCCGATGTCGTCATGGACTTTCATTGTGCACAAGTTGTATATTTTGAATGTAACAAGGTAACAAGTATGGGGGGGGGGGGGGGGGTTTGGTGATTAGAATACATTACCACAGAAAATAGTGGAGACATGGTCAATTTAGGCATTCAGTAATAGATTTAATGTGCATAATAATTTTAGAACTGGTTGTATGCAGACATTGCAGTGTCTTCCAAACCAGTGTAAAGACGTTAAGTAAGTTTAGAAAGGTTTTGTTTTAATGTCGCATTAATGCACTGGAGCAGTGTCGGTGGGTATTTGGCGTTTTGTTGCAACAGCGAGTATAGAAGAGTAAATAAATTCCTCTATGCTCATTTCTGTTCGATTTCCATCTCTGTATCCTCACAAGGGTAGTGACCATTCATGTCGCTAACAATAATCACTCCCGCTTAGCGGGGTCTGCGATGTCAGATGTGTTTTTGTTGGATTGCGTGCATTACATATGTTCAACGGCCTTCCATTTATCCAGACTATCGCTTCCTGTAGATTAGATTTGTCACTGTTTCAAGAGCGGACACCTTGACATAAGTGTCATTCTGGATAAGTGTCATAAATCTCTGACACAGTAAGCACTTACACTGGCACACTCAGTAGACACTGACAAGAAAAGATGTGTCCCTTAGCAGCATTGTTACTTGGATAAGTGCGGTAACACTGATTAAAATGTAACTCAACAGTTTAGTCATTGCTATTTGTTCATTTTTAATTTCGAATTGCTGATATGGTCCACGTGCATGATTGGTGGCCATCAATTGTCGTCCCAGACGATCAACGCAATGGGCCATGGTCGGCTGAGCGTATTATTATAACTACGAGAGAGCGTCAAATGAAAACCTTTAAAGTGGAATATAAAATAAGAAAATAAACCATGCCTTAGTACTGTAACTTGTTAATATAATTGCTAAGGATGTCAAGAGTGACCTGAATATGTCATCGCAGTCCAGGCGAACAACATGACGTCATAACGAAAAGATGACCGCCCCACTATTGACATGCTCCAAAGAGGAGCAGCGTTCTGTTATCCATATTTTTGTTTAGCAGTGAAGGTGTGAAATCTATAGAAAGTCATCAGCGAATGAAGGTCCAGTACGGTGATGCTTGCCCTTCACTCTAGAAAGTGTATGAGTGTAGTAGCAAGTTCCAAAACGGCGTGAGTTTTGTGACAGACTGTTTACGACCGGGTCGGGCACACCTTGCAGTGACCCCAGAGTCGATTGCAGCTGTTAACGTTGACTTTCTCATAAAGGACATTCGCCGATTGACTATGAATTAAATTGCCCAAATCTGGACATCAGTCACAGTTCAGCACACCCCATCATGCCCTAGTTTACTACAACACCACAAAGTGTCTGCAAGGAGAATGCCACGGCAGCTTACTCCAGAGTTGAAACAACGACGCGTTGATGTGTGCCATTAAATTGTGAGGCGCTTTGAGCCAGAAGGTGATGCCTTTCTAACAAGAATTGTTACTAAAATTAAAAGATGAGTTCGCTACCATGAACCTGAAACGAAGATGGCGAGCAAGTTGTGGCACCAACCCTCCTCACCGAAAGAAGTTCCTCTCGCAGTAATCTGCAGGAATGGTTTTGCCGATCATCTTATGGGATTAGCGAGGCGTTATTTTAGAGCACTACAAGCTCAAAGAGAACACTGTCACCAGGGCCACGTATGCAGATCGTCTCGGGAATCACCGTCGACCCGCAATCAGATCCAAACGATGTGGACTTCTGAGCAAAGGTGTCCGTCTCCACAATGACAAGACTCGACTCCATACTACCCGTGCAGCGGCTACAGCCATCGATGATCTCCACTTTCAGTGTCTACCACACCCAGTGGCATACTCACCAGACCTATCCCAAAGTCATTTCCACGTCTTTGAACGACTAAGAGAGGCATTAGGAAGAAACTCTTCCAGGTCCGATGAAGAGGTCCAGCTTGTGGTGCATGTTACACATGCGGACAAAAAATATTTTTTTGTTCATTCTATGCGCTTTATAGGCGTTGTGGGAATTTAATAACTGAGACGACACCTGAGTTAGTTTAACCTTTGTTGTCTTAGAGGCATCATAATAAAGAGGTGACTCATCTTTCAAGCATTCTCAAAGAAAGGCAGTTTTGTGTTGATCGGTGTTCTAACAGCGTTAGGTCCAGCCAGGATCGTATTCTATACATCTGGTTTGGTTATCTCATCATTCTCCGGAAAGCTTTGCCAGCCCATCTGCAGTGTTGGTACATTTGGCGATTCCATCTGTCTGGGAGGGCGTCACAAAGGGGAAGATGCGCAATGTCCGCTGGTCTGTGTTTTTTGTTGTTGTTATCCATTGGGATAACTGATATAGGGGAAACAGTGAAGAATGCGAGAAGAATGCATTTGACCCATGATGATGGAAAGGGGGTGGATTGGTGCGGTACAGAGCGTAAACCACTCGCCTGTGAGTTATGCAGAAACACCTATATGTGGCACCGTAAGACTTAGACGTTGCGTAGTACTTATCTAAAGAGTTACAACTTCATGCAGTAAATAACACACAGACACTATCCAACAAAAATTATATGATTTTATAATTGTTAAATCTAAACAATATTGACGAAAAGAACAATGCACATTTAACTAAATAATCCACATATCTATATATATATATATATATATATATATATTGAGCTATATTGGAGGTTTTAAACAATAGCTTATGATATTTCCTCCAAACTCCATAACCCAAGCACTTCCCTTATCTGCACAATTACGTCTATCATTTCACGTATTCACATGAATATGTACAATCAAATGTAATTAGATCACGCATCGTTTTCTATGTGTCCTGCGTGTATCATTCATTAAAATTGCGTACTCTTCACAGGCTGCCCAACATAAACAGCTATAGAGCGACTGGCCAAAATCGAGGTGTATGCTGATTAAGTCACCCTTCAAACTCAATCTCACTCAGACTACTAAAAGCTTCTCAGTCTCCTAGCCAGTTTCTCAGACTACTGACAACCCGTGAGTCTCGCTCCTAGCCAGTCTACTTGAGTTTATCTTTGCAGTGTATGTTATAGTCCAAAATTAACAATATGACTCTCCAGTGGACTTTTGTTGGTTGTCTGAATTAGCCATTACTCTAATTTGGAACTACCCCAAACAATTGTTATTGGATAAATATCCTCGAATCCCAACTATTTGCGTCTCAGCCGTTTGTGGCGGCGTCTGCCTGTAAACCACCACCCGCTCCCGTACCCCCAACTACGTTTCTTCGTAATGCCGTAGAGGTCAGCTACGACCCCACACCTTAGCTCCGAATACCACAACTCCTCACCCCCTCCCAGTGTACCAGAAAAAGGCTTCCACCTAAACGCCTCGTTTCCTTTGTCGACCTAGTGTCGAGACGATGATCAACTTTGGTACGCATTCAGGCAACCTTCATTCACAGAATAGCCAATCTTATCTCCACTGCCATTAACGGATAACCTCCAGCTGGAACTGTCACATATAGGTCTTCCCAGGAAGGAGGCGCTGAGCAGCGCATGAGCTGCAGTAGTCAGCGACCCATAGCTGACTGCTTGCGTCAGAACCAGCGAACCAGAGGTGCCAAGACCCTTCTACACCTCTACGCGGTGATCCTGGATAATAGGCTGCAGCAGGGCAGACTGACTAAGGAGAGGGATCGAAGAGGGAATGCTTACCCGGTACCCACAAAAATGCTTGATGAAGTCGGATGTGTTGGACCGAAAGCAGCAAATATCGCAGTCAAGCTGTAGACTACGACACAACGCATTCCGTTCTCTGGACTACATTCTGCTACTTAAGCCCTGTCAGGGTTTGGTAGCGGGAGATTGAGAACGAACGCAGAAGAAAAAGAAGAAGAAGGGTTTCTCGTGCTTCCCAACCTTTTAGTCTGGTCCCTCTCCAAAGACCTTACAGGTTTGGATGACGCTGCCAGGACTGAAAATCCTGCAGAAATAAGGATTATTTGGACGTGCAAGCGCTCCAGCCTCGTTAATGAAGACTTACGCATTGAGTTAACATTTTATTGCATAGAAATTATACGGAAAACCTCCTTCAGTGCCATCGTACATATTGGGTTAAGATGAGCTGGGAACGTTGCACTCATGTGTGATAACTGATGGACATGACAAATGGCATTCTGGTGACACCACATCTATAAGAGTGCAGCAGGAAGTCCACTAGTGAGATGGACAGATGGGTTGAGAGCAACAGGATACTCCTAGGCAAATGACAAAAATGAATTTAAACAACATTTTGCTATTTGATATTTGACACTTGTTATGGCTTGATTGGATACTGGTAGCACATTTTACATACTACATATTACAGAAAATGTGCAAGAGAACACAAGTTAACTATGAACAAATGGTAAAGGGAACATTTATTAACTGTAAATATAATGTGGCAGAGCACATTAGTTAACTGTTTAACTTCTTCTTTTTCTTCATTTGTCGTTCGTTTTCAAACTCTCGCTATCAAGCCCTGAAAAAGGCTTTGCAAGTAGCAGAATGTAGTCCGCAAAATGAAATGCGCTGAGTCGTAGTTTACAGCTTGACCGCTATTTATACACCATCCCGTTCGACAAATCCGACTACAGCATGGAATTCTTCAGTACCGAGTTAGCCTTCCCTCTTCGATCCTTTCTCATTAGTCAGTCTGTCCTGTTGCAGCCTGTTTTCTAGGATCACGCCGTGAAGCTGGAGAAGGGTCTTGGCAGCCCTGGGTTGCTGGCCCTGACGCTAGCAGTCAACTTTGGGTCACTGACTGCTACAGCTGATGCGCTGCTGAGCATCGTGATCCACTGAATTGTAAACGAAATGTAAAGAGAACGCTGATCAACTCTACATAAAATGTTAAGGAACCGTTAGTTAATTATACATTTTTAAAGCAATATTCGGAACATCAATTAACAACAAATACATTGTGAATGGGAATATTGATTAACAATAAATACATTGTGAATGGGAACACTGATTAACAATAAATGCAATGTGAATGGGATCATTGATTAACAATAAATACAATGTGAATGGGGATATTGATTAACAATAAATGCAATGTGAATGGGATCATTGATTAACAAATAAATACAATGTGAATGGGGATATTGATTAACAAATAAATACAATGTGAATGGGGATATTGATTAACAATAAATACAATGTGAATGGGGATATTGATTAACAATAAATACAATGTGAATGGGGATATTGATTAACAATAAATACAATGTGAATGGGATATTGATTAACAATAAATACAATGTGAATGGGAACATTGATTAACAAATAAATACAATGTGAATGGGGATATTGATTACCAAATAAATACAATGTGAATGGGGATATTGATTAACAATAAATACAATGTGAATGGAAACACTGATCAACTTGAAGTACAATGTGCAAGAAAACATAATTTCATGTCAATAAACTGTAAGTAGAAACACGATTCTCCCTTCTTCGTTTCTATTAGCGCTCTTGAATGTGTGGAAGACAACATGGTCAGCAACCCATTACAGAAGTCTGTTCAAAGCACTTTGTGCAATCTTAAAGTAGTAGTTTCACTAGCAATTTCTGTTAAATTATGATATTGCTAGTGTCACGAACAATCCACTTCGGTTACCTTTCACGATAATCTTGGAAAGCTGCAGTTGCTCTACTTTTTTTAACAACTGGACGAACACGTGAAATAAAAAAAAAAGAAACGAAACATGATTTGATGGAAATAAAATACAGAAGAGAATGGAAAAAAGATATACAGTCAACAATTATTCGGAAAGGAACGAGAGGTTCCCCAGTTTGTTGAGACTTCAATCCGGCGATTAGATATTAGTACCGACGTTTTGTCTACAGGTAAGCTCCACATCGGCAGTGTATCAATCTTCTGAGGTCAGAGAGAATGTGTTAACCTGATTTAGAGCTCCTTCAGCAGGGGTTATAAACCATGTTATCAAATAACTGATAACAGAGCACTCCCAACGTTTACATACCTGGTATAAAGATTTAGGTTATATTGAATTAACGTTCTAATCGTTTTCTCATCCTTGGCTGTCATGTAGACATTCACATGTGATCAGATGTAGACGAGAGAGAGAAGATAAGGTTAACTCTCATGCCGTGATATGAACCTATACCGTTTCAGGGGAACGTTTCACGCAAGGCGAGCTGAGCACTCCCATAGAGTAATGATTTCGCACTTCTTTTCGGGAAAATGCTAGCGCATTCCTGATCTAAAACAGATTCTTATTAACGTGATTCTAACATCGCCACGCCTAATTCCACCAGGATTTTCTCTCATGAATTCTTGGATTACCAGGCCGTGTCTTATCTATTCAATCAGCTGGTGTTGTTATTGTTGTTGTTTGTAAAATATTTACCTTACTCTTCGGCGAATGTACGCCCTGATATTAGAACTGGTAGATTAGAGGTATTATTACTGCCGAAGACGGATGTGTCGGACCGAAAAGTGCAAAAATCGCAGTCAAACTGTAAACTAGCGAGACAACGCATCCCGTTCTCTGGAATACATCCTGCTACTTGCAAAGCCCTGTTCAGCACTTGTTAGCCGGAGATTAAGAACGAACGCAGAAAAAGAAGCAGAAGAGGTATTGATAACTCGTACATTTCAGGGGTTGATATCTCATAGATAAGAGGTATTGATAACTGGTAGATTAGAGGCATCGATAATTGGTAGATCATAGGTATTGATAAGGTGTTGATAGCTCGTAGAGGTATTGATAACTCGTAGATTAGAGCTATTGATAACTGGTAGATCATAGGTATTGATAACTCGTAGATTAGAGGTGATAACTCGTAGACTAGAGGTATTGAATCACGTTGCAGTGGTTACCGTCTCACTGCGGAATACCAGGAAATGAGAGAGCTAACACGATGCGAGGGAAGGTGCGCAGACGAGCAACCAGATATACGAGTTACATACCATTAAAATAAAAAGATAATTAAATCAATCAGAGAGCGTCCAACACACACAAGATGACTATCCCAATATAAGTAGGCAAGAGCAGATTTTCATACTTTGCATCAGAAGGGGACACAACCAACTCCCCAACCACATGTATACACAATTTTGGATTAGCAGCTCAAGTATGTGTACATGTGGACAGGCACCCCAGACTGGGAAGCATATACTTCAGGACTGTCCAGAGTATGATGTATTCAGGCGGACATACTGGCCAAGAGAAACAACACTGGAAGTGTAACTACTATATGGACCTATGTGTGAACTGCAGAAGACAGTGAGGTTCATACAAGAAATGGGATCACGATGCTGAGTAACGCATGAGCTGCAGTGGTCAACGACTCATAGCTGTCTGCTAGTGTCAAGGCCAGCGAACAAAAGCTGAAAAGACTTTTCTACAGGCTGCAGCAGGGCAGACTGGCTAAGGAGAAGGGATCGAAGAGGGAATGCTAACATGGTACTCAAAAAATGCTTTTGATGAAGTCGGATGTGTTGGACCCAAAGGTGCAAATATCACAGTCAATCTGTAAACTACGACACAACGCATTCCGTTCTCTGGACTACTTAAGCCCTTTCAGTGTTTGGTAGTGGGAGATTGAGAATGAACGAAGCCAAGCCAAGCCATACAAGAAACAACTTTGCAGATGTAGAAATACTCCAAGCGAACGAAAGAAGAAGACGTATTGATAACTGGTAGATAAGAGGTATCAATAACTGGCACATTCGATGTATTGACAACTGATACATTTTGATCGCAAACATGATCTTGATGACACTTTCCTCGGTGTAGCTGCGGGCCCCAACTTCGTCTCCAGCTGACCCTGTCTTGGGCCACGGAAGTCCAGTGCGTTGTAATCACTCCTCTAGAAGCATCTCGGATGTTGTTGCGTAGAGCAAGGGCGTCAGACCAACGCATTGAAAGTCATCCCTGCCGTCTCTTCTTACCTCGGGGATACCAGACTGCTGTCGTTGTGCTCCATCGACCATCGTTTCGTCACAACATGTGACCTACCAGTCTATGGTTTGCCTTGTCTGCGCGGATTACCACATCATTCACCAGGGACAAACGTCGTTTGTCACAATTGTGGAGACCTTGCATACGTTGGTTCCAGGGATTGATTTCGACCAACCGTCTCGCAATGGAGGCCTGGGTCACTCAATTTGTGCTATGGTGATTTTGATAACGTCCACGTCTCAGCAACGTGACACATTGCGGGGAGTACAGAAGAGTTGAAGAGGGGGGCTCGTAGGTCCTGATCATGGCAATCGTCCAGGACCGTGTTAATAGACGAGAGAGCTGCCCAACCCACGCGGCGACGTCTTGTCAGTTCAAGCTACATAATATTCTCTATGATGAGAAGACGTCCAAGATAAATGTACTCGTTGACATCGCCTAATCGTACCTCGCAGGGGAAGACTGGATCACAGAGGACGAAGCGATTGCGCAATACTTTAGTTTTCCTGCCCTCTCCATTAAGTAGCTGCATCATTTGGTTGGATTCTGCTGCTGACTCTGTTGTGATGACCCCTGTGTCATCTGCAAATCAAAGGTGATTGAGGCGTCTGCTGTCAATAAGGATGCCAAATGTGTCCTAGTTGCATCGGCTGATGACTGATTTCAAACGTGCAGAGAAGAGGTTCGGTGAGATAGGATTCCCCTGGCGGACCCCTTCTGAATTCTTACCACAATTCCATGGTAGCTCTGGAAAAGAGCAAGGTTGATGACCAACGTAGTTTCTTCCTTACTATAATCCAAATGCAGAGAAAGTTACATAACTAAGACAGAACCGTCTAATGATTTCACTATCATTGTGTGCGACGGGATACGGAAGTTAAAGTTATTGCCCATCGCGAAGCAATCATGGCCACAACATCAGACGGTTTTGTCCTAATAATGTGATGTGCGCTGTATTTAGATTATAGTGAGAAAGAATATGCGCTGGTCGTCAATCTCACTCTTATCCGGAGATACATTGGATCAGTGGCAAGACTATTGGTCGAGACGACTGGATGTAACTGGGGATGCATGTACTCTGGTCTTAACTCCTGTGAGACCAGGGGTCGCTTGAAACTTCCGGAATTTGATCGCCCACCGTTTCCGTTCATCACTGTGAGAAGCGAGTGCCTTAACCTCTTAACTACAGCGACCCGCGACTGGCTACTAACTGACATGTATTTGCATGCATGCGTGTGCGTGTGTGTGTGTCTGCGTGCGCGTTCAGTATTTATATATATATATATATATATATATATATATATATATATACACACATATGTGTGTGTATGTATGTGTGTGTGTGTGTGTGTGGGTATGTATGTGTGTGTATGTGTGTGTGTGTGTGTGCGTATACGTACGTTTATATACATACATCATTATTTAAAAGTGTCTCTACTACACAGGTATGGTTAGCCTCAAATGTGCGTGCTAAACTTACCCGTCTCAAACTAGGGATAGTTTATTCTGTATACGTGTTATTATTGTTGTCATATTTTCTTTATTTGTTCGTTTTGTACATCTGGTAATGTCACTTCTATTTAATTCCTGTCGTTTCTAAAAATAATTAAGTTAATTTACATTCCAATTGTTTAAAAAGTTACTAACGTCCAAGAGATACTCTTTAATTCATAATCAAAATTAGAGGCAGCCCAGCAGGTTTCTAAATACGTCTTTATATAATTGGCGAGGGCTCGGTCTGTGGTTGATGTCGGTGAGTCATCGTAAAATGATGCAACAACACCTTCCCAACCGAAACGTAGATAGTATTTTTGTTTTAATATAAAGACTAAATACGTATAATATCCCCCGTTATATGAACACATGATGTACGAATATCCACTGTTACGAACTTTTTCAGTTACAACCAGAAACGATGTGTGAAAACGCCATCGGGTGCGCGTTCACGAGCACTCTTAGAACATGGTTTGTACATAAAACAACTGAAGTTTCAAACTAAACTGTCTTCAATTTTTACAAGAGTCAAAATATATGAATATAATATGTTGTTTCTCTTTCTTTTGACTTTTATTACCCAGGGATGCATAGACCATCAACCAATCCTCTCCAAGCAGCTCTGCCCTGTGCCTTCTATCACCCAGGAATGCATAGACCATCAACCAATCCTCTCCAAGCAGCTCTGTCCTGTGCCTTCTATCACCCAGGAATGCATAGACCATCAACCAATCCTCTCCAAGCAGCTCTGTCCTGTGCCTTCTATTACCCAGGAATGCATAGACCATCAACCAATCCTCTCCAAGCAGCTCTGTCCTGTGCCTTCTATCACCCAGGGATGCATAGACCATCAATCAATCCTCTCCAAGCAGCTCTGTCCTGTACAATTTTTTCCTCGTCTTTCCAGCTTTTTCTGTTTCTTAACTTCTGCCTCCAGATCTCGTCTCCGTGTATTCCTTGGTCTGCCTATGCCTCTCCTTCCTTGTGGGTTCCATAACAGGGATTGCCTGGTGATACTGGCCTGGGCCTTTTTTAATGTCTAATCAATACTACTCCACTATTTTTCCTAAGATTTCCTGTTCCAATTTCCTTTATTGCGACGTCTTCCAGTCGTTCGTGTGTAACGTTGTCAAACAATTGTATACCAATAATCTTTCCCAGGCATCTGTTGACAAAACCATGTAATCTCATGTTATTACTTTTGGTCATCCTCCAGGTTTCCGCTCCATACAGCAGGACTGGCTTCACATTTGAATTGAAAATCTTTATTTTTGTTTTACTTTTTATTTCCATGGAGTTCCATATGGGTTTTAACATGACGAATGTAACTCTTGCTTTGTGTATCTTTGTTTTGTATATCTTTGTTTTGTATATCTTTGTTTTGAGATATCTTTGTTTATCCCTCATTCTTTGTTGATAATACTCCCTAGGTATGTAAATATCTCTACTTCTTCCAGTGGCATTCCTCTCAGCCTCATTGGTTCTGTGTTTGCTGCATTGAACCTAATTATTTGTCTCTTTTCCTCATGGATCTTCAAACCGATTTATTTAGATGCATAATCTAGTCTATCCAGTTTCCTTTGCATTTGGCTTTGGCTGTGGGACAGCAGGACTATATCATCCGCCAAGTCCATTGTTCATTCAAGTTCTACTGGATTCCATTTCTCTCATTTGTTGTTACTTTCATATTCCAGTCCATTGCCAGGATAAACAGGAAAGGTGACAGTAGCCAACCATGCTGTACCCTTGATTAAATTTTGAATGACTCGGTGAGCTGTCCCTCTTGTATAACTCTAAATGGAAAGCAATGTAGAGTTATAATCATTGTATTTAATTATGTTCAATTTTGTTTCTTTATGTTTATTTGTTTCATGTAGAATTGAACTGTATATACAACTGCTATATATATATATATATATATATATATATATATATATATATATATATATATATATATATACATCATTGACTCCTTTCGTCTAGTCAGACGATAGTAATTGTGCTATTAGCACAAAGCCCGAGCAGTAATATAGAGATCATTTGGGATGGTCCCTCTCTCAATCTACCTTGTTTACGTCAAGGAAAAGTTGATACTAATACATTTGGAACAAGACAAGCTGCAGAAGCTGCCGGACAGCACTCATATGTTTGCCTGTCGGGGCTTCACTCCTTGACCAGCCGCAAACAAGGCTAAGGGTCTGGCCTGCACTGCCACAACACTCAGCTGAGGCTGTATTTCCTCACTCTAGGATAAGGCATTGTAATCCTTTTGGGTGTGCTCTTTCACATATCGTCAGTTGTCAAGTTCGGTAGATGCAGACGAACTTTCAGAGTTATCAGAAAACAGATTGCGCAGTTGCATATAATAATATATATATATACACACACACACACATATATATATATATATATATATATATATATATATATATATATATATATATATATTTATAAAGTTCGATATTTAAGTTTGCCAATGTCCCAAACTGCGTTTGCAAGCTAAAAAGAAAAGACTTGTTTTCTTTTTTACGAAAAAATCTGCTAAGCGAACATGCTCTGATTTTCTATGTATTCATATAAGAAGGTAACTAATGTACATAAAACAGTATACATAATATTGCAATCGTAATGAGTGTCGTGTCAAAGGCATCGTGTGTAATACGCATGCATGTCAGGCATCCAAATTGTCTCTGCACGACAATTCTATTATGTTATCTCAAAGTAAACTAATTGAAACACGTGAAGGCCATTACAATATGTAATGAACAAACAGGCACGGAATAGCAAATTAGTAGACAAACATGCAATTAACAGAAATAAAAATAAAATTGTGAAGTACAAATAGTTGTTAAGTCACTAGCAAAGTGAGGTCTGACATCAGTTCTTGATGAAGGTATAGTAGTAGAGTTTCTTATTATCAGAATAGAAGAGCATTCCATGCTCCCAGTAAAAGTATCATGTTTACTACCGGTTACCAACACAAACCAGTTAGGCCAGCTGTAAATTGGTACCTGGCTTATTGTTAGTTAAAGGAAGACAATGGCATAGTAGGTACGGCGTTTAAAAGAAATTAAAGGTGAGCAGGTGGCCATGTGGTACGCATGCCTGACAATAATATGACACGTAAAGTGACGTGATGATAGCTCTACACCTATAATCGTCGCCCCGGAAGTCCACAAATAAGATGGAGAGATAGCCTTCGACAGGACCTTGGTCCGGCATGGTACTTCATGGCAAAGGGGAGATACGAGCTAGGACAAGATTTGGCTACCTGGAATATGACACAAAAAGTGCCTGTGTGAACACCAAGACTGCAGTATTACAGTAATGAAGGACAGCGAGGAAAGGACCAGGACAACTCATCTCGTAATGAAATTTGCTGCCTGATACACTGAAGTCGCTAACACTCCATTCATGACAGCAGTGTCTCTATTGAAAAAATTGTACCTAAACATCAGTGGTTTCTTCTTCTTCTTCTTCTTCTTCTTCTTCTTCTTCTTCTTCTTCTTCTTCGTACGCTGGTAGACGTCAACTTGAATTTGTTCGAAGAAAGCAGCTGTCATCCTGAGGCTGTCAACACTGCCATAGAGCTTGTCTAGTGTTGGCACTGGTGATGGCCACATGTACTTTCTGGTCCTCGTATGTCGGGCAATTTTGCAGCAGATGTTCAGCTGTCATTTTCCCTGTACCACAGGTGCATTCGTCAGTGCCACCTATCTTCAGTTTATTGACCAGATGGTACCTCAGTCTGTTGTGGCCTATGCGGAGTCTGAAGACCACGACCTGCTCTCTTCTGTTCAACTGGTAATAGGCATGATTTTTTGTGTAGCCAGTATGCTCTCTTTCCCATTTGGCCAAAACATCATTGGTTGAGATTCAAGTAGAGTCGCCAGAAGACGATAAATCAGAGTTGTCAGAAATCGTATACTCAGGCACTACTGTCTAGCTTATTCTTCTTCTTCTTCTATTTCTTCTTCTTCTTCTTCTTCTTCTTCTTCTTCTTCTTCTTCTTCTTCTTCTTCTTATACTACTACTTCTTTCTTCGTTCGCTTGAAATATGTTTACATCTGCAAAGTTGTCTCTTGTATGAACCTCCCTGTCTTCTGCAGCTCATACATAAGTTCAAATCATTTCCCTTCCAGCGTTGTTTCGCCCGGCTAATATGTCCGCCTCAGTATCTCATACTCGGGGCAGTCCAGAGTATATGATCCGCAGTCTAGGGCGCCTGTTCAGATGTACACATATTTGAGTTGCCAATCCTAGATTTTGTGTACATGTCGGGGTCGGTATGACAATCTGTCGTTGCCTGTTTATATTGTGATAGTCATCTTGTATTTATGTTAGTTGCTCTCTTATTGATTTAATCATCTTTTTTTTCATAAAGTTGTCTTCATCGTGTACAATAGAGGAGCAACGACACATTTGCAGATTATTGTTATCAGTGCTAACATATGTCACATTTCTGGATTATGTCGATGCGTGCCTACATTTCCTACATGTAAGGATTAAATTCTAGGTGTATGAATTCTTGACATCTAAGAATTACAATGTACACTGTTTGCACTACAAACATACACGAACACATGTATACTGTGTTTGCATCTGTCAAAAGTCGGTGTCATTTGTACCATAAACGTCTTTTTGAATTCGTGAAACCAGACATTTTCTAGGGCAGTTTATTTTAATTGTTTTGTTTTGCGTTCTTCTAATTTCTTTATTCCCCAAGGCGGTGTGCGCTGCATTGCAGTTTTTATTTTGCGCCTGTCGGCCCAGTGCATCCGACTTCGGCATCCATTTAATGTAAGGGCCTGCCTCCTCCTGCATTTTCAAAGGGTTTTCTTCTCAGGGGTAACGGCGGTGCTGTAATGTGGATCGAACCCAGCACCTTTTGGTTATGAGATGTGTCACTTAACCACTAGCCTTCGCCCTCATCTGTCTAGAGCAGTGGTTTTCATCCGTTTTTGCTTTAATTCTCCCTTTTCACCTACGTTGAGATGACCATTTCCCTCTCCAAGATAGGTTAACTCAAAAGGTCATTACACCATGCTGAATAGTGGGCTTAATCCCACCACTGAAATGCTAAAATTCTCCCCAAGGGAGAATTTACGCCCGCCCCCACAACCCCCCACCCTCTTCCTAGCTGAGAACTTCCCTCATGATGAAAACCTCTGTCCTATCGTATTACAATTGTAAGTCGGAGAGTGTCTTTCAAGGTTATGCACAAATATAAGAGGATCTCGATTGATACTATCAACCCTCAATCAATCAATCAATCAATCAATTAATCTCATTTTGTAAAAAAAAAACATCAGCAGGAGAAAGATACCTTCTTCTCTATTTTCATCGTCACTTCTTCTTTTTCTTGTTCCTCTTCTTCTTGTCCCATTTTGTTCAGGGCCAAGTAAAGGACCATGACTGCGAGATGACCAATTTAGCGGAAGATTGTACCAATTTGGTCTAGTCCAAATGGTTTGTGTATCAATTTAATTTAGACCATGTTGCTAGGTCCAAGAAAAACCTTGTTTAGCCACATTTCACTACATTCTTTGCTGCCACAGTTCACTGTCTTTTAACTGTAGTAACATCAAATTTTCAAGAAGAAATTAAAGACAGATTAAATACAATTTAAAATTCAAGAGAAAAGAAAACCATGTTACTTTTTATTATAAATGCTTTCAAATTTCCAATTGACATGCTCTCTTAAGACAATTTGTATTTCTCTGTATTGTACAATCTTTCTTCAAATAGTTTACTTACACCTCTCTATTCTTCACATGACTATTTTTACACATTTTACTTTTGATTATTCCGTTATTTAATTTTGTATACAACCGCTTAAACAAAAATAAAATTGTGCACGTACATTTTTACATTTGAGTTCGTTTAGCTTTTCTTCCGTGTGGCTTATAATTGTACTGTCACTTCAAACTACTTGCATCTTTGCACCTTTCATTACATTCTTACATGCTTTACCTGTATATTGCATATTTATGCCATACATAATGTGTATATAACGCATTTCTCCTTTTTTCTCCCTAAATACACACTTTGGTTGCTTCCTGACCTTTCCGAAAATATCAAATTCTGGTTCACTGCACTTTCAGCTCAGATCAATATAACACAACCGATAAGTAAAGTTCCCTATTACACTTCTGTGTAACATATTAGGAATATGGTTTCAGGTCAATATTATCTTGTCCAACGAGACCGTTAGATGTGATGAGCTCAGAATCACACCGGTCGCCTTTACTTGCCCAGGTTGTTCTAGTACACAATTTTTTCAGCCTTTTGTCGACCATGGGAGCTGAATTGCCATCAGAAAAAATACCCGCACCAACTGGGGACTCAAACCCGATCACTCGGCTGGAAAGCCAGGGTACTAACTACTGTGCAACCATACTTTACAAACAGTACAGTTGATTTTAACACACTACAAACGTAACTGTTCTTGGCGGTATGGCTTTCAAGGAACAGACGTGACGTGTTCGTGGGTCAATTACCAAAAGAAAATCATTGTCACACATTCAATTATTTACACACATTCAATTATTTACACACATTCAATTATTTACACACATTCAATTATCTACACACATCACGATGTGATGAACATAACAGGGTCAATGTAACCTCCTAAAGATGTCGTAGAACACGATTGAAGAAGGCTGTGCTTGGGGCTAGCTTGTAAGACCAGTGTTAGTAACGCCATCGCTGCAACTGCTCTGATACATGCTTCCTGTGAAAGGTTCAGCTGTAGATGTGGCCCTTTGCTTCACATGGAACCCGACGGCGAAAGAAGATGGACAAATGTGATTTACAGATATTTCGTTCCTGCTTGAATATGGAATTGCTGTTTCGCTCACGTTCACCTAGTTTGTGTATGAAGGTACTTGACTGTCTACTGCAAACGAGTACACAATCATTGCTTATGAACATATAAACTTAACGTCTTTATACTGGTTTAGAAGACTTGGCAGAAACTGTATACACCCAGTTTCTTGTACATTTCCTTGATCTAAAAACTGTGAGCATCCAATCTGTTTTTAAATGAATTAATTGATCCTGCCTTTACTGCGTTGTTATGTTGTTTGTCCGTCGTTTCCAAAGAGCCCTACATTGCCATTTGTCAATCCTGGAGTGGGTTCGTAGGAGGCTGATCAACCAATCTGAGCACGAAGGCTTATGTCAAACTCAGAAAGAAACACTGTCTGACCCTCAGACGGAAGCAACTCGTTTTTTGCCTTTTGAGTGGCCCGTCTCCGTGTAGCTTCCTTGATTCTTGTTTGTTCCATATGCACCCTTCCAGCAGAGACTTTGCTGCGCCAGGCAGAGCGATCAGCAGCAATATTCTCTCCATTTTCAAGTTCAATGCCGCAGGTCTTCATTGAGGCTTTCTGAGTTTCTCTGTAATGTTTTATTTGGTCACCGCGAGACTGCTTACCCGTCTCAAGCTCGCAATGTAATGTTTTATTTGGAAGCCGCTGAACTGACATGCGGACAACATGGTCAGTCCATCTAAGCAGCGGGGTTGTGTGGATGCTTCTACCTCTATTATTTCATGTGTCAATGCATTTGAAGCATTCACCACTCTCTGACTAAAAAGATATTTCTTAATATCCAATCTCGACCTTTCAGTAATTAATTTGTAGCTGTGCCCTCTCGTTTTTGTGGGTGGTTGTTTTTTGAAAACCTTGTTATAATCATATTGTTGTTGTTGAATGCTCACGATGAGCTTATTTACTCTTTGGTGTGTATAGTATTTACACTGAAACTTTTGTTCACATGTCGATAGTACATTCTTGTCCCGCTAAAGGCATCTTTGCCTATGGTTGTTTCCCGAGATTTGCGTCTGTCGGAAACGATAGGGACCCCTAAGCATGCACAGTTATGAAGATTAAAACAGTTTTACTATTTGAAATAATATGGTTCTTTTGTTTAACCCTGTCATGCGCTGTCAAGGAATGTGCGCAAGATAATATACTTGGACTGGACACGAAAATGCATATGTTTTAACAGTAATATTTTATAAACCAATAATTGTTTAATCTCTATAAGATTTACAGCCGCACTCATTCTAATAGTTCTTTTTGTAACATGCATGAAATTGCCCAATTGTTATACTTTCCTCTTCTCAGTGTATCCGACGTTTGAATTATAGTGTACTGGTTAATTTTCTTATAACAGACCTAGATGCTGAGCTCCGCATGAGCTGCACCTGTCAGGGCCAGCGAACCAGAGCTCCCAAGATCCTTCTACACCTCCACGTGGTGATCCTGGATAACCGGCTGCAATAGAACAGACTGGCTCAGCAGAAGGGATCGAAGAGGGTATGCTAACCCGGTACTCAAAAAAGGCTTCTTGAAGTCGGATGTGTTGGACTGAAAGGTGCAAACATCGCAGTCAAGCTGTAAACTACGACACAACGCATTCCGTTTTCTAGACTACATTCTGCTACTTAGGCCCGTGTCAGGGTTTGGTAGCGGGAGATTGAGAACGAACGAAGCCAAGCCATAACAGACCTACAGTAACTTCTAGGTACAGAAAACATCAAGTTGAAAGTTGACTACAAATATTAGGATTTTTACAATTCGACCAAATGAGTCTGTGGCTTTAGAGGTTAATTTTTAAAAACTTTTATTGCACTTGGCATGGCCATTGTCTGGATGCGAGTGCTTCAATATCTCCAAAATTAACCTAGAGAGCACACATTGTGTACATTTACTCCATTAGTGGAAATCTATTAATCTATCAAATTGTCATGGATGTTGGACAGATCATTCAAAGCTTTTATTGAACAAAGTTTTTTTTTAAAAATATTTACTATTATATAATATATATATATATATATAGCTTGGGTCAGTGGCAAGAGATAAGTGAAGACGATCGGAGGTAATACAGGATGCAGGCACTATGGTTTACCTCCGTTGAGATCAGGGATCGCTGGAAATATATATCGGTTTTAAATGTTATTTTAGCCGGGGGTCGGGTTGTTGTGGCTTATAGCCTCTGACAACAAAGTCCATCTCCTGGCCTTCGCGAGGGAGGCTAGCCACTTGTGACTTAAAACCAGTAGCTTCGGACAGATGGGGCTCGAAAGCCTAGGAAGGTAGCCCCTTTAGGAGAAGCAAAAACTCTTATTTCAAACCACCTGAAGCCTTGTAGATCAGATACTGCGTTACTTGTCGGGTTTAGCCAGATAGGGCTGTGCAGCCTGTTTTCTGACAACTTTGAATGTTGGTCAGCGTCTACCAAACCTGACAACCGAAGATGTGCGAAGGAGCACACTAAAGAGAATGCAATGCCTTATCCTAGAGCGAGGAAAGGCAACATCAGCTGAGTATTGTGGCAGAGCAGACCTTAGCCATGGCTGTCGGCTGCTTTAGGAGTAAGTCCAGACAGGCAAACCGATAGAGGATTGTTCTGCTGATCCTGCAGCTTTTGCAGCTTGCCTCGTTCCAAATGTATTGGTATCATCTTTCCCTTGGAGTAAACAAGGCAGACCGAGAGAGGGACCATACAGCATGGGCAACACTTGTTCTTTGTTTTACTGCCAGGGCTTTGTGCTAAAAGCACAATTACTATTGCCTGACACGACGAAAAGAGCTAATGATTAGGGGTGATATATATATATATATATATATATATATATATATATATATATATATATATATATATATATATATAAATATAACCCGGGAAAAATATACACATAAGATCCCAAATGGTGCACAAAATTTGTTAATGACAATAGGGTGACAGATAGTAGACACTGATGTCGAAGATAAAATGTTAGAAACTTCATTGAAATAGGTATCCATTTTTATGATGCAGGTTGACATATTAATTTCTTGTCTGTCTTTCCTTGTCTAATACAGCTGAGTCGTCGAAGCGTTTCCATCTCGAGCGGTTGAACTCAGTACGTCTGCTGTAATAGGTGAACCTGATGAACTTTAAATGATAAGTTAGCTGGTGAAAACGCTAACACATTTTATTAGCCATTTCATTTCTCATCAGTCATTGATTTTAAATCACACATTTGCACCATTCTCTGTATTTATGTAAGCTTTGTAAGCTATTTCAAGCAGAAACAATCTGGCAATAACATTGTTTACCCGCGCTTGTCGAGTTATTCTCATAGTATGCTAAACAATATCATTCTAGTTCAGATCATTCCAGGCAGACCTCCTTGTCTTTTCCTTTCCACTCAGGTAAGTTTACAACCAGATGAGAAACTATGCTCATGGTTTTGTGTCTATTTGATTTCAGTGCGAAAGTATGTGTGTATTAGTTAATGACAGAAGAGAAGCTCAACACATACGTAGAACAATTGTGAAGCAGCTATTTACACTTGCAAATTAAACGTAGCGCAGATTCTTCTCCAGGTACCGTTTTCCTATTTCTGATCACCTTTACTGCATCTCCTGTTTATTTCTTCTGGTGGCTATTTTAAGCTCTGGAAAAACAGACTAGGCTGGTGTATTTCTGAAACGAATATACATAGTTTATGCAAAAGATCAAGTAATTTGTATCTCGCATTGAAGAATAAGTGCATCAAAAACTATACAAACATGAATCTCTTGATTATCCAATCTATCGGTCGGTTCATTATTTTACCTGAGGACGTTTTAGAGATACATTATACAAAGGTGAAAAAGTATAGCTTAATAGATTATCTGCATTAGAAGGGGTTTGTTCGTCACCTAAATGATGACAGCCATATTGCTTAATTGAACTATTCTGGTTCTGTTGATTGTATGAGCTTTGGTAGGTCTCTTAGTCATCTGATAAATATGGGTATATTGATTATCGGTTCTAATATGGGTAAATTGATCGTCTGAACTAGAATGAGTCTATTGATCATCTGAACTAGCATATCTATTGATCATATGAAATAGCATGGGTCTATTGATGATGTGAAAAAGCATGTGAGTCTATTGATCATAGGAACTAGCATGTCTATTGATCATATGAAAAAGCATGGGTCTATTGATAATGAGAACTAGTATGTGAGTCTATTGATCATAGGAACTAGCATGTGAGTATTGATCATCTAAAATGCAAGGGTCTATTGATTATGGGAACTAGCATGGGTATCTATTGATCATGGGAACAAGCAAGTAAGTTTATTGATCATGGGAACTAGCACGTCGGTCTATTGATCATGGGAACTAGCATGTAAGTTTATTGATCATGGGAACTAGCATGAGTCTATTGATCATGGGAACTAGCATGTGAGTATTGATCATCTGAAAAGCATGGGTCTATTGATTATGGGAACTAGCATGGGTATCTATTGATCATGGGAACAAGCATTTAAGTTTATTGATCATGGGAACTAGCACGTCGGTCTATTGATCATGGGAACTAGCATGTAAGTTTATTGATCATGGGAACTAGCATGAGTCTATTGATCATGGGAACTAGCACGTCGGTCTATTGATCATGGGAACTAGCATGAGTCTATTGATCATATGAACTAGCATGTGAGTATTGATCATCTGAAAAGCATGGGTCTATTGATCATGGGAACTAGCATGTGTGTCTATTGATCATGGGAACTAGCACGTCGGTCTATTGATCATGGGAACTAGCACGTCGGTCTATTGATCATGATAACTAGCATGTACGTTTATTGATCATGGGAACTAGCATGAGTCTATTGATCATGGGAACTAGCATGGGTCTATTGATCATATGAACTAGCATGTGAGTATTGATCATCTGAAAAGCATGGGTCTATTGATCATGGGAACTAGCATGGCTGTCTATTGATCATGGGAACTAGCATGGGTCTATTGATTATGGGAACTAGCATGTGAGTCTATTGATCAAAGGAACTAGCATGTGAGTATTAATCATCTGAAAAAGCATGGGTGTCTATTGATCATGGGAACTAGCATAGGTCTTTTGATTATGGGAACTAGCATGAGTCTATTAATCATCTGAACTAGCGTGGGTCTATTGATCATGAGAACTAGCATGTGAGTCTATTGATCATCTGAACTAGCATGGGTCTATTGATCATCAAAACTAACGAGGGTCTATTGATCATCTGAACTAATCTGTCCATTCTTTAGGACTTTAGTGTAGTGATCACCTAAACTAGTTTATCCTTCAGAACGCTTCCAGACGGATAATCTGAACTAATCTGCCTATTCTCCAGAACGTTACCGAAGTGATCACCCTAACTAGTCTGCCTATTCTCCACAACGTTATCGAAGTGATCACCCTAACTAGTCTGCCTATTCTCCAGAACGTTAGCGAAGTGATCACCCAAACTAGTCTGCCTATTCTCCAGAACGTTATCGAAGTGATCACCCTAACTAGTCTGCCTATTCTCCAGAACGTTATCGAAGTGATCACCCTAACTAGTCTGCCTATTCTCCAGAACGTTATCGAAGTGATTACCCTAACTAGTCTGCCTATTCTCCAGAACGTTATCGAAGTGATCACCCTAACTAGTCTGCCTATCCTCCAGAACGTTATCGAAGTGATCACCCTAACTAGTCTGCCTATTCTCCAGAACGTTAACGAAGTGATCACCCTAACTAGTCTGCCTATTCTCCAGAACGTTATCGAAGTGATCACCCTAACTAGTCTGCCTATTCTTCAGAACGTTAACGAAGTGATCACCCTAACTAGTCTGCCTATTCTTCAGAACGTTAACGAAGTGATCACCCTGACTAGTCTGCCTTTTCTCCAGAACGTTAACGAAGTGATCACCCTAACTAGTCTGCCTATTCTCCAGAGCGTTAGAGAAGTGCAAAAAGTGAGCAAGGAACACTAACACTGATTACTCCGTCCTGCATAAACTTTATTCTAGAAAAACTTCAAAAGAAATTGGCAGGTTAACTGTCGGTGACCTGACATACATTTGTTGAAGACATATATCGCATAGGGAGTTGAAAAGGTGTAATCGATTGATTGATTAATTAATTGATTGTTTGATTGATTCCAATCATTATTTCTTTTTAGCGTGTTCTCCGTTATATTTCGATGATATGTTAAGCTTTTGACCTGTTTTGGCATTTAATCTTTTACTTATTTCTGCTTGTTGTGTTGTCGATGTTAATGTCCAATCCCTTTACTTGATTGTTATTCTTTCCTTCGTCTCCAATTTCTGTAATGTTTTTCACATTAAGCCAGCATAACTGAGTCATTCACATATCTGAGATCCTTTATTGACACTCCACAGATAATTAAACCTGACATTTCTTCCATCTGTTGAAAAATGTGTTTTGTGCAAATGTTTAACAGACAATGGGACAGTAAACGTCCGTCTTGCACTGCACGTTATACGGCTATACATGATGAGTAAAGCAGTCCATATCTTACAGTGGCAGTTTTTCTTCCACCATAGGTTATTGAGTATTTATGCGTCTTTTCCATCCATACTCGCACCTACATGTTTCCAACATGTAACTATTGTCCCATGCTGCATTCTATCAGAGACATTCATGTAATATGTTAAGCACATGTAAATGTATTTTTGGAACTTCTATATATTTTGTGACTAATATATACTAATAATAATATTGTATACTAATACTGAATAGTACTCTCTTGTTCCGCTGCTGTGCTGAAAACCTGGCTGTTCATCTAGTACTTCGTTGCGTCTCTACATCAATTTGTGTTTGTTTGATATTAAGGATTGAGTTTTTGGATTCTACTGACGAAGGCACGCCATTTTCCACCCAAGACCGTAGTTCTTTAAGCGATAGCAGGGGATGTTGGCCAGTTAACTGTGTGTAATGCGGACGTATTGGCCAGAGGACGTGTGTGCATGTGTCTGTCTGTAATATATTCCACTATGGCAGTTTTATAGTGCAGTAGTTTTCCGAATACTTTATGTACGTGAGAAAGTAGTCATGTCTATAAAAATCCTCGACATGTACAGCCAAACTGAAAACCAACAGATGTTGAATCCGATATGTTTGGATTGCAAACCAAGCTTTTCACCTAATTCTTTCCTGAGTAATTTTAAGCATGAACTTAATGATGTGACTCATCAGCGTGACTGTTTTAAAATATTAACATTCAGTTGCACGCAGATTCTTGGGTAGCATTCAAAAGACTGATGCAATCAGGCCAAGTGGTATAGAACATGTATTGTAGATGTCATTACACAGATCAGTGGTTTTTATCGACACCGAATTCCTCTAGAGCCTTTATCATTTCAATTTGCATTGCACCCATGCATGCTGCTTTTTCTTTGCTCATAACTTCTATCGCATTCTCTAATGCTGATCTGAAAATTCTTGGATCGTCATGGTGAAACGTTGAAGGTTTGTTACCTCTGTTAGCGTTAAAGAGCACACATATAAATGCGATCCATCTATTTAAGGGTGTCTTTCTCATCAAGCAAGATGTCTACTTGCGTGTTCTTAATGCACTCTCCTCCTCGAATAAGCCGCGTCGTGATTGTTGTTGTTGTTGTTGTTGTTGTTGTTGTTGTCGTTTGCGAAAGACCAGAATGAGTAAGTTACTAATTTGTGCGTCTTGAAAAGGACGTTAAGTGGCAGGTTGCAGTTGCTTCCCTCACATCGCGAGCGTTCTGATGAAGGTGGACCGGGGTCCTGCAGGGGTTGGTGCTATACTTGGCTTGATCTGCGTGTCGCCCACTACTAAATAGATCACGTCGATCCCTGACCTCGCTAGCCAATCTGCCATAAGAACAGCGTTTTCCATGAAGGGCTACTAGGAAGCCGAGGTGAGGGTCTTGGCCAGTATGTTTTGCCTGACCTTGACTAACATGTCTGATGAGTATATTTTGCTTGACCAGACGAAAGTCTTCCTCCCCTGTAGCGTTTGAAAGCTACTTTATTTCTACATTTAGAGCTCTTATGATGTGCATCTTTCCCGTGTTTTCTATTGTCTTGTATTTTTATTCTATTCATTGTTATTTTGCATGTGGGTACATATTGCGTATCACATTTTCCAGGACACAGTAAACTGGAGCGTTTTTACACTTTGTCTTTCCTGAATTTTCATTACTATGGCTGGCATTCATCTCTTTCGCCTTCTATCACCCAGGGGTGCAAAGGCGATCAACCAATCCTCGCCAAGCAGCTCTGTCCTGTGCAATATTTTCCACTTCCTTCCAGCTTTTTCCTGTTTTCTTTACTTCCGCCTCCAGATCTAGTCTCCACGTAATCCTTGGTCTGTCTATGCATCTCCGTCCCTCGGGATTCCATGACAGGGATTGCCTGGTTAAACGGGCTTGGGGCTTTGTTAGTGTCTTACCCATCCATCTTCCTAAGATTTCATGTTCCAATGTTCCTTGTTCCGCTCTCTCCAACAGTTTTTCGTTTGTAACTTTGTCAAACAATTGTATACCAATAATCTTTCTCAGGCATCTGTTGACAAAACCCTGCAGTCTCCTGTCATTGCCTTTGGTCATCCTCCAGGTTTCCGCTCCATACAACTGGACTGACTTCACATTTGAATTGAAAATCCTTTTCTTTGTCTTCCTTGTTATTTCGTTGAAATTCAATCTGGGTTTCAACATGCTGAATGCAACTCTTGCTTTTTGCATCCCGGTTTTTATATCCTCGTCTGTCCCTCCTTTTTTGCTGATGATACTCCTAGGTATGTAAATACCTCTACCTCTTCCAGTGGCGTTCCTCTCAGCCTGATTGGTTCTATGTTTGCTGCATTGACCCTAATTATTTGTGTCTTTTCCTCATGGATCTTTAAACCGACTTGTTTAGAGGTATGATCTAGTCTATCAAGTTTTCTTTCCTTTTGGCTTTAGCGGTGAGACAGACGGGCTATGTCATCCGCCAAGTCCAGGTCCTCCACCTGTTTATTCAAGCTCTACTGGATTCCATTTCTCTCATTTGTTGTTACTTTCATAATCCAGTCTACTGCCAGGATAAACAGGAAAGGTGACATTAGGCAACCCTGTCGTACCCTTGCTTTACTTTGTAATGGCTCTGTGAGTTGTCCTTTATGTATAACACTACATTTCATTCTTTCATACGTCTGTTTAATTATGTTTTTGAGCTTTTGAGGAATTCCATAGTGCCTCAACAGTTTCAAGAGTATGTGTCTGTCGAAACTGTCGAAAGCCTTTTTATAATAAACGAAATTGATGTACAAACTCGAATTCCATTCCAACGATTGCTCCACGACTGTCCGTCATGTCACTATCTGGTCAATCCATGAGCTATTCTGCCTGAAGCCCGCCTGATCATCCCTTATCTTGTTATCCAGTTCCTTTGTAGTTTTGCACTATTTAACACCTTTCCCGACATTGATAAAAACACTATTCCTCTATGGTTTTTGCATTCCTGTAAATCTCCAATCTTAGGCAATTTCACCAGGTAATCCTATCTCCAATCTGTTGGTAAGCTTTCTTGCTACCAAATGGCGCCTGTCAAGTTGTGGAGCTTGTTAGTAGGTGTTTCAACATCTGCTTTTATGGCGTCCTGTGGTATATCTTCAGGTCCTGCCGATTTTCCGTTCCTTAGAAACTTTATTACCCTTCTAATCGCTTCTTTACTTGGATTATCACAGTTGATCGGCAGGTCTTCCTCTGCTGGTGGTAATGTCTGGTGGGTTGTCTGGTGTTGATCTGTTCAAGGTATTCTACCCATCTTTTCTTTTGTTCTTCAAGGTTAGTTATCTGTTCCCCAAGTTTATTTTTTGTTGGTCTACCTTGTTGTTGATAATTTCCCGAAAGTGTCTTTGTAGCCTGATATAGACATTTCATATTTCCCTTTCCTGCAGCCTCTTCCGCTTCCTCAGCCAGACCATCAATGTAACGTCTGTTGTCCGCCTTGATGCTTTTTGAACCTCCTTGTTGCTCTCTACATATTATTTATGTGCTGTGCTTTAGGGGGCTCTCGTTTTACTATTTAGCAAGGCCATTTTCTTATTTCGCCTCTGCTCGATCTTAGTGATTGTTTCTGCTGTTATCCATTCATTATGCTACCGTTTCTTCATTCCAAGCACTTCTTCGCATATAGTTTTCCATGTACTTTGTACTTGTTGGCTGTTATTCATATTTGATTATTATTAAACTGTTTTATTGGTAACTTTCTGTACTAGGGGTGGGCAGAATTGCTCATACTTTCCCACCGCACACAAGTGGTTTCGTGCAGTCGTAGTTGTACGGCCCGCTAGCTAGGAATTAGGCTGTCCCAAGCCCCCTGCAAGGCAGCAGCTACTTGTAGACAGTTCTCCCTTTTTGCTTCAATATGGAGTATTTCCTGCCAATCAACGAGGAATTTACATCACAATAGTTCAGTTAGATACAAATAGAGAATAGCGTCACTGGTACATGTGAAGTGGTGATTTAAGATATATCGTTATATTCTGTCATCTCATATCCTTTAGAAAATATCATTTCAAACTAACAAAAAGATCTTAAAGACTGGGTTGACGTAACATTGGAATTTTTGTAAAGTTAAGCGTCCTTCTAAGTTTTGACGTGACTTTGTCTTTTTAAGCCGAGCTGGAGATACTATAAGTGAATTAAATTCAAATTTGCAACTTGGCTTGTAATCATAACAGAATCTGGCATAGCTGCCAGTCTAAGCTTCGAAACTGCACCGCTCTACACTGACAAAATACAATGCGAACAGACACATCGGAGAACCGAAACGACATAGCGATCGTGTTCTCAACGCTTTGTAACCGTTAGTATACGAACAAGGTATATGTTAGCTATATCCGTTCATACCTTAGTGTAAATGTGCAACTGTCTGTGAATACGTCATCACCGGATGCCGCTATAAACGTGTCAAAATAGAAACCTCAAGACGATGCTGTTTAGCGACTTTATAGTTGAACGTCTCATCATTTCGTGTACTGAATGATAAATACCAGTCCTTGTCGTTACTTCCGTATGTGTAACTCACGTGTCGTCGTTACTTCCTTATGTGTAACTCACGTGCCAGTAAACAGCTTTGTAAACAGAAACACTTCAAAACCAGAAACGAACCCAGCCTTTTGTTACGATAAAGCATCTCTCTAATCTCTCTGTCACTGACACGCACTTAATGATCAGCAGAACAAACTCAATATCGTACAGGAAGGAAAATACTCTACCTCCCAATTATCGTTCTTGTATAATGATGGCTGTTTGTCTCAAATAATTGCCTTCTAAATCACTTCTCTGTGTAAGGCCATTGTTACGTCTCAAGAACGAAACACGGGAACTACAGTATGTTTGTTCTGACAACCTCTAGCGGAACCTGATAGATAATGTGCCATCTTGAGCAAACCGTGACAAATAAACAGAGTGAATGTTCAGATTTCTGCACTTGACAACCTCTTTCCTTGCTTTCTTTCATCTTTGACATATTTCTTGTACTTGTACTTGTACTTGTACTTGTACTTGTATTTATTTGTCAAAAAAATGCATTCCTTGCTGTCTGAGGAACTGCTTTATTGTGTAACTGGAAATTCTATGTAACATCGATCCATCTTCCTTTGGATCACCAGCTTGCAATGCTATCTTCTATGCCGGAGATATATCTCAGCTGGTTTATGATGATCCACTTGAACAATTTGAGGAGAACAAATGATCCGCTATTTCTTCATACATTTCTCGAATTGTTCGTTGTTGCCATTGTCGAGAAACTCCGGTCTTCTCAGTCGTTGTTGTCTCAATTCTTGACACATCTCGCTTTTCTGGTGATCATCTGACAAGACAAAAAGAGCCAATGATGATGATGACAATTGAAATTAAAGACGATAAAGACATTTATGTATATTCATGTATTGAATGAAGTCCTTCGAAAAACTTGTGACAACGGGAAATATTTAGCCAAAACGAAGTCCAGGACGACAGATTGCTGTTGTTTAATGCCCACAATGAGTTAGTCTACTCTTTTGTGCCCCATGAAAAAGGTGTTAAGTGGCGGGTTGTAATATCTTTCCTCACATCCCGAGCGTGCAGTAAATGTGGACCGTGGTCCTCCAGGCGGTTGTGTTGTGTTTGACTTCATCTGCGTGATGCTCACTACTACGTGGATCACGTTGATACACATCTCGTCAGCCAGACTGTATTGGAAACAGCCTGTTCCCAGGGAACGCTACATAAGGAGATATAGTGGTCGAGCTGGAACGACGTTCTGGTCAGTATGTTGTGCCTAACCAGTCTAGCGTCTCAGTTCCCCAGGACGACAGGTAGTAAAGATTAGAAGTAAAATGACTGAGTAAAGAAGGAACATCTAAATCACTCAAAATAAAGTTTGTTGTGCTGGTGATTAGTAGACATCGACCAATGACCCGACTGATGATGACAATTATCGATGGTTGTATCAATAATGTTACACATTTGTATGGATCCTTACCTCTGTGCTTTCCATGACTGCTGTGGTAGCCCATTTTTCTGTTTCCTTCTGTAGACGTGGTCAAACTACGTAGGTTGAGATTGCTCCATTCATCTCCAATGGATGGGTATCGATATGGTGCCGTATTGTCAAATTATAGACCTTGTCTCATCTTAGTACTTGGACTACCTTTATTACATACTTTATATCATAGGCTTGGAGCTGGAATCTTTGGATTGAGGCCATTCTCAATAATTCACATCTGTAAACGAAAATTGGTGCATATGTGGAGGGTTACTTAACCATCTGGGTTTTGTTATCTATTTCTCATTTACCAAATAATCCTCTGTTTATGGTTTGGAAAGTTTGCCAGATGCTGCTCCTTGAGGAGCCAACTCTTCATTGGTATCTCCTGTTTAGTCTGTTTACAGCTCCAAGGCATTTCACCTGCTTGAACATTTTCAAAGACTGTTCCCCCAGCATAATGTGATCTGTCTTATCGTCTCTCGAGACAACAATACGTTTTATTTTTAAACAGCAAATGGCATCCCAAACGTCTTCAGCCTCTCTTTCAAGAATTGAAGGTTGCTAAGGGCTTGTACCTCTATTGTGGTTAAAAAGTACACATCATCGGAAATAGCTAGAATCTATTTATATTCATATATTTGTGTGTGGGTGTGTGTGGTTGAATGCATGCATGCGAATGTGTGTGTGTGTGTGTGTATGTTTATATATATATATATATATATATATATATATATATACACACACACGAGGCGTGTTCAAATGAAGCCGGGCCAAACTGCAACAAATGAACATGCGTACGATGCGCATGATGAAGTCCCTTCTGGTGTAAACAGCACATACCAACTGTCAAGTTTGCAAAATTTCATTATCCTCCCACTCATAGTTTCCTAAGCAGACCGTTGAAAACTTGGCGGGTGTGATACCAAAACCGTTCAGAGTTCATCAGCGAGCGGTGATTCGGTTTTTAACAGCTGAAGGATGTTGACCAGTTGACATTCATCGCAGAATGCAGTCAGTGTATGGTGACAAAAGTGTGTCGAAGACAACACTGAAGAACTGAACAACGATGTTTAAAGAAGGACGTGAGTTGACGAAAGATCTTACGAAACCTGGTCAAGCGTATATTGTAGCATTGACTCACGTCCGTCTTTAAACATCGTTGTGGATACTGAATGGCTGTAATGTATTACCGTCAGATTGTATTTTGTCATGTCGATGATAGAACATAAAAAGGATTGTTCTGCTCATGCAGCTGCCGTAGAGAAAATATCAATCTGGATTTACGCTCTTAGCCAGTTTGTATGAACTCAGAAAGCTGTTTTTGGCGCTGACTTTACCAACAACGGTGAGCAGTGAGACGCCTCTGTAATTAGTGTATGTATATTAATGGCACGCCAGTCACACCCATAGGTGCTTCGTCTCTCTCGGTTAATGACGACGTCTTGCAAACTGATGGTCCCTGTAGCTCGTTGACTATACACACAACTGCTTCATATTATTTTGAACACTTTTACGGTCGAGATCCGTTGGATCTTAAAGCTCTGCACTCTGTGTATTGCATATTCATCTCTTCCAGTATCGTCATTCAACAAACGATCATTAATATAACCATCTAACACATTTTAGGGCAAATTCATGTCCAGACAACTATGATTCCGAATGTTATGCATTGAATAACGCGTTTTTAATTCGCATTTATATAACACACCATTGTCATTGTCAGAGGTCACTAGTTTCACTAGCATTATTTTGTGAAGCTTAGCCGTTCTGTCTTTAGTGAAAATAATGTTCGAATTATTTTTAAAAAAATATTACAGCTGATTTATCGCCGTTCACGGCGCAGTAATCTTTTTTGTGTTTTCTAAAATGAATAGTTAGGGTTTTCTTCTACGTCTTGTCACGTTCTTTCTGATTTATACTGGTTTGGCGGTGCAGAGTATTTACTTCTTTCTTAGCGCAAGCGGGCAGCAGACTGGAATTTGTTGATTTACATCTCTTGGAAGTCCTACGTGTGTTTCCATTGTCTAATTTTGTGTTATTTATATCAAAAACTGACAAGTTGAGTGATTGATTGTTATGTTATCATTTCTGAATTCAAAGACTTCATCGTCGAACACATTATTATCAGTGGTATTCTTTATCCTCTCGTGTATTCCACTAAAAATTATGGGATGTATAAATTATGGGATTTTCTTATAACTTTCAGCAGCTTCACGAGGTCAGAAATAATTAAACGTTGAAGTAGTTCCATAACAGACAATGCCGTCGGCAATGAAGTTGTGAGATAACATTGTACTAGGTCTTAGCATTTTCTGTGTGAGAGGTGACTAGTTCCTTTTCTCGTCGAAATGGCTTCCTTAACTCTAAGTTAGGTATCCAATAGCAACTAGGTATACCGTATCGCAGCCAGGTATTATGCATATGGCATCTATAGTAATGTACAAACGCACTAACCCCACTGCCAACTCAGACGCTCACGTGACTAGCAGTGTGACCAGTGTGACATTATAATCTCTCGGAATGAAAGATGAGATTATCGTGCTCCACGTTCATCTATTTGAAACGTACGTGGATTATGGGACAGTGCCGTTAAACAATTATAATGTTATTATTCTGATCTAAAGTTCTAGGTTTGAAAAGTAGTCGTACTTTGGACAATATATGTAAAGGCGGGGATGATATACTGACATCAGTGACCGCCTGCTGAAAGATGACGCTGCATTCTATATATTGTCGGTCCGCAGCTTGCAGGAGCTTAAAATCTAATGTGTGGTCAAGTAGGGAGGAACGGCTGATAGGACAGAGCAGTGTGTAGAATGCAAAGAGAATCCTATACATCCACATAACTCGCCATTTGCTGAGAGAGACCGAGTCTTGTAATTATGCCCAGAGTGAAATTCTTTTGATTCGGTATGTCGTAAAGTAAATGAATATAAAAGTATATAAACCTCGAATCTTGTATAAACTACAGTTATTTGAGTGCGTTCAGAAATAAATACATGAAAATAATATATCTTAGCAACTGTGAGAAATAAATAGATTCTTCTTCTTCTTCTGCGTACACAGTCAGACAGTAACCATTATTTTTTCGAAAAAAGCGGCGGTCATCCTGAGGCTCTCGCTACTGCCATAGAGCTTGTCTTGCAGTTCCACTGGTAATGGCCACATCTGCTCTCTCTGATCCTCGTATGTCGGGCAGTTCTGCAGCAGATGTTCAGTGGTCATTTTACCAGTACCGCACGGGCATTCGTCGGTACTCCCTATCTTCAATTTGTTGAATAGGTGGTACCTCAGTCTGTTGTAGCCAGTGCGAAGTCTGAAGACAACGACCTGCTCTCTTCGGTTCAAC
Organism: Ariolimax columbianus; assembly: GCA_036924085.1. Taxonomy (NCBI): domain Eukaryota; kingdom Metazoa; phylum Mollusca; class Gastropoda; order Stylommatophora; family Arionidae; genus Ariolimax; species Ariolimax columbianus. The sequence goes on from JAVGWX010000008.1 coordinate 64,929,122, forward strand.
TGGTAATAGGCATCGTTTTTGGTGTAACCAGTATGTTCGGTTTCCCATTTGGTCATGTATCTGGCTTTGATAAGCCGTTTTGACTCTTCGTACGTCATACTGGTATCTGTTTGTGGTAGTTTTGCACCTTCTTTTCCCAGTCTGTCTGCCTCCTCGTTGCCTTGGATGTTGCAGTGTGACGGAACCCACTGTACCACTACCCTTTTTGGTGCGGACTGCTGGCACAGTTTGCAGAGTGCTGCTCTTAAGTCATTAAGCTCAGTGTTTTTCTGGCTTTTTAGCGCTGTGACTACGGCGAGAGCATCTGTCAGCAGGACTATATGGCTCTCATTTTCACTGTGTGTCACAATTTCTTCCACTGCCGCCCTTAGTGCCTCTGCCTCCGCTCTGAAATTGCTTGTGTACTTACCAGTAGCGAATGACAGTGTTATTTTTCTGCCATTTGGTAGGTTCAGGAATGCTCCTGCCCCTCCGTTCTGTGTAGTGTTTGTTACAGAACCGTCGGTGTATGCATGGGTCCAGTCCATGCTTGGGTAGCTTTTCGTTATGAAGCTTAGGGTAGTGTCTCTCCTTTCGTTTTCAGTCTGGCAGTTTTTGTTTGCAATACCTGGTATATTTTCTACCACCTCTGGAAATATATCCTGCCTCCAGGTAGGTTTTCGTACAGTAGTGATGGGTTTTGGTGTTGTTAGTGCGTTTATGGGATCTTTGTGCATCTTTGCTTTGGCTATTTCTGCAAAGTTTCTCCGCTTTAGTTTCCCATTTCCCAAATTGTTTAGTCTTTGGTACATTGGGTGGTCCGTCAGTCTTCGGAGTTTCTCTGACTGCAGCTGGGCTCTGCAGTCTCTTCTATCGGTCATGGATTGCAGTTTTGTAATCTTTTCAAGTTCTACAATTGGCGTTGACTTCATGCCACCTGTTATAATTCTCATGGCTTGGTTTTGAAGTTTGTTAACTTTATCGAAGTTCGCCTTCGCTGCTGTTGTCCATGCCGCAATGCCATACTCGAGAACTGGTCTCACTCTTCCAGTGTACAGTTTCTTTAGTATGCCTTCGTCTGCTCCCCAGCTTGTGCCAGCAAGTTTCCTCATGATTGCCATTCTTTCTCTGGCTTTCATTCGGTTTCTCTCAATCTGACTTTTTCATGTCATGCGCCGATCAAATGTGACTCCCAGATAGGTTGGGTTGTCGTTTGGCTGCAGGATTTTGCCATTTAGACTTAATTTGGTACTTTGGGGTTTTAATGAAAGCGAGAATATTGTGCACGTGGTTTTCTCCTCGTTTATTTTGACCAGATATGAGTTCGCCCACTCTTCCAGCGATGTTAGGGCCGTCTGCATCCGATTTCTTGCTATGGTGAGATTCTTTTCAGAGGTATACATAGCCAGATCGTCTGCAAACATTGAGCTATGGACTCTTCTTGGTATATTCTCTGTAATATCGTTTATATATACCAGGAAGAGTGTGGGTGACAGTACTCCCCCTTGGGGTACTCCCTGCTCGAGTGTCACCTTTTTGCTCATCTGCCCTTGTACTTGGACTCTGGCCGTTCTTTGTTTGAGGTAGTGGTTGATCCACTTGTACATTTTCCCACAAACATCACTTCTTCTTAGCTTGACTCTAAGTCCATCTTTCCAGACTTTGTCAAATGCCTTTTCCAGATCCACCCAAACAGCTACTGTGTGTTTCTGTGCCTGGTAGGCATCTTCTATCTCCTGGGCTATGAGGATGACCTGGTCCTCAGTGGATCTGTGCTGTCTAAAGCCGGCTTGCTGTGGAATTAGTATTCGTTTTTCTTCCAGATGCCACATCAGTCTGGTGTTTATCATCCGTTCCATCAGCTTGCCGACACAGCTCAGTAGGCTGATGGGCCTGTATCCATTTGGATCTGTTTTATCCTTTCCTGTTTTTGGTACTGGTACCAGTATTGCATCTTTCCATGCCTGGGGTACAATACCCCTTTTCCAGCTTTGGTTCAGCACTGACAGTAATTTCCTCTTCGCTGTTTGGCCCAGGCCCATCAGCATTTCGTTTGTTATCCCATCTTTTCCGGGAGATTTCCTTTTCTTTAGTGTTCTCATAGCCTCTTCCATTTCGCGCATTGTAAGTTTGGCCATCATGTGCTCTTCGGGAGCCGTATTTATGTTTTCGTGTCCCTTTAGCTCTTCGCTAATGTCTGTATGCTTTTCTGCAGGGACCTCGATGTGGTTTGCTCTGGCATAGTGATCGACAAAGGCGTTTGCGGCTTTCTTACCTGTGATCAAGTTCTCGCCCTGCTTGATAGTAATTTGTTTATTTGACGGGGTTTCGTCGTTCATGGCTCTGACTAGCTTCCATAGCTTGTTCCCGTCTTTGTCCAGGTTTAGACTTTCCGTTTTATCTTTCCAGCTTTCTCTTGCTGTTTGTTTGAGAGTGTGTTTGTACTTCGCCGCAGCGGCTTTGAGGGCGATGTTTGCCTCCATGGATTTTTCTCGCTCTGCCATGTTCCTAGCATTTGTTACTGCATCTTCCACTTTCTGCAACTCATCATTCCAGTAGGGCTTATAGTTTTTCCTAGCTCCTCTTGGGATGGTTTCAGTGGCGGCTTGCATTATTGCCTTGCTTAGGCTCTCTACCATGGGCTTCATTTTGGTGTTTCGTGTGTTGATGGTTTCACACAGCCCATCTGTCAGGATTGCAAATCTGTCCCAGTCGGCTCGTTTGTAATTCCAACGTGGGAGCGGTTTTGTTTCCTGTGGGCCTACTTCCATGTCAATGGTTAGCCTGATCGGCCTGTGGTCGCTACCTGCCAGTTGGTTTAGCAGCTGGCGGTCTATTTTATGGTGTATGTCCTGTGTGGAGAAGGCCAAGTCTGGAGTCGAGGTGGTATGCCATGTTCTTGAATAGAAGCTAGGGCTATCCTCCGGCCTATTGATTAGGGAGAGATTTGCATCTATCTCCCAATCTTCCACTTCGTCACCTCTGCTGTCTGTGTCAGAGTATCCCCATCTCTCCGAGTGGCTGTTGAAATCTCCAACTACTATGCAGTTGGAGTCTCTGACCTCCATACTCGAGAGCGATAGGTCTCTGTTTGGTGGTCCGTACAGATTGAAAATGCGGAGCTTCGTCTCTTGAGCCATTATGTCAACTCCTACAATTTCTGCTTGTCCGGTGTGATTGACAGATACCGCGCTACTCGGTATGCAGTTTCTTGTCAGTATCAGGACCCCTCCTTTGTGGCCTTCTCTATCTAGACGGAAGGTCTGATATCCTCTGATTGAGAATTTATGGTTATTGTTGAGGTGCGTTTCCTGGATACATGCCACGTCAATCTTACCTTCATGCAGGTGGTGTGTTAGGGAAAGTTTTTTGTTAATGACTCCCTCCGCATTTCACTGTAGTATCTTGAGGTTTTGGCCAATAGAAGTTGCCCCATAGCCATGTGCCTTGACTCCACGACACATGGGTGGGTGACCACCAGTAGTCAAGGGTGGGCCCCTTCGAGGCGTGGGGCCCGGCACTATCGCTGCCTGGCGGGACTCCGCAGGATGAGCGCCATGCGTTTTTCTAATAGGTTGTACTGCCATAATACTGTGATTTACTTTGCACTGTTTTGTTAGGCTTGCGGCCCCGTGCATCCGATTTCAACAGGCGTTTCTGTAGGGATGCCCTCCTTAGCCTTTGGCTGTCCCCAGCCTATCTGCAAGGCAGCAGTTGTTTATGATCAGAGTTTTCTCTCTTATGGAAGTTGTCTTACCAGACTATCGAGTCTTCACTACTCGTGTCTATAGGGTGCAATGGTGATATGTGATGATATATGAGATGGACTGGTTTACCCGGAAGAGAGGCAGTCCAGTGTGTCTGTATCCCAGGATCGTCACGTCCTGCCAGGAACGTAGCATTTGCATGTGAGTGGGGTATCTCTTTTTCCCTTTATTTTCTTGGCTTCTATGCAGAGATGGTACGCCTAGCATTCCCCGCCACCTGGGGTGTTGACACAGTGGGGCAGGTGTGCAATGTCCGCTGGTCTGCATCTCTTCTGCGTCCAGTATGATAGTTATATGGCTGATAACGTACAGAGGTAGATATCGTAGCCGGAGTGCATTCAGCCAGAGGACAAGCCTGGAGATGTCACAGAGATGTTGTTTGCCTGATGTGCGGACAACTCTCATGGTCAGTGGTTGACTCTTGACAGTTAACAGTTAGGTGGCTGCTCTACTGTTTTCGACACCCCGAATAGGTACTAGGTCTTTGGTTGGTGTTTTCGCACCCCATCGCCGTATAGGGTGAGTATCAAGCAGTTGTCCGCCCGCTTTGATTGGCGGACGGCAAGGACCTCTTACTGTGGCTCTACCTGATAGGGCTGGGGCGCAAGCCCCAGGTCCCGAGCATGTAGGAGCCTCCCATTGCAGTGGTGCTGAGATTTTGGGCGAGATTGCGGCTTACAAGGGTTCGGCCGTAATCCCCCACATGGTAGCCTCGCGCCCTTGGCTTATCAGCCTGGTACGTGAACCAAAGTGTCTGCGGCTCCTCTCGATTTGAGCTGGTTTTCCGTAGCAACCCCCTGTCATTTGTAGGGTAAAACTGACCTGTCTTCGGATGATCTATTTCCAGCACCCGTTCACTATTTGGTCAGACGAATTTATTGAGGGCTTTTGTTTGTCAATGACCAGGTATTTGAAATCTGCGGTTTCTGCGGAGTTAAACACGATTTCCGTAGCGTTCTTTCATTTGAGTGTTTGAGAGCTGATTTGTCATCCGTGAGTCTAATACCAGCGTACGTTCATTATTAGACCCAAACGGCAGTGCTCTCGATTTGTCAGTTGTTCTACAGTATTGGCGTGTTCAGTCAAATTAAGCCGCAGGTTCCACACCTGGTGGTGCCCTTCCGTCAATTCCCTTAGCGAGACAATCAAGTTTCTTAGAGGGTAGCCCCAGATTTTCGAGGGTCTAATTCCAGCACATGTTCTTTATTAGACCCCACGAAGGTGTACTTTTGATAGTCATTCTGCAGTATTGGCGTGTTGAGTTAATTTAGGTCTCAGGCTCCACTCCTGATAGTGCTCTTCCGTCAATTCCTTTTTCAGAACACTGGATGCAGACAAAACCGGGCCACAGGGGGCATAACTCCAGATTTCTGGGGGTCTAAATCCAGCACCAGTTCCATATTAGATCCCAGAAGAGTGGTCTCGGCATGTCAATCATTTCAGTGTTGGCCGTGTTGAGTCAAATTAAGCCGCAGGCTCCACTCCTGGTGGTGCCCTTCCGTCAATTCCTTTAAGTTTCAGCTTTGCAACCATACTTCCCCTGGAACCCAAACACTTTGGTTTCCCGGAAGCTGCCCGCAGAGTCATCGAAGCAACTCCTGCGGATCGCTAGTCGGCATCGTTTATGGTCAGAACTACGACGGTATCTGATCGTCTTCACGCCTCTGACTTTCGTTCTTGATTAATGAAAACATCCTTGACAAATGCTTTCGCAGTAGCTCGTCTTGCGGCGATCCAAGAATTTCACCTCTAACGCCGCAATACGAATGCCCCCGTTTGTCCCTGTTAATCATTACCTCCAGTTCCGAAAACCAACAAAATAGAACCGAGGTCCTATTCCATTATTCCATGCACCATTATTCAGGCAGCCGAGGCCTGCTTTGAACATTCTAATTTTTCAAAGTAAACGCGCCGGCCACCCAGGACGCTCAGCGAAGAGCACCCGTGGGAGAGAGCCGGCAGACGGTAGGGCAGGAGACAACGGGCAGTGAACCGGCGCGAGCCGGACCGCCCGCCTGCGCCTGAGATCCAACTACGAGCTTTTTAACTGCAACAACTTTAATATACGCTATTGGAGCTGGAATTACCGCGGCTGCTGGCACCAGACTTGCCCTCCAATAGATCCTCGTTAAAGGGTTTAAAGTGTACTCATTCCAATTACGGGGTCTCGAAAGAGTCCCGTATTGTTATTTTTCGTCACTACCTCCCCGTGCCGGGAGTGGGTAAGTTGCGCGCCTGCTGCCTTCCTTGGATGTGGTAGCCGTTTCTCATGCTCCCTCTCCGGAATCGAACCCTGATTCCCCGTTACCCGTTACAAACATGGTAGGCATGTCACGTACCATCGACATTTGATAGGGCAGACATTTGAAAGATGCGTCGCCGGCACATGAGGCCATGCGATCAGCACAAAGTTATCCAGAGTCACCAGTGGGGACGCCGCAACCCCGCGAGGGGAAACGACGATTGGTTTTGAACTAATAAAAGCGCTCTTTCCGCGAGGGTCGGAGCTTGGTAAGCATGTATTAGCTCTAGAATTGCCACAGTTATCCAAGTAGGATCGTGTCATCTAAGGAACCTCGACTGATTTAATGAGCCATTCGCGGTTTCAGCGTGAGACAGTGTGAACTTAGACATGCATGGCTTAATCTTTGAGACAAGCATATGACTACTGGCAGGATCAACCAGATATCTGTCGGAGACGTACTGTGTACAGCACACACCGGTCGGCGGAGGAAGGGTGTGTAAAAAGCCTCGCTTGGACGACGGCCGCAGGGACCGACTGACGGGACGGTTTGTTCCACCCGTCCCTCACTCCGTCGACCTAGGACCGCCTGACACGGGCCTCCCACACGCACCAGACGACCGACCGACCGGGCTCGCTCGAGGAGGGATGGCAGCGCTCTGTGCAGAACGGATCCCAACGACCTCGGCGATGAATTTCACTGGGACTGGAGACAATTTGGCCTGCCCTTCTCCGTAGGAGAACGCAGGGCCTCGAGGTAACGATTCCTGCTTTCCATTTGCCGGTCACAAGCTCTTTGCGAGAGTCGGACCACCAGCGAGACGTACTGTCGAGCTCTGCTATAAGCCTTAGATAAATCACCACGGACGGACCACGTTTCCTGATACGGACCAGACTAGCGCACCTCGGTGGAGGAGCCACTACAACAAACCGCACCCAATTCGCACTACGGGGAAAGGCAGGCGAGCGTTTTCCGCAAGCCCGCGCTATCGCTCCGCCTGGCGGGACTGAGATCGCTTTACGAACACTGGTTGAAATTGAGTCGCTGCGGCGAGACAACTACCCCAGATAAATAAATAGATTAAAAATATATATTTGAAGCTATTGTAATATCAAGGTTATTTTGTTAGATATGAAAAGCTTATTTTATAGATTGTTTAGGTTGTATAAAAATATTTGTCTTCGTTGCATAACGTTTTAAGAGTTTTACAGTAACCCGTGATGATGTTTGGGAAAGGTCATATTAAAAATCACATATTGTACATATTTTATGGAAACCCGTAAAACTGTACTGAAAGTTTCCAAGTGCGTCACAAAATTAGGTTACTACATCCCTTTCACAATTCTTTTCAATTTGTAAAAGCGAGACTGAGAAATAGTGCCTTTATTGTTTGAACGACGTTGTAAGTTCGTTACACTTAAATCAATGGCAAAAACACTATAAATATGTCTTATTCGAGGCTAGACGCGTGAAACTGTATTATCGCATTTCAAACCCAAAGAAAGAACAATGCATGATCTGTGTATTAGTAAAAGATCATTCCCACGCCGCTCGCCAGAACATCACAGTCTGCCTACAAATACCACCGGCCGGAGACAGAGGAAGATAACAAAACAGTTGATAGCTTTGACAACGGAGCTCTTAAACGGGAATATTGGATTCCGAAGGCAAATTCACACTACATATATTGCAAATTGTTAAAAGAAAACCAACTACACTGATATCTCTAAAATTACATTGTGGAAAACTGTCAGTGGGACGAATTTCACGTTTGACTAACATACAGGCAGTACAAATATCATCTGTGTAAAGTCTTATCTAGTAGGTAATACTTAAATATCTGAATCCTGGTATTCAATCAGGCATGGTTTGTCCTTTACCTTGAAGTACCATGACGGTACACAGGCGTGGTACAAATCATCTCTCCATCTTGTCGGTCCGGTTCAAGTTGTTTTGCCACCAGAACGACATCCTACTCGTCTACATATCGTCAGTCAAGCGGAACACATGGCTCACCCATCTGTAATTTGGCAATGGCACAGAGTCGACAACATCTCGAAACTATGTTTGGTCCCCTATGACGGTATTTCAGATACGGTCTCATAAAACGATGTTTATGACTGTTCAATCCATTGCTCTTTCGGCAATAAAGAGATTCACTGCGGCTGATTTGCGCAGACTCCAAATCTCACACTCACATACCATCGCTGGGATAACCATGATATTGGAGTTGTGAACCCTGGACTAGACGTCCGACATCTGCTGGGATAACCATGCTATTGAAGGTGTGAGCCCTGGACTTGACGTCCGTCATCTGCTAGGATAACCGTGCTATTGAAGATGTGAGCCTTGGACTTGACGTCCGTCATCTGCTGGGATAACCGTGCTATTGAAGGTGTGAGCCTTGGACTTGACGCCGGTCATCTGCTGGAGTATAGGTTTAATGCAGTTTAAGCAAAGCCAACCCGCGGCTCACCCTCGTGAGATCTCCTTATAAATGTTGTGGTTGTTGCTGACCTTCTGGTCTAGATATACAGACGTGTTGTCATTTATGAGGAGTTGGTTTTCCAATCTGTTCCTTCGAAGGGCATATCGATATCAGTAGAATTTGAGTTGTGTTTCTATTTATGTTCAGGCCAACCGCCCTGCCTGCCTTATTTAGCTCGCTTATGCTTTGCTCGGCTTCTGCAATGCTGTGGCTAAAAATCACAATGTCGACCACAAGACGTAAGTGTGAGAGCAATTCAATTACCTCAACCCAGGCAGTTTGGAGTCTTAACAACTGTTAAGCTTCAGAGGCAGTTATGAACAGTTTTGAGCAGATAGTATCACCTTGTCTCCAGGGCATTTACTACTGTACTGAAGTTATTTTAACGCTAGCAAAGGCCTTTTCATAGTCTACATGCACAATGCAAAGGGTGCCCACAACACTAGATACTGCAAAGTTTGCGGACTTTATTTAAAACCAGAATTGGAAATGTACGTGATTTCTTTCCAAACACCTGGAACAACTGATATACCTTCTGAATAGCTGCACCACCGCTACCAAAATAACAGTAGACAAATCACATCATTGTTTGTACACGGCAACTTTAAGCAACTAGAAAAATGCTCAAGATCAGAGGTAGGTAAATAGTCGCCTTCTGAGAACTAAACAAGCAAGAAGATAAGACACCGGCTCAAAGAAGATTATGAACAGTATGGCTTACAACGTCTGATAGAGGCGGCTGATACAATATGTAGTATCAGAACATTTTAGGAAGACACTACAGAAATATTAAGAGTTTCGTGACAGCCTTGAAGAATGAAGATTTTACAACATTGACAGATAAAAACAAATCAAGAATGAATGCACACATTTCTACATGGGTCTCTTCATATCATAACAGTAGTGCCCAGCAATCCAGTAAATATAGTTTCCGAGTCACTTCCCGTTATAGGTAGCGATGAGGTCACCCACGCTACCCAACGCCTATAGTCAGGCAAATTACCTGTTCTAGACAATATCACTGCAGTCTGGCAAAAAACAATTGTCTGTCAACCGGCCATACTTTTCAACATCTGCTATAATACAAGAAAAATTCCAGACCATTGAAAGTGCTCCTAGACAATCCTGATCCCCACAAAAAAGATACAGAAATTCTGCCGAACTACAGTCCAATTTGTTTGCTCTAAAACTATTTATTAGCTGTTCACAAAGGCCATTACTTGCAGATTAGAAAGCAACTCGGCAAGAACCAACCGCGAGAACAGGCAGGTTTCATGAAGGTTACTTAACTATTGACCACCTCCGCACAACCAACTAGTTGATGGAGAGAGTGTGGGACGTCAGTAGGACCATTTGCACTGTGTTTGTAGTAGTTATTATTAGTAAATATTTAAGAGAAAAAAGAAAATGCGTAAAGAAAATTACAATTCTATGGACATAGATGAAACATGGACAACAACAAAAATGCCAATTTGTAGATGGAACTACTAGGCGTGTTCAAATGAAACCGGACCTAACTGCACCAAGTGAACATACATACGATGTGCATGATGACATCACGTTAGGTGTAAACAGTACATACCAACCGTCAAGTTTGCAAAATGCCATTATCCTTCGACTTATAGTTTCTTCACAAGAACGATGAAAACATGGCGTGTGGGATACGGAAGATGGCATTGCCAAAATTAATGCAGCTTACTCTTGCTAGATGATTCGCTGTGTCGCTAGGGGCAGTTCAAATGGTGGTTAGCAAGATACTGAAGTATCGGAAGGTGTTCACAATGGGTACCGATACTTCAGTGGCTTGCTAACCACCATTTGAACTGTCCCTAGCGACACGGCGAATTTATCTGCTAGCAGACGTAAGCTCCGGCGACGGTCCACCCGAATTGCTGCATAAATTTTGGCGATGGCATCTTCTGACACAACAATTTGCGCTTGGCCTGGTCTCAGAAGATCTTTCGTTAACTCACCCCTTTATTTAAACATCGTTGTCCATTTCTTCACTGTTGTTATCGACACAGCTGTCACTAAATACTGCGTGCATTCTCCGATGTATGTCAACTGGTCGACATCATTCAGCTGTTAAAAACAGAATCACCGCTCGTAGATCAACTATGGACGAATTCAGTATCACACCAGCCATGTTTTCAATGGTCTGCTGAGGAAACTATGAGTCGGAGGATAATTCCATTTTGCAAACTTGACGGTTGTATGTGCTGTTTACACTTAATGTGACGTCGTCATGCTCATCGTGTGTATGTTTACTTGGTGCAGTTAGGTCCGGTTTCATTTGAACACGCCTCGTATAAAGAGAATTCGAACAAGCAGTAAAGGACAGCGATTAATAATAGCCCGTGCAGGTAGCAAACATAATGAACTTTGAAGAATAGCGAAGACATGTTTGTTTCAAAGTCTACCGACAATGGTGACTACCATTAAGAAATGAATGGCCATATATATAAAGTGGGGATTGAGAAAATTGTATTTCCTTTATTAGAAAAATTCTTCTGTCTGGAAATGGGAAATGATTCTTACCATAAGCAGTGACATTGGCAGACAAGGTCCGGACATCAGCTAGCACAAATGACAAGATCAAACTTTGGCTAACAAAGTAGCGTATTCCATGTATGCAAATGCACATTTAACCTGAACTGTTGTCACTTCTAAAAAATACTCACAGGACAAAGACGTTTCACGCTGCAAAGTAATCCATGAGCATGGTCATATGTGTTTAAGATTGATACCGTAGCATTCACATTTAAATGTAATGGAATTCGTTTGGGAAAAGGTAAAAGGACAAGTGATAGGTGACAACAAAACCTTAAAACTATCAGATGTAAAGAAAGGTACATGTGATGCCCTTTCAGACATCGGCAAATAATTATAAATTAAATGTGATGACCATATAATGAAAGAGCAAGATGGTTATAGGCATAACAATGGTTTGTCATTTGTTCAACCGTCAGCAATCTCTTTCAGTCATCTGAGTATGAGTAGGGTATGTTCAATATACAAACGGTATATTTTAAGCAAAAATGTTAATTAATACATACTTCATTTTCCATTAACTGGGAATATATTATTGTATTAAAAAGGGGACCAAGACGCTGAGCAGCGCATAAGCTGCAGCAGTCAGCGACCCATAACTGACTGTTAGCGTCAGGGCCAGCGAACCAGAGCTGCCAATACCCTTATACATCTCCAGACGGTGATCCTGGATAACAGATTGATAACGAACGAAGCCAAGCCAAGCCATTTTATTAAAAAAAGAAACACTGACACAAAAACACAAACATTAGTCATTTATTCAGTTTTCTGTCAACACGCAGGTCTTACGGAATATCCACATATTGTAAATATGAATGCACATTTTAAAAGAAAAATAATGTTATCATACCTCTATGATACACATAGATTCGCCCTCTGCTTTAAATGTAATATCAATTAACGGAGGTACTGTAAAATGTACTTTGTTTGTCACGACAACTATGGAACTCATACAAAATAACACAAAAAATATTTATGGTTTTTAGAAACCAGTTTAGTTAATATTAATATTTGTAAATAACACATTAACGTCGTAATGAAATAAAGAGGCATGCAATACTTCAAGTTGATATATTAATTAATTATTGAGACAATATTTAAATTCTAAAGGATCGCATTTCAGAAGCCACTATAGCATGAATCTGGTAGGGGAATGGACATTTTGTCTCGGAAAATATGGTTATTTTGTCATTGTTTAGTACAATGTTCTGCTAAGCTTACATCCATTAAGTAGTTGCTGTCTCTTTTGAGGAATAATTAGTGATTGCGTGACTAGAATTGACTTCCTTCCCAGAGCGAGATTGTTGACGACCGGAGTTTTCCAATTCAAATCGTGCTTCTAGAATGCCATTACAATCGCTCGTGCTCTCGTATCTCTGCGTGATATGAGCCCGTTGCGTGTTGAGTGCACATTCTATGCACGAAACATATTAATTATTAGTAAAGGTGGTCCCGTAAGAGCCGTTGTTGTCGGGGATGAAGTGTTATAGACCTCAATGTACAGGACCTCGATATTTTTAAAGAGGGCTAGGAAGGCGGGGATGGTGTTAGGGAAAATGTGCCATTTCCTTCTTCACTTAAATTATGTTCCTGGCAGTGAACAAGGTACCCATTTACAGCTGACTCAACTGGAAATGGGCTTACATTGTTTTTAATTAATAGTGGACATCTCAAGAAAACAAAATGTGTCCTACTTTTTACCCTGGGTAGCATTTACCATTCACTGGACTTCTGTGACCCAACACAGGGTGCGCTGGAGACCAAGTTAGGACCGCAGCTATGGTGAAGAACGGGTCATCAAGAACAAGATATTGTAATACGCTGTTCGTTGATGTAGTTTCTGAAGCTAATCAATCTGAGGTCTTCATTCAATCAAAATCTGTCAGCCCTCTTGTAGAGCACAAGTTTTCAACAAACACAAAGGAATACAAATGGTACATTCGAGCTAATGTGCTACAGGAACATGCTCTTGTTCTTCGTCGTTCGTTCTCATACTCCCACTACCAACCCTGAACGCTCTCATACTCCCACTACCAACCCTGAACGCTCTCATACTCCCACTACCAACCCTGAACGCTCTCATACTCCCACTACCAACCCTAAACGTTCTCATACTCCCACTACCAACCCTAAACGTTCTCATACTCCCACTACCAACCCTGAACGCTCTCATACTCCCACTACCAACCCTGAACGCTCTCATACTCCCACTACCAACCCTGAACGCTCTCATACTCCCACTACCAACCCTAAACGTTCTCATACTCCCACTATCAATCTTAATTATTCTCATACTCCCACAACCAACCCTGAACGCTATCATACTTCCACTTCCAACTCTGAAAAATCATTACAAGTTGCAGAATTTTGCCAGGAAAACAGAATTATTTGTATCGTAGTTTATATCTTGACTGCGATATTTGAACCTTCCTGATCGTATATTCTTCTTTAGCAGGTTTTTCTTTTATTACTTGGTTATACTTCCTTCTTCGATTTCTTCTTCTTACCCAGTCTGTTCTATTTTGCAGCCTGTTTTCCAGGATAATCACGTCTGTGTAGAGAAGAGTCCAGAAACGTACTCAAAATATCGTGAATAGTGAGAAAGAAAAACACAGGTATCCCATAGGAGCTTGATATAAAATCCAATGGTTTAGGAAACTAAAATACTATGGGCACATCAAACGCCACGATGGTCTAAAAAACAGGCTACTGAAGGGTATGATATCTGGTAACCCAGACAGGGGCAGACCGATGAGAGTAAGGATACAGTACTGACGATGAGGATGACAAAGGCGGGAGAGCTGATCTAAGACCGACAGTCGGTCTCTAGGCCGGTTGTTATGAGAACGACGTTGGCGAAAGAACATGCAACGTGAGAATGATGATGGCTTGGTTGCCAATCCCATTTACGACCTTACATTGTCGACAGACACGACACTTTTAGGTAAGAAAAACTTGCTCGTTTATTTCGAGGCAATCATGTCGAGGGACAATCAGCTGCTAAAGAGGACATATTGATCGTCTTCCGTGCGAACAAATCCCTCAATCTAGACCGAGTCTCAAAAGATTGCAGCAGCCGTTCGACGAAGATACATTTGCTACTACCACCAAAATCCGCACCCGGGTATCGATACCGGGACACTCTAATTTGAAATTCGTACTCAGTTGGTCTGTGGTTGAAGTGGATGTTTGCCTGCATTTTGAACAGGTCTCCATGCGGCAGATCCGTTTTGTTTAATTAAGGTACACGATGGGTTGTCGCCCTGTAACCTTAATCATTGAACGTCAATATCTGAGGAAGAGATTAAATTATTATAATAATTATTATTGAATAAAACATGCATTGTAAATGAACAATAAGAGAAGATATCTGACGTCTGAACCAGTTGTTGTATTAAATAAAATACAACACCCCAGGCAGCATTAGCTAACTATACCGTATCTGGAAGGCAAGAAGACAAGTTTGGAAGTAATTATAACAAGGCGGTTGAAGAAGTATGTAGTATAAAAACCATTAATTTAAACAACAACAAAGAAGAAGGACCATAATGATACAATAAACAGTTACAATATGATTTAAGTACGAGGTGTGTTCAAATGAAACCGGACAAAACTTCAACAAGTGAACATACGTATGATCTAAACATCACATATCAACCGTCAAGTTTGCAAAATGTCACTATCCGCCGACTCATTGTTTCTTAAGCAGACCGTCGAAAACATGGCGAGTGAGATACGGAATCCGTCCAGAGTTGATCAGCAAGCAGTGATTCGGTTTCTAACAGCTGAAGGATGTCGACCAGTTTACATTCATCGCAGAATGCAGGCAGTGTATGGTGACAAAATTGTGTCAAAGACAACAGTGCAGAACTGGACAACGATGTTTAAAGAAGTTAACGAAAGATCTTCCGAGACCAGGTCAGGCGAATATTGTTGCGTTAAGTCACGTCCTTCTTTAAACATCGTTGTCCAGTTCTTCGCTGTTGTCTTCGACACACTTTTGTCGCCATACACTGCCGGCATTCTGCGAGGAATATCAATTGGTCGACATCCTTTAGCTGTTAGAAACCGAATGACCGCTCGCTGATCAACTCTGGACGGATACCGTATCACACCCGCCATGTTTTCAGCGTTTGCTGAGGAAACTATGAGTCTGAGGATAATGAAATTTAGCAAACTTGACGGTTGGTATTACTTGCTTACACCAGAACTGATGTCATCATGCGCATCGTACGTATGTCCATGTGCTGCAGTTTGGTCCGGTTTCATTTGAACACACCTCGTAAATAATATTATTGACAAGGACAGAATAGCAGTAATACTGGAGAATAATAACAGTCATGAAACGCCATGATTTTTATTGCTTTTAGTGCTGTCCTATTTTATATTTAGTTATAACAATAACAATGATAATATCGATGTTAAATAACATGTTACGGATGCTGTTATAGCAATAATGATAGTGACTTTTATAGTAGAATTAATCCGGATAAAAACGAGTATAATTAAAAATATTAATGACGACGAGTTTTGCTGCTCAACCAGCAACTACAGATCTGTAAGATAGGATACAGAAGAATGAGAGATACAACTTCACTTATTGAAGCAATTAATCTTTGCTTCTGATTTATTCTTCTTTCTTTTTCATTTGCATACTCGAATTTTGTAAAAATGGAGCAAAAGCTTCACTTGCCAACACACGTGCTGTCTGATCTCTTCTTTGAGGGCTACATTGACACACATGCCTTTCTGGTCTCTTTTTTGAGGGCTACACTGACACACGTGACTTTCTGATCTCTTCTTTGAGGACTACACTGACACACGTGACTTTCTGATCTCTTCTTTGAGGACTACACATACACACGTGGCTGTCTGATCTCTTCTTTGAGGGTTACGCTGACACACGTGGCTTTCTGATCTCTTCTTTGAGGACTACATTGACACACGTGGCTTTCTATTCTCTTCTTTGAGAACTACACTGACACACGTGACTTTCTGTTCTCTTCTTTGAGGACTACACTGACACACATGGCTGTCTGTTCTCTTCTTTGAGGACTACACTGACACACGTGACTTTCTGTTCTCTTCTTTGAAGACTACACTGACACACGTGACTTTCTGTTCTCTTCTTTGAGGACTACACTGACACACATGGCTGTCTGTTCTCTTCTTTGAGGACTAAACTGACACACGTGGCTTTCTGATCTCTTCTTTGAGAACTACACTGACACACGTGGATTTCTGATCTCTTCTCAGAGATATCCGAATTTTGACACTTTCACCTAGCGGATTATTGCACGATGTTCCCATCAGCAAATTAGCCAGATTGTTGACATAGGTTCTTGGGTACAGGAGTGTTAGCGTTGTAACACGTCTATAATGTAACCGCCATTTCATTTATTATAAACATGTATGTTTCAAGCATTATTTTTCGTTGTCATGTGCCAAGACATTTTGAAAATAGCTATCACAGATGTCCGTTACTGCGTGTTCCTTGTGCTTGTTATTTGACAATTCTGTTATCTTCCATCAAAAACATGCTGTTAAGCTGTTCGTTAATTGATCTCGTGTTTTCCAATGTCAATTTTTCAAGCAATGTTTACACAAAGCACTCTTCTCTTTCCTTGTATACGACACATAAAAAAATGAATGTAGCTTCTATTTGACATTCCAAATGTCTTTTCTTTTGTTACGTGCTGATATGTTATGTTAAACAGAATCAACATCACTGCACTATAGGCAGATCCAGATGGGTTCATTGCCTCTCATAAAACATTTAAGTAGATGGATATACAATAATAGTTGCTCATTGGTAGCAAAGATAACTAAAGCATCAGATTTGTGTTGCGAGATAGGTTCTTATATTGAAGTAAGGACCTGAAACGTCCTCATATGGATGTAACGACCCGATACGTCCTCATATGGATGTAAAGACCCGATACGTCCTCATATGGATGTAAATAACTACGACGTCCTGATATGGATGTACAGACCTGAGACGTCCTCATATGGCTGTGAAGACCTGAAACGTCCTCATATGGATGTAAAGAGCTACGACGTCCTCATATGGATGTAAAGACCTGAGACGTTCTCATATGGATGTAAAGACCTACGACGTTCTCATATGACTGTAAAGACGTGAGACGTTCTCACATGACTGTAAAAACGATGGAATGGCTCGCACATAGCTGTAAAGACGTGAAATGTGTTCTCATATGGCTGCAAAGACGCGAGATGGACTCTCATTTGGCTATAAAGACGTGATATGGGTATTACGGGTTACTCACAAGCAGAGAGGTTGAATATTCGATTATGGTAAACCATCGCATGGCATAACCATTTTACACAGCATGCGTTCCTGTTTCCATAGCACCCCCCTCACCTGCACAAGCAATGACAAATTGGATTATACTTTTCTATAACTGGTGATAAAAAATAAAAAGTTGTATTTCTTAAACTTGAACAGTCATATTCAAATTTAGCAAAAGGGATGACGCATGAGCTGCAGTGGTCAGCGGTCCATAGCTGACTGATTGCGTCAGGGCCAGCGAACCAGAGCTGCCAAGACCCTTCTACACCTCCACGCGGTGATCCTGGATAACAGGCTGCAGCAGGGCAGACTGGCTAGGGAGAAGGGATCGAAGATGGAATGCTAACCCGGTACTCAAAAATGCTTGCTGAAGTCGGATGTGTTGGACCGAAAGGTGCAAATATCGCAGTCAAGCTGTAAACTACGACACAACGTATTCCGTTCTCTGGACTACATTCTGCTACTTAAGCCCTTTCAGGGTTTGGTAGCGGGAGATTGAGAACGAACGCAGAAGAAGGAGAAGAAATATAGGAAAACAACAAGTCACGATTTAAACCAATACAACAGTCACAAAGCGAGAACTAGCACAGATTCTGATAATTATTTACACGTTTTGTTTTAATAGGCTTGCTGCCTATCGTCTGCCTAAACAATTAATACAGTAACACAATAAAGTACCTAACGCTTTGAGTTGTGTGACAAATGTGTACGCATTTAAAACTAAAAGTTTCCAACAACTTAATACCTACAACTATCACTTCACACATTGACCAATAATGTGCGCTCAATGGCAGGGGACTAGTCGATCGAATTCGAAAATTTAATTGAATGTACTATGCAGTACAAAATAACAAAGGAATCGAATATTCGCCAAATCCTTAGTGTAGGCTAATACCTTGATATGAATCCTATGTTGTACATATCGTCTGCTTCGTCCAGTGGCTTATCTAAATGGTATTCTCATAAGCATTGTAGATGCTTGGCATACTTTATCTTTGCCTGCTGAATCACACCTGTGTCCTTCAGTGATCTTCGTGTTTGTGTGTTGACTGTTCATAATTGCGTTTCAACTGTCTGCTAATTGGTCTGAATGTCTATCTATCTGTCCATTTATCTGTTTATGTCTTTCTATGCGACTGTAAATCTGTATAGTTTTTTATTTGTCCTGTAATACATAAGACTTAGGTGAGCCAGCTCAACCCTTGACTTCACTTCTTTGCATCTGAGCCACATTAATCATCTTCTTAGCTCGACATATCCCTAAACCACATCTCCTTAACTCGACATATCTATAAAGCACATTTCCTTTACCTGACATATCTCTAAATCACATCTCCTTAACTCGTCATATCTCTAAACCACATATACTTATCACGACATATCTATCAAGCACATCTCTTTAACCCGACATATCTATCAAGCACATCTCATTAACCCGTCATATCTATCAAAAACATCTCGTTAACACGACATATCACTAAACCACACCTCCTTAATCCGACATCTCGTTAAACTACCGATCGCTAAACCACATCTTTCTAAATCACAAATCTCTAAATAACATATCTCTAAACCACATCTTTCTAAACCACATCTTTTTAAACCACATCTCTCTAAACTACATATTTAAATCACATATCTCTAAACCACATCTCTATAAACCGTATCTCTAAGCCACCTCTATCTAAACCACATCTCTCTAAACTACATCTCTAAATAACATCTCTCTAACCCACATCTCTATAAACCACATCTCTAAACCACCTCTATCTAAACCACGTATCTCTAAACCACATCTTTCTGAACCAAATCTCTCTAAACCACATCTTTCTAAACCACATCTCTCTAAACCACATTTCTCTAAACCACATGTCTCCAAACCACATTTCTCTAAATACATCTCTATAAACCACATCTCGAAACCACTTCTATCTAAACCACGTATCTCTAAACCACATCATTCTAAACCACATATCTCTAACCCACATCTATCTAAACAACATATCTCTAAATCACATCTTTCTAAACCACATCTCTCTAAACTACATCTTAAAATCACATCTCTTTCAACCACATCTCTATAAACCGTATCTCTAAGCCACCTCTATCTAAACCACATCTCTATAAACCACATCTCTAAACCACCTTTATCTAAACCACGTATCTCTAAGCCACATCTTTCTGAACCAAATCTCTCTAAACAAAATGTCTCTAAACCACATCTCTCTAAACCACATCTCTCTAAACCACATCTCTCTAAACCACATCTATCTAAACCACATTTCTCTAAACCACATCTCTATAAACCACATCTCTAAACCACTTCTATCTAAACCACGTATCTCTAAACCACATCTTTCTAAACCAGATATCTCTAAACCACCTCCTCTATCTAAACCACGTATCTCTAAACCACATCTTCCTAAACCACATATCTCTAAACCACATCTTTCTAAACCACATCTCTCTAAACCACATCTCTCTAAACCACATCTCTCTAAACCACATCTTTCTAAATCACATATCTCTAAACCACATATCTCTAAACCACATATCTCTAAATCACATCTATCTAAACCACATATCTCTAAACCACAACTTTCTAAACCACATCTCTCTAAACTACATATTTAAATCACATCTCTCTAAAGCACATCTCTATAAACCGTATCTTTAGACCACGTCTATATAAACCACATCTCTCTAAACTACATCTCTATATCACATCTCTCTAAACCCCATCTCTCTAAACCACATCTCTCTAAACCACATCTCTCTAAACCACAATTCTCTAAGCCACTTCTCTATAAACCACATCTCTAAATCATTTCTATCTAAATCACGTATCTCTGAGCCACATGTTTCTAAACCACATATCTCTAAACCACATCTATGTAAACCACATATCTCTAAACCACATCTTTCTAAACCACATCTCTCTAAACTACATCTTTAAATCACATCTCTCTAAACCACATCTCTGTAAACCGTATCTCTAAACCATCTCTATCTAAACCACGTTTCTCTAAACTGCATCTCTAAACCACATATCTATAAACCACATCTCTAAACCACCTTTATCTAAACCACCTCTATCTAAACCACGTATCTCTAAACCACATCTTTCTGAACCAAATCTCTCTAAACCACATATCTCTAAACCCCAACTTTCTAAACCACATCTCTCTAAACTACATATTTAAATCACATCTCTCTAAAGCACATCTTTATAAACCGTATCTTTAGACCACCTCTATATAAACCACATCTCTCTAAACTTCATCTCTATATCACATCTCTCTAAACCCCATCTCTATAAACCACTTCTCTAAACCACCTCTTTCTAAACCACGTATCTCTAAACCACATCTCTCTAAACCACATCTCTCTAAACCACATCTCTCTAAACCACAATTCTCTAAGCCACTTCTCTATAAACCACATCTCTAAATCACTTCTATCTAAATCACGTATCTCTAAGCCACATGTTTCTAAACAAAATATCTCTAAACCACATCTATGTAAACCACATATCTCTAAACCACATCTTTCTAAACCACATCTCTCTAAACTACATCTTTAAATCACATCTCTCTAAACCACATCTCTGTAAACCGTATCTCTAAACCATCTCTATCTAAACCACATTTCTCTAAATTGCATCTCTAAATCACATCTCTCTTAACCACATATCTATAAACCACATCTCTAAACCACCTCTATCTAAACCACGTATCTCTAAACCACATCTTTCTGAACCAAATCTCTCTAAACCACATCTTTCTAAACCACATCTCGCTAAACCACATCTCTCTAAACCACATCTCTCTAAACCACATTTCTCTAAACCACATGTCTCCAAACCACATTTCTCTAAACTACATCTCTATAAACCACATCTCTAAACCACTTCTATCTAAACCACGTATCTCTAAACCACATCATTCTAAACCACATATCTGTAACCCACAAACCGAAAGGTGCAAATATCGCAGTCAAGCTGTAAACTACGACACAACGTATTCCGTTCTCTGGACTACATTCTGCTACTTAAGCCCTTTCAGGGTTTGGTAGCGGGAGATTGAGAACGAACGCAGAAGAAGGAGAAGAAATATAGGAAAACAACAAGTCACGATTTAAACCAATACAACAGTCACAAAGCGAGAACTAGCACAGATTCTGATAATTATTTACACGTTTTGTTTTAATAGGCTTGCTGCCTATCGTCTGCCTAAACAATTAATACAGTAACACAATAAAGTACCTAACGCTTTGAGTTGTGTGACAAATTTGTACGCATTTGAAACTAAAAGTTTCCAACAACTTAATACCTACAACTATCACTTCACACATTGACCAATAATGTGCGCTCAATGGCAGGGGACTAGTCGATCGAATTCGAAAATTTAATTGAATGTACTATGCAGTACAAAATAACAAAGGAATCGAATATTCGCCAAATCCTTAGTGTAGGCTAATACCTTGATATGAATCCTATGTTGTACATATCGTCTGCTTCGTCCAGTGGCTTATCTAAATGGTATTCTCATAAGCATTGTAGATGCTTGGCATACTTTATCTTTGCCTGCTGAATCACACCTGTGTCCTTCAGTGATCTTCGTGTTTGTGTGTTGACTGTTCATAATTGCGTTTCAACTGTCTGCTAATTGGTCTGAATGTCTATCTATCTGTCCATTTATCTGTTTATGTCTTTCTATGCGACTGTAAATCTGTATAGTTTTTTATTTGTCCTGTAATACATAAGACTTAGGTGAGCCAGCTCAACCCTTGACTTCACTTCTATGCATCTGAGCCACATATCTCTAAACCATATATCTCTAAACCACATCTTGCTAAATCACATCTATCTAAATCACATATCTCTAAACCACAACTTTCTAAACCACATCTCTCTAAACTACATATTTAAATCACATCTCTCTAAAGCACATCTCTATAAACCGTATCTTTAGACCGCCTCTATATAAACCACATCTCTCTAAACTACATCTCTATATCACATCTCTCTAAACCCCATCTCTATAAACCACATCTCTAAACCACCTCTTTCTAAACCACGTATCTCTAAACCACATCTCTCTAAACCACATCTCTCTAAACCACATCTCTCTAAACCACATTTCTCTAAGCCACTTCTCTATAAACCACATCTCTAAATCACTTCTATCTAAATCACGTATCTCTAAGCCACATGTTTCTAAACAAAATATCTCTAAACCACATCTATGTAAACCACATATCTCTAAACCACATCTTTCTAAACCACATCTCTCTAAACTACATCTTTAAATCACATCTCTCTAAACCACATCTCTGTAAACCGTATCTCTAAACCATCTCTATCTAAACCACA
This sequence comes from Ariolimax columbianus, assembly GCA_036924085.1. Lineage (NCBI taxonomy): Eukaryota > Metazoa > Mollusca > Gastropoda > Stylommatophora > Arionidae > Ariolimax > Ariolimax columbianus. The sequence continues at coordinate 64,951,833 of JAVGWX010000008.1, forward strand.
TTTCTCTAAACTGCATCTCTAAATCACATCTCTCTAAACCACATATCTATAAACCACATCTCTAAACCACCTTTATCTAAACCACGTATCTCTAAACCACATCTTTCTGAACCAAATCTCTCTAAACCACATCTTTCTAAACCACATCTCGCTAAACCACATCTCTCTAAACCACATTTCTCTAAAATACATCTCTATAAACCACATCTCTAAACCACTTCTATCTAAACCACGTATCTCTAAACCACATCTTTCTAAACCACATATCTCTAAACCACATCTTTCTAAACCACATCTCTCTAAACCACATATCTCTAAACCACATCTCTCTGAAATACATCTTAAAATCACATCTCTTTCAACCACATCTCTATAAATCGTATCTCTAAGCCACCTCTATCTAAACCACATCTCTATAAACCACATCTCTAAACCACCTTTATCTAAACCACGTATCTCTAAGCCACATCTTTCTGAACCAAATCTATCTAAACAAAATGTCTCTAAACCACATCTCTCTAAACCACATCTCTCTAAACCACATCTCTCTAAACCACATCTATCTAAACCACATTTCTCTAAACCACATCTCTATAAACCACATCTCTAAACCACTTCTATCTAAATCACGTATCTCTAAACCACATCTTTCTAAACCAGATATCTCTAAACCACCTCTATCTAAACCACGTATCTCTAAAACACATCTTCCTAAACCACATATCTCTAAACCACATCTTTCTAAACCACATCTATCTAATCCACATCTCTCTAAACCACATCTCTCTAAACCACATCTTTCTAAATCACATATCTCTAAACCACATATCTCTAAACCACATCTTGCTAAATCACATCTATCTAAACCACATATCTCTAAACCACAACTTTCTAAACCATATCTCTCTAAACTACATATTTAAATCACATCTCTCTAAAGCACATCTCTATAAACCGTATCTTTAGACCATCTCTATCTAAACCCCATCTCTCTAAACTACATCTCTATATCACATCTCTCTAAACCCCATCTCTATAAACCACATCTCTAAACCACCTCTTTCTAAACCACGTATCTCTAAACCACATCTCTCTAAACCACATCTCTCTAAACCACATCTCTCTAAACCACAATTCTCTAAACCACTTCTCTATAAACAACATCTCTAAATCACTTCTATCTAAATCACGTATCGCTAATCCACATGTTTCTAAACCACATATCTCTAAACCACATCTATGTAAACCACATATCTCTAAACCACATCTTTCTAAACCACATCTCTCTAAACTACATCTTTAAATCACATCTCTCTAAACCACATCTCTGTAAACCGTATCTCTAAACCATATCTATCTAAACCACATTTCTCTAAACTGCATCTCTAAATCACATCTCTCTAAACCACATATCTATAAACCACATCTCTAAACCACCTTTATCTAAACCACGTATCTCTAAACCACATCTTTCTGGACCAAATCTCTCTAAACCACATCTTTCTAAACCACATCTCGCTAAACCACATCTCTCTAAACCACATCTCTCTAAACCACATCTCTCTAAACCACATTTCTTTAAAATACATCTCTATAAACCACATCTCTAAACCACTTCTATCTAAACCACGTATCTCTAAACCACATCTTTCTAAACCACATATCTCTAAACCACATCTTTCTAAACCACATCTCTCTAAAACACATATCTCTAAACCACATCTCTCTGAACCACATCTCTCTAAACCACATCTCTCTAAACCACATCTCTATAGTCCACATTTTTCTACACCACACCGTAACGCGCCACAAAGTCATGACAACCCATTATTTACGTTCGATGCGCAAGTATGAATTTCACAGTTCATAGTACGAATGAACAATACATAATCGTTTTCGAAACAAAAGTCTCGGTACTCTGACATTCCAAACGGAAACACGATAATAGTGCTGACAAGACAGAGTGAAAGACAACCGCAGAGGCAACCTTCTATAGTTCGAATGTCGAATTGTTGAATAAACAAAGAAGCAGACATTCTGGGGACGGTTCCATCTTACGTACCGTTGAGCCTCCAAGATTTGCAAGATAAAAAATACCTGTGAGGTAAGCTAACCTGAACATTTGTATGTAATGCGGCCGGCTTGAGCATCCGAAACCAACTTTGGCGCCAGTTCTGTTTAATTAATGTGGTATGTGCTAATGAGTTCACTGAGATGCACACGGGCTGACAAGATCAGTGGAGTCAAATCTATCTCAAATTGAAGCGAAATGTTTCCTGAAAGGAAGGGTTCCCCAGGTAGATCCAGTGAGTGAAATGTAGAATCACTAAAAACTTCTAAACATGTAGTAAAATGGGACTTGAAACGAGTTGTGCATGGGACTAGCATTCGTATCGTATAAAATGAAATAGCAACAGCAACCCTTTATGTGAGAACATATAAAGTTTTTTAGCGCAAGCTTAGTACTGAATCACATTCAACAATGTCATTCTGTTCCTGAATGGGTTTAACAAGCTTAGTACTGAATCACATTCAACAATGGCATTCTGTTCCTGAATGGGTTTAACAAGCTTAGTACTGAATCACATTCAACAACGGCATTCTGTTCCTGAATGGGTTTAACAAGCTTAGTACTGAATCACATTCAACAATAGGCATTCTGTTCCTGAATGGGTTTAACAAGCTTAGTACTGAATCACATTCAACAATGGCATTCTGTTCCTGAATGGGTTTAACAAGCTTAGTACTGAATCAAATTCAACAATGGCATTCTGTTCCTGAATGGGTTTAACAAGCTTAGTACTGAATCACATTCAACAATGGCATTCTGTTCCTGAATGGGTTTAACAAGCTTAGTACTGAATCACATTCAACAGTGACATTATGTTCCTGAATGGGTTTAACAAGCTTAGTACTGAATCAAATTCAACAATGGCATTCTGTTCCTGAATGGGTTTAACAAGCTTAGTACTGAATCACATTCAACAATGGCATTCTGTTCCTGAATGGGTTTAACAAGCTTAGTACTGAATCACATTCAACAGTGACATTATGTTCCTGAATGGGTTTAACAAGCTTAGTACTGAATCACATTCAACAATGGCATTCTGTTCCTGAATGGGCTTAACAAGCTTAGTACTGAATCACATTCAACAGTGACATTATGTTCCTGAATGGGTTTAACAAGCTTAGTACTGAATCACATTCAACAATGGCATTCTGTTCCTGAATGGGTTTAACAAGCTTAGTACTGAATCACATTCAACAGTGACATTATGTTCCTGAATGGGTTTAACAAGCTTAGTACTGAATCACATTCAACAATGGCATTCTGTTCCTGAATGGGTTTAACAAGCTTAGTACTGAATCACATTCAACAGTGATATTATGTTCCTGAATGGGTTTAACAAGCTTAGTACTGAATCAGATTCAGCAGTGACATTCTGTTCCTGAATGGGTTTAACAAGCTTAGTACTGAATCACATTCAATAGTGACATTCTGTTCCTCAGTGGGTTTAACAAGATAAGAAATTAATTGAAAAAAGAAAAAAATCCCTAAAATGAAAACACAAGTTCTTGACAGGGCAGATTCCAGATCAACAGCCCCAAGTTCATGAGAGCAATCAAGTCCTAATATAAATAGCCAATGAGACTAAACCTAGTGTTGAAAGATGAAAGACTCGTCAAACAACCATAGCAAACAACAGAGTGGAAGGAAATTGTTGGGTTTAATGTTGCATCTAAATCCAACGCGAAAGTTGGTTTGGAATCATGAAAACGGTTTGATTTATAGTTCGCTCAGAAATTCGTGCAAATAATCTCCAGCAATTTTCGCTAAAACCAACTGATAAATTGCAGTGACTGTGTGCATACAGTCTTAGATTGTCAATGACTTTAACATTTTCTTATAAAAAAAATGCAAAGGATACGTGGATTTAGCAGAGTAGCGAATATCTTATATATTTTGGTAAAATAAGAAAATATTTTAACCCAAACATTACATCTTACGGTACCACAGTCGAATTATTTCAATGCGATTAGAATGCGTCTCTCTAACAGAATGACCATAGTTTAAACTCTGTATTCGATTTTACTTCGTGAACAAGGAAATTGTAAATAATCTGAAAAAAAACTGTGGATTTAGATTCCTAACTATGATTTGGTGCATATAGTGATGCTAATGGTGGAGGTGAAATCTAAATGGATTCGAATGTGGGCTACCTAAATTCTAATGTGGGCTATCTAAATTTAAATCTGACGGCTCATATAGTCCTGCTTACAGAGTCCCTGGCCGTAGTCACAGCACTAAAAAGCCAGAAAAATACTGAACTTAATGATTTAAGAGCAATACTCTGTCAACTATGCCAGCAGTCTGCACCAAAAATGGTAGTGGTACAGTGGGTTCCATCTCACTGCAATATCCAAGGCAACGAGGAGGCAGACAGACTGGCAAAAGAAGGTGCAAGACTACCACAACCAGATTACTAGAATGACATACGAAGAGTCAAAACGGCTTATTACAGCTAGATACATGACCAAATGGGAAACCGAACATACTGGCTACACAAAAAACGATGCCTATTACCAGTTGAACAGAAGAGAGCAGGTCGTGGTCTTCGGACTTCGCGCTGGCCACAATAGACTGAGGTACGACCTATTCAATAAATTGAAGATAGTTGGCACTGACGAATGCCCGTGTGGTACAGGGAAAATGACCGCTGAACATTTGCTGCAAAACTGCCCGACATACGAGGATCAGAGAGAGCAGATGTGGCCATCACCAGTGGAAACACTAGACAAGCTCTATGGCAGTGTCGATAGCCTCAGGATGACCGCCGCTTTTTTCGAAAAAATAAAGGTCGACGTCTGACAGCGTACGAAGAAGAAGAAGAAGAATCTGACGACTCTAAGAGATTCACTACTGATACCAGTTGGAAATATTGTAATTAACCACGCTGTCAGTAATTTTCTTCCTCACTTGATCACGTGCTTTCACATTTTCTCCAGTTGTCAATGTCTATTTTGGAGAGGTCATCACGTGTCAATCTTTAATATCACGCAGTCGAAAAGTGGTGTTCTGTGCTGTCACTTGCCCTTTCACTGTATCCCACACAATGTTTTTTGCAGTAAGGCGTAAATGGTAAGGTGGGAGTCAAGTAGAACTGTGGTCCTGTCGTGAAATGAACTTGTCAATATGAAACATCGTTGTCTTCTTCATCTGTCTTACAGGCTGCAATAATTCTAGTTACAAATGGGTGTTGTCAAAATGGGCATTTTCATTTGCCAGCCACGTCATAGCATAACGTGTAGTCCTTTATGAAGTTGCCACTTTGTCTTCCTGTGCTACAACGTTGTACTAGGATCCATTGTCTGTTACCAGGCACGACCATCTATCAGGAGTGGGGAGGATAGTGATCTCTATCCAATCTCTTAAAATGCCCTTTTGATACAGAGTGGTAGACTCTACCGTCTGTAGACTTCGCGTCATTGACAAACCCATTCTCTCAGCTGCAAGCTGCAAGGATAATGTGTCGTCTTTTGCTGATTGGAATTTTCCTTTTCTTATCTCTGTCAACTTAATGTCATTATTTATCATAGGTTTAGTGAGCATTAACTCACGATTCTTCCAAATACAGAATATCGAAGCCTACCATCCTTCGCTAGCGTGTCTGCTTTAAATTTTTGCTTCAGACAGCAATCAGGTTTGGCTTTTTACAAACAGTATTCCTGCAGTCAGCAGATTTTTAAAAAGTTTTGGGGATTTTAATATCGTATTCTGCATGTAACCTGCATTTAACCTGACGTTTTGTTTACGGATAGTAACAAGTTGCCTTGTTTTCCTTAAACATTAAAAAAATGTCACGTCTCTAATTACAGCTATGTCGAAATCATCTACTTTCCTTTTTCTGACTTGCTTGTCGGCACCCTTTACAGATTCATTGTTCTGTCTTATTCACGGAATTTATTATGTAATATATGTACCAAGCGCCTGCTGTATTCTCTTGTTAGGTTCCTATATGTCTTAAATTAAACGGGCTCTCTTAGCTTCTCTGCAGAAGCATCTATACAACATTACAATAACCTTCTACATTGTCAAGAATTTAGACGTCAAAATCTTTATGGTTTTCATAATGAGGCAGATCAGTATTTTATAAACTAACTCCACTGCTTTCTCAATCTTCTCTTCATCACTCGTGATGCATTATTTGAACTCTCCAAAAGTGTATCCATAAGAATGGAACGTATGATAAACACCAGACTGATGTGGCATCTGGAAGAAAAACGGATACTAATTCCACAGCAAGCAGGCTTTAGACAGGACAGATCCACTGAGGATCAGGTCATCCTCATAGCCCAAGAAATAGAAGATGCCTACCAGGAACAGAAACACAGTAGCGGTCTGGGTGGACCTGGAAAAGGCATTTGACAAAGTCTGGAAAGATGGACTTAGTCAAGCTAAGAAGAAGTGATGTTTGTGGGAAAATGTACAAGTGGATCAACCACTACCTCAAAAACAGAACGGCCAGAGTCCAAGTACAAGGGCAGATGAGAAGAAAGGTGAACTTGAGCAGGGAGTACCCCAAGGGGGAGTACTGTCACCCATACTTTTCCTGGTGTATATAAATGATATTATAGAGAATATACCAAGAACAGTTCATAGCTCAATGTTTGCAGACGATCTGGCTATGTGGACCTCTGAAATAAATCTCACCATAGCAAGAAATTGGATGCATCAGGCCCTAACATCGCTTGAAGAGTGGGCGAACTCATGGCTGGTCAAAATAAACAAGGACAAAACCACATGTACAATATTCTCGCTATAAATCAAACCCCAAAACACAAAATTAAGTCTAAACGGCAAATACCTTCAGCCAGACGACAACCCAAACTCTCTGGGAGTCACATTTGCTCAGCGCATGACATGGAAAAGTCAGATCAAGAGAAACCGAATGAGAGCCAGAGAAAGAATGGCAATTATGAGGAAACTTGCTGGCACAAGCTGAGGAGCAGACGTAAGCATACTAAAGAAACTGTACACTGGAAGAGTGAGACCAGTTCTCGAGTATGGCATTGCGGCGTGGACAACAGCAGCAAAGGCGAACTTCGATAAAGTTAGCAAACTCCAAAACCAAGCCATGCGAGTTATAACAGGAGGCATGAAGTCAACGCCAATTGTAGAACTTGAAAAGATTACAAAACTGCAGTCCATGGCCGACAGAAGAGACTGCAGAGCCCAGCTGCAATCAGAGAAACTCATAAGACTGACTGACCATCCAATGCACCAGAGAATAAACAATTTCGGAAATGGGAAGCTAAAGCGAAGAAACTTTGCAGAAATAGCCAAAGCAAAGATGCACGAAGACCCTTTGAACGCACTAACCACACCAAAGCCCATCCCTACTGTACGAAAACATACCTGGAGGCAGCTTATATTTCCAGAGGTGGTAGAAAATATTTCCGGTATTATAAACAAAAACTGCCAGTCTGAAAAAGAAAGAAGAGATATTACCCTGAGTTTCATTACGGAAAACTACCCAAGCATGGACTGGACCCATGCATACACCGACGATTCCGTAACAAATACAATACAGAACGGAGGGGCAGGAGCATTCCTGAGCCTACCAAATGGCAGACAAATAACACTGTCATTCGCTACTTGAAAATACACAAGCAATTTCAGAGCGGAGGCAGAGGCACTGAGGGCGGCAGTGGAAGAAATGGTGACAGGTAAAAGGAATGAAAGCCACATAGTCCTGCTTACAGATGCACTGGCCGTAGTCACAGCACTAAAAAGCCAGAAAAATACTGAACTTAATGAATTAAGAGCAGTACTCTGTCAACTCTGCCAGCAGGCCGCACCAAAAAGAGTAGTGGTGCAGTGGGTTCCATCTCACTGCAACATCCAAGGCAACGAGGAGGCAGACAGACTGGCAAAAGAAGGTGCAAAACTACCACAACCTGATACTAGTATGACATACGAAGAGTCAAAACGGCTTATTAGAGCTAGATACATTACCATAATGGGAAACCGAACATACTGGCTACACCAAAAACGATGCCTATTACCAGTTGAACAGAAAAAAGCAGGTCGGGGTCTTCAGACTTCGTACTGACCACAATAGACTCAGGTACCACCTATTCAACAAATTGAAGATAGGTGGCACCGACGAATGCCCGTGTGGTACCGGGAAAATGACTGCTGAACATTTGCTGCAAAACTGCCCGACATACGAGGATCAGAGAGAGCAGATGTGGCCATCACCAGTGGCAACACTAGACAAGCTCTATGGCAGTGTCGACAGCCTCAGGATGACGGCTGCTTTTTTCGAAAAAATAATTTTTACTCTCTGACTGCGTACGATGAAGAAGAAGAAGAAGAAGTATCCATAAGAAACGTGTATTTCTACTTTAACAGACAAACACATATGATGAGTAACCCATAAAACAAAAAGCTAGTCCCCATGTGCTTCTCTCAAGCTTAGGTCTTTTGAATACTTTTTCGCTATTGATAATACAAATATAAAATTAATAATAATAGTTGCACATCGCAAGCAAAGATGAAGACGTCGTCAGATGTGTGCTGCCAGATGTGTTTTTTTGTGGCTATATAGACCAATCCTTACACGTCAGAATTTGTTGCACACGAGGTATTCTTGTGCGGAGTCGGCTGTGGAGTCGTCGTACGTTCTCCACTTTCGGGTGGCACGTCTACTCTGAGCCTCTGCAATGTAGTTCCGCTCTGTGATCTGAGCACCTTTGAGGATGCTGGTGCGTCAGGTGGAACAGTTCTGTGCAAGCATCTCCCAGGAGGTAACATAAATGTTAAGGTTTTTCAGAGACACTTTTGAAGAATCTCTGTAGCGTGTCGTCTTTTCTTCTAATGAGCATCTTCTTGCTCTGAGCTCACTGTATAACAGCTACTTAGGGATGCGCTCATAGGACATGCGAACAACATGTCCCTTCCATCATATCTAGACTTTTGCAGAAGCATATTGATGCACACAACATGCCAGTCTTACTAAGAATGTTACAGTTAGGCACTTTGGTATGCCACCCGATCATACGCAGCCCCTAAAAATTGGGTAGTGTAGTTAGTGACACTGAAATAACTGAAATCTTGGCCTCGACAAAACCCATAATGTGGACACATATATGCATAGGTAGAACATCCTTAAGACAAGTAAAGACCACCTATTGCATCGTGTCCTTACAATCAATGTAGCAAAACTTCACAGCCTGCAGATTGTTGAAATCGGGTAAACATCAAGTATGTTGATCGCCATAGAACACAAAGCGGAAGTATGTTGATCGCCATAGAACACAAAGCGAAAGTATGTTGATCGCCATAGAACACGAAGCGGAAGTATGTGTAACCAACGATCTATGAAAAATTGCAGAATCCGTACCTGTCGCCATTTGTTGAAAGAGATCAAGCTCCTGTGGGACTACCAGAAATGCAGTGATGACGTTTCTTTATAACATTAATCTAATTTGAAAATGCACAAACATCATGTTGCCTTAAAGCTCAGTTCACCACAGTAACCATACCATGCAGACGTTTGCTCCTATACTGACTAGTCATCGTGTACTCTCGTTCGCAGTCTATGACCCAGGGAGTGTAGCATCGTTAACCGTTTATCACTCCGCCTGCAGCTGTTAAAACAAGATGTGTTTGAAATATTAGTCTACGATCAAACATTATTTTTCTAAACGTGACAGTAAGTTAACATAATATTTACTTAAGGAAGATATATCCGCATTAATTTTTTAAATGATAACAATATAAAAGGGAAATGAATGATCGACTGTGCCTAGAAAGTCCATCTGTAAACAAAAATATTGTTCAACATTGCGCAACTAGTCAGAGCCCTTGAGCTTTCCCGTGATCTAATCCAGAGTGCACAGCAAAGGATATATCACTCTATAGTCGCATTGAAACATACAAACAAACAAAACAACTCGTTCCGTATGTAATTGAAGATAAATACTACAAATACTTCTGTAAACATTTAAAATAGCAAGAATGCTGTCGACATTAGAAGACACAAGTGGACCGGCTGACCGAATTCTTTTGTTCTTTATATTTTACCACGATACCATAGGTTCACATCCTTGAACAGGTGTACGTGGTGTTGGTTGAAGCGGAAGCAGAATAAAAACTTAGTCTGTACAGTGTAGGGAAACTACCAAGCGGGAAGGGCAAGCGGCTTTTATTTCTCAGTCTGATAAATTCTCTAGGTGGACTTTAGCAATATAAATAACCGCCGGGACTTTTTTATTTTTCATACTGTTTTTAATTGTTGGTAATAGGTTCACTTTGTTGAAACCCGTTCCCGAAGGAAATGTATGAGGGGCGTTCAAGTCAAAACGGGACTATTTGTGTAAGGTAGTCAAAATGGCATTTATTTTTCGATATAATCTCCTGCAAAGTGTTTGCACTTATCTCAGCGTTTAAGTAATGCTTGAAAAGCTTCAGCGTAGAAAGATTTGTCAGTATGTCTGAACCAATCCAGGACAGCCTGTTTAACTTCGTCATCAGTGTTGAAATGCTGACCTCCCAGGAATTCTATTAGGAGTCCAAACTGGTGGAGATCGCTTGGAGCAAGGATTGAGCTGTATTGTGGCGATACATCTCAGTCGAGTTGCTCCAGATGGCACTTAGTGCAGTGAGCCGTATACGGTCTAGCGTTATCTTCTATGAGTAGGACGATCAAACCAGGCCGTTTTTTCCGATACGGGTATGCATATCCCTCCAAATCCGTATGTACTGTTCACTGTTAATAGTGGCATCAGGTGGTAGAAAATCAACATTAATGATGCCATGTTTGTCCTAGAAAACATTCGTCATCCCTTTATATGCAGGCGGAATTGTCCGACATTGTTTGGGTGGTGGTGATTGCGTATGCTTCTACTGCTTGGAAGCTCGTTTTGATTCAGAAGTATAATGATGTACCTACGTTTCGTCATATGTAATGAAGCAATTCAAAAAGCCATGCCCTTCCTACTTAAAACTCTGAAGCAACTCAGTACAAGCTTGAGCTCTCCTCTGCCGGTCAAAAGTCAAAAGTTGTCTTGGCACACAAGATGCACTAACCTTCTGAAAATGCAAATTTTCGGAAATAATCGTGTTGACTGTACCAAGAGAAAGACATGCCTCTTGTGCAATTTCGCAACATGTTATGTGTCGAATTTCCAGAATAAGGCGTTTCACAATCTGTATATTCACAGGTTCTTTCTTTGGTGGGTTGAGAGCCACCTTGGCCGGAATCATCATTAACGGATGTACGGTCTTGTCTAAAACGTTTACACCATTCAAATGTCTTAATGCAGCTCAGTGTCTCGTCACCGTATTGTGATTGCATTCTTTCCACAGGTTTCACGCCTTCTTTCACAAGAAACTTCACCATATAACACACAGTGTTGTCCGCCATTTCTATTTATCTATCACGCGATCGACTATTGAAAATGGGCCACCTAGCAGTAATAGGATACAAGTGCCCTTAACTAATAATAGTAGCTCCAGCATGCTTTAACCCATTCATGGACAATTAGAACAAAAAGTCCGGGTTTGGTTTGAACGCTTCTCGTACACGTAGAAAGAAAACGGTTCAGAGAAAGACAACCGATAAATGGGAGAATAACACCAAGCGATTCACTAGGAAATTGATGCCAGATTGCAACATCAAGGGAGACGAACATGAAAATTGTAGATCCATTGCAGCCGAGATGCGATGCGGTGATGTCACTGATCTGATGTGGGTTCAGGAGTGAATGTGTTACATAGTGCTACATGTTTCATGTGTCATATCTTTCCATAAGCATCCAAGTGCCAATGGAATTTCAGCATTCGTGACTTATGTGCCAGACAGTGCTGGATTGTTTTCCCCCGTAAGAAAGCGCTTCTGTCTATTCAGATGTACATGCTAGCCTACTTACTGTTAAGGGAAACAAAGTAATGGAGAAAGTAACAGGCCGTCTCACAAAAGTCAAAACTCAGTACAATGAGTTCTCCAACCCTTAATACAATGAGTTCTCACACCCTTAGTACAATGAGTTCTCCAACCCTTAGTACAATGAGTTCTCCAACCGTAGTACAATGAGTTCTCCAACCCTTAGTAAAATGAGCTCTCCAACTCTTAGTACAATGAGTTGTCCAACCCTTAGTACAATGAGTTCTCCAACCCTTAGTACAATGAGTTCTCCAACCCTTTGTACAATGAGTTCTCCAACCCTTAGTACAATGAGTTCTCCAACCCTTAGTACAATGAGTTCTCCAACCCTTAGTACAATGAGCTCTCCAACCCTTAGTGCAATGAGTTCTCCAACCCTTAGTACAATGAGTTCTCCAACCCTTAGTACAATGAGTTCTCCAACCCTTAGTAAAATGAGCTCTCCAACTCTTAGTACAATGAGTTCTCCAACCCTTAGTACAATGAGTTATTCAACCCTTAGTACAATGAGTTCTCCAACCCTTAGTACAATGAGTTATCCAACCCTTTTTAACCACCAACAGTGCCTCCTATCGGGCTACACTCGTGTATTTATTTACAATCTCTTTCCAGTAATATCATTTGTGTCACACATACACACACACACACACACGCACACACATATATACACAGACACGTACATATGCACACACATAAATATACACATACATAAATATACACACATGCACACACATAAATATATACACACACCCCCCCCCCCCCAACCCATTACCACATCCACCAAATTCACACATACACAACCAACACACAGGCAGAGGTATACGACACACACACACACACACACACACATGCACACTGATACATATATATATTTAATTTGATCAGTCTGGCTAAAAAGAGATCACGCCAAGAACAACTGTACATACTAACAACTCTACAGACAGTCAAATAAATGCTGAAGACAGTGAACAAAGACGTTTATCTGAATATGTGGGCAATGGCATCAACCTACCGAAAAGGTGAGAGGAAAGCACCATTTTCGGACCACACTCAACACATACAACTTCATGGTCACTTGAACAGAATCAAACCAGAACATATTCCAGAGAAACAGCTATGTACATAACTCTATATATATCTTGATCTTGATCTTGATGACCCGTTCCTCAGCGTAGGTCCCAATTTCGTCTCTAGCGGACCCTGTCCTGGGCCACGGAAGTCCAGTGCGTGATAAGTGCTCATCTAGAGGAATCTCGGATGTTGCAACGTACAGCGAGGGAGTCTGACCAACGCATTGGAAGTCTTCCCCGCAGTCTCTTCTTACCTCAAGGATACCAGACGACTGTCGCTGTGCCTCATGGACCATCGTTTCGTCGCAACATGTGACCTGCCCATCTATGTTTTGCCATGTCTGCATGGATTACCGTATCCTTCACCAGGGACAATCGTCTTATGTCAGAATTGTGGAGACCCTGCATGCGTTGGTTCCAGAGAATGATTCCGTCCAAACGTCTCTCGAGGGAGGCCTGGATCACTGCCAATTTGTCCTCCAGTGATTTTGTTAGTGTCCACGTCTCGCCACCGTAGCACATCGCAGGGAGTACAGTGGAATTGAAGAAGCAGGCTCGTAAGTCTCGGTCATAACAACCGTACAGGACCGTGTTCACAGACGAGAAGGCTGCCCAACGGTGACGTCTTGTCAGTTCAGGTTACAGGTTATTCTTCATATTGAGAAGACGTCCAAGATAAATGTACTCGTTGACATCCTCTAATCGTACATCGCCTAGGAAGACTGGATCACAAATGGCGAAGCGATTGCGCAACACTTTGGTCTTTGAGACATTCATCTCCAAACCCGTTTTCTTGCCCTCTCCATCGAGTAGCTGCATCATTTGGTTGGCTTCTGCTGCTGACTCGAAGGTGATTGAGGCGTCTGCTGTCAATAAGGATACCAAAGGTGCTCCAGTTGCATCGGATATTGACTGATTTCAAACATGCAAAGAATAGGTTCAGCGAGACAGGATCGCCCTGATGGACCCCCTTTTGCATTGAAACAATAATTCTGTTCTATTGAATCAAAATCCCTTTTATAGTCGATGAAGGTGAGTAACAAGGGCGTCTGGAATTCTCGGGCTACTTCAATAAGGCGGTAGCAGGTTGAAATATGGTCCATTGTGCTGTACGAACGATGAACGCCTGCCTGTTTGACTGGTTGCGATTCTTCAAGAATGGTGCGGACTCTGGCAAGGATGTATTTTTTAAGCATCTTCTAAGTGACCGGTAGGAGAGTAATTGGACGATAGTTTCCTAGATCCACTTTGTCTCTCTTCTTGTGCAGACTGCTGCCCTCAAGTTGTGCCACCCAGCAGGTGTTCCCCCCAAATGAAGATCATGCGTGAAACGTTGCGCTACGGCTTGGTAAAGGGGTAGACCGAAGCACGGATGACTTCCCCAGTGATGTCATCTTCAATTGGTGATTTTCAGGATGGCAATGACTCGATAGCATGGCGAATTTCTGAGGGCAGAAAGTCTGGAAGAGGGAGTAAAGTAGATGGGAGGACAATTGGAGGGGGTTCTGATGATGTGAACATGTTGCTATAGTAAGTTTGCATTATTGATTCCTTGCTCAGCCTTGACGTTGTGCGAGTTCCCATCGGAAGCTTTCAGACAAGGAGTGATTTGGTGGTGTTTAGCAAGGCTAGGAGTAGCTAATTTGACGCTGCCCCGATATCCAGCGGCTTTCAGTAGACGTTCATGGCAAAGTTTTCATGAACTTCTTTGAGTTTTTTTTGTGGCAGATCTTGCTTAAGGTGGTGAAGGCTATGTGGTTGTCTGGAGAACGAACCATCTTACGTCGCTCATCTAGCAAAGCTCGAGTAGCAGGTGACATGCGATGTATGGTGTGAGTGGCTGCTGGGAGACTGGCTGCTTTTGAAATCGATGTGATTGTTGCAATCAGATTGGCATAGTCAGCATCGATGACGGAGTCGATAAAAACTCCGAGTTGATTGTTAGCTGCGAGGGTGGTAGCAATCGAGGGGTCGATGCGCCTCTCTGGACCTCGGTATGATCGTTGCTGCTGAAACTTTACAAGTTTAAGATCGAAATGGAAACAGGCACAGAGGAGGCGCTGATCGCTTCCAGTGCAAAAGGAACCAACCACTAAGAAATCAGTTGTCGATCTACGATTGTCTTCTTCTTCTTCTGCGTACACAGTCAGACAGTAACCATTATTTTCTCGAAAAAAGCGGCGGTCATCCTGAGACTCTCGCCACTACCATAGAGCTTGTCTTGCAGTTCCACTGGTAATGGCCACATCTGCTCTCTCTGATCCTCGTATGTCGGGCAGTTCTGCAGCAGATGTTCAGTGGTCATTTTACCAGTACCGCACGGGCATTCGTCGGTACATCCTATCTTCAATTTGTTGAATAGGTGGTACCTCAGTCTGTTGTGGCCAGTGCGAAGTCTGAAGACAACGACCTGCTCTCTTCGGTTCAACTGGTAATAGGCATCGTTTTTGGTGTAACCAGTATGTTCGGTTTCCCATTTGGTCATGTATCTGGCTTTGATAAGCCGTTTTGACTCTTCGTACGTCATACTGGTATCTGTTTGTGGTAGCCTTGCACCTTCTTTTGCCAGTCTGTCTGCCTCCTCGTTGCCTTGGATGTTGCAGTGTGACGGAACCCACTGTACCACTACCCTTTTTGGTGCGGACTGCTGGCACAGTTTGCAGAGTGCTGCTCTTAAGTCATTAAGCTCAGTGTTTTTCTGGCTTTTTAGCGCTGTGACTATTGCGAGAGCATCTGTCAGCAGGACTATATGGCTCTCATTTTCACTGTGTGTTACCATTTCTTCCACTGCCGCCCTCAGTGCCTCTGCCTCTGCTCTGAAATTGCTTGTGTACTTACCAGTAGCGAATGACAGTGTTATTTCTCTGCCATTTGGTAGGTTCAGGAATGCTCCTGCCCCTCCGTTCTGTGTAGTGTTTGTTACAGAACCGTCGGTGTATGCATGGGTCCAGTCCATGCTTGGGTAGCTTTTCGTTATGAAGCTTAGGGTAGTGTCTCTCCTTTCTTTTTCACTCTGGCAGTTTTTGTTTGCAATACCTGGTATATTTTCTACCACCTCTGGAAATATATCCTGCCTCCAAGTAGGTTTTCATACAGTAGTGATGGGTTTTGGTGTTGTTAGTGCGTTTATGGGATCTTCGTGCATCTTTGCTTTGGCTTTTTCTGCAAAGTTTCTCCGCTTTAGTTTCCCATTTCCCAAATTGTTTAGTCTCTGGTACATTGGATGGTCCGTCAGTCTTCTGAGTTTCTCTGACTGCAGCTGGGCTCTGCAGTCTCTTCTATCGGTCATGGATTGCAATTTTGTAATCTTTTCAAGTTCTACAATTGGCGTTGACTTCATGCCACCTGTTCTAATTATCATGGCTTGGTTTTGAAGTTTGTTAACTTTATCGAAGTTCGCCTTCGCTGCGGTTGTCCATGCCGCAATGCCATACTCGAGAAGTGGTCTCACTCTTCCAGTGTACAGTTTCTTTAGTATGCCTTCGTCTGCTCCCCAGCTTGTGCCAGCAAGTTTCCTCATGATCGCCATTCTTTCTCTGGCTTTCATTCGGTTTCTCTCAATCTGACTTTTCCATGTCATGCGCCGATCAAATGTGACTCCCAGATAGGTTGGGTTGTCGTTTGGCTGCAGGATTTTGCCATTCAGACTTAATTTGGTACTTTGGGGTTTTAATGAGAGCGAGAATATTGTGCACGTGGTTTTCTCCTCGTTTTTTTTGACCAGCCATGAGTTCGCCCACTCTTCCAGCGATGTTAGGGCCGTCTGCATCCGATTTCTTGCTATGGTGAGATTCTTTTCAGAGGTCCACATAGCCAGATCGTCTGCAAACATTGAGCTATGGACTCTTCTTGGTATATTCTCTGTAATATCGTTTATATATACCAGGAAGAGTGTGGGTGACAATACTCCCCCTTGGGGTACTCCCTGCTCGAGTGTCACCTTTTTGCTCATCTGCCCTTGTAGTTGGACTCTGGCCGTTCTTTGTTTGAGGTAGTGGTTGATTCACTTGTACATCTTCCCACAGACATCACTTCTTCTTAGCTTGACTCTAAGTCCATCCTTCCAGACTTTGTCAAATGCCTTTTCCAGATCCACCCAAACAGCTACTGTGTGTTTCTATGCCTGGTAGGCATCTTCTATCTCCTGGGCTATGAGGATGACCTGGTCCTCAGTGGATCTGTGCTGTCTAAAGCCGGCTTGCTGTGGAATTAGTATTCATTTTTCTTCCAGATGCCACATCAGTCTGGTGTTTATCATCCGTTCCATCAGTTTGCCGACACAGCTCAGTAGGCTAATGGGCCTGTATCCATTTGGATCTGTTTTGTCCTTCCCTGTTTTTGGTACTGGTACCAGTATTGCATCTTTCCATGCCTGGGGTACAATACCCCTTTTCCAGCTTTGGTTCAGGACTGATAGTAGTTTCTTCTTCGCTGTTTGGCCCAGATCCATCAGCATTTCGTTTGTTATCCCGTCTTTTCCGGGAGATTTCCTTTTCTTTAGTGTTCTCATAGCCTCTTCCATTTCGCGCATTGTTAGTTTGGCCATCATGTGCTCTTCATGAGCCGTATTTATGTTTTCGTGTCCCTTTAGCTCTTCGCTAATGTCTGTATGCTTATCTGCAGGGACCTCGATGTGGTTTGCTCTGGCATAGTGATCGACAAAGGCGTTTGCGGCTTTCTTACCTGTGATCAAGTTCTCGCCCTGCTTGATAGTAATTTGTTTATTTGACGGGGTTTCGTCATTCATGGCTCTGACTAGCTTCCATAGCTTGTTCCCTTCTTTGTCCAGGTTCAGACTTTCCGTTTTATTTTTCCAACTTTCTCTTGCTGTTTGCTTGAGAGTGTGTTTGTACTTCGCCGCGGCGGCTTTGAGGGCGATGTTTGCCTCCATGGATTTTTCTCGTTCTGCCATGTTCCTAGCATTTGTTACTGCATCTTCCACTTTCTGTAACTCATCATTCCAGTAGGGCTTATAGTTTTTCCTAGCTCCTCTTGGGATGGTTTCAGTGGCGGCTTGCATTATTGCCTTGCTTAGGCTCTCCACCATGGGCTTCATTTTGGTGTTTCGTGTGTTGATGGTTTCACACAGCCCATCTGTCAGGATTGCAAATCTGTCTCAGTCGGCTCGTTTGTAATTCCAACGTGGCAGCGGTTTTGTTTCCTGTGGGCCTACTTCCATGTCAATGGTTAGCCTGATCGGCCTGTGGTCGCTACCTGCCAGTTGGTTTAGCACCTGGCGGTCTATTTTATAGTGTATGTCCTGTGTGGAGAAGGCCAAATCTGGAGTCGAGGTGGTATGCCATGTTCTTGAATAGAAGCTAGGGCTATCCTCCGGCCTATTGATTAGGGAGAGATTTGCATCTATCTCCCAATCTTCCACTTCGTCACCTCTACTGTCTGTGTCAGAGTATCCCCATCTGTCCGAGTGGCTGTTGAAATCTCCAACTACTATGCAGTTGGAGTCTCTGACCTCCATACTCGAGAGCGATAGGTCTCTGTTTGGTGGTCCGTACAGATTGAAAATGCGGAGCTTCGTCTCTTTAGCCATTATGTCAACTCCTACAATTTCTGCTTGTCCGGTGTGATTGACAGGTACCGCGCTATTCGGTATGCTGTTTCTGGTCAGTATCAGGACCCCTCCTTTGTGGCCTTCTCTATCTAGACGGAAGGTCTGATATCCTCTGATTGAGAATTTATGGTTATTGTTGAGGTGCGTTTCCTGGATACATGCCACGTCAATCTTACCTTCATGCAGGTGGTGTGTTAGGGAAAGTTTTTTGTTAATGACTCCCTCCGCATTCCACTGTAGTATTTTGAGGGTCTTGAGGTTTTGGCCAATAGACGTTGCCCCATAGCCATGTGCCTTGACTCCACGACACATGGGTGGGTGACCACCAGTAGTCAAGGGTGGGCCCCTTCGAGGCGTGAGGCCCGGCGCTATCGCTGCCTGGCGGGTCTCCTCAGGATGAGCGCCATACGTTTTTCTAATAGGTTGTACTGCCATCATACTGTGATTTACGTTGCACTGTTTTGTTAGGCTTGCGGCCCCGTGCATCCGATTTCAACAGGCGTTTCTGTAGGGATGCCCTCCTTAGCCTTTGGCTGTCCCCAGCCTATCTGCAAGGCAGCAGTTGTTTACGATCAGAGTTTTCTCTCTTATGGAAGTTGTCTTACCAGACTATCGAGTCTTCACTACTCGTGTCTATAGGGTGCAATGATGATATGTGATGATATTTGAGATGGACTGGTTTACCCGGAAGAGAGGCAGTCCAGTGTGTCTGTATCCCAGGATCGTCACGTCCTGCCAGAAACGTAGCATTTGCATGTGAGTGGGGTATCTCTTTTTACTTTATTTTCTTGGCTTCTATGCAGGGATGGTACGCCTAGCATTCCCCGCCACCTGGGGTGTTGACACAGTGGGGCAGGTGTGCAATGTCCGCTGGTCTGCATCTCTTCTGCGTCCAGTATGATAGTTATATGGCTGATAACGT
This sequence comes from Ariolimax columbianus, assembly GCA_036924085.1. Classification (NCBI taxonomy): domain Eukaryota; kingdom Metazoa; phylum Mollusca; class Gastropoda; order Stylommatophora; family Arionidae; genus Ariolimax; species Ariolimax columbianus. The sequence goes on from JAVGWX010000008.1 coordinate 64,971,345, forward strand.
ACAGAGGTAGATATCGTAGCCGGAGTGCATTCAGCCAGGGGACAAGCCTGGTAATGTCACAGAGATGTTGTTCGCCTGATGTGCAAACAACTCTCATGGTCAGTGGTTGAGTCTTGACAGTTCACAGTGAGGTGGCTGCTCTAATGTTTTCGACACCCCGACCAGGTACTAAGTCTTTGGTTGGTGTTTTCGCACCCCAACGCCGTATAGGGTGAGTATCAAGCAGTTGTCCGCCCGCTTTGATTGGCGGACGGCAAGGACCTCTTACTGTGGCTCTACCTGATAGGGCTGGGGCGCAAGCCCCAGGTCCCGAGCATGTAGGAGCCTCCCATTGCAGTGGTGCTGAGATTTTGGGCGAGATTGCGGCTTACAAGGGTAGCCTCACATGGTAGCCTCGCGCCCTTGGCTTATCAGCCTGGTACGTGAACCAAAGTGTCTGCGGCTCCTCTCGATTTGAGCTGGTTTTCCGTAGCAACGCCCTGTCATTTGTAGGGTAAAACTGACCTGTCTTCAGATGATCTATTTCCAGCACCCGTTCACTATTTGGTCAGACGAATTTATTGAGGGCTTTTGTTTGTCAATGACCAGGTATTTGAAATCTGCGGTTTCTGCGGAGTTAAACACGATTTCCGTAGCGTTCTTTCATTTGAGTGTTTGAGTGCTGACTTGTCATCCGTGAGTCTAATACCAGCGTACGTTCATTATTAGACCCAAACGGCAGTGCTCTCGATTTGTCAGTTGTTCTACAGTATTGGCGTGTTCAGTCAAATTAAGCCGCAGGTTCCACACCTGGTGGTGCCCTTCCGTCAATTCCCTTAGCGAGACAATCAAGTTTCTTAGGGGGTAGTCCCAGATTTTCGAGGGTCTAATTCCAGCACATGTTCTCTATTAGACCCCACGAAGGTGTACTTTTGGTAGTCATTCTGCAGTATTGGCGTGTTAAATTAACTTAGGTCTCAGGCTCCACTCCTGATAGTGCTCTTCCGTCAATTCCTTTATCAAACACTGGATGCAGACAAAACCGGGCCACAGGGGGCATAACCCCAGAATTCTGGGGGTCTAAGTCCAGCACCAGTTCAATATTAGACCCCAGAAGAGTGGTCTCGGCATGTCAATCATTTCAGTGTTGGCCGTGTTGAGTCAAATTAAGCCGCAGGCTCCACTCCTGGTGGTGCCCTTCCGTCAATTCCTTTAAGTTTCAGCTTTGCAACCATACTTCCCCCGGAACCCAAACACTTTGGTTTCCCGGAAGCTGCCCGCAGAGTCATCGAAGCAACTCCTGCGGATCGCTAGTCGGCATCGTTTATGGTCAGAACTACGACGGTATCTGATCGTCTTCGCGCCTCTGACTTTCGTTCTTGATTAATGAAAACATTCTTGACAAATGCTTTCGCAGTAGCTCGTCTTGCGGCGATCCAAGAATTTCACCTCTAACGCCGCAATACGAATGCCCCCGTTTGTCCCTGTTAATCATTACCTCCAGTTCCGAAAACCAACAAAATAGAACCGAGGTCCTATTCCATTATTCCATGCACCATTATTCAGGCAGCCGAGGCCTGCTTTGAACACTCTAATTTTTTCAAAGTAAACGCGCCGGCCACCCAGGACGCTCAGTGAAGAGCACCCGTGGGAGAGAGCCGGCAGACGGTAGGGCAGGAGACAACGGGCAGTGAACCGGCGCGAGCCGGACCGCCCGCCTGCGCCTGAGATCCAACTACGAGCTTTTTAACTGCAACAACTTTAATATACGCTATTGGATCTGGAATTTCCGCGGCTGCTGGCACCAGACTTGCCCTCCAATAGATCCTCGTTAAAGGGTTTAAAGTGTACTCATTCCAATTACGGGGCCTCGAAAGAGTCCCGTATTGTTATTTTTCGTCACTACCTCCCCGTGCCGGGAGTGGGTAAGTTGCGCGCCTGCTGCCTTCAATGGATGTGGTAGCCGTTTCTCATGCTCCCTCTCCGGAATCGAACCCTGATTCCCCGTTACCCGTTACAAATATGGTAGGCATGTCACGTACCATCGACATTTGATAGGGCAGACATTTGAAAGATGCGTCGCCGGCACATGAGGCCATGCGATCAGCACTAAGTTATCCAGAGTCACCAGTGGGGACGCCGCAACCCCGCGAGGGGAAACGACGATTGGTTTTGAACTAATAAAAGCGCTCTTTCCGCTAGGGTCGGAGCTTGGTAAGCATGTATTAGCTCTAGAATTGCCACAGTTATCCAAGTAGGATCGTGTCATCTAAGGAACCTCGACTGATTTAATGAGCCATTCGCGGTTTCACCGTGAGACAGTGTGAACTTAGACATGCATGGCTTAATCTTTGAGACAAGCATATGACTACTGGCAGGATCAACCAGATATCTGTCGGAGACGTACTGTGTACAGCACACACCGGTCGGCGCGGAGGAAGGGTGTGTTTTTGTAAAAGGCCTCGCTGGGACGACGGCCGCAGGGACCGACTGACGGGACGGACGGACGGTTTGTTCCACCCGTCCCTCACTCCGTCGACCTAGGACCGCCTGACAGGGGCCTCCCACACGCACCAGACGACCGACCGACCGGGCTCGCTCGAGGAGGGATGGCAGCGCTCTGTGCAGAACGGATCCCAACGACCTCGGCGATGAATTTCACTGGGACTGGAGACTATTTGGCCTGCCGGCCTGCCCTCGGGGCAACGATTCCTGCTTTCCATTTGCCGGTCACAAGCTCTTTGCGAGAGTCGGACCACCAGCAAGACGTACTGTCGAGCTCTGCTATAAGCCTTAGATAAATCACCACGGACGGACCACGTTTCCTGATACGGACCAGACTAGCGCACCTCGGTGGAGGAGCCACTACCACAAACCGCACCCAATTCGCACTACGGGGAAAGGCAGGCGAGCGTTTTCCGCAAGCCCGCGCTATCGCTCCGCCTGGCGGGACTGAGATCGCTTTACGAACACTGGTTGAAATTGAGTCGCCGCGGCGAGACAACTACCCCAGACAACTACCTGCTTTTGAAATCGATGTGATTGTTGCAATCAGATTGGCATAGTCAGCATCGATGACGGAGTCGATAAAAACTCCGAGTTGATTGTTAGCTGCGAGGGTGGTAGCAATCGAGGGGTCGATGCGCCTCTCTGGACCTCGGTATGATCGTTGCTGCTGAAACTTTAGAAGTTTAAGATCGAAATGGAAACAGGCACAGAGGAGGCGATGATCGCTTCCAGTGCAAAAGGAACCAACCACTAAGAAATCAGTTGTCGATCTACGATTGGACAAGACATGGTCAATTTTATGACGATGAAGTCCACTGGGTCCTATATGTGTGTAGCCCTCGATCCAAGTCGATTTGATTCACAGAAAGTTTACAGTCTGTCACATGCGGCGTTCCTTGCTTCTTCAAAGTGAGACCCCACATAGGTTTCACCATGTTTGTGAGATCCTATTCTGGCATTAAAGTTGCCGATAACGATCTTGAAATAGCTGTGGCATCGCCGGAGGACTTCATGGAGGTTGTCATAGAAATCGGCGTGTTTTTGTTCGTCTTTGTCTGCTGTTGGTGCATGAACTTGGATGATGGTAAAAGTATGGGGCTTGGAGATGGTGATGCCCAAGAAAGCCAGACGGTGGTCTACAAATAATACCTGTTGGAACGAGTTGGTGATGTCCAAGTAAGCCAGACGGTAGTCTACAAATAATACCTGTTGGAACGAGTTAGTGATGTCCAAGTAAGCCAGACGGTAGTCTACAAATAATACCTGTTGGAACGAGTTGGTGATGTCCAAGTAAGCCAGACGGTGGTCTACAAAAAATGACACACGTTGAACGAGATGGACGATGCGGGGAGCGACGAGGAAACCAACTCCTCCTGATGTAGAGTTGGCCTTGTCTGGAGATGGACTTTGTTCTTGAGAATAGGGCGACTTTGTTTACGCGCGTCGCTTGAGTTAGCGCTACCGGACCGATTAGTAGAGGCGGACTGAAGAAGTCTAGGGCCGTTGTCGAAGTTGTTCGTAGCCAGATGTGTACTATTTCCCTTAGCTGGGCGTGGGGGGGGGCGGGGGGGGGGGGGCATGGGGGGTTTGCTGGCCCCGAACAGAACTTACCTCTTGTCGCAGTGGGGTTCATATTAACGTGAATTTTATATAAAACCGTTAACGCAAACAAAGAAATCAGCCATCCTGCTGGACACCGGAAGGACATACATATATATATATTAATAGAAAAAGAGAAATAGAGAGATACAGAAGGGAGATAGAGAGACACAGTGAGAGAGAGTGATAGAGAGAGAGAGAGAGAGAGAGAGAGAGCGAGAGAGAGAGCGAAGCAAAAAGAGAGTTCTGCGATGCGTGTGTCCTTTCTGTAAAGACTTAGCATGCACCAGATTCTATCTTCCTAACATGTAAATCATGTAAGTTGCTTAATCTTTCTTTCCCGTTCATCGCTTAGTGCATCTTTCAAGTTTGACATGTCTTCCTGTATTTGACATCCTGCCTAAATCTACCCTCTCCCCAACACTGCAGTAGCAAAACAAATCTTTCTATTCCGATCCCTCACTTACCTTTGCGTGTTATTCGTCCTTGCGTGCCAGGTGCTAATAAGCTATAAATACCAGAATTTGTTGCTCGTATTTGTTTCTGATTTACTTTCCTATATATAGTGCAAGCATGTGTAATCCTCACTAAGTGGCTGTCATGTTCGTCTACACCTCTGCTTCATTAGAATATGAGTTCGTGATGCAAAATTTGACGTCACTCATCTTTCAAGATCTGGTCAATTAACTTCATGTCATTTCTCCCCTGCTTTTTTACTTCAAGCCTGTAATAGTCAGCGGCGTAGTCGCCATCACGGGGGGGGGGGGGGGGGGGAGAGAAAACTCAGTTAGCGTGTACTGTAGACAGCACATTGAGTAAAACCTACATGACGGCTCTGTTTATGACAATAAGTTCATGTGGAGGCGCAGACGTAACATATATTTTGATTGATTGACATAACTTCGAATCAGACGCACGACTAAAAGATACATGACTTTTCAGATTACGAATATATGCACCTAATAATTCACACCAAATGACTTTGTTTTCTTTTTTCTTTCTTCTTCCTCATCTATTTTCTATCCATACCACTGGGAATCACAGCTCTTAACATTTCATTTCTGCCTTCGCTTTTAATGTGTTGTATCTATCATGCGTTGTTTCTATAATGCGTTGTTTCTAAAATGCGTTGTTTCTATAATCATGTTTCTATTATCATGTTTCCATAATCATGTGTCTATAATCATGTTTCTATAATCATATTTCTATAATCATGTTTCTTCACCTTTCTTGTTAACCAAGAACAATTTTATAGATTCAAGAGTCTTTTTTTAACCATTGTGATTGGATGGACGTGCACCTCATGTGGTGGAAAAAACTTCTACGCAAGACGATTTTTAAAAAAAAATGTGATTCAGGAATAAACGAGTGAATAACTTGTTGTTATCCTGAGGCTTCAAAAAAAGAAACACAGATGAGGAGGAAGAATAGTGCAAAGAAGAAGATGAAGAAACGTTGATCGTCTTGCGCAGAATGAACGTCAAGTATCTTGTTTGTTTGTTAAAGATATTATGAATCAAAGACCAGCCCCATATTACACAGCGCGCTACAAGTGTTGGTATACAGGTACTGAGTGTAAGGGAGCCAGTAGCCTATTCAGTTCAAACATTTTAATGCAAACACTAAGAGAATCAACATTTCTTTAATATTTGAAGGCATTCTTCCTAGAAGAAGCTAAATTACAAGAAGTAAGGCCAAGTTATTTTGAAATACTCTGAAAGATTAAAAAAACTATTTAGCAATGTGCAGACAGTTACATCGTTTCTGAGTTTGTCAGCTTTATATTGTCTTTTGATTTGTTTCTTGTTTCTTGTAGTTCTTATGTTCTGTTGTTGTTTCTTCTGCATTATTAACTTGCTTTCATTCTTTGTTTCTTATTTACTTCATCTTCTTGTTATCAGATATATTTTTAACCCAGTTTATAGAAGGCTTATCAACACTCGGATTTGCCACAATACCGAAACCTACAGAGCTTGAATGGAAGCTCTAGAACACAGGGTCCATAGCATTATTTAATAAATGGAATACAGACCATCTTAATAGATATAGTTGTATGCCCTTGTACGACAAAGATATTTTGTTCAATCCCCAGTCTTGACAAGCCCGTCTATGCATGTGTAAATGGATACCTGATTTACTGTTAGAGAAAAAGAAGATATCGAGAAATAGACATGATCATGAAAATGCCGTATATCTAGTCCAATAACGTTTCTAACACTTCATCGCTGATGACAGTATCTGCTACATGACTACCTTCCTCAGTAGTGACAGGAAACACAATAGAGAATAGATATATTTTCTCGTGTGTAACTGAAGAAGTAGAAAATGATGAAAATCACTTAGTTGTCCATTTTCATATTCTCTGCTTCTTCGTCTTCTAATCGCATTGGTGTTTCTACTTTTGTTGTTATCGTTGTTACTATTGCTACTCGAATTTGATTAAGGTTCTCTTGGCCACTTTCTATGCTGGTCGGTTACTGTAGCTCTCTCTACATCCTGAGTCGTACTTGAGAAGATGGACAGGAATCCTACTAGCTGTAGTGCAATGCGAGGCTCCTCAGTAAGCCCATCACTTGAGATCACAGTGGCGATCTCTACCTCGTTAGCCAGACTGTCCTGAAATTGAAACTGAAGTGGTGTTTTAAACCGTATGTTTCACCTGAACATGCCAAATAAAGTCTGATCAGTAGGTTTCATCTGGCCCTGACAAACATAGTCTGATCAGTAGGTCTCACCTGGCCCTGACAAACATAGTATGATCAGTAGGTTTCACTTGGCCCTGACAAACATAGTCTGATCAGTAGGTTTCACTTGGCCCTGACAAACATAGTCTGATCAGTAGGTTTCACTTGGCCCTGACAAACATAGTCTGATCAGTAGGTTTCACCTGGCCCTGACAAACATAATATGATCAGTAGGTTTCACTTGGCCCTGACAAACATAGTCTGATCAGTAGGTTTCACTTGGCCCTGACAAACATAGTCTGATCAGTAGGTTTCACTTGGCCCTGACAAACATAGTCTGATCAGTAGGTTTCACCTGGCCCTGACAAACATAATATGATCAGTAGGTTTCATGTGGCCCTGACAAACATAGTCTGATCAGTAGGTTTCACCTGGCCCTGACAAACATAGTATGATCAGTAGGTTTCACTTGGCCCTGACAAACATAGTCTGATCAGTAGGTTTCACTTGGCCCTGACAAACACAGTCTGATCAGTAGGTTTCACTTGGCCCTGACAAACATAGTCTGATCAGTAGGTTTCACCTGGCCCTGACAAACATAGTCTGATCAGTAGGTTTCACTTGGCCCTGACAAACAAAGTCTGATCAGTAGTTTCACTTGGCCCTGACAAACATAGTCTGATCAGTAGGTTTCACTTGGCCCTGACAAACACAGTCTGATCAGTAGGTTTCACTTGGCCCTGACAAACATAGTCTGATCAGTAGGTTTCACCTGGCCCTGACAAACATAGTCTGATCAGTAGGTTTCACTTGGCCCTGACAAACAAAGTCTGATCAGTAGTTTCACTTGGCCCTGACAAACATAGTCTGATCAGGAGGTTTCACTTGGCCCTGACAAACATTGTCTGATCAGTAGGTTTCACCTGGCCCTGACAAAGATTGTCTGATCAGTAGGTTTCACTTGGCCCTGACAAACATTGTCTGATCAGTAGGTTTCTCCTGGCCCTGACAAACATAGTCTGATCAGTAGGTTTCACTTGGCCCTGACAAACATTGTCTGATCAGTAGGTTTCACTTGGCCCTGACAAACATTGTCTGATCAGTAGGTTTCACCTGGCCCTGACAAACATTGTCTGATCAGTAGGTTTCACTTGGCCCTGACAAACATTGTCTGATCAGTAGGTTTCACCTGGCCCTGACAAACATAGTCTGATCAATAGGTTTCACTTGGCCCTGACAAACATAGTCTGATCAGTAGGTTTCACCTGGCCCTGACAAACAAATGATCAGTAGGTTTCACTTAATCTTGACTAATATAGTCTGATCAGTATGATATGCCCGATCCCCGATCCTGACTAACACTGTCTGATCAGCCAGATCGAACTTTAATCTCCTCTCTCCTTCTATCCTGTGGACCAGCTCCCTGAAATGTTCCTATATAGGATCCACGGACTAATTTCCATCAAGCTACACTGTCGGTTTCTATGACAACCATGTAAACCCTTTTCGAACAATCTTTGGACACTGTTTATTTAATAAGGGGGCGGTAATTAAGGTGTTACACCAGGCAAATCTCAAACGGTCCAGTGTGTTTGAAAGCAGAAACAAAATTTGCACCGCCTGTAGTCAGACATACGTCACAGCACGTTGTTTGGTCATGTCGTAGAGATCAACCAAACTCAGACAATGTGGCCCCAGGAACATTCAGCTAAGCTGCCAACCTTACCTGGTTTACCAACTCTATCCCCTCCTGTTGTTTTAATGTCAGATACGTCAGATGATAATGTCTGGTGACGTTTACGGGATGTGTAAGTTCTGCTAAGGCAATCTTCTGATTAAATTGTTGAGTCTGTAGGATGATAAACATTCACAACATTAATAAAGTCTCACACAGCACATAACTGGTGAACCATTGTTGGGTACTAATTGGCTTGACGCATGGTCAGGTGAAACATATCTGCTGGCCAAAACGTCATTGCACGTCAGGGTCTCGCGAAATATGTTAACCGATACCACATCTAACTTCAGGGTCAGGTGAGACCCACAGTCCAAGAACCCACCTCAAATCACAAAAAGATGAAACGTACTAATTTAGATCCCAAGTCAAGTTAGGGTAACGTGAAATGCACTATTCAACACCCTATCTCAAACCAGGTTAAGGTGGAACGTAATGGCCAAGACCCTACCCCAAGAGTCAGGTTAAGATGAAACGTACTGTCCAAGATGATACCTCGAACCAGGTTAAGGTGAAATATGGCAGTGTACGGTGAAACGTAATGTCCAACTTGCTACCTCATGTCAGGTTAAGGTGAAACGTAATATCCACGACGCTACCTCAGGCCAGGTTAAGGTGAAACATACCTTGCATGATGCTACCTCAAGAGTCTGGTTCAGGTGAAACGTACTGTTCAAAACGCTACCCAAAGCCAAGTTAAACTGAAACATACTGTCCATAACACTACCTCAAATCAGGTTAAGATTAAACGTCCTGTCCAAAACGCTGCCTGAAGAGTAATGGTAAGGTGAGACGTGCTGTACAAAACGCTACCTCAAGTCAGGTTAGGTGAGATGTACTGTCCAAAACGCTACCTCAAGAATCATGGTAAGGTTAGGCGTACTGTCCACATAAGTGAAGAGCAAAAGAGCCACGACGACATCAAGATTGCACCAGAGGAGCACATGATGGCAAAACTAACAATGAATGAAATGAATGAGGTCATGAGAACTTTAAAGAAAAAGAAATCGCTCGGAACAGATGGGGTAACACATGAAATGCTGATTGGGTTGGGCCAAACAGCAAAGAGGAAGTTACTGTCAGTCCTGAACCAAAGCTAGAAAAGGGGAATTGTACCGCAGGCATGGAAAGATGCTATACTTATACCAGTACCAAAAAAAGAAAAAGATAGAAAAGATCCAAATGGATACAGGCCTATCAGTCTACTGAGCTGTGTAGGTAAACTGATGGAGCGTATGATAAATACCAGACTGATGTGACACCTGGAAGAAAAACACATATTAATTCCACAGAAAGCAGGATTTAGACAACATAGATCCACTGAGGACCAGATCACTCTCATAGCGCAGGAAATAGAGGATGCTTACTAAGAGAAAAAACATACAGTAGTGGTTTGGGTGAATCTAGAGAAGGCATTTCACAAGGTGTGGAAAGCGGGACTTTAAGTAAAGCTACAAAGAAGTGAAATATCTGGAAAAATGTACAGATGGATCAGCCACTACCTCGAAAACAGAACAGCCAGAGATCAAGTACAAGGGCAGATGAGCAAAAAGGTGACACTGGAGCAAGGAGTACCCCAAGGGGGAGTACTGTCACCCACACTTTTTCTGGCGTATATAAACAACATAATAGAGAATATACCAACAAGAGTGCACAGCTCCATATTTGCAGACGATCTGGCTTTATGGACCTCTGATGAAAATCTCACCGTAGCAAAAGATCGGATGCAGCAGGCCCTAACATCGCTGGAGGAGTGGGCGAAATCATGGCTGGTCAAAATAAATGAAGAAAAAACAACATGTACGATATTCTCCCTTTCAAATAAACCACAATGGCAAATATCTGCGACTAAACGACAACCCAAACTACTTGGGCGTCACATTTTATCGGCGCATGACATGGAAAAGTCAGATCGAAGGAAACCGAATGAGAGCAAGACAAAGAATGGCAATCATGAGGGAACTTGCTGGCACAAGCTGGGGAGCAGACGAAAGCAGCATATCGTTCTAGAGGTGGTAGAAAATATACCAGGTATTGGAAACAAGAACAGCCAGACTGAAAAAGAAAGATGAGACATAACCCTGAGGTACATAGCTGAAAAACTTCCCAAACATGGACTGGACCCATGCATACACCGACGCTTCTGCAACAAACTCTACACAGAGTGGAGGGGGAGGGGTATTCCTGAGCCTACCAAATGGTAGAAAAATAACACTGCCAGTGACAACTGGAAAATTCTAAAGCAATTTCAGAGCAGAGGCAGAGGCATTGACGGCTGCAGTAGAAGCAATGCTGACAGACGAAAGCAATGAAGGCCAGATAGTCCTGTTTACAGATGCCCTGTCCGTGGTTACAGCACTAAAAAGCCAGACAAATATGGAACTTAATGATTTAAGAGCACTACTCTGTCAACTATGGCTGCAGTCCGCACCAAATGAGTAGTGATACAGTGGGTTCCATCCCACTGTAACATTTAAGACAACGAGGAGGCAGACAGGCTGGCAAAAGAAGGTGCAAGGTTACCACAACCAGATTCTAGTTTGACCTACGAGCAGTCCAAAAGGTTTATTAGGGCCAGATACATGGCCAAATGGGAAACAGAACACACTGGCTACACAACAAACGATGCCTATTACCAGTTGAACAGAAGAGAGCAGATCGTGGTCTTCAGACTCCGCAAAGGCCACAACAGACTGAGGTACCACCTATTCAATAAACTGAGGATAGGTGGCACTGACGAATGAACTTGTGGTACCGGGAAAATGACCACTGAACATCTGCTGCAAAATTTCCCGACATACGAGGACCACAGAAAGCACACTTGGCCATCACCAGTCTGAACACTAGACAAGCTCTATGGCAGTGTCGACAGCCTCAAGATAACTGCTGCTTTCTTCGAACAAATTCAAGTTGACGTCTGCCAGCGTACGAAGAAGTAGAAGAAGAAGAAGAAGAAGAAGAAGAAGAAGAAGAAGAAGAAGAAGAACAAGAAGAAGAACAAGAAGAAGACGTATTGCCCAAAGCACTACCTCAAGTCAGGTTAAGGTTAGACGTACTGTCCAAAACGGCACCTCAAGAGTCATGGTAAGGTGAGACGTACAGTCCATAGTGCGTCCCCAAATCAGGGTAAGGAGAGACGTACTGTCCAAAACGGTACCTCAAGTCAGGGTAAGGAGAAACGTACTGTCCAAAACGGCACCTCAAGACAGGGTAAGGAGAGACGTACTGTCAAAAACGGTACCTCAAGTCAGGTTAAGGTGAGACGTACTGGCCAAAGCGCTGCCTCAAGAGTCATGGTAAGGGGAGACGTTCTGTCCTAGATACCATCTCGCCAGGCTCAGGTTTTATATTGTTTTTGTTTTTTTATAAATCCCATAGCATTACTGCCGTAGGGATGTGAGGTGTTAGCGATTTCACATTTCAAAGGCTCGGCTATATGAGGCCGGTAGCCATCTCCTCTCCCTCGCCGCTCTTACTTCCTGGACTGAACCGGTACCCATTTAAGGCTGGGTCGACCCGGGAGCCATTGCGGTCTGAAAAAAACATTACCGCCTCAACTGGGGAATGAACCCAGGACCACTCAGTTGAGAAGCCAGCTCGCTAACCACTGCGCTACGCAGAACTAATTCTCCACCAACTTCCTTCACCTGGCTAACATGACTGTGTTAGATCGCTTACGAAGAACTAAATCGGCATTGTGGTCCTTTTAGAAGTGAGTCTCTTGAGAAATCATTCATTGCACTACAGCATGGAAGGTCATGTCCCACGTGTGCAGTGCACCCAAGGCTGAAATAACAACCAGTATAAATACACTATCAAAGGAAATTGATCAAGTAGTAGTAATAATAGTAGTAGTAGTAGCAGTATTAGTGGAAGTAATAGAAGTAGCATTTGTAATACTAGTAGTAGTAATAGTAGTAGTAGTAGTAGTAGTAGTAGTAGTAGTAGTCTGTGTAGTAGTAGAAGTCGTAGTACGTTTAGTAGTAGAAGTCGTAGTACGTGTAGTAGTAGTAGTCGAAGTAGTACAAGTACTAGTACGTATAGTAGTTGTAGTAGTAGTACCTGTAGTACTAGCAGTAGTAGTACTTGTAGTAGTAGTAGTACGTGCAGTAGTACTAGTAGTAGTAGTACGTGTAGTAGTAATAGTAGTAGTAGTAGTAGTACGTGCAGTAGTAGTTGTAAGTGTTGTAGTAATAGTAGTAGTAGTAGTAGTAGTACATGTAGTAGTAGTAGAAATAGTAGTAGTAGTAGTATTTGCAGTAGTAGTAGCAATAGTAGTAGTAGTACTTGTAGTAGTAGAAGTAGTAGTAGTACGTGTAGTAGTACGTGTAGTAGTAGTACGTGTAGTAGTACGTGTATTAGTAATAGTAGTAGTAGAACATGTGTTAGTAGTAGTAAGTATAGTAGTAGTAGCAATAGTAGTAGTAGTACTTGTAGTAATAGTAGTAGTAGTAGTAGTACGTGTAATAGTACTAGTAGTAGTAGTAGTAGTACGTGTAGCAAGCAGTAGTAGCAATAGTAGTAGTATCCCCTTTCAATCATGACTGAATGTAGGATAATTTGAGTCCCTATATCAAGTTTCTGTGAGTTGTTTTTTTTCACGCGGAGTGTGCCGTTCCAAGTGTCAGTATTACAAGAGTGTCTCTTCATCCAGACTGAGAAACATATATGCAAGTAAACTGATTTATCAAAGAGAAGTTAGCAAATGTGCTATTCAACACGATGGAGTATTTAAAGAGATGGGCAGACAATTTATATGAACTTTTAAAATAGACCAGTTACACAAGATCCCTCAGACATCCATGCGGTGGAATTGGAGCGGCAAGTTAATTTTGCTAGATCGACTAGGAAAGAAATCTTCTTCTTCATCTTCTTCTTCGTACGCAGTCTTCTTCTTCTTCTGCGTACGCAGTCAGACAGTAACCATTATTTTTTCGAAAAAAGCGGCGGTCATCCTGAGGCTGTCGACACTGCCATAGAGCTTGTCTTGCAGTTCCTCTGGTGATGGCCACATCTGCTCTCTCTGATCCTCGTATGTCGGGCAGTTCTGCAGCAGATGTTCAGCGGTCATTTTACCGGTACCGCACGGGCATTCGTCGTTACCCCCTATCTTTAATTTGTTGAATAGGTGGTACCTCAGTCTATTGTGGCCAGTGCGAAGTCTGAAGACAACGACCTGCTCTCTTCTGTTCAACTGGTAATAGGCATCGTTTTTGGTGTAACCAGTATGTTCGGTTTCCCATTTGGTCATGTATCTGGCTTTAATAAGCCGTTTTGACTCTTCGTACGTCATACTAGTATCTGTTTGTGGTAGTCTTGCACCTTCTTTAGCCAGTCTGTCTGCCTCCTCGTTGCCTTGGATGTTGCAGTGTGATGGGACCCACTGTACCACTACCCTTTTTGGTGCGGACTGCTGGCACAGTTGGCAGAGTGCTGCTCTTAAATCATTAAGCTCAGTGTTTTTCTGGCTTTTTAGCGCTGTGACTACGGCCAGAGCATCTGTAAGCAGGACTGTATGGCTTTCATTTTCTTTATGTGTCCCCATTTCTTCCACTGCCGCCTTCAGTGCCTCTGCATCCGCTCTGAAATTGCTTATGTACTTACCAGTAGCGAATGACAGTGTTATTTTTCTGCCATTTGGTAGGTTCAGGAATGCTCCTGCCCCTCCGTTCTGTGTAATGTTTGTTACAGAACCGTCGGTGTATGCATGGGTCCAGTCCATGCTTGGGTAGCTTTTCGATATAAAGCTTAGGGTAGTATCTCTCCTTTCTTTTTCAATCTGGCAGTTTTTGTTTCGGAAAGAAATCAAGAAAGCTATTTTACTTTTTAGTGAAGCCAAATCCACAGTCCTAGATTTTCACTCAGCAGAATTAATCAAAGCAGACATCAACACTTCAAAAACAGTAAATGAAATAATTGGTAACGTTTAGTTTAGAGAGGGAATTCCAGCAGACTGGAAGGAAGACTACGTAGTTAAATTACCGAACAAGGGGTATCTCCAACAGTACACACATTATAAAAGTATAATGATACTATACATTGTAAGATATTGAATAGTCATATTTAGAGAGATTGAAAAAAAAGACAATGATAAAATGTTAAGGGACTAGCAGGCAAGTTCCCTAACAGAATTAAGAAAATGTGCACGAACATATGAAGCTGTGAGTTTTACATGATAGAGAGAGTATTCGGAGTGTTTGAGATAAGAACTGAATTTCGTTTGGGTTGTCTCTTTTCATGATTTCCTTATCTGTTGTCTACTGATTAGATTCTGAAGAACAAGACTTCTACATATGAAAATGGAATTTAATGGCTTTTGTCGAAAAATCTTGATGATTTGGACTTTGCTGGGGGCTTGGCTCTTTTGCCTTACGACTTTGACCAAATGCAAAATAAAATAAATATATTTACTGAATGGTAATTGAAAGGATGTGTAAAGGTACAAAACACAGATTAATAGAATGATGGCATATAACTACAATCAAGTTGCGCTGGGAGACACGGCACTACAAAAGGTAGAATAATTCTTATATCTTGACAGTAATATAGACAAGGTAGAAGTTACGTATAGGGGTAGCAAATTAAAAATCCAAAAGGCGAGAGGGGATGTTTTGTTATAAGGAATTTGTAGAATTCGAAACAAAATAAGCGCACCACACAAATACAGATAATCAAGTTCGTCCTATTGTTTGGTTCTGAGACGTGGGGAACATAGCTTTTACAAATGTATGCCTGCGTCGAATTCAGGGAATACAATCATATGATAAAGTCATTAATATAGAATTGGGGGAAAGAACAGGACAGATCCCGGTAGCGAGACATAGAAAATCAGCAAGCACATATTAAGGCAATACCACGGAAGCCCACCCTAAACCAAATACCATGAGAAGTGGACAATAAAACCATACAGATAAATATGACTGGACACGACTACAACGAGCTGCTACACTGAGTATGATCGAAGAAAACTGTCCTAAACAATCGTGGATACATGCCTACACAGATGGATCAGCAACAATCGTGGATACATGCCCACACAGATGGATCAGCAACAATCATGGATACATGCCCACACAGATGGATCAGCAACAATCGTGGATACATGCCTACACAGATGGATCAGCAACAAATGATGGTAGGAATGGAGGCGCTGGTGTCTTTATAATATACCACGAGGACCATTGTGAGACAAGGAGTGTTCCCACTCGTAAGATCTGCTCCAACTATACAGCTGAGGTTCAAGCTGCCAAGATGGCTGCCAACATGATCCGGAACAACAATTCTGATTGTCCCCAAGTAGTCATCTTCACAGACACATTATCTGTGCTGCAAGCTCTTAAGGGTGGTTGACTCTCGCTTCTATGAAGTGAACTGGGCAGGGTAGCTGCTGGAAAGTGAACTATACTCCAGTGACTGCCACCCCACTGTGACGTACCTGGGAATGAGAGGGCAGATGGGCTTGCATGGAGGAGAGGAGAATGTGAACAAGAAGACAGTGAGATCACTTGGAGAAAAAGAGAGTTGTCCAGGCTGTCAGAACAGAACAGAACCAGCCCAACGATGACTACCACACCCTTGACCGGCAAGGGCAGACTATGATTCTTCGCCTCAGGACTGGGCACAATAGACTGAATAAACACATGTACAGGCTTCGTATGTCTGCTTCGCCGCAGAGTACACGTGGAACAGGCGAACAAACGGAAGAGCATATCTGCCATCCTCTGTTAAGGAGGATACACTGGCGAAACTATTCGACACTACAATCAAAACTGTTTGGAGCTAAAGAACGACGACAGTCATCGCAGAAACCCGCCTGATGGTGTAAACATCTATTATGCGATCACAAGAAGAAGAAGAAGCAAGCACGTACGTGGATCTTTGAAGGAAACAGAAATGTGGTTTTCCAGAAGAATGTTGAAAGTTCTAGGAACTGCAAAGAAATCGAATTACTGTGTTCTAGAAGAGGCACAATCAAAAAGACAATTTATAACACAAATCAGGACAAGGCAGTCAGCCATTTCGGGTGTACCATGAGAAGATGCGGGTTGAAACACACGGTGATATAAGAAATAATTTTAACGCCGCGCCTCCAGATGACGGATGCACCATGCCACAAGACCAGCGAAACACACTTATAATGTGTAAAAACTTGGATGATCTTTCGTCATTGATCACTTGCGACTATGGAATTTAGAGTTCGTGAATAATGACAAACATCTGTTACCGTAGTTACGTAAGACTGAATTTGTTTATATTATCTATCGAATGTCTAGACAAAGAGTGAGACCGATGTATGTTTTCTTTTTTGCTGCAAGCGCGTTCACTGTAGTTGGCCTTTTTCCTGGTAGCCTGTAGCCAAACATTTACTTATAATCGTAGAATGATGGTTTCGTTTGCAATTTGTTGAACTTGATGATATTGCTATCCACATGTGCAATCCGCATCAGCTACATTTAGACTTGTTTGGAAGGTCTCGTTGAATCATATTATGTACATGCCTTTAGTGTGAGAAAGTGCATCCGAAATTAACACTCTTCTTGAGGTGTTTCATTCACTAAAATAACAAACATAACTGTATTGTTTACAGAGAAGCTAGGCCATCGCGTGGACATTTTAGGTTCGAAGCTCTGGTGAAGCTGTTTTTGATGTATTTAATACACCTGTATCGAGCGTTTCTAAAAAAATGTTTCTAGTTACGATACGATATCAAACATCCCAGTGAACTTTGTTTCAAAGGGCTGTCTGATAAATGAATCAAGTTCAACCCTACAGACAAAAAAAGTCGTTTTTTCGTCACATTCAACAGACACGTTGAATAGTTCTTGAGAACTTTGTACTGACACTTGATGATCGTCCGCAAAGACCATACCTGACGTCACGTTAGTTCACACAAGAAGAAATATCACCTGGATGAATAGCACTCAAAGGTCAACACTACAAGATACGCCTTTGACCTTTCAGCTGCAGCGTATATAAACATAGGCGTTGGGCTCACAAAGTGCACCAGGTGACCCCCTCCTGACACTCAAAACTCAACGATCAAAGTATGGAAGCACTGGTTCCAGCATTTCAGACCAAGAAACGGGGACGCCGCTGCGAAACCGTTATGCCAATGTAGTTTGTTATCTAAAGACGGAGTACTCAAATAAAGTCAAGCCAATAAAAGCACACGTTTCGCTCCCAAGGGTGCCACAGTATGGCCACTGCTTTTATATACAAATACTCACAGAGGAATCTAACGGCTATGTACGTTTGTTTGCACACTGCTCGTTGGATCATTCTTGGATCTACTTTTGAATGATAGGGCCTTTTACACGATAGCAGCTGTCTATACATATTATGTTCAACAGGAGACATGGTATTAGTCAACTAACATAGTGTGTACATTCTATTCAACAAGAAACATGATATTAGTCAGCTCACATTGTTTGTATACATTACATTCAACAAGAAACATGATGTTAGCCAACTCACATGGTGTGTACACATTATATTTAACAAAAAAACATGATATAAGCCAGCCAAATTGTGTGTACATATTATTTCAACAATAAACATGATATTAGCCAGCTCCCATTGCTTGTACACATTATATTCAACAAGAAACATGATATTAGCAGCTCCCATTGCTTGTACACATTATATTCAACAAGAAACTTGATATTAGTCACATAATTTTTCTCCTTCTTCTTTATCTTTTTCTTCTTTTTTTTCTTCTTCTACTACTTCTTCTCTTTCGCTCTATGACTTTTAGATGCATAAAATATAAGCAACCCTCTTAAGATAGACCATCCTGTGCTATTTTCTCTAGCTATTCCAGCTCCACCGTGTACTACATTTATCAGTCTCTTGTCCTGTATTCCATGGATTCTTTGACTTCCATTTGTATCGTTTTCACTGTGAGTTCCATGGCAGAGATTCCCTGGTGATGTTGGCTTGAGACTGTCCAAGTTTGACTTATCCATTCCACCTTCTGCCTAAAATATTCTGTTCCGCCTGTCTGCGTCCTGTTATCTTCTGAAAGCTTTCATGTGCAGCCATATCGAACCACTGCAGGCCAATAATCTTTCCCATGGATGTGTTGATAAAGCCTTGTAATCTCTTTATATTACGTTTGGTCATCTACCGTGTTTCCGTTCCATATAGAAGGGTCTATTTTATGTTGGAGTTAAAGATCATTGGCTTGGTGCGCATTCTAATTATACTAGAGTTTCATACAGTTTTCAATCCGGAAAAACAAATATTTACTTGTGTTTGCTGACTTTGACATCCTCAATTGCACCACCAGTATTGTCTGTGATACCCCCTTGGTATATGAAGCTCTCAGCCTTCTCCAATGGCACCACCAGTATTGTCTGTGATTCTCCCTTGGTATGTGAAGCTCTCAGCCTTCTCCAATTGCACCACCAGTATTGTCTGTGATACCCCCTTGGTATGTGAAGCTCTCAGCCTTCTCCAATTGCACCACCAGTATTGTCTGTGATTCTTCCTTGGTATGTGAAGCTCTCAGCCTTCTCCAATTGCACCACCAGTATTGTCTGTGATACTCCCTTGGTATGTGAAGCTCTCAGCCTTCTCCAATTGCACCACCAGTATTGTCTGTGATTCTCCCTTGGTATGTGAAGCTCTCAGCCTTCTCCAATTGCACCACCAGTATTGTCTGTGATACTCCCTTGGTATGTGAAGCTCTCAGCCTTCTCCAATTGCACCACCAGTATTGTCTGTGATTCTCCCTTGGTATGTGAAGCTCTCAGCCTTCTCCAATTGCACCACCAGTATTGTCTGTGATACTCCCTTGGTATGTGAAGCTCTCAGCCTTCTCCAATTGCACCACCAGTATTGTCTCTGATACTCCCTTAGTATGTGAAGCTCTAAGTCTTCTCCGATGGCACCACCAGTATTGTCTCTGAAACTCCCTTGGTATGTGAAGCTCTCAGCCTTCTCCGATGGCACCACCAGTATTGTCTCTGATACTCCCTTGGTATGTGAAGCTCTCAGCCTTCTCCGATGGCATTCTCCTTAATTTGATAGGAGCCGTTTCGTTGGTGCCATTTAATATTTCAACTGCTTTTAGTGATTTGCTTGGAGATTCTTTCTAGTGCTTCTGTCTTATGCATCTAAAGATGGCTGTGAGATATGGAGATAAGTCGTCTGCAAAGTCCAATTCCACCAGCTGTATTAATAAGGTCCACTGGGTTCCATTTCTCTCATTGTTTGCGGATTTTTTAATAATTGAATCAACTATCAACTGGAACAGAGAAGGTGAAGGTAGACAGCCCTAACGAACCCCAGATTGAATATTAAATGATTTTGTGAGTTGTCCCTTGTACAACGTTCTACACTGGATGTCCTTGTACGTCTGCTTTTAATCTACTGCTGAGCTTGTACGGGATTATGTAGTATATCTGTAGTTTCCAGTGTGTATTCCTATCAAGTAGTTAAAAGGCTTTTTTCTAGTCAACATAGTTGATGTACAGACTTGAAATTCATTCTAATGAATGCTCTACAATAATGCTCAATGTGACTTTCTGGTCTGCCTGTTCGTCTCTTACATTGGCATCTACAGCTTTTTTTCTGTCCGTCAAGTATTACCCTGTTTAACACTACCAGACGCTGATAAGAGTATTATTCTCCTGCAACTTTTACATCCTGGAAGATCGACTTTCTTTGCAGCTGTAACGCTTTTGAAATAATTTTTTTATCACATATGTATCAAATAAAACTGTAAAGCATATTTATTGATGTCTCAATATATATTTAAAAACTTCATTTGGATCTTCAGGAACTGCAGCTTTTCTTTTCAAGGCTAATTGTTTCCTTTATTTAATTCTTTACTTGGATTATACAAGTTTATTTTGAGATCTTCTTCAGCAGGTAAAATACCTGATGAGCTGACTGGAGGTGGTCTATTTAGAAGCTCTTCGAAGTATTGCACTCAACTTGTCTTCTATTCTTCAAGATGTATTATTCTTCTTCCGACTCTCTTTTTTTGGTCTACTCTGTAGCTGTTATTCTCCTGGCAGTTTTATGGTAGTCTCATTCAGACCTTTGAAATGTTCTTTATCTACAGCCTCTCCGGTTTCTGTAGCCAGATAATCCATGTAGCTTCATTTGTTTACGCATATTGCTCCTTTTTACTTCGTTGTTTTCTTTTGTGTAGTATTTCTGTGCTTTAGTTTTGTTGGCTTTAGTTTTCGTGTTGAGGAGCGCCCCATTTTTTTTTTGGTATCTCCTTTCTTCAATCGTTGTAAGGTTTTTGACTGCCACTGATGTGCTCGACACTGAGCCCAGGAGTCCGATCTCACTACCCAGAGATCAGGGGTCCGATCTCACTACCCAGAAATCAGTGGTCCGATCTCACTACCCAGAAATCAGGGGTCCGATCTCACTACCCAGAAATCAGGGGTCCGATCTCACTACCCAGAAATCAGGGGTCCGATCTCACTACCCAGAAATCAGGGGTCCGATCTCACTACCCAGAGTTCATCGGAATTGTTGCCTTACCTCGAGGCTACTGAGTCACCTCTCTGAATGCTCCATGCACTTCATATAATGATAGTAATTAATAAATAATAGAACGTGTAAATAACAGAGGGGTACACAATACAATTCTCGCGTCATGGGTAACAAGTTCGATCCTTGCTATAGATACGCTCCAGTCGACTTATCTGTAAATGATCACCTTGTTGTTTACTGTCAGGTAAGGGTAAGCAGCAAGGAAGGTAACCGACCACCTCATCTTCTTCTGGTCTTTAATGTCGCCATATTTTCTAGAGCAAATATCCAACACTTTATTTGGCCTATCCTACCAACTTTTGGAAACGCCTGCTTTCAGTAATGTGATGTGTGGTTTCATTTCAATTATTTTTACATGATGAAGTTGACAGCGACATTACACCCATCTTCCCTGCAAGAAAATCTTGAAAAACAACTATAAATATGAATGGCTAGATCAGTGGACCCCATTCCAGACACGAGTGCCTAAATCAGTGGACCATATCCCAGACAGGAGGGGCTAGATTAGTGGACCACATCCCAGATACGAGTAGCTAGATCAGTGGAACACATCCCAGACATGGGTGGCTATATTAATGGGCCACATCTCAATCAGGAGTGCCTAAATCACTGGGCCAGATTCCATAGAGGAGTGGCTATATCAGTGGGTCGCATACCAGACAGAAATGACTAGATCAGTGGGCCACATCCCAGACAGGCGTGGTTAGATCTGTGGGCCACATCCCAGACAGAAGTGGCTAGTTCAGTGGGCCACATACCAGACAGGAGTGGCTTGATCAGTGGGTCACATTCCAGACAGGCCGAGTATATTTCAAAAACCAAGCAAAAACCAGATCCTCGGGACACAGCCAAGAAACTGAAACGAAGAGACCAGAGTTTGATCTTCAAACTGAGAACCTGTCATGTTGCTCTCAATAAACGAATAGCCGACAGTTTGATCTTCAAGCTGAGAACAGGTCATGCCCCTCTCAACAAACATATGAATAGATTAGACCCACTACGTGAACCAAACTGCAGATTCTGACACGACCACGAGTAGTCAGTCGAGCACCTCCTCACTTTGTGTTCATGGCTGGCCGATTTGCCAAACCTGCTGCTCCACCATACGCAACACAATCTACACATCACTACAACAATTGAGGAGGACGTGTGTTTGTTCCGGGTGGCATTTGACTGCCAAGAGTTGCTACCTCACAGCTAAATTGATTATATCATCACTCTCCGCTTTATTCGCCTTTTACGATATTAAAGGATTGGATAAACTAGTTCTTTTCAGTTTGTACCGGAAAAAACTCAGGTGTACAAGCCATTCTACTTGAGCTGAGACACAGCACTATAATTTCCTAACACTCCATCTCAGACAGTAATCTCTACTTTAAGACTACCTTTAACTGGAACTAGCGTGCGCAAGCTAAACTTCTGGTCTACAATGAAGAACTACTGACATCTAACATATCGGATGTTATAGTTATAGACAAGTTCACGCCCAGCGATGCATCAAGGGACAATCAGAATGTCAGATATGTTGTGTGGAAGCTGTACATGTATGTAATGTTTAAAATAGGTATGTGTTTCTAGAGCTGAAATATTTTTTAAAAAACCTCATGTGTAAAAACTAATAAATTCTACAACAAAGTAAGGCTGAAGCTAAGATAATAAATAAATATTCAAAGACTGCAAACAGAACAATCAGTCAACAAGAATACGATTAAACTGGCCTTCCAGAAATTTACATAGCGTGAGAAGGTGAGACCTGGCAGTATGCAGGCTATGACTTTTCTCTTAGGAGAACACGTCACAAGCAGTGCACTCATAAATTTGAGGTTGTGGAATGCACACAAGAAAGATCGTTGTCTATTAAATGATAGAGCCATGACACGAGATTTACATCATAACGGCGAGTGTAACGGGCACACTTGTCAACACTATTTATGGAGAAGAGCTTATGTTTTTTTTAAGGTTTTTGTATAATGATCAAAAAACAGTTAAAATGGACGGGACATGTTGTTGACATGTCCGATGAGCGCATCCTCAAGCAGCTGTTATGCAGTGAGTTCAGAACAGGAGGCTGCCCATTAATAGGACAGAAGAAACGCTATAGAGACTCCTTAAAAGTGTCTCAGAAATTATTCTACATAGATGTCACCTACTGGGAGTCGCTTGCACATAATCGTTCCGCCTGACACGCTTGCATCACACAAGGTTATCAGATCGCAGAGCGTAACTCCTTCACCGAGGCTCAGAGAAACAAGACGTCCGAAAGACGATTCCACAACCGATTCCTCACACGAGTGCCAAGAGGATGACAGTGTGCCTCGCCAAGATTGGTCTTTATAACAATATAAGAACACATCTTGCAGCATTATTCTGATGTTGTCGTCATGTGCACTTGCGATGGGCAACTATAATTATTATTATCTTATTATTATTATTAATATAACATGAGAAAATTAAGGCTTCATTACCACGTTCTGTGCTTTCAGTGAAAATTCAGTAGATTTTAAATCATGATATTGTTGATTTTTGACATTAGACACCGTCTCATCAATTCTTCTAGACACATTGCAATTACTTTGTACGAATTGAATTTCTTGTCACCGTGGTGCTAATCACCGCTCGTATAGGTGATAATTGTACGAGTGAACTGTATCCAATACTGTCGAACTTACAACATTTTGCAATAGTCTATGTTTTCCTCTAAGATGTGATGTTGACTGACCATCCAATGCACCAGAGACTAAACAATTTTGGAAATGGGAAACTAAAGCGGAGAAACTTTGCAGAGATAGCTAAAGCAAAGATGCACGAAGACGCTATGAACGCACTAACAACACCAAAGCTGATCCCTACTGTACAAAAACCTACCTGGAGGCAGCATATATTTCCAGAGGTTGTAGAAAATATAACAGGTATTGGAAACAAAAACTGCCAGACTGAACAAGAAAGAAGAGATACAACCCTGTAGTACATAACGAAAAACTACCCAAGCATGGAATGGACCCATGCATACACCGACGGCTCTGTAACAAACACAACACAGAACGGAGGGGCAGGGGCATTTCTGATCCTACCAAATGGCAGGAAAATTACACTGTCATTGGCAACTGGTTTAATACACAAGCAATTTCAGAGCGGAGGCAGAGGCACTGAGGGCGGCAGTGGAAGAAATGGTGACAGGTAAAAGGAATGAAAGCCATATAGTCCTGCTTACAGATGCCCTGGCCGTAGTCACAGCACTAAAAAGCCAGAAAAATACTGAACTTAATGATTTAAGAGCAGTACTCTGTCAACTATGCCAGCAGTAGCACCAAAAAGGGTAGTGGTACAGTGGGTTCCATCCCACTGCAACATCCAAGGCAACGAGGAGGCAGACAGACTGGCAAAAGAAGGTGCAAAACTACCACAACCAGATACTAGTATGACATACGAAGAGTCAAAACGGCTTATTAGAGCTAGATACATGACCAAATAGGAAACAGATCATGCTGGCTACACAAAAAACGATGCCTATTACCAGTTAAACAGAAGAGAGCAGGTCGTGGTCTTCAGACTTCGCACTGGATACAATAGACTGAGGTACCACCTATTCAACAAATAGAAGATAGGTGGCACCGACAAATGCCCGTGAGGTACCGGGAAAATTACCGCTGAACATTTGCTGCAAAACTGACCGACATACGAAGATCAGAGAGAGCAGATGTGGTCATCACCAGTGGCAACACTAGACAAGCTCTATGGCAGTGTTGACAGCCTCAGGATGACCGCTGCTTTCTTCGAAAAAATAAAGGTCGACGTCTGACAGCGTAAGAAGAAGAAGAAGAAGAAGTATGTATTGTTCTGACTATAAACTTGTTAAGCATACTAGCAACTATATTGAAGCTTACAAGAGTTCGCTTTACATTCAAAGAAGTCAGAAATATGAATGTCAATTTCATCAGCGCGCTTCTATTCAAAATGTTCATTGAATCTCGGCAGTGCTATCGCATTGTTAGAAAAACTATGTTTACACCACAGACAAATTGGCAATAGTTTATTTGTGGTGGAAGCTACAAATCCGAATTTCAAATAGTCAACTAAATATTGTCAATATTGTTTCTTTACTCGTGACATCTTAAATTTCTAACGGGTTTTTAACGGAATAAAATTGGTTAACTCCCCACACCAGTGATTTCTCTCGTTTGACACCCAAACAATGCTTTGTTGTTTTGTCAGATCGCATCAGGTACAAGAACGTCCAGATTATTTGAAGTTTTAAAGCCAGTCTCAAATTTATTTTAAATATAATGATTACACGTTTTAATATTAATAATTGAAAATAAATAGCACGTTAATTTGTTCATTCTTGAGTTAAATAATTATTACACACCAATGTTAGCATTTCTCACATAAAGTCATGGACAAGATTCAGAATCCGATAAACGTAACACTATAGTCTACAGCCCTCTCCTGACCCCTTCCTTCCACCCTCGTCCCACCAATAATTATAACAGTTGAAAACGCCTCCTGACGTTTCCAATACGCCCGTTGGGAGATAGCAGCGCCCTTGTTGAGAACAACTTATTTAGAAAGCCAAGAGTCTCTACCTCCTTTGTCCGATATAAAATGTCAATCATTAGACGCCGCAGTACTGAGTCTTGTCCTGTCCCATTTTAGAGAAAAACTGAATTTATGTATTTCTGAATACTTACTTTTGTCGAGTTTTCTCATTTATATTTTGTCTCAGATCGTCATTTCATCCATAGTCCCATCAATTCCACAGAAGAAAGTATTTGTCGAGTTTTCTCATTTATATTTTGTTACATATCTTTATTCCTTCCCCAGTCACATCAATTCCACAGAAGAAAGTATTTGTCGAGTTTTCTCATTTATATTTTGTTACAGATCTGTATTCCTTCCCCAGTCACATCAATTCTACAGAAGAAAGTGCAGTGTGTTGAGTTTTGGACTTAAACATAATCGGACTCACGTCCAACTTGCGATTAAAACTCTACAACACACAGTTACTCGACAAGGAAAAAACACTTTAGGGTTTTCAGTATCCAGATATAAGCATGTATAGAGTAATCGTATGCGTCTTTTTTCTGTTAATTCGTCTTCTTCTTCTTCTTCTTCTTCTTCTTATTCTTCTTCTTCTTATTCTTCTTCTTCTTCTTATTCTTCTTCTTCTTCCTCTTCTTCTTTTTATTCTTCTTCTTCTTATTCGTCTTCTCCTTCTTCTTCTTATTCTTCTTCTTCTTATTCTTCTTCTTCTTATTCTTCTTCTTCTTCTTATTCTTCTTCTTCTTATTCTTCTTCTTCTTATTCTTCTTCTTCTTCCTCTTCTTCTTTTTATTCTTCTTCTTCTTATTCGTCTTCTCCTTCTTCTTCTTATTCTTCTTCTTCTTATTCGTCTTCTTCTTATTCTTCTTCTTCTTCTTATTCTTCTTCTTCTTATTCTTCTTCCTCTTCTTCTTGTTATTCTTTTTCTTCTTCTTATTCTTCTTGTTATTCTTCTTCTTCTTCTTATCCTTCTTCTTCTTATTCGTCTTCCTCTTCTTATTCTTATTCTTCTTCTTCTTATTCGTCTTCCTCTTTTTCTTCTTATTCTTCTTCTTCTTATTCTTCTTATTCGTCTTATTCGTTTTCCTCTTATTCTTCTTATTCTTCTTCCTCTTATTCGTCTTCCTCTTATTCTTCTTATTCTTCTTCTTCGTATTCGTCTTCTTCTTATTCTTCTTCTTCTTGTTATTCTTCTTCCTCTTATTCTTCTTCCTCTTCTTCTTGTTATTCTTCTTCTTCTTATTCTTCTTCTTCTTCTTCTTATTCGTCTTTCTCTTCTTCTTGTTATTCTTCTTCTTCTTCTTCTTCTTCTTATTATTCGTCTTCCTCTTCTTCTTGTTATTCTTCTTCTTCTTATTCTTCTTCATCTCCTTCTTTATTTCGCTTCGTATGTAACATTAAGCCACCACTGCAGTTGGCTCCCTAAACGAAGCTTGCGCCAAAGCACTATGTGTGTTCCTGTATTTGGGGGTTTATGTGGCAGTTTGTTTTCCATGATGAGGTTGTTAATGTCATGCGGAACTTTCTTCAGTAGATTATTACGACATGCATAGAAGTGCCGGGGACTTACTCTCTTTCCTCCCCAGCAAAGGGTCCTTTTTGGATATTCTATGACAGTAAATAAGTTATTTACTAAACAGAATGAAAGCTGTCATAATAATTCTCAGACACCATCTATATCACAAAGAAAACAGTGAGTTTAAAAACATGAAATTGAGACCCATCTTCCATGCGGAGAGATCAATTGAGTAACCTTATTTCAGTTTCATTAGTTATATGTAAAGTTGATGTTGGGGGGTCGGTCTTTGTCATCACTTGAATGAATTATGCAGTTACCACCCGACATGTTTACCCAGCTTGTCTTTAACAAGTTATGTCTTGTTGTCTTCGAGTGCTGATTTTAATTAAGCCCTCCCGAGATTTCGAGAATATCAGTTTGTCATTACTGGTCTCAACAGTGCTGAAGAGGAATTGCTCAGAATTTTTGCTCTTTATGTCTAGTGTTCTCTTCAAGAACATCTCAAACTGATGAGTACTAACAACCTCCCAGATTGTTCGGCTCACAATCATCACAGTATTCGTTCCCCTTTCTGTGAAGGAAAGAGAAAAAAAAATCATAAGAACATGTTGGTATACAAAGAACTGGGAGACTTTTCCGCCTTCACGCAGGCGCTTTCCGAGTAGTTTTCTCCCTTTATTTCCGCTGCTTGAGGCAGCGGTCTGTGTCAGGAAAAGAGGCCTGTGAGCAAACTGGAAAATGATGTTTCTGGGAGCTTAAACAAAGATACAACGCAGAGAAGCGATTAGCTCTGGCCTCAGAGGAGAGGGAGCGGTAAGAACGTAGTTCTGAGTTTTGGAATGTAGATTTACGTTCTAAAAATAATTTCTGAAATTTTGATCATTTACGATTGTCGACGGGAGACCTGGAGTTAAGATGAAATGATACGACTCGTAGTTGTGAAATTGTTGCAGAGTATAAAGATGATGAGGAATTATGCAGTTGTAGTTTAGAGGTGGATTAGAAGATGGGGGACTGGAAATAGGAGACTATTCTTTCCTTCTTGTTATTCTGATACAGAAGTCTTCGAATATATATTCATGTCGTTATTATGATATTGCTTTCAGATATTTCATTCAAACTCAGAAGGGTACTGTGTCAATAATATGGCTTGTAGTCAGAGAATCTCCCACCATAGAAGGATTATATATACGCCTATAATCGTATAATCCATGATAGGACAGCAGCATCATACTGACAGCCTTAACTTGACTTAACTTAACGTCTTTATACTGGATTCGAAGACCCTGCAGAGTCTGTATACATCCAGTTTCATGTACATCACCTTGCTCTAAAAGCTATACGCATCCAATTTATTCTTAAATGGATTAACTGTCCCTGCCTCCACTACCTCCCCTGGCAATGCATTCCAAGCATTCAGCACTCTCTGACTAAAAAAATATTTCCTTATATCTAATCTGGACCTCTCTTTAGTCAACTTGTAGCTATGCCCTCTTGTTATTGTTGGTGGCTTCATTTTTAAAAAAAAAAACTTGTTATAGTCTAGTTTATCCATTCCTCTGAACATCTTATAAATCTGAATTAAGTCACCACGAATTCTTCTCTCTTCTAGACACTGTAGGCGGATTTTCTGAGTCTTTCCTCATAACTGTAAGCCTTGTCTAACTGTCTCAGAACATTCGAGATGCGTAAATGGCTTTGTTCCAACCTTCATGTACAAGTGCTTGTATTTTCTTTCCATCTATCTTTTCAGGGTCGTTACGTTTTATTTCCGCTTTTCATTTTCACTCTTTGTGATTTTCTGCCTTTCATTTCCGTGTCTTTGTTGGGTTTTTTCCGCTTTTAATTTTCACGTTTTGTGATTTTCTGCCTTTCATTTCTGTGTCTTTGTTGGTTTTTTTTCCGCTTTTCATATCCGCGTCGTTGTGTTTTTCCGTGTTGTTAGTTACGGTTGTGTCTCATTATGGTGATAAATGATTTTTCCAACAACAGCCAGACATCTGCTAGTTATATAATGTCACGTTGTTACTCTTTAGCCAATTTCACTGTCATTGTCTCAATATCACGATAATCTTATCTTCTTCATACTTATCATTCCAGCCGACATGGACACTACACACTCTAAGGATGTCTTAACTACATGGACACTACACACTCTAAGGGTGTCTTACCTACATGGACACTACACACTCTAATGGTGTCTTACCTACATGGACACTACACACTCTAAGGATGTCTTACCTACATGGACACTACACACTCTAAGGATGTCTTACCTACATGGACACTACACACTCTAAGGGTGTCTTACCTACATGGACTCTACACACTCTAAGGATGTCTTACCTACATGGACACTACACACTCTAAGGGTGTCTTACCTACATGGATACTCCACACTCAGCGGATGTCTTACCTACATGGATACTACACACTCAGCGGATGTCTTACCTACATGGATACTCCACACTCAGCGGATGTCTTACCTAAATGGATACTTCAGACTCAGCGGATGTCTTAGCTACATGGATACTACACACTCAAAGGTGTTTGACCGACATGGACACTTCACACTTAATGGGTGTCTGACCTACATGAACAGGCCACACCCAGCGGGTGTCTGACCTACATGGTACTCCACACTCAGCGGATGTCTTAGTTACATGGATACTCCACACTCAGCGGATGTCCTACCTACATGGATATTCCACACTCATCGGATGTCTTACCTACATGGATACTCCACACTCAGAGGGTTTCTGACCTACATGGAAATTCCACACTCAGTGTATGACTTAACTACATGGATACTCCACACTCAGTGGATGTCTTACCTACATGTAAACTTCAAACTCTACCGATGTCTGACCTGCATGGATACTCCACACTCAAAGAGTGTCTGACCAACATGGATACTCCACACTCAAAGGGTGTATGACTTACATGGACACTCCACACTCAAAGGGTGTCTGTCCCACATGGACAATCTACACAACGGGTATCTGACCTACATGGACACGTCACACTCAAAGGATGTCTGTCCCACATGAACAATCTAAACAACGTGTGTATGATCAACATGGACACTCCACGCTCAACGAATGTCTGACCTACATGGACACTTCACACTCAAAATGTGTCTGACCTACATGGACACATCACACTCAACGAGTGTCTGACCTACATGGACACTTCACACTCAACGAGTGTATGACCTACATGGACACTTCACACTCAACGAGTGTCTGACCTACATGGACACCTCACACTCAACTAGTGTCTGACCTATATCGACACTTCACACTCTTAGGGTGTCTGTCCTACATGGACACCTCACACTCAACGAGTGTCTGACCTACATGGACACCTCACACTCAACTAGTGTCTGACCTACATGGACACCTCACACTCAACGAGTGTCTGACCTACATGGCCACTTCACACTCAACGAGTGTCTGACCTACATGGCCACTTCACACTCAAGGAGTGTCTGACCTACATGGCCACTTCACACTCAACGAGTGTCTGACCTACATGGCCACTTCACACTCAACGAGTGTCTGACCTACATGGACACTTCACATTCAAAGAGTGTCTGATCTACATGGACACTTCACACTCATAGGGTGTCTGTCCCACATGTATAATCTACACAACGGGTGTCTGACCTACATGGACACTTCACACTCAAAGGGTGTCTGACCTACATGGCCACTTCACACTCAACGAGTGTCTGACCTACATGGACACTTCACATTCAACGAGTGTCTGATCTACATGGACACTTCACACTCAACGAGTGTCTGACCTACATGGCCACTTCACACTCAAGGAGTGTCTGACCTACATGGCTACTTCACACTCAACGAGTGTCTGACCTACATGGCCACTTCACACTCAACGAGTGTCTGACCTACATGGACACTTCACATTCAACGAGTGTCTGATCTACATGGACACTTCACACTCAAGGAGTGTCTGACCTACATGGCCACTTCACACTCAACGAGTGTCTGACCTACATGGCCACTTCACACTCAACGAGTGTCTGACCTACATGGACACTTCACATTCAACGAGTGAATGATCTACATGGACATTTCACACTCATAGGGTGTCTGTCCCACATGTATAATCTACACAAGGGGTGTCTGACCTACATGGACACTTCACACTCAAAGGGTGTCTGACCTACATGGACACTCTACTGTCAGCGGGTGTCTAACCTGCGTAGACACTCTACTGTCAGCAGTGGTGTTACCTCTTTGAACAGAAAGTTGTCATAACTTGTGAGTTTGAGAGTGCCTTTTTCTAGTAGTTTTATATACAGTATGATAACATCGAATGTTATATTTGACATAAGACATGATAATGAATGTCTAATTGTATCAATCTTGAGAATATTAACGTCTGGACATATAAAACGTGATAAACGAACAATGTTAGTCAGGGTCAGGTGAAATTTGCTGAACAAGACCACACCGTACGACCTCGTAAGTTTCCCCGAAAACAGGTTGTTTCATGACAGGCTGGCTTACATGATTCCCTTAGAAAGAGCGACACACATATGAAGCCAAGCATAGCACAACCGCATCGAGGTAAGAGGTTAACTTTCATCAGCAATCTCGGGGTGTGAAAGAAATTACTGCAACGCTCAACTTAACACACTTGTGAGGGTTCACGATAGAGTTAACATGCTCAACATTGGCACTATACAACAACAACAGTGTCCGCCATAATTATGTCTCGTCTTGTCTTTGATTTAGGTCTTGTCTTGTCTTTCATATAGGTCTTGTTTCGTCTTTTATTTAGGTTTTGACTTGTCTTTCATTTAGGTCTTGTCTTTTAATTAGGTCTTGTTTCGTCTTTCCTTTAGGTATTGTCTTGCATTAGGTCTCGTCTTGTCTTTTATTTAGGTCTCGTCTTGTCTTTCATTTCGGTCTTGTCTTTCATTTAGGTCTCGTCTTGTCTTTCATTTCGGTCTTGTCTTTCATTTAGGTCTCGTCTTGTCTTTCATTTAGGTCTCGTCTTGTCTTTCATATCGATCTTGTTTCGTCTTTCATTTAGATATTGTCTTCTCTTTCATTTAGGTCTTGTTTCGTCTTTCATGTTGGTCTTGTCTTGTCTTTCATTTCGATCTTGTCTTGTCTTTCATTTAGGTCTCGTCTGGCTTTTAATTTCGGTATTATATGATATTTCCTTTAGTTCTTGTGTCGTCTTTAAGTTAAGTCTCGTCGCGTGTTTTATTTAGATGTGGTATTGTGTTTCATTTAGGTCTCTTCTTGTCTTTCATTTATGTCTTGTCTTGTCTTTCATTAAGGTCGTATCTTCACTTCAGGTCTGGTCTTGTCTTTCATTTCGTTCTTGTCTTGTCTTTAATTTAAGTCTCGTCGCGTGTTTCATGTATGTCTTGTCCTGTCTTTCATTTAGGTCTGGTCTTGTCTTTCATTTAGGTCTCTTCTTGTCTTTCATTTAGGTCTTGTCTTGTCTTTCATTAAGGTCGTATCTTTACTTCAGGTCTGGTCTTGTCTTTCATTTCGTTCTTGTCTTTTCTTTCATTTAGTTATTGTCTTGTCTTTTTTAAGGTCTTGCCTTTCATGTAGGTCTTATCTTGCATTTAATTATGTCTGGTCTTTCATTTACGCCATGATTTGCCTTTCATTTCGGTCTTGTCTTGTCTTTCATCAACGCCTTGTCTTTCATTTAGGTCTTGTTTTTCATTTAGGTCTCTTCTTGTCTGTTAGTTAGGTCTTGTCTTGTCTTTCATTTCGTTCTTGTCTTGTCTTTAATTTAAGTCTCGTCGCGTGTTTCATTTATGTCTTGTCCTGTCTTTCATTTAGGTCTTGTCGTGTCTTTCATTTAGGTCTCTTCTTGTCTTTTATTAAGATCTTGTCTCACATTTAGATCCTGTCCGGTCTTTCACTTAGGTAGTTTCTTGTCTTTAATTCATGTCCTGTCTGGTCTTTCTTTTAGGTATTTTCTTGTCTTTCATTTAGTTCTTGTCTTGTCCATGTTTTTCTTTCTGTTTTCCCCGGTATTTGTTAGTGTTGCATCTGCGTAGAGTAAGGAATGACTTATTCAACCATATTCATAGTTCTGATTTCCATATTATGCTTCGGCTTTTGTTTTGTGTTGCTGTTAAGATGTTACGGCCGCCAGTGAACCAAAGCGCCAAGCGTGTCCCTCTTAATAACACGCATCCAGGCCCACATGACGATCCAAAGTCCGTTGTGGTAACACATTCTTCTCTTCTTCTTCTTCTTCTTCTTCGTTCGTTCTCAATCTCCCGCTACCAAACCTCGAAAGGGCTTAAGTAGCAGAATGTAGTCCAGAGAACGGAATCCGTTGTATCGTAGTTTACAGCTTGGCTGCGATATTTGCACCTTTCGGTCCAATACATCCAACTTCAGCAAGCATTTTTTGAGTACCGGGTTAGCATTCCCTCTTCGATCCCTTTCCCTTAGCCAGTCTGCCCTGTTGCAGCTGGTTATCCAGGATCACCGCGTGGAGGTGTAGAAGGGTCTTGGCAGCTCTGTTTCGCTGGCCCTGACGCTATCAGTCAGCTATGGGTCACTGACCACTGCAGCCCATGCGCTGCTCAGCATCTTGATCCCAGGTAACACATTCAAAATGTTACTGAGAGACCAGAGACTTGACTAAAACCACTCCAACAGGATAACCGTGGACATTGTCTTCCTCTTTCTCTTCTTCTGTCTCTTTCTCTTCACTTCTTCTTCTCTTTTTTTCTTCTAATCAGCATTCCTGAGAGATTAGCTTTTTAGTATTCTAGATATTACTTTTGTGAGTCCCATGCCTTTCCTCCCACCCCGGGCAAATAAAAGAAAATGAATCTGGTCTTTCCCCACTACAGTGGGGAAGATAGCGAAGTCCACAATGTTTAATGTCGATGTCGGACTAAACTATTTTAAGGAGCCCGTGGTGGGCTTTATCATTTTCACCAAAATACTGGTCCTCTAGTCGAATCCCGTTCCTGTCAGTTTCATCGTGTATTAGGTTTGAAATGGGCATTGGATACATATCTCCAAGTGCAATGCTGAATTTGGCCACTTCAGCGCACTTCGCACTTCTCGCAAAGAAACGACTAAAGAGAGTTGTGCATGGGCTAGCAGTCACTTCGTGTGAAACAAATTGCTGCCGACACCACCACCGTATAATCACTCATACACTGGCAAATACGTCTACATTACAAATACGTCCACATTACAAATACGTCCACATTACAAATACGTCCACATTACAAATACGTCCACATTACAAACACACATGCATCCAATCCGTCCTGATTTCGCCAAAAGAATTAAGTTCTGTGAAGGAATTGCGCGTGCCATTCCAAGTAGAATCCAGAAAGAGAAACCTTTAATCAAAGAAACATGTAAAATGCTATGGCGCAAGCTTCTTAAAGGACGTAAACTGTTTTTCTGCAGCTATACTTCGACTGGAGTGAAAAACGGACGATACAAGAACGAAATTATCCCTGACAAATATGTATACCGTATGTTAGATGATGAGAGATGAACTAATCCTTTACCAAACAAGAGTAGTACTTTATCGTCTACAATAATTTAAGCACTGGTTTGTGAGTCTTAATATCGCCCAAATGACTAGGGTCTGGGGTGGAATAGGCGCGCCAGTAGAAACTGGTGAGGGAAACACACACACACAAAGAAAAAAAATGTCGTGAGGAGCATCTGTTGTGCAGTGGGCAGTACACTGGATGTCAAGCCGAGCAATGCGGGCTCACTCCCCAGTTAGTGGGTGATATGTGTTCAAATCACAAACGGACCTGGGGTCGACACGCCTAAAAATGTTGGTACCAGAGCATGTCTGGAAAGTACAAGACGATGGATGCGACCTCTTCACCCCAACAAAGAAGAATTTAGGCCTAATACAATATTGTGATATATGCCACATTGGCATGTAAACTGGACCTTTTAAAGACTGACGTGTTAGAAAGTTCATGGTCCTGGATTTCATTTTCTGTTTAGGTGTGATTACCATTACCTTTATTTGATGTCCTTCTGATAGTAACTGTCAGTCGGTATACAGTTGGGTAAATTGGAGCAGCCGGCTGTGCTGCAAGGGAAAAGATGTATTCTCGCTATAAAGGTACCATTTTGCTCTTCGTCGGCGTTCCCCCTAAGAAGTATCTTTGGTTACTTTGTGTGGTAGTTTTACCGCGAGGTTGCGATGTCTGCGTGTTTCGGCCCGACAAATCGATTTCATCATGTTATTTTTGGAACCGTGTTTGCTTCTCTCTTCGATCCCCATTCCCTGAGCCAGACTGGATGGGTGCAGTCTGCTTCCAAGGCTGCCACTTGGCGGCACAATAGTATCTTGATCAGATATGATCAACTTAGATGCAAGCAGCCAGCTAGGAATCGCTGCCTGCTGTCAGCTCATTCGCAGCTGTGTCTTCGGCCCAGTTACCAAGTTTAATTTCTGTTATCGATACGTGTCAGTCGACACCGCTGTAAATAGGTACCTTATTAGTCAGCGAGGATGGGAACTGGTCACCCAAACTCAAAACAATTTAAGTTCTAGAACATTCAAGTCTCTAATAGCTCATCCCCGACAGCAGTGTATGTTATGTGACTACCTTGACCTTCATACTGCTACTTATCGAGACCGAGAATTTAACCCTGTACCTTATGAAATCCAGCAATACAACCAATATAGTTTTTATACCTTTAAAATACTGTACACACTTTAAACTCTTGAGATATCACAAAAGAGAAAGATGTATCGCTTGCTGAACATATCAATCTTCATATCACAACACTTCAACACGTTCATGCAAGTTATCGCTTCGTTTCGTGTTTTTTTAATCGTAATATTATTTCTCTCTTTTTTGCTCCACTGATTACATTTTTATACTCGGTTGCTTCTCATGCCTACTTCGTCTCATTTTGTTTTCACTTCTATTCGTTTTCTTTCGTTACTTTTACTTCTTTGATATTGTTAATATTTCTTATTTTGCATTATAACTACAACTGTTTCTCTTCGTGTGTATAGATTCCTTCCTCTACATTTTGACTTTCTTCTAGATATGCACTTCTTCTTGTATCACTTTTCTTCCTTTGTTTTTTTATTTATTTAACTTTTATTTCTACTTAATATTTGACTTCACCCTTTTTACTTCTTGGTCTTACTTATCGTACTTCGTTTACTGCTTAAAAGTCATCTTTTTTTTTAATCCTTCATTCGTCTAAGGATTTATGCATATTGTAAAGTAACCCATAGCATTACTGCCGTAATGTTGTGAGGTGTTAGCGATCTGACATTTCAAAGGCTCGGCTATATGAGGGCGGTAGCCATTTCCTCTCTCCCGGACTGAACCGGTACCCATTTAAGGCTCGGTCGACCCGGGTGCCGTTGCGGTGTGAAAAAACATTTCCGCCTCAACTGGGGAATGAACCTAGGACCACTCAGATGCGAAGCCAGCGCGCTAACCACTGCGCTTCGCCTCCCTTTATGGATATTACATTATGTTTTAAACAGATGTTTTATTTTCTAGTCATTATCCTCTCTTCGTCTTTATTTATTCTCTCTTTATCCCTCTTTCTTTTCTCTATTTCTCTCTTTGTAGGTATCTCTCTTTCTCGATTCATCTCTTTCTCTCTCGCTCTCTCTCTCTCTCTCTCTCTATCTCTCTCTCTCTCTCGTTTTGTATTTCCTCAATTAGTATTGGCATTTATTATGTTTTAAGTGTTCCATTTCTGTTTTTATTTTTATACATCATCTTACGGAGTTTTTTTTCTGGGTATGTTTCGTACGTTTTAAGTATTAGTGTCTTCCACTCCCCTTTCTCCTAATCGGTGCCGACAAATGGTAGAACAATACCATTGTAAAGCTTCCATCTAATCATGGACAAATGGTAGAACAATACCATTGTAGAGCTTCCATCTAATCATGGGTAACTATTAGAACAATACCATTATAAACTTCCAACTGACAATGGACAAATGTTTGAACAATATCATTATAAACTTCCATCTAATCATGGGAAAATGCTAGAACAATACCATTGTAGAACTTCCATCTAATCATGGGCGAATGTTAGAGCAATACCATTGTAGTACTTCCATCTAATCATGGGCGAATGTTAGAACAATACCATTGTCGAAATTCCATCTAATCATGGACAAATGTTAGAACAATACCATTGTAGAACTTCCATCTAATCACGGACAAATGTTAGAACAATACCGTTGTAGAACTTCCATCTAACCATGGACAAATGTCAACGCTACCGCTGCTCTATTGTTGTTATCGGTTTACTCATGTCGGTGTTAACATCAATGAATGTTTCGTACATTCCTCTCTTGAATGATTCTTTCAAATTATTGATTTTACACCAGATCAATCACACATAGCTTATCTCCCGTGTCTTCTAAATCTAGTTATAAGGAAACAGAAATAACCGGCCTGCAGAGTCTTGAAAAAAGAAGAATTCGAGGTGATTTAGTACAGGATTATACGATAATAAACGGAACGGATAAATTAGATTAAAACTATTTTTTTTCTTAAAAATACAGCCGTCTACAAGAACAAGAGAGCACGGCAATAATTTCATTAAAGAAAGTTCCAAATTAAATCCCAGAAAAAAAAAAGTTTAGTCAGAGAATGGTGAATGTTTGAAATGCAGTCACATAAAATAGTGGAGGCAGAGTCAATTTATGAATTCAAGAATAAATTGGATGCGCATAGGTATTTTTAGATCAAGTGAATATGAAAGAAACAATTTTTACATTCTCTGCAGAAAAGTCTAAACCAGTATAAAGACGTCGAGTTAAGTTAGTAGAAGATACGCTTGAGTGCCCTTATGACCTCAAGTAATAGGTTGTTGTAACATAATTACTATTGGGGTTTTCAAAGCCCGGCAGGTTAATAGTTCCGGACCAAGAGAAAAACAAAGATGTTGTCCTACGTTCAGACTGGGGACAGTCAATGACTATGCATTACAAATATATTCGAAACTCCAATTGAAATTAGATGCACCAAGTCGACTGTCTAACAAAACTCTGCAACGGAATTCTGTTTGATGACTACCTCACAAGAAAAAGTAATCGTTTTTTTCCGTGGCTTATTTAGAGTAAGTTGACGTCTGCAGACGTATTCAGAGGAAGATTGATGAGACGGATGAAGAAAATATGTGAGATCAGGTTAGGGTTTTTCTGCTAGAGTGAGATGCCATGGTGTTGCTGAATGGAGCGGAGCATATAGGCTATCGACATCTAGTAAGGGAATAGGGGTAGAAGCAGTGACCAGCTATGCGATAGCTATCTAAGACCACTGTTAAATGGATATTCATAGTTTAAAACGCCCACTATTTACTTCGGAAGGTACAAAGAACTGATATAGGTATGAGTGGATCGAATCTGTAGAAGTTAACATCTGCAGGGTCTGGAGTTGATCTACTGTCCTGGTCATGTAAGAGTTCAGGGTAATGAAGAAAGAAATAACATACTGGTTTCACAAGCATCTATTATGAGCACACTTGACATTGATAGAAGTGACATTTTGAAGTCAACCAATGCCAGCCTGCTGGATGATGGCACAACATTGGACATGGATAGGAGTGACATTTTGATGTTTATCAATGACCGTCTGATGGATAATGTCACTACATTGGATATGGATAGGATTGACATTTTTATGTTTAGAAATTCCCTTCAGATGGATAATGTCACTAAATTGGACATGGATAGGAGTGACATTTTGATGTTTAGAAATACCCGTCAGATGGATAATGTCACTACATTGGACATGGATAGGAGTGACATTTTGATGTTTATACTATTCTGCAATTCTCAGACTGCACAGCCTTGAACTCAAACTGAAGTCAAGTTGAGTGAGGCACAAGAGTGAGGGAGCAAATGTGTGTACAATCAACGAGCTATAGTAACCATCACTACCCACGCTCTCCGTCACTTGCTGAGATAGGTTGAGCACCAATGGGTATGCCCGGAGAACAATGAATTCGATTCTTTCGAACAGAACAGAACATGTGATTTTACTTGAAGTAGAAGCAATAAATATAAAGTTAGCAGCCATGACAGCCTGACCACTGTTTTGTGAAGGACACGCAGAAGAAGCCAAGCATGGCACAACCGCCTGGACGACCCCGGTCCACCTTCATCAGTATGCTCAGGATGTGAGGAAAGCTACTGCAATCTGCCACTTAACGTCCTTTTCAGGGCGCACAAAAGAGTAACCTACTCATTTTGGACATTCGCAAACAACAACAACAACATTTGGATCTTGTTGTTTGTTATTTTAATAACAATATTGTGATCTAATCGTTAGTTTTGAGGGTAACCAATATGATCTCATTTTGATGTAACAGTAGGACCATGATGTTTAATGTTTCTTTTGGGACCATAAGAACGTAGTTATTTATTCTGATGGTTAGATTATGACCTAGTTGTTATTTATTCTGAGAGTTAGATTAGGATTTAGTTGTTATTTATTCTGAGGGTTAGATTAGGAACAACTAGTTTTTATTTGTATTTTGAATATAACATGACCTAGGTGATAGCTTTTCTGATGATAACATTAGGATTTTGTTATCTACTGTGATGGTAATATTAGGAATAACGAATGTTTTACGAACATCTAGTTTTTTGTGGGTTATTCTGTGGGTTATTGTTAATGTTATTTCTAATGCCCACAATGAGTAGGATTATTCTTTTGTGAGCCTGAAAACGACGTTAAGTGACTGATTGCAGTAACTTTCCTCACATCCTGAACGTGCTGATGAAGGTGGACCGCGGTTCTCCAGACGGTTATGCTATGAGTGACTTTATCTGCATGTAGCTCACTACTGCGGGGATCACGTAGCCCATTAGCCCGGCTGCCATGAAAACAGATCGCTTCCAGGGAAGGCTAATAGCAAGACCAGGTGAGGGTCTTTGCCAGTATATTTTGCCTGACCCTGAATAACATGTCTGATCAGTATATTTTGCCTGACCCTGACTAACATGTCAGATCAGTATATTTTCCCTGACCCTGACTAACATCTTTGATCAGTATATTTTGCCTGACCCTGACTAACATGTCTGATCAGTATATTTTGCCTGAACCTGACTAACATGTCTGATCAGTATATTTTCCTGACCCTGACTAACATGTCTGATCAGTATATTTTGCCTGACCCTGACTAACATGTCAGATCAGTATATTTTGCCTGAACCTGACTAACATGTCTGATCAGTATATTTAGCCTGACCCTGACTAACATGTCTGATCAGTATATTTTGCCTGACCCTGACTAACATGTCAGATCAGTATATTTTGCCTGAGCCTGACTAACATGTCTGATCAGTATATTTTGCCTGAACCTGACTAACATGTCAGATCAGTATATTTTGCCTGACCCTGATTAACATGTCAGATCAGTATATTTTCCCTGACCCTGACTAACATCTTTGATCAGAATATTTTGCCTGACCCTGACTAACATGTCTGATCAGTATATTTTGCCTGACTAGACGTTACTCTTCCTCCCCTTTCTGTGGGTAACATTGGTTACACAAAAATATATTTATTTATTGGCATTTGGTAATTGTTTTGTGACTATTTTGATGTATTAACTTCAGCCAAATGAATTAGATATTCTGAAAGGTTTCTTTGCTCTTCTAAATGTAACCGCTTCTCACCATGATAAATTATATTTGTTCCTGGTCGGTTTCTTGTGGGTTTTTGACATTATAAAATATGGCTGAAATGATAAGACAGTCGTCTGGTAACCGTTGTGGGCTTAATACCAAGTGTGGAAAGGAAGGTAACCGTACGTTGGTGTGTTGGCCTATGAGAGTTCTTCATTGGCGTGTCCCGAATCTAAAAAGCCGAAACATTTACTGAACAGGTGAGAACGTCTTCTGTTGCATCTGCTCTGAGAATAGTAACCTGTAAATATATGTACATTATCCTATATTAAATAGTTTGAGGGAAGGTGGGAGGGGGTGAGTGGTCACATGGTAAGGTGTTCGCCTCTGGCGCTGGAGGTCGTGGGTTCAAATCGCGGTGGAGACGGAAATTTTTTCATGTGGATCATTCGGTAAAAATGTCCCCTGATCTCTGAGTAGTGAGATCAGACATTCGTGTGCAGTGGCGCGCATGTTACAGATCCTCTGTCTGTTGGAAATTCAAGTTACAAATCTATTCAAATTAGTCTAAGGATGCTCGCCCCACAGAGAATATGTTCGCAAATAGGGAACTGTGTGGTTATAACATCAGGTCTTGATTACGTGGTTAGCGAAATGGCATAGATGGTGCCTGACAGGCTGCGGGTCTACCTTGCTCCAATTTACGCTTCCGCCACCACCAGTCCCAAAAAGGCGATCGTATATTCCAAGCGCTACCAATTGTTAAGTATGTAACAAATACTGGTATTGACTTGGAAAGTCACCAGCGCATTTTCGCTTGCCAAAAAATATGAAAGAAAGGAGGCCACACCGCCCAACGGCGTCTAACCACACAAACGGACTGAAGATAGATAAAAATACTTTGTATGTTGACTGATGAAAAACGCATCATTGACCATCGAAAAGTGAAGGTGAATTATTACACTTACTGCTACACCAACGATATGTATGTTGATTGTATTTCCTTGGATAGGTTCCTAATATTGTTTTAAGCTAATTTTTAGACGTTAGATGTTTATTTGTAGAGTATTGTTAACGTGTTGAGGCAAGGGATTTAAATCTCGAATAGGAAAATGAATTTATTTTTCTGAAGGTCGCCTGCTAAGTTTATGTATGTTCTGCGTGGTAATCAAGGTGCTGAAATTCAGGTAGGAAGAAACGCATCTCATTGGTGGAAAATCATAGCAGGCAGTAACTGAAGCAGTGGAATTAACCAGCTGCAGGGATTACGACTTATCTTCCGATATCAAGAGAAAGCAGGTATAAAGCGAATATCACGTGACAAAGGGGATACACCAGGATATCAGATATGTAACACGTGAGAGAGAGAGAGAGAGAAGAGAGAGAGAGAAGAGTAGAGAGAAGAGAGAGAGAGAGAGAGAGAGAGAGAGAGAGGCATTAGATGGAGAGAAATAAAAAGAAAGATGGTTAGATATAGATAAAATGAATATTACATGTTTAATGTAAGACAGGCTGCATGGCCTAGGGGTGAAACACGCTCGGCTTTCACAATCCCAACGTTCCGGGTTCGATTCCCACTTGTGTCCAGTTTGGCAGGCACTGGCTTTTTTTTATCGGGCGAATGCTCCTCCACGTACGGAAAGTAAGGGCAACCTACCGTACTGCACACTTGCCAAGAAACTTATAACAGCCAAATAGGTGGGGGGTTGTAAGAAGCTACGTTCTGTAGAGGACATGCTACTAACAACGTAAGCCTCGCTTGGGAGCTAAAATAAGAGTAGTGATGTATAGCCATTTACAAAAGAGTATCTGCATACCATATACTATTTGTGCCAGCTTAACAATTGGCAATGTTCCGTGTGTTGCCCTGACTGTAGATAGTTTCAGAGCAAAGTGCTTAATAATGGGCACGAGCTTACGACAGGATGTCGACTACTTTAGGATGACTCACGGGATGTGATATAACCACAAAAAGGCTCTGACTATGGCTGAAAGCGCTATATTTTTGCAAAGAATATTTCAGCCTTAAAAACGAACGCGAAATTCGTATACCATGTACTTCTTCTTCTTGCTTCTTCCTTTCTCTCCTGGCAAAACACATGGAACCATCACAGCTGCTCATTCGCAGGAAGTATGTGTTAAAAACACTTACATGAGCTCTTGTAGTGACGATCTCTGATTAATTATATTTTCATGATGAGAAAAATTACTAGACCATGTATAGTAGGCTCAAACATGAAGCTTCGGTAGATAATAGAAGACATGTTACTAGACGTTACTAGACGTTATTAGACGTTACTAGGTGTTACTAGACGTTACTACGTGTTACTAGACGTTACTACACGTTACTAGACCATGTGTAGTAGACCCATACATCAATCTTCGGTGTACAATAGAAGACATGTTACTAGACGTTATTAGACGTTACTAGAAGTTACTAGACGTTAATAGACCATGTGTAGTAGACTCATACATCAAGCTTCGGGATACAATAGAAGACATGTAACTAGACGTTACTAGACGTTACTAGACCATGTGTAATCAATCGACTTATATATCAAGCTTCTGTAGACAATAGAAGACATGTTACTAGACGTTACTAGAAGTTACTAGACGTTACTAGACCATGTGTAATCGACTTATACATCAAGTATCGGTAAACAAAAGAAGAAATGTTACTAGACGTTACTAGACCATATGTAGTCGACTCAGTAACTACGTTCCCTGCAACAACATCACGAATTGTAATTTAAATACCATGGGCTTTTGTCTTCATAATTACTCATTGAGAATATTTGCTATTTTAGCGAATGATTGAATGACTAATTGATTGATTGATTTGTTTTTCCACTCCAAGTGAAGCATATAGCCACCACTACCTCTGTCTGCTTTGCAGTAAGTCAGTATTTGATTATTTGCAGC
Source organism: Ariolimax columbianus (assembly GCA_036924085.1). Classification (NCBI taxonomy): domain Eukaryota; kingdom Metazoa; phylum Mollusca; class Gastropoda; order Stylommatophora; family Arionidae; genus Ariolimax; species Ariolimax columbianus. Next base: position 65,014,974 of record JAVGWX010000008.1, read on the forward strand.
TGCGGTTTCTGTAGCGATATTCTTGCTAGCCCCAAGGGACATCCATTATTTTACGACATGCGCGGGTGGTTACAGTTGTTCATTTCCTGTTAATTGTGCACCACCCTGGTTCATATTTCTTATTGTTGACAATATTCAAACATAGTACAACTCTTGCACAATATTTTAAAAGTTCTGCGTTATGTTTCTTCTGTATTTTTGCAAATACGTATAATTAATTGACCTATCTGTTCCCTTTACATGCGGTCGTTATTGTTCTTGACTCCATTGTATTTTCTGTACCTCTGTCAAACGCAATGTTATCAAGACAAACTGGAAAATTAAATTCAGTCAACTGTTTTATGTTTCCAATCGTCTTGAGTATCACCGCAACAACAAATCAACAAGAAAGATGGCTATATACGAATATACTATAGTTAGTACAAAGAAGTAAAGAATTAAAAAGCGAATTAATAATATTTGCAGACGATCAAAAGAAGATACACGAACGATAAAAGGAAGCTTTAAGAAGTCAAAAGGAATAGAACTCTTACTAAATGTAAGATTCAGTTAGAATGAACGATATTAAAACAAACAACAAAATTTAGATACCTAGAGGTTATCATAGCAAATTAAAGAAGTGGGGCAGAACTGAAGAATAGAATTGTACTAACAAATGCAGCCTTCAGAAAATAAGAAACATAATACCAAACAAACCGCTGATAATAAAAGCTATAAAGAACAATTATTGTATTATTATACGGAATCAATATTCTTTATGGATGTGGGTCGAAGACAAAGGTTAAAGCAGTAGTAAAATCACAAGCGGTAAACACAAATGTTGTTTTTGAGAAGAATATTACATGTATCTTGAACTGTTAAAAGGTTTAACGAAGATATGTAACAAGAAACACATATCAATAAATCAGTTCAGTTCAAGTGCCATCTCTGCATCGAACGTCGGCTGCAATGGTTCTCCGGTGTACTCTATCTCTTGTCGTAATGGTGCAACCTGGCATGCGTCTTCCAGTCCGGTTCTTGAGTTTATCACCCACTTATCGCGTTGTTTGTCTTTTGAACGACTGTTCTCCACCCTACTCTCCAGTATGGTCTTCAACATGGAGGTATGTCTTGTTATAATTACTATAATTAATTGGGATAATTAAACATAATTACAGAATGGGTAAGAACAATATTAGAAAGATAGATAAGGAAAGGGACCTAGAGCTTATAATAGATCATACAGGTAAGGTGAGTGAGCAAGTTTAGGTAGCAGTGAAAAATGCAAATGCAATGTTAGGTATAATAAAAAAGAAATATTAAACATAGGAGCAAGGAAGTGATAGTCAAACTGTATAAAGCATTAGTTAGACCTAGATTAGAGTTCTGTGTACAGGTGTGGAATGCTTATCATAGATGGGATATAAACATGCTTGAAAGAATACAAAAAAGAGCGACAAAGCTGATAGTGGGATTCCAGAATTTCAGTTATGAGGAAAGACTCAGAAACAAACCGGCCTAAAGTGTCTAGAAGAGAGAAGAATTCGTGCTGACTTAATACAGGTGTATGAGATGATCAGAGAAATGGATAAATTAGACTATAACACGTTTTGTTTTTTTTAATGCAGCCACCCACAATAACAAGAGGGCATAGCTACAAGTTGACTAAAGAGAGCTCCAGATTAGATATTAGGAAATATTTTTTTAGTCAGAGAGTGGTGAATGCTTGGAATGCATTGCCAGGGGAGATAGTGGAGGCAGGGATAGTTAATGCATTTAAGAATAAATTGGATGAGCATAGCTTTTAGAGCAAGGTGATGTAAATTAAACTGGTTGTATACAGACTCTGCATGGTCTTCTAAACTAGTATAAAGACGTTAAGTTAAGTTAAGTTATATGGCCAACATCCCTTGGCTGTCTAACCCTGATTTCGGTCATTAATTGATGACGTGATGGCTGTTTTGTGGCTGTTTCTTCAGCATTATATTGAAACAATACTTATATCTCAACGCAACTTATGCTTAATCGATGAAACACAAAACTATTACTAAAGCGATCAGAGATGTCATTGTAAAGAGTAATGTCAAGACTAATATAGTTATCAAGTTAAAGGTATTCCTAGAGTTTTCTCGACTCGGAACCGTACAGGGCTATGGGTATGACACAAAAGGTCTAGAGACGGAGTTTAGTCTGAAACTTCAGAGAAAGCGGTACCGGCAACGTCTGGAGGTCTTCGACCTGTGCAACAAGAGGCGATTTATCGGGATCCACTGGCACGATATGACTTGGCTTTGTTCGTTCTCAATCTCCCGCTACTAAACCCTGAAAGGGCTTAAGTAGCAGAATGTAGTCCAGAGAACGGAATGCGTTGTTTCGTAGTTTACAGCTTGACTGCGATATTTGCACCTTTCGGTCCAACACATCCGACTTCAGCAAGCATTTTTTGAGTACCGGGTTAGCATTCCCTCTTCGATCCCTTCTCTTTAGCCGGTCTGCCTTGCTGCAGCCTGTTATCTGGGATCACCGCGTGAAGGTGTAGAAGGGTCTTGGCAGCTCTGGTTCGCTGGCCCTGACGCTAGCAGTCAGCTATGGGTCGCTGACCACTGCAGCTCATACGCTGCTCAGCATCTTGATTCCGACTGGCACGACATGATTTCTAACAGTGAGGTAGCCCGGCCTACTCAGCTAGCTGGCATTGTTTTAACAAAAGATCGCCTTCGCTTCTCCCTCTTCGGTCACGTACACCCCTCCCAACCCAACCACCCAGCCCCCGCAGAACACCTTGTCCACAAGATGCTATGGCTGACCATGTGAGGACGAGCGAGAGGCGGGTAGAAGTCAAGCTCATCGTGGAGACGTCCCCGGGACCGCTATCACAACACCTGATAGAAACATATCACACTCTCCACATTAAAACTGTCAGCTTGCCACGAAACGGTCATTCGACGCGACCGGCCTTGGGCACATAAGCGTACTATTATTTATTCCTAAAGCAATCACTGCCGTTGGCGAAAATGTTATTAGCGGTTTCATTGTACTAGGTAACAGCTTGTCTGTGAGGTGCAGTGTGGTTGCCAGTGTCCTTCCATGTTGCCTTGTTTACAGTAACTGGTATTGTTTATTCTGTATTTGTTCCTCCTGTTTTACGAGACCCTTCACGTTCCTATAGCGGGATCCGTCGTTATACCCCGGCGAATAAGCTAACTGAAAGTCGGGCAACCGTTTACAACTGGGCAGACGTAGCGTTATAGTGAGAATCAGTCGCACTAAACACTATCCCACTCATACAAAAATCATAACCAGCGTCTGCTGGTGAAAATCAACGCTCAAGCGAAGCTTGTTATACACTTTAGAGCGAAGCTTGTTATACACTTTAGAGTGAAGCTTGTTATACACTTCAGAGCGAAGTTTGTTATAACTTTAGAGCGAAGCTTGTTATACACTTTAGAGCGAAGCTTGTTATACACTTCAGAGCGAAGTTTGTTATGACTTTAGAGCGAAGCTTGTTATAACTTTAGAGCGAAGCTTGTCATACACTTTAGAGCGAAGCTTGTTATAACTTTAGAGCGAAGCTTGTTATACACTTTAGAGCGAAGCTTGTTATACACTTTAGAGCGAAGCTTGTTATAACTTTAGAGCGAAGCTTGTTATAACTTTAGAGCGAAGCTTGTTATACACTTTAGAGCGAAGCTTGTTATACACTTTACAGCGAAGCTTGTTATACACTTTAGAGCGAAGCTTGTTATAACTTTAGAGCGAAGCTTGTTATAACTTTAGAGCGAAGCTTGTTATACACTTTAGAGCGAAGCTTGTTATACACTTTAGAGCGAAGCTTGTTATAACTTTAGAGCGAAGCTTGATATACACTTTAGAGCGAAGCTTGTTATATACTTTAGAGCGAAGCTTGTTATACACTTTAGAGCGAAACTTGTTATACACTTTAGAGCGAAGCTTGTTATACACTTTAGAGCGAAACTTGTTATACACTTTACAACGAAATACAGTGGTATCCTGCGTCAGCGGATAGGACCAGAGCATTTAAGTTCAGCGGATTTATTCATCAAGCGGAATGTGGTCTTATCTTTTAATAGATTACAAATGCATTAGGCAGGCACTAAAATGAAATAACGTTCTAAATGCCATTTTAAAATGCGTACGAAAGTTAAAAAGAAGAAAAACAAGCATAAATAAATATAAATAAACAAAAGTAAACATAAATAAACAAAATATTTCATGTTTATATTTTGATTTTTGCAAGAGTGAAAGATGAATGTAGAAAATGGTGGACCTTTAGATATCTTTAGAAAAGACGTACGTCTTCAGTTAATTCGTTTCTTTAGCAGAAGAATTAGTGATTGTCATTTGTTTTTCTGTTTGAAGAAAGGAGTCAATGGGTTGATCTTACAGGGTCTGACGATGACGGATGTTGATCTGTCGTGTTAGAGTGACTGGTGCTGGGTATGCAGACTGCCCTTGAACAGGGAATGTAATGATTGGTGCAACAGTGAAGTATGTTTCTTCTTCTTCTTCTTCTTCTTCTGCGTACACAGTCAGACAGTAACAATTATTTTCTCGAAAAAAGCAGCCGTCATCCTGAGGCTGTCGACACTGCCATAGAGCTTGTCTAGTGTTGCCACTGGTGATGGCCACATCTGCTCTCTCTGATCCTCGTATGTCGGGCTGTTTTGCAGCAAATGCTCAGCGGTCATTTTGCCGGTACCACACGGGCATTCGTCGGTGCCACCTGTCTTCAATTTGTTGAATAGGTAGTACCTGAGTCTATTGTGGCCAGTGCGAAGTCTGAAGACCACGACCTGCTCTCTTCTGTTCAACTGGTAATAGGCATCGTTTTTGGTGTGGCCATAATTTTCGGTTTCCCATTTGGTCATGGATCTAGCTGTAATAAGCCGTTTTGACTCTTCATATGTCATACTAGTATCAGTTTGTGGTAGTTTTGCACCTTCTTTTGCCAGTCTGTCTGCTTCCTCGTTGCCTTGGATGATGCAGCGAGATGGGACCCACTGCACCACTACTCTTTTTGGTGCGGCCTGCTGGCATAGTTGACAGAGTACTGCTCTTGGATCATTAAGTTCAGTATTTTTCTGGATTTTCAGTGCTGTGACTACGGCGGCCAGTGCATCTGTAAGCAGGACTATGTGGCTTTCATTCCTTTTAGCTGTCACCATTTCTTCCACTGCCGCCCTCAGTGCCTCTGCCTCCGCTCTGAAATTGCTTGTGTATTTTCCAGTAGCGAAGAACAGTGTTATTTTTCTGCCATTTGGTAGGCTCAGGAATGCTCCTGCCCCTCCGTACTGTGTTGTATTTGTTACGGAACTGTCGGTGTATCCATGGGTCCAGTCCATGCTTGGATAGTTTTCCGTAATTTAACTCAGGGTAGTATCTCTTCTTTATTTTTCAGACTGGATGTTTTAGTTTCTAATACCTGGTATATTTTCTACCACCTCTTGAAATATATGCTGCCCCCAGGTAGGTTTTCGTACAGTAGGGATGGGCTTTGGTGTTGTTAGTGCGTTCATGGGGTTTTCGTGCATCTTTGCTTTGGCTATTTCTGCAAAGTTTCTTCGCTTTAGTTTCCCACTTCCGAAAATGTTTAGTCTCTGGTGCATTGGGTGGTCAGTCAGTCTTCTGAGTTTCTCTGCAGTCTCTTCTGTCTGCCATGGATTGCAGTATTGTAATCTTTTCAAGTTCTACAACTGGCGTTGACTTCATGCCTCCTGTTATAACTCTCGTGACTTTGTTTTGGAGTTTGTTAACTTTATCAAAGTTCGCCTTTGCTGCTGTTGTCCATGCCGCAATGCCATACTCGAGAACTGGCCTCACTATTCCAGTGTACAGTTTCTTTATTATACTTTCGTCTGCTCCCCAGCTTGTGCCAGCAAGTTTCCTCATGATTGCTATTCTTTCTCTGGCTCTCATTCGGTTTCGCTCGATCTGACTTGTCCATGTCATGCGCCGATCAAATGTGACTCCCAGATAGGTTGGGTTGTCGTTTGGCTGCAGGATTTTGCCATTTAGCCTTAATTTGGTACTTTGGGGTTTTAATGAGAGCGAGAATATTGTGCACGTGGTTTTCTCCTCGTTTATTTTGACCAGCCATGAGTTCGCCCATTCTTCCAGCGATGTTAGGGCCGTCTGCATCCGATTTCTTGCTATGGTCAGATTCTTTTCAGAGGTCCACATAGCCAGATCGTCTGCAAACATTGAGCTATGGACTCTTCTTGGTATATTCTCTGTAATATCGTTTATATATATCAGGAAGAGTGTGGGTGACAATACTCCCCCTTGGGGTACTCCCTGCTCGAGTGTCACCTTTTTGCTCATCTGCCCTTGTACTTGGACTCTGGCCGTTCTTTGTTTGAGGTAGTGGTTGATCCACTTGTACATCTTCCCACAGACATCACTTCTTCTTAGCTTGACTCTAAGTCCATCCTTCCAGACTTTGTCAAATGCCTTTTCCAGATCCACCCAAACAGCTACTGTGTGTTTCTGTGCCTGGTAGGCATCTTCTATCTCCTGGGCTATAAGGATGACCTGGTCCTCAGTGGATCTGTGCTGTCTAAAGCCTGCTTGCTGTGGAATTAGTATCCGTTTTTCTTCCAGATGCCACATCAGTCTGGTGTTTATCATACGTTCCAACAGTTTGCCGACACAGCTCAGTAGGCTGAGTTTTGTCTTTTCCTTTCTTTGGTACTGGTACAAGTACTGCGTCTGTACTGTTCCACACACTCTTGCTTGTGTCTATAAACAACATAATAGAGATTATACAAAAAAAAGTCCACAGATTCATGCATGTAGACGTTCTGACTCTGTGGTCTTCTGAAGAAAATATCACCATAGCAAACAATTACATGTAGCAGGTCATAACATTGCTGGAAAAGTATACGAAATCATGGCTGGTCAAAATAAATGAAGAACAACACGCATGATATTCTCCCTTTCAAATAAACCACAGAACATAAAAATAATATACAATGCCAAATGTCTGCGGGTGAACAGAAAACCCAAACTACTTAGGCATCACATTTGATCGGCGCATGACATAGACAATTCAGATCGAGAGACACCGAATAAAAGCAAATAACAAAATGGCAATCATTATGAAACTTGCTGGCACAAGCTGGGGAGCAGATGAGAGAATACTAAAGAAACTGTACACCGGAAGAGTGAGACCAGTTCTCGAATATGGCGTTGCGGCATGGGGAACAGCAGCAAAAGAAAACTTTGATAAAAATCAACAGACTTCAAAACCAAGGTATGAGAATTATAACAGGAACCATGAAGTCAACACAAATTGCAGAGCTTGAAAAGATTACAAATCTGCAATTTACAAACGATAGAAAAGACAGCAAGGCCCAGAACAAAAAGTATAGAAACTTAGAAGACTGACAGACCATTAAATGCATGAGAGTCTTAATGGATTTGAAAAAGGGAGACAAAAGTGAGACATTTTGTTGAAATAGCCAAAACAAAGATGAGAGAAGACCCCATGAAAGCCATATCAACACCAAAGAACATTCCCTACTGTACGCAAATCCACGTGGAAGCAGCAGATCTTTCTTGAAGTTATTGAAAATATACCAGATATCGGAAACAAGAACAGCCATACTGAAAAGGAAAGAAGAGACATAACCCTGAAGTACATAGAGAAAAACTACCCAAGCACAGACTGGATCATGCATACACTGACGGTTCTGCAACAAACGCAAAAGAAAATGGAGTGGGCAGTGTATTTCTGAGCCTAACAAACGGTAGAAAGATAACACTATCAGTAGCAACTGGAACATTCTCAAGCAATTTCAGAGCGGAGGTAGAGGCATTAAAGGCTGCAGTAGAAGCAATGCTAACTGACGAAAGCAATGAAAGCCAGATAGTTTTGTTTACAGGTGCCTTGTCCATGGCGACATCACTAAAAAGCCAGAAATATTAATACAGAACTAAATTATTTAAGATCAGTACTCTGTCAACTATGCCAGCAGTCCACACAGAAAAGAGTCATACTACAGTGGATACTACACTGTAACATTCAATGCAACGAGCAGGTAGACAGACTGGCAAGAAAAGGTGGAAGGTTACCACAACCAGTTTCTAGTGTGACCTACAGAGTCGAAAAGGTTTATTAGGGCCAGATACATGGCCAAATGGGAAACAGAGCATACTGGCTACACAAAAAATAATGATTATTACCAGTGGAACAGAAGAGAACAGGTCGGGGTCAAGAGACTGAGGTACCATCTATTCAATAAACTGAAGATAGGTGGCACTGACGAATGCACGTGTGGTACAGGGAAAATGACCCTTGAACATCTGCTACAAAATTGCCCGACATACGAGGACCAGAGAAAGCACATGTGGCCATCACCAGTGGCAACATTAGACAAGCTCTATGGCAGTGTCGACAACCTCAGAATGAACGCTGCATTCTTCGAACAAATTCAAGTTGACTTCTGACAACGTACGAAGAAGAAGAAGAAGAAGAAGAAGAAGAAGAAGAAGAAGAAGAAGAAGAAGAAGAAGAAGAAGAACAAGAACAAGAACAAGAAGAAGAACAAGAAGAAGAAGAAGATACATACAGAAACACGCTTATATAAATACACACGTATTTCACAAAAAGATCCTGGTCAGATGAAAGGATAATAATAATGATAATAATTTGTTAATGTAAAGACAGGGTTGGTTAAGGATATAGAAATGACCTTATTTTTATTGTTGATCTCCTGTCATGATCAAAGGTGTCGGAAAAGCTAAAGTGAAAGTAGTTGTAGCATCAGTTGTTTTATGATAATCTTTAGTATATCAATTTCGAGGCTGGTCTGAGAATGATTTTATTCTAATTTGTGAGAAAGTTCTCTGTCACAAAGGCATTGTTCGCAGACTGTTGTAGTGGATCATGTGAGATAGTTATTTCTAACAAGGGCGCTCTTTGCAAACTGATGTAGTGGATCATGGGAGATTTTTGTTCCTCACGAGGGCGCTGTTTGCAGATTGTTGTAGTGGATCATGTGAGATAAGTTGTTTCTCACGAGGGCGCTGTTTGCAGACTGTTGTAGTGGATCATGGGAGATAAGTTGTTTCTCACGAGGGCGCTGTTTGCAGACTGTTGTATGGTGTCATGGGAGATAGTTGTTTCTAACGAGGGCGCTCTTTGCAAACTGATGTAGTGGATCATGGGAGATAGTTGATCCTTACGAGGGCGCTGTTTACAGACTATTGATATGAGAAAGTCCCTCATCATGACGACTCTTTCTGCAGACTGTTCCAGACGAAAAAATAACACCAAAAACCTGCACAGGCATGTACTAAGCTGCATATTCCTGTTCTTCACTTTCTCCTGTAGCGTAACTAAGGATTGTTTCGTACCTTCTGTTCCTCACTTTCTCCTGTAGCGTAACGTAAGATTGTTTAGTACCTTCTGTTCCTCACTTTCTCCTGTAGCGTAACGTAAGATTGTTTCGTACCTTCTGTTCCTCACTTTCTCCTGTAGCGTAACGTAAGATTGTTTCGTACCTTTTGTTCTTCACTTTCTCCTGTAGCGAAACGTAAGATTGTTTAGTACCTTCTGTTCCTCACCTTCTCCTGTAGCGTAACGTAAGATTGTTTCGTACGTTCTGTTTCTCACTTGCATTGTTTTTATTGCTGCAACCTTGGTCTACAACACTGAATTCTTATACTCTCTGATATAGCGAATATAATTAAAATGGGTTCCCTCTTTCTGACCTTTCCACAAGCCTCCTTTGCGTGTTGCCACGACACGCGGATGCAGGTATGTAAACAAGGCATGCCAAACAATATAAATCAAGACACAGGTTTTCTAAATGGATTGTGCGCATCACGTGGTCTAGAAAAACTGTTTACGTCGCTTCCGGTCTGTGTTTGGAGTACTGGCATGGTTAAAGAACCGTTAAATGAACGAGGCATGGCCCGTGTTGTCTTCTCTCTTCCTCCCAGTTTGAAGTGGTGTTTATATCTGCCAGACATCTTGAAAACGAGATCTATTCTTGGAGTTAATTCGCGTAGATTACCATTGCTGCCGTGGTGTGTAGTGACCTCATATAACGTGTAATACAGAAGGGAGTCCTGAGGTTATATAGCTGAGTTGTGTATGATAAATGCAGTCCTTGAATGCGGAGAAGTGATTGTTGTTTCGAACACCCACAATGAGTAGGTTACTCTTTTGTGTGCCCTGAAAAGGACGTTAAGGGGCAGATTGCTGTAGCCTTACTCACATCCCGAACTTGCAAATGAAAGTAGACCGGAGTCATCCGGGCGGTTGTGCTATGCTTGGCTTCATCGGCGTGTCGCTCACTACTACGGGAATCACGTCGAATCTTTAGCCATACTGCAGTAAAAACAACCCGTTTCCACGAAGGGCTACGGGGAAGTCGTGGTGAGGGTCTTGGCCAGTATATTTTGCCTAACGTGACTAACATATCTGATCAGTATGTTGTGGCTGATCAGATGTTAGTCTTTTTCCTCGCGAAGACGGGAAGAGACATACATTTAAAGTCAAACTCTTTGTATCAATTAAACACCTAAAAGAGAAATAACCCTGATGTACATAGAGAAAAACTACCCAAGCACAGACTGGACCCATACACTGAGGGTTCTGCAGACACAACACAGAATGGAGGGGGAGGGGTATTCCTGAGCCTAACAAACGGTAGAAAGATAACACTGTCAGTGGCAACTGGAAAATTCTCAAACAATTTCAGAGCGGAGGCGGAGGCATTTAAGGTTGCAGAAGAAGCAATGGTGACAGGCGAAAGCAATGAAAGCCAGATAGTCTTGTTTACAGATGCCCTGTCCGTGGTTACAGCACTAAAAAGCCAGAAAAATACAAAACTTAACGACTTCAGAGCAGTACTCGTTCAACTATGCCAGCAGTCTACACCCAAAAGAGTAGTGGTACCGTGTGTTGCATCCCACTGTAACAGTCAAGGCAACGAGGAGGCAACAGAATGTGCAAGGTTACCACAACCAGATTCTAGTGTGACCTACGAAAAGTCCAAAAGGTTTATTAGGGCCAGATGCATGGCCAAATGGGAAACAACATGCTGGCTACACAAAAACGATGCCTATTACCAGTTGAATAGAAGATAGCAGGTCGTGGTCTTCAGACTCCGCACAGGCCACAACAGACTGAGGTACCACCTATTAAATAAACTGAAGATAGGTGGCACTGACGAATGCACCTGTGGTACAGGGAAAATTGACCTCTGAACATCTGCTGCAAAATTGCCCGACATACGAGGACCAGAGAAAGCACATGTGGCCATCACTAGTGCCAACACTAGACAAGCTCTATGGCAGTGTCGACAGCCTCAGGATGACCTCTGCTTTCTTCGAACGAATTTGTTGACGTCTGACAGCGTACAAAGAAGAAGAAGAAGAAGAAGAAGAAGAATCACCTAAAACAAATGTTGCGACATAGAGTAACAAATACATAGCAAAGTTAAATAAGAAAAACATCACATCTATTTCCGTCACAAACGTGACTATCTATTTTCGTTTCTTCTCGTCGCCATACAGCGTTTCAATAAACTGGTTTGGTGGATGGGCACCATTAACATTAGCAAACCGACTGTTTCAGATGTATTTAGCTTGATTCTCTGTTAACAGTATGTAAATATGGAGTCTATATATCTTACATGGCTTATAATAGGGAAGTGTGTTATTCCGGTCCTGTATCAAACTGATGGAATTTCCTCGTTCTGTCATTCACAGATCAAAAACCGAGTGCGCTGTTGTCTTCTGCTTTATCGTTTGTCATAAAGCTCTCGGGGAGGATGACTAACGTCTGGTCAGGTACAATATATTGATCAGACATGTTAGTCAGGGTCAGGTACAACATATTGATCAGACATGTTAGTCAAGGTCAGGTACAACATACTGATCATACAAGTTAGTCAAGGTCAGGCACAGCATAATGATCAGACATGTTAGTCAGGGTCAGGTACAACATACTGATCAGACAGGTTAGTCAAGGTCAGGCACAACATACTGATCAGACATGTTAGTCAGGGGCAGGCACAATATACTGAGCAGACATGTTAGTCAGGGTCAGGCACAACATACTTATCAGACATGTTAGTCAGGGTCAGGTACAATATACTGATCAGACATGTTAGTCAGGGTCAGGCACAACATACTGATCAGACATGTTAGTCAGGGGCAGGCACAACATACCGATCATACATGTTAGTCAGGATCAGGTACAACATGCTGAGCAGACATGTTAGTCAGGATCAGGCAAAATGTACTGGCCAAGATCCTCACCTCGGCTTCCTCGCAGCCATCCCTGGTAACAGGTTGTTTTCATGGAAGCCTGGCGAACGATATGAGGGATCGACGTGATCTCCGTAGTAGTGAGCGACACGAAGATAAAGTCACGCATAGCACAACCACCTAGAGGACCCCAGTCCACCTTCATCAGCTCGCTCGGGATGTGAGGAAAGCCTCTGCAACCCGCCACTGAATATATCTTCAGGGCACACAAACGAGTAAACTACTCATTGTGCGCATTCAAGACAATTACATAAAGCTCTAGGAAGAAAAGTAACTGTATGAAACACGAATAACCAAGTGAAAACCGGTTTTTTGTTCTCCATGGATGAGAAGAAGGCTATTCACTTCTTGCTTGTCACATTCACTGATTTCAAAACTGATTTTTCCTTCGTTGCCTAGCCAAGTCTGAGCTTGCCTAGATGATATTGATTTATTTGGTCCAATCTGAATACGTAATTATATTCCTTGTCCGACCATCGGAGAACGCCAGGCACATCGGGTGTACCTGACTGCGTTGCATCACCGTCTGTGTTTAGATCGTATCTGTTCTGGATAGCCTTGGATGAGTTGGTAGATTGGGCATTGGGTTTGACACAACAATTATATGAAATTACCTAACCAGGGGCAAATGAACTGTACACGTTCTGTGGTCTGAGTTGGGATTTATGAAACAACAAATAAACATACACGGAAGTCGAATGCAAACTTATTTTTAGGCGCAACGCACAGAACAACGGACTATGAAATAAGAGACAGAAGGGATACGAACACAAATCTTCCGTTTCTGTTTGGACGCGGAGAAAGGGGAAAGGGGGGGGGGGAGGCATAAATAGTATATGACCCTGTTTATTTACGAGACTTTCAATATCACTTGACCAGGACTACGACGTTCTGTGTTCAGATCTGACCTGTCATGTTTAGACTTAGCTGGTTCGGAACAGTCAAACCAAGGTTGGTTATGGTTTGTCTACGAATGATAAGTAATAGTTAATGCTGTGTTTCCTTGGCTGGTTATAGGCTTTTGGGCAAGAATATTTTGGCATTCCTCCCTCCGACTTGTCTAACTAGTTATCTTTCTTAAAACATTCTTAATACCTACATAATATTTTTCGGTGCCTGTGTCGTAATTCACTCCAAATAAACGAAATATGTATTTTTAGCACAACATTTGAGATAGTGGCGTCACAGAATAGTCCACTTATTAACTGTTGTGGGTGTTAAACATTATGCAATAATGGACAAGAATTTCTGTTTCATCTTTTGCTTAATACCGCCATCTAAGCAATGCATTTCCTGGGTTAGGGATAGATTAGTTTAGGAAAGGGTTAGTGTTAGCATCTTTTCTACACTTCGATCTTTATGTTTACCTTTATTTTTTTATTTAAAATAAAATTACATTGAAATGTCTTCTCCTTAGCCCGGAACGGAATGTCGCGTTACAGTTATTTGTCAAATACATACGATGTGAACTTAGGGAACTCTGTTTGGGGTGAATTAAGGCACGAATACCCATTCTTAATATCTACATATTTTACATACTTGCCAACATATCCACCTACCTACTCATTTACTAAAATACCAAACTGTTAATTATCTTTCAACAATTCTTTTAACCAAATTGTCGAGAAATTGTTTAAATGTTTTTCAACCTGTATGTTCTGTTTTTGTTTTTTTTTTTTTTCGTTCGCCTTATTTATCTATTCCCCAAGGCGTGTGTGCGTTACACTGTGGTTTTTATTTTGCGCCTGTCGGCCCAGTGCATCCGACTTCAGTATGCATTTTATGTAAGGGTCTGCTTCCTACTGCATTTTCCAAGAGTTTGCTTCCCTGGGGTAACGGCCGGTGCTGTGATGGGGATCGAACCCAGCACCTTCTGGTTGTGAGCCGTGCCACTTAACCACTAGGCCACGCCGTCCCCAACCCGTATGTTTAACCCATATCACTATGTTGGTGTTTTCTTTGCTTATAGTGTTACACTATTTGACATCAGCACCATTGAAGCCTCCTGAAGCATATACTGAAACTGTTTAAACTTGACTAAACTAGTAACAGTGAGATCTCCCGATTCATGCAATCGATTTTCAGGAGGCTAGAAATTACTTCTATACACGGCCCACGTAATTAACAGGACGCAACTGTCGGGTCAGTCTGTCGTGCTACGCTTACTGGGTACTGCTTTTTTGTTTCTTTCTTGGAAGTCTTTCTCTCTATCTCTATCTCTCTCTCTCTCTCTTTATTTTACCCTACCACTTACTCCCTATGTGTATTCCTCACGATTACTCGATCTTTTCCAATCATCTGTCCCATTCTCTGTCTCCATCTGTCTCATTCTCTGTCTCATTCTCTGTCTCTATCTGTCTCATTCTCTGTCCCTCTCTTTCTCTCTCTCTCTCTCTCTCTTTTTATTTTACCCTACCACTTACTCCCTATGTGTCTTCCCCACGACTACACGATCTCTTCCAATCATCTGTCTCATTCTCTGTCTCTATCTGTCTCATTCTCTGTCTCTCTCTTTCTCTCTCTCTCTCTCTCTCTCTCTCTCTTTATTTTACCCTACCACTTACTCCCTATGTGTATTCCTCACGATTACTCGATCTTTTCCAATCATCTGTCCCATTCTCTGTCTCCATCTGTCTCATTCTCTGTCTCCATCTGTCTCATTCTCTGTCTCCATCTGTCTCATTCTCTGTCTCCATCTGTCTCATTCTCTGTCTCCATCTGTCTCATTCTCTGTCTCCATCTGTCTCATTCTCTGTCTCTCTCTTTCTCTCTCTCTCTCTCTTTATTTTACCCTACCACTTACTCCCTATGTGTCTTCCCCACGATTACACGATCTCTTCCAATCATCTGTCCCATTCTCTGTCTCTATCTGTCTCATTCTCTGTCTCCATCTGTCTCATTCTCTGTCTCTCTCTTTCTTTCTCTCTCTCTCTTTATTTTACCCTACCACTTACTCCCTATGTGTCTTCCCCACGATTACACGATCTCTTCCAATCATCTGTCTCATTCTTTGTCTCCATCTGTCTCATTCTCTGTCTCCATCTTCCTGTGTCTTCCTATCCTTCTGTCGCTGTAAAGTTCTCCATTTTTCTCACCCTTATCTTTCTCCATAAAACTTGTTTTCTGTTTCTCAAAACCTCGTTCTTCATATTCACCTATCCATTAATATCTCTCTTCATCTCACTCCTCCCTTCTGACTGTACTTCTCTCTCCATTAATATATCTCTTTATCTCACTCCTCCCTTCTGACTGTACTTCTCTCTCCATTAATATCTCTCTTCATCTCACTCTTCCCTTCTGACTGTACTTCTCTCTCCATTAATATCTCTCTTCATCTCACTCCTCCCTTCTGGCTGTACTTCTCTCTCCATTAATATCCCTCTTCATCTCACTCCTCCCTTCTGACTGTACTTCTCTCTTCATTAATATCTCTCTTTATCTCACTCCTCCCTTCTGGCTGTACTTCTCTCTCCATTAATATCCCTCTTCATCTCACTCCTCCCTTCTGGCTGTACTTCTCTCTCCATTAATATATCTCTTCATCTCACTCCTCCCTTCTGACTGTACTTCTCTCTCCATTAATATCCCTCTTCATCTCACTCCTCCCTTCTGGCTGTACTTCTCTCTCCATTAATATATCTCTTCATCTCACTCCTCCCTTCTGGCTGTACTTCTCTCTCCATTAATATCTCTCTTCATCTCACTCTTCCCTTCTGACTGTACTTCTCTCTCCATTAATATATCTCTTCATCTCACTCCTTCCTTCTGATTGTACTCCTCTCCCCATTATTATCCATCTTCATCTCACTCCTCCCACCTGAATGTACCTCTCTCTCCATCATACTCTAGGCAACAAAAGTAAAAACATAAAACAAGACTGCGACATCATCCCTCTCTCATTGTTCACTCTCTCGCTCTTTCTCACTCTTTCTCTCTCTCTTTCTATCTCTCTTCCGAAACATTTGCCTTAATACCTCAACTATTTTCTATCTCTTTATTTCTCGCTCTTTCTCTCTCCCTCACTCTCTCTCTCTCTCTCTCTTGCAAAAACTTGTCCTTAATATCTCAACTATTTTCTCTATCTCTCTCATTTTCTCTCTCTCTCTCTCCCTCTCTCTCTATCTCTCTTCCGAAACATTTTTCTTAATATCTCAACAATTTTTTCTCTCTTTCTCACTCTCTCGGTGATGTAGTTGATTAAGTGTCACCCAGGCGTGTCCGTGTAAGTCCAATGCCACGTGTTCTTGTCTGCACACGTTTGTTAGTTGCTATTGAGTACCAAATACATCGTCCCATGTATGATGCCTCCAAGTCAAAAGCAAATTCCGAACACCGTTGAGCTACGAGCACTCAAAGAGACGATGATCAGCGGTTTTGTTTGGCTGTATGCACACCTGGCACTTTGATGTGTAGAGTGCTTGAATTGTTTCCTCTCTTTACCGCTAAATGTCTTTCCCTCTGCATGTCTCTCCAATATTCTCTCTCTATCTCTATTAATGTGCCTTTCGCGTACTCATGATCCTTCACTGTATTATCTCCCTCTCTCTCCCTCTCTCTCTCTCTCTCCGTTACTATGTTGCTCTCTCTCTCTCCGTTACTCTGTTTCCCTCTCTATCTCTCATCGTCCTCCTCCAACTTTCTCCCTCTCCCCTCAATCACCATTATCATGTCTGTCTCTCTCTCTATGTCTCTTTCTCTGTTTTACCCCTCTATCTCTCATCGTCCTCTCCCATGTATCTCTCTCCCCTCAACCCCCATTATCCTGTCTCTCTATCTATCTCTCTCTCCTAATTCCCCATTATCCTGTCTCTCTATCTCTCTCCCCTCAATTCCCATTATCCTGTCTCTCTATCTCTCTCCTAATTCCCCATTATCCTGTCTCTCTATCTCTCTCCCCTCAACCCCCATTATCCTGTCTCTCTATCTCTCTCCCCTCAATTCCCATTATCCTGTCTCTCTATCTCTCTCCTCAATCTTCATTATCCTGTCTCTCTATCTCTCTCCCCTCAATCTCCATGATCCTGTCTCTCTATCTCTCTCCCCTCAATCCCCATTATTCTGTCTCTCAATCTCTCTAACCTCAATCTCCATGATCCTGTCTCTCTATCTCTCCCCTCAGTTCCCATTATCCTGTCTCTCTATCTCTCTCCTCAATCTTCATTATCCTGTCTCTCTATCTCTCTCCTCAATCTTCATTATCCTGTCTCTCTATCTCTCTCTCCTCAATCTTCATTATCCTGTCTCTCTATCTCTCTTCTCAATCTTCATTATCCTGTCTCTCTATCTCTCTGTCCTCAATCTTTATTATCCTGTCTCTCTATCTCTCTCTCCTCAATCTTCATTATCCGGTCTCTCTATCTCTCCCCTCAATTCCCATTTTCCTGTCTCTCTATATTACATTCAAAGTTTCTTCTTCAACTGGATTACAGATAGCTTGAAAAATAGGCTGGAAGAACAAAGATGGTTAAACGCGTTTAACGTAAAGGAACATTTACCAAAGCAAACCATAGATTAGTGAGGTCGAGTTAGGATAACAAGGAACGAAGGTGTGATATCAGAGGCAGCAAGGATTTGTGACAAGAAAGAACAAACCAAGAATAAACATTTATAAAATGGAAATAGCGGGAATGTCTGACGTGGCTGTTCACAAAAGAAAGAATTTGCGTCAGCAGGCCTTTGTGATGCCATTTCTTCTTCTCCTCTACTGGTAAACTGATTAGGTTGAAGCGGGTCTTTATGGGATAGGTTTTTTGGTCGTGTCGCTTTTCACCTTGAAACGGTGTTAGTGTTGATTGAACTTCAATGTTAGCTCCGGTAACAGCTGATTGATAGGCGTGGTTCCAAGTGAGAAGTGTGAGTATGAGCCTGAAGTAAACGTGAGCAAGGGTCCCTTTGTTTGAAATAAGGGTCTCAAACTGAAGCCAGTTCGAAGGCGGAGACTGTAGCCCACACCACTTCAATGCTATGTGGTCGTCTCCGTATGCTCTTTAGCCTGGGAGGGCATCATGGAACAACATGTCAATGTACAAATATTGTAAACTATCTGTTGTTAATGTTTGAAAAGATATTCCGTTGCTTGTTTCAGATTCACAATTGTTTCCTCTTTTATTTTTCCAGTAACGAGATTATTTATATTTAACCATCCATCGTATCGTAAGCGTGGACAACGTTGTGTCCATTAATATGGCGATGGGGAGCATAAAATTATGGCAGGGGACATATGCTGATCAGGACTCCAACCTCTTGGGACTTTGAGTAAATATACGCTTGGCTGGCTGCTTGGAGGGAGAACGGAGCACTTATGGGAATGTCCCCTGTGTGATGATGATGGTTCCTAAAATCAAGAATCATGTATATATATATATATCCCGCATTGAAAACCTAACTTTCCTTATCTCTGGTTCCACACTCAAATGTCCATCAGTTCGGGGACCACAAGTTTGAGATCACATGTTCAAAGTCAAAGGTCTCCAACTTAAACAGCAATAAAGATAGCTCAAAGGCAAGTTGAGAGACCCCAGTTCGAAAAACAAAAGCAATGACACACTCGCTTAACTGTGATAAGCCTAACGTACATAATTTGTCAATTGAGATATGTTTAGTCCTGTCACATTTATTTCTGCCATCTTCTCAAACCACAAAGTCACTTTGCATGGCCTCTCTCATTGCTGCTCACATAATACAGTTACGTCGAGCCACGTTGTTAGACTCCTGGATTAGATGGTACCGTGAATGGTGTAGGTTCGATTCGTATGTATATGGTAGTTGACACAACCAGTGCAAGATATATACTTAAAATGTGAACAGATAAATACTCGGAATACGTGTTTAGACTCCCACCAGACAAGACGCTGACCAAGATCAACTGATAGGGTTCGAATCTGCTATCTTCGTAATGGTGAATCATCTGATAAACTTTGCACTGCAATACAGCAGGATGGAATGCCGTACGTCTACTTCCGTACGCCTTGGGACGTTTCCCATTGGATGCTTGTTATAAGGGAGAAATAGTCAGATGTTAAACACTAAGACAAGAGTCGTCTCGTCTCGTCTCGTCTTTCTTGTAACTCTCATGAAGGACGTAGGGGCATCCCTCCACTCGTGAGTGATGTCCTCTTGGACATGTTTCTCGCCAGACAGGGGGAGGGGGGAGGGGGCAATCCTCTCCTGCGATTTAGACTAGAGTATTCTAAAAATACAATAGACACAATACACACGCAAAACTCTCGTCGCCCCATGTATACTACATGCACTCCCTCAAACACACATACATGAATACACACGTACATGCATACACACAAACATGAATACACACATACATGAATATACACATACATGAATACACACATACATGAATACACACATACATGCATACACACATACATGCATACACACATACATGAATACACACACACGCGCACGCAACGTTGTTATTGAACCTCCCACTATGGCTTGGTCGTCGCCAAATAGATACCAACATGCAATTACACACACTTACGTGCAGACACACAGACCAAAAACATAGCATAGTATTCCCGCAAAATGTTTACTATCAACAACAGTTGCACAATGACAGTTTAGCTACTAATTACTGAATCTCTATATTTGTTGACTTTTCTTCCCCCCAGCTCGTTTTCTACTGAAAACTCTAATTGCCAAGTGTTTGGACAAAATACAGTATTGCCATTTTTAATGTCCCAAGAGTTTGTGATTTAACTGCTTGTAAATCCACCAGCGTGAACATGACATTGTTAGTAAACGTGAGCCAATTATTTTACGTGTTAGCTTTTTTATGTTTTGCTAATAACGCTAATCACCTGGTAATTATTGAACTGCAAGCTGGAGATGGTTGTTTATTGAACCATTACGGGAATCAAAACATTAATAAAATGGAGATCGATTCAAGGCATCCTATATGTAAATAGCCAGAATATGGCCGACAATAAGTATATTTGTTAATGCTAAAGGCTTGGGGTTTTCCTTTTTTCTACCTTATTTGGCGCAGGTTTTAATAGGATCTCTTGGGGCCTATTGTCCCCGCTGAATGCCACATTCTGTACTTCCCTTCCCTCATTATTTGCGAGGAGTGTTGCGGGGATTTTCACCTCCTTACTCTTGCATGTGAGCTTCAAGACAGGAACCGCTAGTTAATGCAGTGTTTATGGTGGTTGTCTGTGTCAATAGTTTGTTGAAATCTCGCATGATTGTTAGTGAAACACGATTTCTGAATGTGAACAGTTTCAGAATAAGCGTGTCGACAGCGGTTCCCAACCTATTCAAAATACCTGACCTCTTGAAAACAAGATAATGTCCCTGGAGTTGTACACTCTTTCCCCCACCTAAGTACACCTTCTAAGTCATGACTTACTATATGTTGCTAAGACCTTGATGTGGTTAATTAACTAACCTACTTTTCACTTTAAGTTCAGAATCCTCTGGCCGTGCTTTATCTGCAGGCCAGTGGTCATGATGAAGTCTGTAGTCTTCACTCAGTCGGAGCGGCTGCTCCACAACTTTTGCCTCAGCTCCGCACCCTCTGACTCGGTCTGGCATCTCATTTCCCTATGAAGTGAGTATTCTTGTAGCATTTTTTCAGGAGTCTGGCCCCCTGTCTACATGGGTATTCATCGGTGTGTGAGGTCTTTAGTCGGTATAGATGTCTGTAGTTACCAGTTCTCAGACGAAATAAGGTAGTTTGTTGGTTTCTTTTGAGTTGGTGAATTGGGTCTGACCGCGTGCTTCCGTTCATGTCTTCTCTCCATTGCTGATATCTGATGATGATATTGATTTCTCAAGTAACTAACTAACTCACGAACATTCTAATATCCTAGTTTGGCTGCTGATGTACGTGTTGTGTCGACACAGTAGGGTGAAGCTGGAAGGCCTCTCTAGGTTGCAAGCTTGGGTATCTTTCTATGGAGAAAACTGTTGTCAGTGAAGCAGATCCCCCCTCTCTACGTAACTAATTGATCCAGGGGAATGCATTAGCCAATATAGCCTTAAATCATCGACCTCGCAGGCGTTGCCAGAATAGCGATGGAACCACCATTAGACTGGCTTAGGTACACCAGCTCCGGTTTTTCTTCAGGGTTTACTTCCAAAGCCTTCCCCGTGAACTGGTATCCCACAAGGAAGATGATAAATTTTAAAAAAACCAGTTATACATATTTAGTGTTTCTTCTTCGACGATCGTCCTGAAAAAGACGTTGTAGGATGTTCTGTCGCAGTTTACAGCGGAGCTGCAATATCTACACCTTTAAGCTCAATACATCCGGTTTCAGTTGGCTTTGTTAGGGTACCAGGTTTGACTAGCCACTCTGATCGGTGTTCCCTTAGCCAGACTACACTAGTGCAACCTGTTGTTATGGTCGCCGCTTGGATGCATAATAGGGCTTTAACCAGCTCTGGTGTGCTGACCCTGATGCAACTCAGCCACTTATGAGTCGCTGACTGCTGCCAGTTCACTGACTGTGCTGTATATTTGACCCTTACGCGGTAGTTTACGTTATACGTATCCAATTAAAATATATTTTATTCCGCATCTTGGACCAGTAACCATTCCTGTTTGTGTTAAATCATTTTCCCACCAATAGTGACATGTGATGATGTTGAAAGAGTCAGGATCGAAAAATTTGTGTTTTTGCGAATGGTATAAGGACAGACAATGTGACTTGCGCTTTAATTAGGTTTAATGGTGGACGATTTGCACTAACGTCAACCGCACTCTATCGTCTTGATGTATATTGATACATTGGCAAGACGTGTGAGTCGCAGCGACTGGAGGTAGCAGGGAATGTTGATTTCTTTTTTCGGGTTTGCTCTGGGCTTACTAGATCTGGCTATGCGAATTGTTGGACAGGAGTTTAATTTTTCTAAATTTGAGTTTTTTTTCCAGGCAAAGGGCAATCGCCTACTCTTTTCGATGTTCAGTTGTCCTATTTCTTTCTATTATATGTAGCGTGTGCGAGGTATTTTTTAGTATTAAAGTCCATCGACGAAAGGACTGGACACTATATCTCATCTCCCGTTCTGACGAGATGACGCTTGATATATTACATGACAGCTATAGTGACGCTCGATCAGTAGTCAGTGACTGGCTAAGTGACCACCAAGCCTAGTGGCATCTTTAGGTCAATTTTTTCTGGTCTGCGGCCATCCTTCGTACATTGCACCAGCTCAGGTTCATAATGAGAAACCACACATTTCAATCCACTTGCGTATTACCGGTAAATGATATTTCAAGTGAGAAAATAAATATAAATCTATTCAATTTACGAAATTGGAAACTCATAGTTCGTTCTGAACCTCACTGCACTCAACTCATTATGAACCTCACTGCACTCATTCTAAACCTCACTGCACTCAACTCATTATGAACCTCACTGCACTCATTCTAAACCTCACTGCACTCAACTCATTCTAAACCTCACTGTACTCATTATGAACCTCACTGTACTCATTCTAAACCTCACTGTACTCATTATGAATCTCACTGCACTCATTCTAAACCTCACTGTACTCATTATGAACCTCACTGTACTCATTATGAACCTCACTGTACTCATTATGAACCTCACTGTACTCATTATGAACCTCACTGCACTCATTATGAACCTCACTGTACTCATTATGAACCTCACTGTACTCATTATGAACCTCACTGCACTCATTATGAACCTCACTGTACTCATTAAGAACCTCACTGCACTTAACTCATTATGAACCTCACTGTACTCATAATGAACCTCACTGCACTCATTCTAAACCTCACTGTACTCAATTCATTATGAACCTCACTGTACTCATTATGAACCTCACTGTACTCATTATGAACCTCACTGTACTCATTATGAACCTCACTGTACTCATTATGAACCTCACTGTACTCATTATGAACCTCACT
The DNA here is from genome assembly GCA_036924085.1 of Ariolimax columbianus. Lineage (NCBI taxonomy): Eukaryota > Metazoa > Mollusca > Gastropoda > Stylommatophora > Arionidae > Ariolimax > Ariolimax columbianus. Next base: position 65,038,159 of record JAVGWX010000008.1, read on the forward strand.
GTACTCATTATGAACCTCACTGTACCCATTATGAACCTCACTGCACTCATTATGAACCTCACTGTACTCATTAAGAACCTCACTGCACTCAACTCATTATGAATCTCACTGTACTCATAATGAACCTCACTGCACTCATTCTAAACCTCACTGTACTCAATTCATTATGAACCTCACTGTACTCATTATGAACCTCACTGTACTCATTATGAACCTCACTGTACTCATTATGAACCTCACTGTACTCATTATGAACCTCACTGTACTCATTATGAACCTCACTGTACTCATTATGAACCTCACTGTACTCATTATGAACCTCACTGTACTCATTATGAACCTCACTGTACCCATTATGAACCTCACTGTACTCATTATGAACCTCACTGTACTCATTATGAACCTCACTGTACTCATTATGAACCTCACTGTACTCATTATGAACCTCACTGCACTCATTCTAAATTTCACTGTACTCATTATGAACCTCACTGTACTCATTATGAACCTCACTGTACTCATTATGAACCTCACTGTACTCATTATGAACCTCACTGTACTCATTATGAACCTCACTGTACTCATTATGAACCTCACTGTACTCATTATGAACGCTTCTTCACAGGCTAGACTGAATTGGGCTATTTCTGACCCGACTAGTTACCTTCAGTTCTGTTTTTTCTTGTAAACTTCACTGAGCTCTTTTCTGACCGAACTGAACTTTCTCTCTGCCCCCCCCCCCCCCCCACCCTCTTTCCTTAAGTTATTCTGCCGAACTCCACCGGGTTTTACGTACTCGATTGAATTCTTTATAACTAGGTTGGATGTAATCTGTACCCAACTCAACTTTTTCCAGACCCTGTATAGAGCCATTGTTGAGAGCCACTGTTCAACGATATTTCAGAGACATTAACGTATGTTAATTTTGTATGCAAAAAGGATAAAATTCAACAGATCAATATGTGGCTTGAAGAACATACATATATACCTGCGCGGTATGAAGTATCTCATGATAAGCAACTAAAGGTGATTGTACAACGAGCAAAAGCATAATACGGACAATAGCACTAAGAGCATACAAAACATGTTTGCTCTCATGGTCCGCAATCAGTGTAAGCAGTGCATCAACTATGAGATTAGAACATGTCGCGACTTGCTTATTAAGCCTTGTCTGTTTCAATTGTTTGTTTTAAACTCTGTCATCTGCTTATGTTTCCGAGTACATTAATTGTAGAAACTTTAAATTCCTAATTATATTGAACTATTTGTCATCTAGACATCGACTTTCGTTTTTCCGATCTCATAAAACCTTATTATCACTCACATCAAATGCTCTTAATCCGATAACTGGGTGCAAAGGCTTACGTCAGTATCAGTTGGAATATGCTGACCAATACCCCATTACATTCCACACCCTACTTCTCTAAACAGGATGTTTCATCAGCATTGTCAACAAGGTGGTGATCAACGCTGTGACCGTCGTATTGATGATCATTCTCTGAAGCCTTCAATTGCATTACACAGCGAGCTCTCACATCCACCTTCTTCTGTGCGCCTCGAGTCATAAGATGATCCACCACTAAGCATCTACAAGAGACGATCAGTCCAGTCTGAACAATTCAAAACGTGTAGTGTCAGAAAGAACAGATCCTAAAATCACATTTGAACTCCCTAACAGAACCAATCATAGTCTTCCTCCTCAAATATTTATACTTGACAATGACCTACCATTCATTACTGTCTAAATGTAAACGCTTCCTTTTGACCCCTACCTGGTCAAACCTTTTTGGAAACCTCAACTTGGTTATTTATGAAATATTTAATGGAAGCAAATCTTAATTAATCTTCAAAACTCAGCATTACCATTTTTACATGTGCTGAAAATGTGTTAACGATTTTTAGATTTTCCGCCATCGAAATCTCTTACAAAGTCTTCGGATTCAAATATGTAAATGGCCGGCCGATCCTTCGTTCATCAGAGAAAAATAGGGAACAAAAAGAGAAAGACGATGACGTGTGGATAGAATAAACGAGGATGAAGTTTAAATAAAGCTGCAAATTACGTGAGAAGTTTAAATATAAAAAAGAAACCTAGTAAAGTTGTTCATCTGTCCTAAATCAAACATACTAAAGTACGAGTGGAATATCGGTTAGAGTGCTTGTTTCACATAGATAAGCAACGAGGTTCGCAAACTGATTGGAAAAATTGAAAAGTTAACTACGAAATATAGAAAAACTAACTACAAAAGATAGAAAAGCTGACTACAAAAGAAAAGATTACCACGAAAGATAGAAATACTAACTACGAAAAATAGATCAGCTAACTGCTAAAAATTAAAATCTAACTACGAAAGATAGAAAATCTAACTACGAAAGTTAGAAAAGCTAACTTCGAAAGATAGAAAATCAAAGAGTTCTCGAATTAAGCATACTTAATCTTTAATTCAAATTAACCCGATTACTATACTCGGATCACATTATTTATGTTTCAAAGTAACTGACATCATAGCCAACATGACCCTCCATCTTATTCGTTCTTGTTCCTCTGTGTCATTTATCCCCAATTGTCTACGTTTCAAGACCTCCTTAACAACGTTGTGACCGATTGATATTATCCATCTTCTTTGCTTTGTTGTTAAAATAGTCATTTTCTAATATTGATTTCTCGTGGATTTCACGTATTAGCTGTTCTTGGTACACACGGCCTTTTCCATAAAATTATGCTGCAGCTTATATTCTCCGATTTATCTACACAAAATAATTGACTCCACACATCAAGTAAAGACACTATTTCTCATTTTATTTACTAAAACACGTCTCAAACAATCTAGAATTATCCTTGATCTTTCTGATAGAAGAGAAGATATGATTGACTCTATTTTGTCTAAGAAAAATATAGAATCGTTTCTAATCCGTCACAGGGAAGTTAGAGTTGCTTTTATTATGTCTGAGAGAAGCTAGAATTGTCCCTAATCACATCGACAGAAGTAGAATTAATATTTTGCATTATTGTTCAACAGTTTTTTATTTAAAGCAATTAGAAAGAAAGACAGAATTAAACTGGGAAGGAAATATATTCTTCTCTGTCCTCATTTAATCAAAGACGAGCTTTCTGGAATTAAAAGTGCAGGTAGAGATATCGATCCTTGGCAGCGGTTTCTGTCTGGTCACCATGATAACTGGACAAATATTTGTTCTCCTTCGTGCTCGAGTCGATAGCGGAACTGTCCATGTAAGCTGGCAATTCCGGAACCCATCCGAACCTACGCTCTTTCCTTATCAACTCGTGTTAGAACTCCCCCTTCTCCAACCCAAACTCCCCATTCATCAGCGTATCTAGTGGGAACTATTAAACTGGTGAGTGATAGCTCCCTACAATTATTATAAGGGAAATACTATTGAGTTTCACATTAGTAAATTGAGCCTTTTTTGTAGCAGTGTCAAAGAGAGCTGACTTCCGATTGCAAAGGTATAGGTTTCAATCCTTTAATGTTGGTTCATTTCATAAACTTGGACGGTTGTATCCCTATGTATGTTAACTGGTTTTAAATGTTTGCTGACTTCGGATCTACTGTGGCATACAGCACACTAACACAGAGCATCGCATCCGCTTTAGGAAATAAGGCGAGCAATAAAATAATATCCTTGATGTCTACACGATGCATCCCTAAATTGGTACCTACTTTACTGTACAATGATAGGAGAAGAGACTAACATCCGGTCAGGTCAAACAGACTGATCGTACAATGTTAGTCTGGGTTAAAGCAAAATATTCTGACCCAGACCTCACCTCACAAGTTGTTTCATGGTAGTCTAGCTATTCCAGCTGGGGGATCGACGCAATTTCTGTAGTACTGTAGTAAGCGACGAAGCAGATGAAGCCAAGCAAGGCACAACCACATGAAGGACCCCGGTACACCTTCATCAGCACGCTCAGGTCAGGTCATCCCGTATCCGGTGAGGTCGTTGGGGCACACATGAAGACATCCTCACAAATCCCACGCCACCCTTCTCTGTTAGCGGCTGCTGCCTGTGTCTCTTCTGGTCGGAGATTGGTCCATTCTTTTATGTTGTCCTCCCAGCTATTTTTTTGGGACGGCCTGTTCATCGTCTGCCATGCACCTTTCCGTGCAGGATCGTATTTGCAAGACCATTTGATCTCAATATGTGACTGTACCAAGCTAGTTTCCTTCTTTTGACAGTTGCAAAAAGGTCTTCAAAAGGCCCTATTGCTGTTGTAATTCTTTCTCATATTTCCTCATAAGTAACTCGATCTTTGTACGTGATGTTTAAAAGTCTTCAGAAACATCTCATCTCCAAGGCATGTATCCTTCGCTGAAGGTCAGCTGTAACTGTCCATGTCTCACAGGCATAGAGGAATATTGGCAGGACCAATGCACACATTAATGCTAACAATTTATCTTGCCGCTATTGTCTGTGCTATTCTGGCCAACACCTCACATTTTGATCCTTCATCACTGACCCGCCATGCAACCAGCAATCACTGCAGCCCGCAACTACTGCAACCCACAACCCGCAACCACTACAACTCGCAACCACTGCAACCCGCAACTACTACAACTCGCAACCACTGCAACCCGCAACCACTACAACTCGCAACCACTGCAACCCACAACCCGCAACCACTACAACTCGCAACCACTGCAACCCGCCAGATAACGTCGTTTCTGTGGCTAACACAAGAGTAAATTTAATCATCGGGGACCGCGTGGGCTTGTGGTTAAGTGACATCGCTCACAACCTGAAAGTGCTGGGTTCGATCCCCATCACAGCACCGGCCGTTACCCCGGGGAAGCAATGCTTATAAAATGCAGGAGGAATCAGACCCTTACATAAAATGCACGCTGAAGTCGGATACACTGGGCCGACAGGCGAAAAATACAAACCACAGTGCAGCGCATGTAGCCTTGGGGATTAGAGAAATAAAGCGAAAGCAAAAACAAACAAAAATTACTCATCGTTAACATTCAACAACAAGAACAACAACAACAAGAACAACAACAACAAGAACAACAACAACAATAACGACAACAACAACAACAACAACAATAACGACTGTAGGGGAGGGAATGGTGCTATAGAAGAGAACTGGTCATCACTCTTCACACAAAGCTAGGACCTAGTAACATGAAGTTTCTAACACGTCATCCCTTTCGGCAATGCCTTTTATTGTACTATCTTTCCCTTATAAGAAAATGCCCGCTCACTGTGTCTGGATTTAAATTCAAATGATTGGTTAATTTAGACCCAACAAGACTTTAACCAAAACGTTTGCCCCTTATACAAAAAAAACTGCTAATGTATAACTCTGCCAAACTACCACAGAAAGTCAGTAAATAGGTCACAAATTGATATACAAAACCGGAAAAATTGAGTTGGTAGTTTTCAAAGTTGTCATTAGGTGCCATTTCGTTTGTTTTGAAAAACTCTTTATCGATGCTGCATACTGTGCCGGTTCCCAAGATCAGTCCCAGGGGCTCAATTTTAGGTCAATTACTCTCGAGAATGTAGTTTGAACAACTTCGTACAGTAGTCGACTGACGAGGCAGTGCACACATTGTTTAAATCGCAATCACATTTCTGTAGTTATTTATCCAAGAATTTTCACAAAAAACACACAATCTTAGTCCAGTCTTCGTAGAATGTACCTCTATTTTGTCAAAGGAAACTAATTCTACTACTATAGAAAGCAGAAACTATGTGTCGTATTCATGTTCGTAGCTGAGATATAAAATGGCGTCCCGACTCAGAATGCAAAATCAAAGAACAGTATACTGGTGTGCATTTTATTTGCCAAAAATAGTTCCTGTAAATAATTTTCGTAAGAAATTGCTTCTTTCAAAGTGTTTTTCAATATAATGTAAACATCATTCTACGTTTTCTTGTAAAAGATTCAAAGTTATGTCAGGAGGGTTTTGCTTACAGTGTTTTGGGGGATTCACAAGGAGTGCAGTTAACTAATTTCCAAGAGAAAGATAACAATGTGAATGCTGTATTGTACTGTGAAGTTCTATTGATTCCCCGGGAAGTAGTTCTCAGAGAACGTCCATCCCTGCTGACTAGAGAAGTACTTACTGAACAAGACAATGCCTGACCACATGCGGATCGATTGACCCAGTAGAAAATTGATCAACTAGAGTGGCAACCTCTGGAATATCTACCTTACATCACCGATTAGCCTCGAGCGATTTCTACCTGTTTGGTGCACTAAAAACCTAACTTGACGGGAGACATTTCACGAATAACGAAGAGGTTGAAGGTGAAGTACAAAATGTATATGAGAAAAGAGACCAAGATTTATATGCTGAAGCTTTGGTGTACTGATAAAGCGATGGGATGTGTACCATTGTTGGTAGGAATTATGTCGAGAAAGTAGGGACAGTTAAGTGCAATAATAAATGTTCCCAAGTTTATATCACATTTAGTTCTTTTGTTAATTGCTATTTGTGACATAATTACTGACTTAACCTTGTATAAACAATCAGTGTGCATAAACAAATGCTACATATGAACCCTTCTGTTTCCGTTTTTCTTAGAAACTATATAGAAAGCTCATGCCCTCGCTGTTGAAAGCATTTCGTGATTAAGGCTCGTTTTGTTGGATGACATGCTAAATAGTCTTCCAATCTGTCTTGTGACCTTCATCACTTTATTGAACCAGGTATAATATTTGTATAGACTGACAGTAGCAGTTCGACATGTCCCATTGTCGTGACATGATGTATACATCTTTGTTGTATGTGTTACTAACTTTTGTCACAGAAACTAGTAAAAGCAACATAATTTTAGCATATTCATTTGTTATTCTATCTCTCCTGATTACAATTAAGATTGTCACGGGTGTTTCATCTGACGTGAGGGAGTGTTCCTGTTTCTCTAGATTAAATAGAAACGCCATTTAAATAATTTATAACAGAGAACTGGTAAGAATTACTTCACTTATTATGTGCCGTATAGATCCGAAGCTTTTTCTACTTCTTTCGTTCTGCAAAAGTTGTCTCTTGCATAAACCTCACTGTGTTCTGCCGCGTGGAGTATGTCTACATCTGCAAACGTTGTCTCTTGTATGAACCTCACTATCTTCTGCAGCTCACACATAGGTCCATACAGTTTTCCTTCCAGTGTTGTATCTATTAGCCAGTATGTCTGCCTCAGTATTCCGTACTCTGAGTAGTACTGAAGTATATGCTCCGCAGTCTGAGGTGCCTGCCCACAAGTACACGTACTTGAGCTGCCACTCCTAAATTGTGTATACATGTGGCTGCGGAGTCGGTTGTGTCCCGTTCTGAGGCGTTCTGGGGCGTTCTGGGGCGTTCTGCTCTTGCCTACATTGAATGAGTGGTCGTTATTTTATTGAAAACAATCTTTGATACGTGCCTCCAAAAATTAGAAGGTGGCTTCAAATGAAAACCTTAAAAGTGGGATATCAATTAGAAAAACAAAGCTTTCGTATTCTAACTTGTTAATATAGTTGCTTTAGATATCAAGCGTGTCCTGCGCCTGCCATCACTGTGCAGAAGAACACCATGCGTCATAATTGCAATTATAAGACAGCCGTCCCACAATATCGTTCTCACACTGTGTTTCTTTAAATCCCCTATTTATTCTTAAACTCTTTCTTTCCATATCTTTCTCTTTATCCATTCCATAGCTTGTTTTTCCTCACTTATCTGTCCTCCTGTAGCAGATACCACTGTTTGCCCTAGGGTTATTCTAACTTAGAACACTATCACACTCATCCACATCATCATGACCACACACTGCAAATAATATAGCACATAGCACGTGGCATATTTATTATATAATACTCATACCAAAAAATGAGTAGTGAAATTACAAACACAATACAATACATATCATCTTAACTAAATATTCCTATATTATATATATGTTAATATAAATATTAACTAAAGCGGAAATTTTAAGCATTAGCTATTGATGGAATTCCCAACTATCAAAAACCCAGTTCTATTGCCTACACACATCACACACACACATCTCTTTAACTACATCCTCAACACACCTTATCAAAAACTCTTCCTCATTCAAATCCCCTCAGGCGGGCGATCTGGACATACCTCGTTCACAATGTATCCTGCTTACAACACACGTTCAGATTATCTATTAATACAAAACTCACACACCTATTTGAGCGATCCTGTTATATCACTAACATTCGTACACAGTCTATCAATCGCTCCTCTATCAAATCGGTGAGCTAAACGGACTCATATACAGTCTCTCATTCGCTCTCTCATCCAGCCTCTCTCATCCAGCCTCTTGAGCTCAACTTTGACTAGTCTTATATACACTCAAGCAGTATCAAAGCTGACCAATGGATCTCAGGGGGATGGCTCTATTCAGTAGTTATTGGAACGAAATACTTTGCACACCTCTCACTCATCTATAGCAGCAAGCCCCGCTACCATCCCGTCTGTCACTCACCCCCCCCCCCCCATTAACCAAATCGGAAGGCCAGTGGTCAGCTCCTACCTGTCCACATTCGTTGCCCCAACTCTGTTTTCCTTTGTTGATACGGTGAGTGACCTAGTCACGCATTCAGGTACCTTTGTTCTGGGTCGTCAACCCCATCACCCCTGCCCTAAACTCTCTTGCTCCGGTGGGAACTGTAAAACTCCTACGCTTCTATCTCTTTGTTGATTTATGTTTTTTTATCTCGAACTCTGTCTATCTTTTTTCTCGCCTCATCACATATTGGGTTTTTTTCTTTTTATCTTATGACTTTAGCGTTCACCACCTTCTTCTCGTTTTTCCATAGTTTTTAAAAATCTTGTTCTTGTTCCCCATCTCTTTCTATCTCTCTCTTTCTATCTCTCTCTCTCTCCCTCTCTCTCTCTCTCTCTCTCTATCTCTCTCTCTGTAGATACTCGAGGAAAACATTTATCATTAACACCTCAAAGAATGACAAATGAGAATCACTATAATGATAAATGCAAGGCTACCAGTTGGAAACGCTTTCTCCAAGGTACCAGAAGCACGTGATTCAATTGAGCCCAGCACTTGAATTAGATTCCTTTGTTTCTCGTTTGTTTATTTCTTCCCATTCGGTCAAGGCGCGCCAGCTCCAACCTTGACATTTGTATTATTTAGATAGTTTGTATTCAGTAAAACGATAACTGCAAGCTTTCATGATTTAAAGCAAATAATTGCTTCAGGTCAGTGGTTTGCGCACGGTTGTATGTGTGTGTTAGTTAGTGGACCGAGGCCAGTTTTATCACGACAAACATATTCATTAAACATATTTTGTTCTTTTGTTTTGATCATAAACGCCATACGTTTCTTCGTAGATCATCGGTCAGTGAATTGCAAATCGATCAGAGACCATTATGCCTGTTGGGAAGCAACACACTTCCTCCACTTCAACTGGTCTGCAGCTACCCTCCGTACTGTGCCCTTGTTCTGCTTCATGATTTTATTTTCTGTTCTACTGTTCACGCCAAGTTTCTTAGGTCGGCCTCTCTTTCGCCTTCCCGTTGAAGTCTATATTGTGGCGGTTCTGGTGTTGGCGTTCGGTTTCTTAGATAATACATGTTGTTCTTTGGCTATTGCTGGTATCCGACGTTAAGAGATACGTGGTGAATGGGATCTTTAGCATGTACAGGTCACACTAGGACAAACTTGGACCAGAGTAACCCGTGACCCCGTTTTATTTGGCAGTTGATTGTATATAACGTTAAGCGATACATGGTGAACGTGTTCTTTGACATGGTCATGGTCACACATACGAATAATTGGACCCGAGCAACCCGCGACAACGTTTTATTTGGCCCGCAGTCAATGCAACCGATTGATTTAAAATACAGTTTACTTTGGCCTGAAAGTGAACTAAGACACTAATTCGGCTATTCACCATATACTGACCCGGGCGTCGTGTCAGGGATAGACACCATATACTGACCCGGACGTCGTGTCAGGGATAGACACCATATACTGACCCGGACGTCGTGTCAGGGATAGACACCATATACTGACCCGGACGTCGTGTCAGGGATAGACACCATATACTGACCAAGACAACTATATGTCTTAACTCAACTTAACGTCTTTATTCGGGTTTAGGAGACTCTGCAGAGTCTGTATACAACCAGTTCCATTTACACGTCCTTGCTCTAAAAGCTATGCACATCTAATCTATTCTTAGATACATTAATTGTCCCTGCTGCTACTATTTCCTGTGGCAATACATTCCAAGTATTCACCACTCTCTGACTAAAAAATAATGACTAATATCTGATCTGGACCTTTCCTTAGTTAATGTGTAGCTATTTTTGTTTGTTTATGTAGGTTGTTGTATTTTGAAACAACTTGTTATAGTCTAATTTATCCGTTTCATGTAGCATTCCCTGGAAACTGTTTTCAAGACTGAATGACGAGCTGTTGATCGGAGTGATCCCCGATGTAGTGAGCGTTACGCACATGAAGCCTAGCAAAGCGCAACCGCTTGGATGACCGAGGTCTATTTTCATCAGCACACTCGTGATGTGAGGAAGGCTGCTACAACTCGCCACAATGAACTAGAAACAGTATGTCGAAGTCCAACATCAAGGGAAGCGAAAGGGAATGTTGGAAGACCATTGCAGATTATCATCATTCTTAATGGAGTGATCCGAAACGAGATGGAACAAGTTTGTTTATTGACTGATGACCAAAAATGGCTCCTTATGCCTGGTAGGATAACGGTAAAAGTAGTCCTAACGCAGACACTGTTGTCGAGGATGAAGTGTTGGTGGCTTAATTATAAAAAGCCTCAACCTTTTAAGAGATAGGGTCGCCTGTTCTCATTCTCGCTGCCTGTCTTCTTTCAACATTAAGTCCCGTATCCATTTATAGCTGGGTCGACGGGATAGTGTCAATAGCAAGGATCAAACTAAGTCCCTTTGCCTTGAGACGCGAGAGCTCCATCTTCTGATACTCAGACGTTCATAGCTATGAAAAGGTGGCGGTGTGGCGAAACGGTTAGAGACGCAGTTGCCAGCCTAAATTAGGTTTGGACTCACGAAACAAGTTCATGCTTGTATGCGAAACAAACCCATAAAAACGTGTGCTGAAGTCGGATGCAGTAGACCTTTAGGGACAATCGACAGTGTTACTAACACCGTTTCAAGTAAAATTAAAGCGCATAAAATAATACAAATGAATAACCATATTCAAAATAGTACTTTTATTTTGCTCACGGTGTATAAACGTTATTATTGATTTTGTGCTTTCATTTACGGCTGTGACGTCAGATCTGAAACCTTGTATTGTGTGACCAAAATCTGGTTGGACAAAGTACTTTGTGAACCTCTGAACTAAATAGGTCGGAGAAAGTCTTGCGTGGCCCGCTGAACTAAATAGGTCGGAGAAAGTCTTGTGTTGCCCGCTGAACTAAATAGATCGGGCAAAGTCTTGTGTGGTCCGTTGAAATAAACAGGCTAGACAAAGTCTTGTGGCCGGCTGAAATAAACAGGTTTGACAAAGTATTTTGTGGCCCAGTGTAAAAAACAGGTTAGACAAAGTATTTTGTGGCCCACTGAACTTAACAGGTTAGACACAGTATTTTGTGGCCCACTGAACTTAACAGGTTAGACCCGTCGTGTGTAGCCCGCTTAACTTAACAGGCTGGATAAAGTCATGCGTTGTCCCCTGAACTTACAAGATTGGCCAAAATCATGTGTGGCCCGTTAGACTGGACAAAGTTGTTTGTGGTCCGCTTAACAAAACAGGCTGGACAAAATTGTTTGTGGTCCGCTTAACAAAACAGGCTGGACAAAATCGGGGGTGGCTCTCTGAACAAAACAGGTTGCCCATGCCTGGCTTAAGTGTCCCTCGATAAAATGTTTGAAAACTACTGCATTAGGCATGAACGCTGAGTGCTGCCTCGAAAATAGAAGGTAGTTGACACTATTGGCTACGCCTATGGCGACTGGATATTGATTGGCATCGCCTGCAAGGAAACAGAGAGCCTAGGTCCACTAGATGTGATTAGGGTTCACACAAATGTGTGATAGCATGACCGTGGGGGATGCTGGGGCTGATGTGTTCTTTGAGCAGAGAATCCTGGGACAACATTATGCGAGTAGAAGAGTATTGGGTGGTTGGAAAGGTACAGTTAGGACGGAGAGTTGCGTGCCTTGGTGTCTGTAATTGTAAAGTGGAATCGACTACAATTTCTGATTGTTAAAACTGTGTTGGGCCTTGGTCGGTGGTACGCTTTGGGGATAGATTGATCGCGTTACTGATTCTTCCATCGATTTATTGATTTACAGTCTAATGGAGGATATGAAAGATGAAAGAGTTTTTTTGTGTGTTTTTTAGGTGTAATTCTACAGTTGAAAAACGTATTAGGTTTGTTAACATAAGTTATCCCCATTTCTGTGTTTGAGAACTAATAATTTTAGGCTTGGTTAGTAAAGAAAATATAGTTACATTGAAGATACTAACGTGATGAACTGGTGATATATCATTGTATCAGGCCTTCATTTTGATTGAGGGGACTGGCCAATTGTCTGTCCTCTTCGTCCACAAACTTCCTCTAACTGTTTGCCAGGCCTGCATTTACACCTGGGTAAGATAAGGAAACTGTTCTACAGCATGTTAATTTTTATACTAATTTGTTAAGTGGATCACCTTGTTGTTCTTATCAAGCAATCATTGCCAGCTTATCCAACAATCGTACGTGACTCATTCTGCGGCGGACGTGTCATTGCTCATGTTTTGGAGCCGCGTGTTAAGGAAAGTCAATATAAGAATGACATATAGGCGTGGTGATGTGGATGAGGATGTTAATGAAATCAATGATAATGTTGCAAATGACAATGATGTTGGTGGTCACAATAGCAATGTTGTAGACAATGGTTATAGTGATGACAATGACAATGACGATGGTGATCTTGGTGATAACAGTGGTGTTGGTGATAACAATTATGTTAGTGATAACAATGATGTTGGTGATAACAATGATGTTGGTGATAACAATGATGTTGGTGATAACAATGATGACATTGGTGATGACGATGTTGATGGTGATGCTGGTGATGACGATGTTGATGGTGATGCTGGTGATGACAATGTTGATGGTGATGCTGGTGATGACAATGTTGATGGTGATGCTGGTTATGATAGTCCTGACCATAATGATAAGTGAAATATAATAATGATGTTAAACAGGATTTTTATATTTATATTTTAATGTGGAGATGGTGATATTCATGATAATAATGATGATTATGAAGAGGATGATATTCATAATGTTCACGATCTTCATGATACTAATGTTAATTATGATATGTATTGAACTAATGATAGTGATGATGCAGATGATGATATTTTAAGAATATGTTGAAAACAGTCACCATAATGATGATGATATTGGCGATTATTTTAATGATGATATTAATGGCCATGATGGCCTGATTTAGATACTGGTAGTGATGATGGTGACAAAGAAACAATTAAACACCACATGCATAACGCTTTCAAGAAGACGATGATAAGAACGGAAACAATGTAAGACTCTTATGATAAACAAAGGACTTGTTATTCCAGCCACACATCCTGTTCATGCCTGTAGACTGCCATATTCTCCTTAACATTGCCCATCGATCAACGCTGCTTACGTGTTGCGAATCACGCATTCATTCTAAGCATTATTTACACCGCTACACGAAACGAATGTTAAGGTTGGAGTTAAATAAAGGAACCCTTCGTGAATTAATGAAGCATTATCGTGTGACTTATTTGATCATGGCTGATAAAACTGAGACAGTGAGGCAAAACTAGAACGAGTGAACTCGAGGTTGGGTTTATTAACAAGAACAGGGAATAGAAAACGTCCAAGGTGAAATGTGGAGTCTCTTCTACTGCATTGCTTAGACTCCCTTCAGTTGCAGGTAGGTAGACAGGTAGATTGGTTGGTAAGTAGGTGTGTAGGTAGGTAGGTACGAAGTTAAGGTAGGTAAGTAGTAATTAATCCGTAAAGAGGACAAGGGCCGGTCACGCCAACCGTCCATGAGAACGACGAACTGTCTAGTTTCAGGCTGCATGAAGGAAGAATAATGTCTTTCCAATTTGACCTAAGAAAGTGGTGTGTGGACCGAACGTGAGAGCGAGGTTATGCCGGAGATGGTCGCATAACATCCTTAATGTCCATGGCCTGCTTTAAGAGCTTGTGGGCGAAGACATCCTAGTTAAGGCGGGCACATCCAAATAGGACTTAACCGCGACGGTTTATAATGGTGAGAGTGCTCTCGATGCCAGCCCTAGAGTGACTTCGTCGGTTGTAGCAAGCGTTGCATTAGATAACAGACGCTTCTTCATCGTATTCGTCTTCGTACGCTTTCAGACGTCAACTTGAATACATCTGAGGAAAGCAGTGGTTAGCCTGAGACTGTTAGCATCTCCATAGAGTTTGTCCAGGGTCGGTACCGGTGCTGACCACACGCGCTTCCTTTATTCTACATATGCTGGACAACTTTGTAGCAGATTCTCAGCAGTCAATGAATAAATTATAACTCGCTCGATGTGGAACCTTTGGAAAGCGCACGAGCTTTATCTGAGCGTCTGACTAGTGTCGTCGTAGATCACTCAGTTAATACGCCAAGAGTAATGGTCTCAACTTCCACAGCCATCACGCTAGTTGACCCGCTTGGTAAGGAAAAGGTATCGAGGAAAGAAACTCGCCGTCCCGGCTCACATAATCTGTGGTATAGTGAAATCTCTGCATTACCGACTTGCACTAAAGTATGCTGACAGACACCTTTTACTGACATACATTAGACATGTTTTACTAGCTGGGTTACCCGGCGTTGCACTAAAGATGAAAGCAGTTGTTTAAAACTCACTAATCCGATATATTTTCTTTGCACTCTCAACCTGCCCAATAACCGCCATGTCTTCGAACATCACCCCTCCTATCTCCCCGCCCAATTATTTCCTTCTCAACCGGCTTATTTCTTCTCCCTAAAACGTCAAATTCTCCATCACTCTAACCCCTAATTTCCGCGCCCCCCCCCCCCCCCCCCCCCAATCACGCAATTCACCAATCTCTTCTGACTCGTCACACCACCTAATCCCCGCTCCTCACCCCCCCCCCCCCCATCAACAAACATCAGTTCGCCAACCTCAACTCACCAACCTCTTCCTCTCCATCACACAGTTAATATCCCACCCTACCCCCTTCTACCAACATCAGTTTACCAACCTCAACTCACACAAGCTTCTTTTCCCAATCAATCCGCCAATCTCTTCTCCCTTCAACTATCTCGTCTCTTTCCTTCAAACTACCAATCTCGGCACTTCTTATTCCACTCATTCCCCCTCCCCCATCTTTCCCCTCTCTCTACCCGCTCACCCCAAAACCCGCTGTTCTTTCCTGATCAATCTGGTCATCCCACCCCCTCAACCATCCAATCTCTTTCGTCTGGCATTGCCTTTGCTAATTAAATAAAGAGATTTAATTCGAAAAACTTTCTTGCTACACTCCTCACATCCACAATGCACTCCTCGCCGATCTCCAACCAACCCTTCTCATCACTCATCAACCCAGCCATTTCTTCCTGCTCATCAACCCAACCATTTCTTCCTGTTCATCAACCCAGCCATTTCTTCCTGTTCATCAACCCAGCCATTTCTTCATGTTCATCAACCCAATCATTTCTGCTTGTTCATCAACCCTTCCATTTCTTCCGGATCATCAACCCGCCCATTTCTTCATGTTTATCAACCCGCCCATTTTTTCCTGTTCCTCAACCAGCCCCTTTATTCCTTTTCCTCAACAAGCCGACGTGTTCCTGGTCCTCAACTCGCTAATTTCTTTCTGTTCCTCAACATGCACATTTCTTCCTGTTTCTCAACTTGTCCATTTCTACCTGTTCTTCAACACGCCCATTTATTCTTGTTCCTCAAGCCGCTCATTTCTCTTCCTCCCCCTCAATCAGCTCATCACTTGCACGCCCTAACCGTTCAGCCCACTCCCTCCCTCACAATCCGCTCATCTCTAGAACACCCTGATTCTTTCCCCCTCCTCCACCCCCCGCAACGATGTCGAAAGATGTTGAAAAATACTTGGTGTTTGTGCTGAAAGAGGTAGTTGGTAACACGTGCTGTGAACGTACGAGTACTTCTGCACAATTGTTTACCATTCCTGTAAATAAGTTCTAAGCGTCATTGTTTTATTTCTGAAGAAAATTAAAATATCTTTGACCCTCTCCTTTAACACGTGATCCAATCGCAATCACAAAACTAAATAAAACTGCACTGAAAAAACATTTGAAACACTCTTTAAGAATTTGAAATGTAACATTCTCAGTCAAGGAAAGTCGGCCTAATTTGTAGGTAGTTGGCTGTAAGGAAAAAGTAGCCCCGTAACGACCGTCTCCTAGCTATCAATTGGCCTGATTCCTACGCTGTGTTAGGCTGGACGCAATCAGCTTACCATTTTTTAACTGCTTTAGAAAATGTTTGTAATATTCGTATAAGAGAGTCATCTCTAACGATTTAAAATCTAAATAGCCAGTAATGTGCTAGGGATTTATAAAGGCCACTATGCACAAATATGGTTGAGATGAGTAGATCGTTTTAGAACTGCAACAGGGCTGAAAAAAACAACACATCAAACAGATTTTCAAATATGTTTATTTGTTTAAGAATTAACTAGATGCAACTCAGTACTTCGATCGAGTGTTACATGTGCCCGAAATAGTAGCAAAGAATAGGGCCACTGTAATCTGCCAGATATGTTATAAGAGACGACTGAGGAGGACTGGGCATGGGATTGAATGCTCCATCCTATTGAAACTTGAAGCCAGGAAAGCAAATAGACAGGTCCTTATCGAATCATGACTTAACTTGATTTTGTTGAAGACCTTTTCTTCATATGCAACTGTAAAGATGTTGATTAATAATGATTGAAACCAGTATTCACAATCACTTACATAATCGTATCCTTGCGACTCTGGCTTGGCAGACGTGCACACATCACCGTGACTCATGTGTGGACTGGATTTCTCCGTTAGCACTGACCATAGGCCGTTCACAATGTGCAAGCTATTCATAACTTGTGTAACTAGCTGACATACGCAGAACATCTGCCCGTCTGTTAAACTGTACAGTATAGAAGAATCAGTAGCAGTAAAGCAAGTAAAAGTTCCACCCCTTCCCGCACCCCTGCCCCAACACCCTCATTGCACTATTTTTCCAAACTCCATCCCGCATATCTCTTCTCATCGCTTCTCCCGATTAGACAACGAAATGTAAAAATAATGGAAGGATCATACTTTTATAATTGGCCGTCAAAACTCGTTTAGGAAGTTCCATAAGTTAATAATGGCTTAAGTAGGTTAAATTATTACGAGCACACCAACTCTTTCAAACACATTATATATTTTAGATCATTCTAATGTGTTATGTGTTGTTTATTTCAGTTGTACACCTTCTATCTTATTTTACGAGAGTTGCATGGTATATAACCTTCATTTGATTTGTTCAAAAACGTTCTTCTATAAGTGTACCTTAATTACTCCCTTATATTGTAAATGACATCTCTTCGGGGGAGTCAGACTTACTCAATTATAGTGTAATGACATCTCTTCTCATACTGTTATTACATCTCTTCATATTACGGGTAGGAAGAGAGGGGTGGGTGTAGAGAGAGGTGGAAAATGCGCGGGGATGGGAGGGGGGGGGAGACACTTAGTCACTAATATTTTCATGACATCTCTTCTCAGAGCGCTACTCATCTCTTCTCATACCGCTTCTACATCTCTTCTCATACCGCTACTCATCTCTTCTCATACCGCTACTACATTTCTTCTCATACCGCTACTCCATCTTTTCTCATACCGCTACTCATCTCTTCTCATACATCTACTCCATCTCTTCTCATACAGCTACTACATCACTTCTCATACCGCTACTACATCTCTGCGGGTTATTTGAAACGGATTGTACTGTATCTTGTGGTCGAGACTCCTACTTCACATCGATGGTGTGTTCTCCACAGTTGCCAGTTATCTGACAGGGATAACACAAATCATATATATCAACAAGATCTACTTCTTCATAAAAGTGAAAATGACATGCCCCATTAGAGATGTGGTTATGTATATCATTTTGGTAGGTCAAGATTATTCATAGTGGGTTTCTAGTTTTCACTACTAATTCACTTGAATCTGAATATATTTTTGAGGGCAGATTGAGAAATGTGATTGCCAAATCAACAGCAGCAAAACAAGAAAGTATTGATTAAGTCCTGCGGTCTGCAATCAGTATTAACGTTTAATGATTGCCCACTGACCCAGTCAGAGAGAACAAAAATAATGTCTGTGTCTGGTGTTCGTTACAGGATGGAAGGACTGCCACTTTCAATTCGAATGTAATTTTCTGTCTCCTTAACTTGACTTTGTAACGTTTCGTATGGTTCCACTGCCTGTTGCTGATATGCCAGGGTGGTGAATATTGCTGGAGTTTGGCGATAGGGAGAGGTCACATGTGCCTTTTGGCAGTGAATGAGAGCAAGAAAGACACATAAACACAGACGGGACGAAAGAGATGTTTTAAAAGACGGAAAGAGAAAACGAGATATATACAGGTAGACAGTCAAAGTGACATAGATAGATAGATAGATAGATAGATAGATAGATAGACAGACAGACAGACAGACAGACAGACAGACAGACAGACAGACAGACAGACAGACAGACAGACAGACAGACAGAGAGAGAGAGAGAGAGAGAGAGAGAGAGAGATAGATAGATAGATAGATAGATAGATAGATAGATAGATAGATAGATAGATAGATAGATAGATAGATAGATAGATAGATAGATAGATAGATACATAGATAGATATATAGATAGATAGATAGATAGAGAGATAGATTGATAGATAGATAGATAGATAGATAGATAGATAGACAGACAGACAGACAGACAGACAGACAGACAGACAGACAGACAGACAGACAGACATACAGACAGACAGACAGACAGACAGACAGACAGACAGACAGACAGACAGACAGACAGACAGACAGACAGACAGATAGATAGATAGATAGATAGATAGATAGATAGATAGATAGATAGATAGATAGATAGATAGATAGATAGATAGATAGATAGATAGATAGATAGATAGATAGATAGATAGATAGATAGATAGATAGATAGATAGACGAGAAACCAGAGACCAGAGACCAGAGACCAGAGACCAGAGACGAGAGACCAGAGACCAGAGACCAGAGACCAGAGACCAGAGACGAGAGACGAGAGACCAGAGACCAGAGACCAGAGACCAGAGACTAGAGACTAGAGACGAGAGACGAGATACCAGAGACTAGAGACGAGAGTCGAGAGACGAGAGACTAGAGACTGGACTAGATATCCGGAAAATAGAACATTGCTCATCGCAAGCGATGATGACGACACCATCAAACAGTTTTGTGCTAACGATGCAACTTGCTCTGTATGACGATTATAGTGAAGAAGGAATTGCACTGGTCTTCAACCCCAATCTCTGGTCCTAATCTACCTTGGACAAGGCACACATGGTCTTCAACCCCAATCTCTGGTCCTAATCTACCTTGGACAAGGCTTGCATGGTCTTCAACCTCCGTCTCTGGTCTCGATCTACCTTGGACAAGGCATATATCAAGACGACTGGCAACCCTTCCCGTTTATCGATTTCAGAGACGAGTGACTTTTTTCTGTACGACAGCGATCGACAATTGTATGAAAATGTGTCAAGATTGGATTCTGATGATGAAAAAATATAACGTTTTGCAATCAAGACGATTTTCGAGTATGTCTTTCCTACATGTTTTGTTGTCCTGTTTAATATTAATTAATTATTCTTTTAAATAACTATTTAAACTTTTAATTAATCAACTAGTTTAGGTAAAATTTAGATTAGTTAAATACTATTGTGAATGTTTAAAAGGTGTCGACTGTACAGTTACCTTATTTAAATCACATTCCTTGTCCTTACAACATAAGACGGCCTGGCTACAAGGCATTAGGTAGACCGCATTACAGATGCAAAGATGGACGGCGTCACATAAATCTTACAACAACATGGGATTATGACAACTGATCCGTCACACTCGGCACAATAACGACAGTTTAAGATTCCCACGGTGCTTAACAGCAGAAGTCTACACAAAAGTATGTCAGTTGCTTATCATTATTTCCAAACGTCTGTTTTCTTAAGTGACGCAAGGGAAGGAATTTATGACGTCATTGGGGGGGGGGGGGGAGGGTGTGAGAAGAACGGGGTTGAGTTTCTGTGACTGAGGAAAACTAAGGTATTCTTCCAGCCTGCTCCTGGGAAGCCGTACACTGAATCAAACATTCCCAAACAGAACCACCGTCTCCGGGCAGTTGATAGCTTCACCTACCTAGGTATTACCTTCACCAGAGAGATGAATGTTGACTCCAAGGTCACTGCAATATTGCAAAGGTAATTCTGCGTTTCTGATGCTGCGAGAAAATGCTTGAAACCGGCAAGGCATCAATGTCGTCATCAAGATAAAAGTGAAGTGTGCTGTAGTGTTATACCTGCGAATTATAGACAGTGTAATTGTATAATAGACACCCTATTCAGTTAAATCTTTTTCAGGTGAGCTGTCTGGGTAGGCTGTTCAAGATCAGGTGACATCATAAAGTATATAGCTCAGACATTTTTAGCTAGTCAAATATGTTTATCATCCGTACTCTTCTGCAAAGAAGTTTAGATAAGATGAACGAGACATGCTGTTTGCATGTTCGACGAGCGCCCTTCCATGTAGCAGCTATACAGTAAGCTCAGACAAGCAGACGCTCATCGGGTGGACAGAAAAAAACGTTACAGAGACTGCTTTGATAGTTTCTCTAAACCCTTCAACATCGATGTTACCTCCTAGAAATGCTTCATTAGGCATTATAGCATCAAACAGTGTGCTCAAATCTCAGAGCGAAACTTCATTTCTGAGGCTCAGAAAAAGCGAACTGCCCAAAATAACAAATCGTACAACCACATAGCCCCTCCACTCATGTGTGATAGAAACTGCTGTGCATGGATTGGTCTTTACAGACATTTGAGAACACATCTCGCAACAGCATGTCTCATGATATCGTCATCTTTGTCCAGTAATTGTCAACTATTATTATCATTATTTTAGGGATCGGTGAGGAATTCAATAAAATGTCAAACATTGCGTGTCAGCATATATGAACGTCCTCGCAGACATGACAATAAATGGAATACACCAGAAGAGGATGTCTCTAGTTTCATGAGCATGGTCTAAATGAAGAATATTAAATTATATTTTCACATAAGATAAATTTGTTGACAAAATGTGACGCTGTTGGTCGAAACCATTAGTGCTGAATTCGTTTCTCTCCCACCTAGGTGACTAGACTTGAGCGTGTTTCCGGGAAGGCGATGACGATTTGACGTATCTGCTGACTCTAGTTTGAAGTGTTGTCTCAGCAGTATTTCTCATTTTACCCTAATCAAAGATCTCAGCCAAGATGTCTTACCTGAACCTGACATGAGATGGAGTCTCGTCATTATGTTTCCACTGACCCTGAAGTAAAGGGGCTGTCGGTCAGTTTTTTTCACAGGAAACAGACGTCAGGTGGCGTCTAGACCTGCCTGTCACATCTGACCTTGACATGATGTAGGTTCTCGGAACTTATATTTCGCCTGACCCTCATAAATGATGGAGTCTGTCAGAATGATTGACTTGAAACTGACGCCAGGTGGGATGTCGGTCAGCATGTTTCACCTGTCCCTGGCGTAAGGTGAGGTGTCGCTCAACATGTTTCACCTGTCCCTGGCATAAGGTGAGGGGTCGGTCAGCATGTTTCACCTGTCCCTGGCATAAGGTGAGTTGTCGATCAGCCTTTTTCACCTGTCCCTGGCATAAGATGAGGTGTCGATCAGCATGTTTCACATGTCCCTGGCATCAGGTGAGGTGTTAGTCAGCATGTTTCACCTGACTATGATGTGACATTGGATCTCGGTCTGTATGTTCCACCTTACCTGTTGCATAACTTCTGACTCCGTTATATAGAAATAAAGACAATTTTTTTAGTAAGATATTGCGTAGGCATTTAGACAGATTAAGCAACATACTTACAAGTAAGTAAAGGGAAATGGCTATGAAGATATGATACCATAGTACAGCGCTTGTGTCATCGAAGAAGTCCCACTGCAGCTCTAGGATGACTTTAAGTTTTGTGTAGTACACAGAATAATATGGAAGACTCGTGCAGATCGTAATTGTGAAGATCTATGTATAGTACAGAGAAAATCCGTCTATAGTTCATTCCAAAATTGCTGAATAACATTAGTGATATATATATATATATAATATATATAAAATATTCTTTTTTTAAAGAATGTAATTAAATGTTTTGTGGGGAAAAGTCAGATTGAGAGAAACCGAATGAAAGCCAGAGAAAGAATGGCAATCATGAGGAAACTTGCTCGCACTAGCTGGGGAGCAGACGAAGGCATACTAAAGAAACTGTACACTGGAAGAGTGAGACCAGTTCTCGAGTATGGCATTGCGGCATGGACAACAGCAGCGAAGGCGAACTTCGATAAAGTTAACAAACTTCAAAACCAAGCCATGAGAATTATAACAGGTGGCATGAAGTCAACGCCAATTGTAGAACTTGAAAAGATTACCAAACTGCAATCCATGACTGATAGAAGAGACTGCAGAGCCCAGCTGCAGTCAGAGAAACTCCGAAGACTGACCGACCATCCAATGCACCAGAGACTAAACAATTTGGGAAATGGGAAACTAAAGCGGAGAAACTTTGCAGAAATAGCCAAAGCAAAGATTCACGAAGATCCCATAAACGCACTAACACCAAAACCCATCACTACTGTACGAAAACCTACCTGGAGGCAGGATATATTTCCAGAGGTGGTAGAAAATATACCAGGTATTGCAAACAAAAACTGATAGACTGAAAAAGAAAGGAGAGATACTACCCTAAGCTTCATAACGAAAAGCTACCCAAGCATGGACTGGACCCATGCATACACCGACGGCTCTGTAACAAACACATCACAGAACGGAGGGGCAGGAGCATTCCTGAACCTGCCAAATGGCAGAAAAATAACACTGTCATTCGCTACTGCTAAGTACACAAGCAATTTCAGAGCGGAGGCAGAGGCACTGAGGGCGGCAGTGGAAGAATTGGTGACACACAGTGAAAATGAGAGCCTTATAGTCCTGCTTACAGATGCTCTCGCCGTAGTCACAGCGCTAAAAAGCCAGAAAAACACTGAGCTTAATGACTTAAGAGCAGCACTCTGCAAACTGTGCCAGCAGTACGCACCAAAAAGGGTAGTGGTACAGTGGGTCCCATCTCACTGCAACATCAAAGGCAACGAGGAGGCAGACAGACTGGCAAAAGAAGGTGCAAGACTACCACAAACAGATACCAGTATGACGTACGAAGAGTCAAAACGGCTTATCAAAGCCAGATACATGACCAAATGGGAAACCGAACATACTGGTTACACCAAAAACGATGACTATTACCAGTTGAACCGAAGAGAGCAGGTCGTTGTCTTCAGACTTCGCACTGGCCACAACAGACTGAGGTACCACCTATTCAACAAATTGAAGATAGGGTGTACCGACGAATGCCCGTGCGGTACTGGTAAAATGACCGCTGAACATCTGCTGCAGAATTGCCCGACATACGAGGATCAGAGAGAGCAGATGTGGCCATTACCAGTGGAACTGCAAGACAAGCTCTATGGCAGTGGCGACAGCCTCAGGATGACCGCCGTTTTTTTCGAAAAAATAATGGTTACTGTCTGACTGCGTACGCAGAAGAAGAAGAAGAAATGTTTTGTTGGTATTAATAATAGTCACAGCTTTAAGAGATTATTCTTATCTTATCTAAAACTGCTTTCCTGTAAGTTATTACTTTTCTGAGGTTAGTGAAGTAACATTCACGTGAAGTTGGTAGACCTATACAAGTTTTACCACATTACAATATTTCGTTCAATGTGCACTATTGTCTCCAACAGCTAAGCTATTAGCAGTGAGGAATCGGGAACTTCGTGAAAAACATTTCAGACGTGTCGTTCACACTAGTTTGCACCCATGTACGTGGCGTATCTACACGTCATTTGTTTGCCGTTAGGATAGGTTGAACGAGCAATTTTTTTAGCAATGAGTTTGAAGTGCAAATTCATGACGATGCAAAAGGTGACTGTACAACTGTTTAGTTGCTTCTGCAGAGAGGCAAAAAGGGGCCGTTTATATCATCACATACACGATCCCAGGAAGACAACACAGCATAGATGGAATATATTTTTCCCATTGGAAAAAACATGACTTGAAGCATGTAAATAATATAGGTATACAAGGCAAGAAAAGGAAAACATATGCTTTCGACAAAGATTGTATTGGACGTGAGATTGTGAAAATGTTTAGAGAAAATGTATCTATTCATCATCATGTCCTTTGTAGAACGTCGCTCCCATCACAGTCTGTCTGAAAGAAACTCGTTCCCTTGCCAAAACACCAGCCGCCGCCAAAGGCATTCCTGGATATCTTGGTGCCATCGTCTTCTTGGTCTACGCCTTCCTCTTTTGCCTGGCACCATACCTTCCGTCATCGTTCTCTCAAGACCGTTGTGTCTCTTGATGTGACCAAAGTACTTGCATTTTCTAGCCAAAATGGAATTGATAAACCAGTTTTCTTCTATGCTCAACTCTTGCCGAATGTCTGCATTTGTTTTTTTCTTTGTCCAGGGTATTCTGAGGATCTTTCTGTAACATTTTGACTCGAAGGATTCGATTCTTTGTCTAGAAGTTTTGGTAATCGTCCATGATTCACAGCCATAAGCTGCCACAGGAAAAACACAGGCTCACAAGACTTTTCCTTTTATCATTTTGTTGGTGTCCTGCCATAATTTCTTCAGGATGTTCAGTCTCTGCATTACCATAGCTAGTCTTCTGCTGATTTCTTTCGAGCAGACGGCATTTTTGTCAATTCTGGAGCCCAGATATTCAAAATGTGTGACCTGATCTATTTCCTCACCACCGACTGTAAATTTATGTTGATATTGTGTTTTGTCGGTGGTCATTATCTTTGTTTTATTTTTGTTTATGAACAGGTTTTGATCTTTACTATGTCCATTAACGGTTGAAAGTAGCTGCTCTAGCCCTTCTGCACTTCTTGATAGTATCACTGTGTCATCTGCGTATCGTAACTCTGGAATCTCGTACCCCCAATCTGAACGACGAAACCCCGTCAAACAAACAAATTACCATCAAGCAGGGCGAAAACCTGCTCACCGGTAAGAAAGCCGCAAACGCTTTTGTCGATCACTATGCCAGAGCAAACCACATCGAGGTCCCTGTAGATAGGCATACAGACATTAGTGAAGAGCTGAAGGCGCGCGACAACATCAATACGGCACCTGAAGAGCACATGATGGCCAAATTAACAATGAGCGAAATGGAAGAGGCTATGAGAACATTAAAGAAAAGGAAATCTCCCGGAAAAGACGGGATAACAAACGAAATGCTGATGGGGCTGGGCCAAACAGCGAAGAGGAAACTGCTATCGGTCCTGAACCAAAGCTGGAAAAGGGGAATTGTACCCAGGCATGGAAAGACGCAGTACTGGTGCCAGTACCAAAAACAGGAAAGGACAAAACAGATCCAAATGGATATAGGCCCATCAGCCTACTGAGCTGTGTCGGCAAGTTGATGGAACGTATGATAAACACCAGACTGATGTGGCATCTGGAAGAAAAACGAATACTAATTCCACAGCAAGCCGGCTTTAGACAGCACAGATCCACTGAGGACCAGGTCATCCTCATAGCTCAGGAAATAGAAGATGCCTACCAGGCACAGAAACACACAGTAGCTGTTTGGGTGGATCTGGAAAAGGCATTTGACAAAGTCTGGAAAGACGGACTTAGAGTCAAGCTAAGAAGAAGTGATGTTTGTGGGAAAATGTACAAGTGGATCAACCAATACCTCAAACAAAGAACGGCCAGAGTCCAAGTACAAGGGCAGATGAGCAAAAAAGCTGACACTCGAGCAGGGAGTACCCCAAGGGGGAGTACTGTCACCCACACTCTTCCTGGTATGTATAAACGACATTACAGAGAATATACCAAGGAGAGTCCATAGCTCAATGGTTGCAGACGATCTGGCTTTGTGGACCTCTGAAAAGAATCTCACCATAGCAAGAAATCGGATGCAGCAGGCCCTAACATCGCTGGAAGAGTGGGCGAACTCATGGCTGGTCCAAATAAACGAGGAGAAAACCACATGCACAATATTCTCGCTTTTAATAAAACCCCCAAAATACCAAATTAAGTCTAAATGGCAAATTCCTGCAGCCAAACGACAACCCAACCTATCTGGGAGTCACATTTGATCGGCGTATGACATGGAAAAGTCAGATCGAGAGAAACCGAATGAGAGCCAGAGAAAGAATGGCAATCATGAGGAAACTTGCTGGCACAAGCTGGGGAGCAGATGAAGGCATACTAAAGAAACTGTACACTGGAAGAGTGAGACCAGTTCTCGAGTATGGCATTGCGGCATGGACAACAGCAGCAAAGGCGAACTTCGATAAAGTTAGAAAACTTCAAAACCAAGCCATGAGAGTTATAACAGGTGGCATGAAGTCAACGACAATTGTAGAACTTGAAAAGATTACAAAACTGCAATCCATGACCGATAGAAGAGACTGCAGAGCCCAGCTGTAGTCAGAGAAACTCCGAAGACTGACTGACCACCCAATGCAGCAGAGACTAAACAATTTGGGAAACTATAGTGGAGAAACTTTGCAGAAATAGCCAAAGCAAAGATGCACGAAGATCCTATAAACGCACTAACAACACCAAAACCGATCACTACTGTACGAAAACCTACCTGGAGGCAGGATATATTTCCAGAGGTGGTAGACTGGTAGACACTACACAGAACGGAGGGGCAGGAGCATTCCTGAACCTACCAAATGGCAGACAAATAACACTGTCATTCGCTACTGGTAAGTACATGACCAGTTTGTGGTAGTCTTGCACCTTCTTTTGCCAGTCTGTCTGCCTCCTCGTTGCCTTGGACGTTGCAGTGTGATGGGACCCACTGTACCACTACCCTTTTTGGTGCGGACTGCTGGCACAGTTTGCAGAGTGCTGCTCTTAAGTCATTAAGCTCATTGTTTGTCTGGCTTTTTAGCGCTGTGACTACGGAGAGAGCATCTGTAAGCAGGACTATATGGCTTTCATTTTCACTGTGTGTCACCAATTCTTCCACTGCCGCCCTCAGTGCCTCTGCCTCCGCTCTGAAATTGCTTGTGTACTTACCAGTAGCGAATGACAGTGTTATTTGTTTTCCATTTGGTAGGTTCAAGAATGCTCCTGCCCCTCCGTTCTGCGTAGTGTTTGTTACAGAACCGTCGGTGTATGCATGGGTCAAGTCCATGCTTGGGTAGCTTTTCGATATGAAGCTTAGGGTAGTATTTCTCCTTTCTTTTTCAGTCTGGCAGTTTTTGTTTGCAATACCTGGTATATTTTCTACCACCTCTGGAAATATATCCTGCTTCCAGGTAGGTTTTCGTACAGTAGTGGTGGGTTTTGGTGTTGTTAGTGCGTTTATGGGATCTTCGTGCATCTTTGCTTTGGCTATTTCTGCAAAGTTTCTCCGCTTTAGTTTCCCATTTCCCAAATTGTTTAGTCTCTGGTGCATTGGATGGCCAGTCAGTCTTCGGAGTTTCTCTGACTGCAGCTGGGCTCTGCAGTCTCTTCTATCGGTCATGGGTTGCAGTTTTGTAAACTTTTCAAGTTCTACAATTGGCGTTGACTTCATGCCTCCTGTTATAATTCTCATGGCTTGGTTTTGAAGTTTGCTAACTTTATCGAAATTCACCTTTGCTGCTGTTGTCCATGCCGCAATGCCATACTCGAGAACTGGTCTCACTCTTCCAGAGTACAGTTTCTTTAGTATGCCTTCGTCTGCTCCCCAGCTTGTGCCAGCAAGTTTCCTCATGATTGCCATTCTTTCTCTGGCTCTCATTCGGTTTCTCTCAATCTGACTTTTCCATGTCATACGCCGATCAAATGTGACTCCCAGATAGGTTGGGTTGTCGTTTGGCTTCAGGAATTTGCCATTTAGACTTAATTTGGTATTTTGGGGTTTTAATGAAAGCGATTTCTTTAGTCTGATTACAATGATTCGGTCGTTTACTGAATTGTAACCGAGTAGTGAGGGTGCCGTCTTTTTTGACAGAATAAAGCCGACCGCACTTTTCACGCCTATGCCCATCCCAGAGTACATAAATGTTTCTCCCGAGGAGCTGGTACAGTGCCCTTGACCGTCCCATCTGTGCCCAGAGACTTCAAGAATCTCTATCTTGGTTCTCTTCATTTCTCTTCCGATCATGAACAACTTGCCCTGGTATAGGCTCCTGACGTTCCAGGTGCCTATTCTTAGTTTTGTTTTTAGTCCCATTTCAGAGTTGTCCACTGTAATGCAGTCAGGCTTTAGGCCGTCATCTCTATTACTTGTACTGACTCTGAAATCCGCCTCTTCCCCAGTTGGCGTCGATGATCTGCCTGGTCTGAGGGCCTCACCATCAGATCTTTAAGTTTAGTTTTTCTCGACTGTCATAAGTTTCTTGGCATTTTATATCCAGTAGTTTGTCATTGCTTTCTGAACGTTGTTCTGGCCGCTTACCAACTATGGCCTCTGGTGCGCCCTTAGCCCGATAACAGGCGTTTCCAGCTCCCACTTTCAGAGTCGTTGTCGCATAGGTCGATCTTCCACCTCTTCCACCAGCAGCTGTGTGTACTTGTCAGGGGTGGACTCCCCTTCTTGTCATTTCACTCACATAGTTTAGCCGGCACTGGAAGCTCTCTACGGCCCGCAACCCTCTAGTACTACTCCAGTTCGCAGTGCGGATGGGGTACTGCTAACAGATAAGGCTCAGATTCTAGACAGATGGGCAGACCACTTCTGCAAAATACTAAACCACCCATCGTCCATAAATGAAGATACCATCCGGCGAATGCCGCAGGTGGAACTGAACCTGGCGTTTGATGAAGTCATTACTGAGGAGGAAGTCGACAGGGCAATCAGTTCAATGTCTATAGGAAAAGCTCCAGGAGCTGATGCAATACCAGCAGAGGTATATAAGACAGCTGGCCCATCCCTCACCAGAAGGATCACTGAACTTTTCTGTCACATGTGGGCTGAAGGTAAAATTCATCAGGAGCTAAAGGACGCCTCAATCGTTCACCTGTACAAAAGAAAAGGCAACCGTCAGGAATGCGACAATCATCGTGGAATATCGCTACTCTCCGTAGCAGGCAAGATTCTAGCGCGCTTACTGCTAAACAGGCTCAACAAACACCTTGAACAAAGCCACCACCTCCCAGAAAGCCAATGTGGATTCAGAGCCGGAAGAGGAACAGTGGACATAATTTTTGCCGCTCGCCAAGTACAAGAGAAGTGTCGAGAACAAAATCAGGCCTTGTACACCACATTTATTGATTTGACAAAGGCATTTGATACAGTAAACAGAGGAGGGCTGTGGATGATAATGTCTAAGTTTGGCTGCCCCAACAAGTTCACAACAATGGTGAAACAGCTACACGAAGGCATGTGTGCTCGTGTACTGGACAGCGGTGCAATCTCTAAAACGTTTCTAGTATCAAACGGAGTAAAACAAGGATGTGTACTCGCCCCGACTTTGTTCAGCATGATGTTCGCGGCCACGATGACAGACGCCTTCAGATCATTGGAGCTTGGAATACCCATAAAGTACTGCACAGATGGCAAGTTACTCAATTCCAGAAGAATGAAGGCCAAAACCAAAGTGGCTGGTGACATAATCAGGGAACTTGTATTTGCTGACGACTGCGCTCTAATGAGCAGCTCAGAACTGAACATGCAGGTTGGAAAGGACCAGTTCTCTGCCGCATGCGAAAATTTTGGCCTGACCATAAATGCAAAAAAACAGAGGTTATGTACCAACCAGCACCAGGCATGCCGTACACAAAACCAGAGACTACAGTCAGCGGGCAGACGTTGAATGTCGTAGACAAATTCACATATCTGGGCAGCACGCTGTCGAGATCTGTCAGCCTAGACGATGAAGTGGCAAGCAGAATGGCAAAGGCCTGCACAGCCTTTGGTAGAATGCGCTCGATGGTCTGGGCACGTCGTGGTATCAGCGTCAAGACCAAACTCAAAGTCTACCGTGCAACCATCATTCCAACCCTACTATACGCTTGCGAAAGCTGGACTGTATACTCTGGACATGCAAGGAGGTTAAACCACTTCCACACAGGTTGCCTGAGGCGACTATTCCACATCCGATGGCAAGATCGTGTCACTGACATCGAGGTTGTTCTCTCGAGGGCTAACATGCCCAGCATCCATGCACTGCTAGAAAAAGGATGGGCCGGACACCTCGTCCGTATGTCAGACGAGCGGCTCCCAAAAAAGCTTCTCTACGGCGAGCTGAGAGAGGGATGGCGCGAGAGAGGGCGCCCAAAGAAACGTTTTAAAGACGGTCTGAAGGACTCACTAAAAAGTTGCCAGATAGACATCGACATCTGGGAATATCTTGCGCAAAACAGATATGACTGGAGAAGCGCAGTCAAATCGGGTGTAGCTGCCGGTGAAGACGACCGTGTTTTGAAAGACCAGAGCAGATGCGAGAACCGGAAATCCCGAACAGCGGGAACACAATCCCCTTCTACAAACCTCGTGTGCCCGATATGTAGCAGATGTTTTCGTGCCCGCATTGGCCTGTTCAGCCACATGCGCACCCACACCCAACAGGGAAATCTGTGACAAGGATGATGTCGGCGGGCCTCATCGACAACGATGGACAGCTATTATTATACACAGGCAGACTCTAGGAGCCAAACGTGAGCTAGACAGAAGTGGGGGAACCAAATAAGATCATGGCCATCAAGGATGTGGCTGCCTCTCACCGTGAAGTACTATCCCATACACACTTCTGTCCTACCTCTCCCCCCCCCCCCCCCCCCCCACCCATCTATTACAATTCGTAAACTAAAAGTTCGGCTGCAAAGTTATTGCGATATTGAAATTTCAGAGATCACTTTATGAAGAGTTGTGAAGTCCAGCGGTTTCACTTCTCGGAAATCTATTTGTGGCAGAAACATAGTTTGTGAAAATCTGCATCTCGCTGCGGCACGATAGAAATATCTTAGGTAGATACGTGAGCGCAGGATGGAAGGCTACAA
This sequence comes from Ariolimax columbianus, assembly GCA_036924085.1. Taxonomy (NCBI): domain Eukaryota; kingdom Metazoa; phylum Mollusca; class Gastropoda; order Stylommatophora; family Arionidae; genus Ariolimax; species Ariolimax columbianus. Next base: position 65,069,439 of record JAVGWX010000008.1, read on the forward strand.
AATAGTATATTTGGACGAATCGTGAGTAAATGCTTACCAAACATATGAAAAAAAATTGATAATCCCGACACGAAAACAAGAAAAGGGAAATTCCACGTAGGAAAGGTCAATGCATTGTAAGAGCTCATGCAAGTAGCACGGAAAATAGTCGTATAAGTGGCGCCAACCTTCTTTTCTAAGCACAGTTCACAGATGGTAAGGACTACCACACTGAAACGAGTGGATACATTTTCAGAATTTTGTTGGGAAACACGCTTCTTCCACTCTGGATAGGCCGTCATTTCGTGGTATGGACAATGCACCCTATCATAATGTTGTAGCACAGAAAGACAATGCATCCTGTCATAATGTTGTTGCACAGAAAGACAATGCACCCTATCATAATGTTGTAGCACAGAAAGACAATGCATCCTGTCATAATGTTGTTGCACAGAAAGACAATGCACCATATCATAATGTTGTAGCACAGAAAGACAATGCATCCTGTCATAATGTTGTAGCACAGAAAGACAATGCTTCCTATCATAATGTTGTAGCACAGAAGAAACACAATGGATCCTATCATAATGTTGTAGCGCAGGAAGACAATGCATCCTATCATAATGTTGTAGCGCAGGAAGACAATCCATCCTATCATAAGGTTGTAGCACAGAAGAAACACAATGGATCATATCATAATGTTGTAGCGCAAGAAGATAATCCATCCTATTATAATGTTGTACCACAGAAGAAACACAATGCATCCTATCATAATGTTGTAGCGCAGGAAGACAATCCATCCTATCATAATGTTGTAGCACAGAAGAAACACAATGGATCCTATCATAATGTTGTAGCGCAAGAAGATAATCCATCCTATCATAATGTTGTAGCACAGAAGAAACACAATGCATCCTATCATAATGTTGTAGCGCAGGAAGACAATGCATCCTATCATAATGTTGTAGCGCAGGAAGACAATCCATCATATCATAATGTTGTAGCACAGAAGAAACACAATGCTTCCCTTATCGTAATGTTGTAGCTCAGGAAGACAATGCTTCCTATCATAATGTTGTAGCACAGCAAGACAAAACTACAACTTCATCTAGCACGAAACAAGTAATCTTGAATTACCTTGCTCAAAAGAATATACCTTTTTATCACAACAATTTAAAACCAGAGTAATTGCAGCTTGTAAAGCGAACTACGAAAACAAACATGTTTTTTATTGACCAGGTAATTGCACGGCATGCTACACTTCTTTTTGACTACCACCATTCACACCTCAACCCCCACAAAACATGTGTGGGCTGCAGTCAAAGTTCAAGTTGCCACACATAACAAGACTTTCAAACTGTGAGATATTAACAACTTGACACTTGATGCAATCTCATAAATAGATATTGAGTACTGGAGTAAACCTGAATACCGTGTGTTTCGAGAGGAAGAGGTATAATGGCTACGGGATGGGAAGAGCTGGCTTCGAGAGGAAGAAGTATAATGGCTACGGGATGGGAAGAGCTGGCTTCGAGAGGAAGAAGTATAATGGCTACGGGATGGGAAGAGCTGGCTTCGAGAGGAAGAAGTATAATGGCTACGGGATGGGAAGAGCTGGCTTCGAGAGGAAGAAGTATAATGGCTACGGGATGGGAAGAGCTGGCTTCGAGAGGAAGAAGTATAATGGCTACGGGATGGGAAGAGCTGGCTTCGAGAGGAAGAAGTATAATGGCTACGGGATGGGAAGAGCTGGCTTCGAGAGGAAGAAGTATAATGGCTACGGGATGGGAAGAGCTGGCTTCGAAAGAAAGAAGTATAATGGCTACGGGATGGGAAGAGCTGGCTTCGAGAGGAAGAAGTATAATGGCTAAGGGATGGGAAGAGCTGGCTTCGACAGGAAGAAGTATAATGGCTACGGGATGGGAAGAGCTGGCTTCGAGAGGAAGAAGTAAAATGGCTACGGGATGGGAAGAGCTGGCTTCGAGAGGAAGAAGTATAATGGCTAAGGGATGGGAAGAGCTGGCTTCGAGAGGAAGAAGTATAATGGCTACGGGATGGGAAGAGCTGGCTTCGACAGGAAGAAGTATAATGGCTACGGGATGGGAAGAGCTGGCTTCGAGAGGAAGAAGTATAATGGCTACGGGATGGGAAGAGCTGGCTTCGAGAGGAAGAAGTATAATGGCTACGGGATGGGAAGAGCTGGCTTCGAGAGGAAGAAGTAAAATGGCTACGGGATGGGTTGCATTTTATCCAGCCCTTAGCAGTAGTTAATCTCTTGGAGTTGTCAGAATCAGAATAAAACAGTTCACGTGCCAATTTCAGTTACTGACACGTCCACAATTGCCTCACAGTATATTAGCTACATCTTTGTGAATTCACACTTTGTTGCTGCGTCCCAAGAAAGTACATTAACTGATGATGACTGCAATATCACCAATGCCATATCCTTACTGCGCAAGGTTCTGCAATGTTCTAATGGACCATCTCAGCCGCATTCGCACCAACAAACGCGACCATGTTTTTCAACGGTATGAAAAGATATAGTGGTCCACATGTATGTGTGAAGAACAACAGCAATAACTAGTACTTTATTTTTGTGCACAACGAATCTTTCGTGATCATCTTGAGCCATGTGAAGATCTAAAGGTCACAGTCTCGTTCAGGGCCCATGCCGCAAACAGAAGCAAAACACGATTTGATAGAAAGGAACATTTAAATTAACATATATCAGGGAGTAAAGTTTCCTGGGTCTCATTGAATGTTACTTTATGCAAAATGGATACACCTTTGGTAAACTTCGCCATCATGTAGTGTATTACTGAAACTTCTAAGGTTTCATTAACCTTGTTTTGTTCATGTGCAAAATTATACAACAAAAATGGCTCTATGCAAAAACTACGAGTGAAATAGTTAAACATAAAATCCTAATTTCGTAAGAATTACAATACTACTTGCAAAATGTAACTTTTAGAGCACTGAACTGGAATGTGTTCAACAATTTTGGAACGAACTATAGTTCGAAACTGGTTTTCTACATAGAGAAAGAGATAATGAAGAGACATATACGTCGAGAATGTCTATGGTGGATAGTTGGTCTACTTTCTGCCGATACCATGTTTGTTAGTCTTGTTACTGTCGTAATTATAGTCTCTTATTTGGATGGCAAAGCCGAAGTTCCGTAGTGGTTAGTGAACTGGCTTCCGAGTCCTGCGATCGGGGTTTGGTCCCTAGTCGGTGCGGGCTTTTTCCAATCGTAATATGGCTTCTGGGGTGGACCCAATCTAAAAAAAATTGAATGTCAGAAAAATGTGGACAAGTAAAGGCAGGCCGTGTGAAGCTAACCCCATCAGCCCTAGTGGGCCGTCGGTCAAGAAAACAGTGGACCTGATACCGTATCCCCAGTTTGCCACACAGGCGTGTAAACTGGATTGATACTTGACTTTCATATATTTTAAGGGTTAGGGTTTATGACAAGAACTCTCGAACCCCATGATGCTGGAAAAACAGTACGAGTTGTGTACGAACAGGCGCTCTTCGTATGTGGCGAATGATGCCCGAGGTCTGTCGCAAATTTGATATATGTTGGAAGCTCTCATTTTTCCTGAAGTGCAATGTTAGTAAATGCACTCTAAATAATATATTGTTATATAGCCAGAGTTTCTGTCAAATATTTGACCTTTCATAAACATGTTGACGTCTCGACCTTCAATAATTTGCAGCCTTCCCTAATTCACATGTTCTTTTTTGTCTCTTCGGGTTCTTCTTCTTCTTTTTCTTTTTTTTTTCTGCTTCGTCTGCATTCTTTGCTTGTATTATTCTTCGTTTTTTTTTTTCTTCGTCGTCTTCGTGTTTTCTATTCATCGTCTGCCTAATATCAATATATTGTTGTTGAATAACCAGAATGAACAGGATTCATCTTTTGTACGATCTAACAATGACGTTCCATGGCGGGTTGTAGTAGCTGTCCTCACATCCAGTGCGTGCGGATGAATGTGGACCGGGGTTTTCCAGGCGGTCGTGCTATACTTGGTTAATCTGCGTGTCGCTCACTACTACGTGGATCACATCGTTAGCCAGGGTGCCAATAAAACCACCCGTTTCCAGGAAGGGCTACCAGGAAGCCGAGGTGAGGGTCTTGGCCAGTATATTTTCAGTATTGTCTGACCCTGACTAACATTTCTGATCAGTTTATTGTACCTGTCCCTGACTAACCTGCCAGATCAGTATGTTGTGCTTGGCCCTGACTCACTTGTCTGATCAGTATATTGTACCTGACCCTGACTAACATATCTGATCAGTTATTGTCGCTGACCTTGACTAACATGTCTGATCAGTATGTTGTGCTTGGCCCTGACTAACATGTCTGATCAGTATATTGTACCTGACCCTGACTAACATGTATGATCAGTGTGTTGTGCCTGACCCTGACTAACATGTATGATCAGTATGTTGTGCCTGACCCTGACTAACATGTCTGATCAGTATGTTGTGCCCGACCAGACGTTAATATTCCTTCTCTATTATCAACATAATCATTATGATTTTTGTTCCACTTCTTCTGTTCTCTGTCTTTTGCTGATTTTCATGTTAATTAACATCAACATTTGGACAATCCACTTCTAGAATGAATATTATAATAACATATTTGTAAATGCGTTTCACGAGTTTTCTTAAACAAAGTATCATTTACATGGCTAGGAAGTGCTCGTGTTATTTGACAGCACTTAGCTTGCATCTTAACATCTGTCAAACATGACACATCAAACTACACAGCCTCACGCAGACTTAATGTTCTCAGTCTGGTCACATTTATTGATTTCTCAAACTACCCAGCTAATAAATGAATAGAAAAGAAGACAAAAGAAAACGTTTACACTAGACACGATGATTTATTTCTAGATGTTATCTATGCCTCCTCGTTCTGTAATATTTCATTCTTTCATTCAATCAAACAGGTGCTTTATCATATTCTCCTGTTTTTTTTACCTCGAGAACAGCAAGTTTGGAATAGAGGGTTTCAATAGAAGACAAACGTGGCAGAGAGAAACAGCGCTGTAAGTGGGAGAATACTATCGATGGACAGAGAAAATCTTGTCAGACTGCATTCTTAAGAGAAGGAACAGAGGTCTTTGGAGATCAATTACAGTCGTCCCACATTGTGGAGATCTCAACAGAACTGAAATGAACATTTGTCTTGAGTACTGTACTGGACCAAGTCGATATTAACAGACATGTACGGCTCATTTACAACAACAGGACTGACAGAAAACAAAATCTACGTTACGGCCACGATGTCTTCGTAAAAAACAAAGAACAGCACAACTAGAAACACCTAGTGAATCACGAAATGGCGATTGAAACCGAACATTTAAATAAATGGGTTAAAAGTTTGGCGGTAACTATAAATGTGTCTAGTCCATGGTAATTGCTGTTTTTAAGTTTTTTATTGTTTGCTTTTGCGGGGAAAATAACTTTAAAACAAAATTAATTCGTTCATGTACCACGGAGATGATTCTGATGTTTCCGTGTACCTTCATCCATCCGTCGTCTTCCTTACACACATGTACAACATTAATCCATGATAACTGTTGTTCTTAAGTGTTTCCATGTGGTATGTATTTAGGTATGTATTTAGTTCTAACGAAAGCCTAGTGGTTGTAACGTACGTTTTGTTTTGATTTCGTACCGGTGCGGTAATCGGATGTTCAAATTAGTACCGATTTTCGAGTCTCAAAGTATTGAAATGTTAGACCAAGAACTTTATTCAGTTCATCTCTACATCTCAATGGTGTGAGGCTGGATACAATCGAATAATAGTACGCTTATGAGTAAGCTTGTTGGAGCGTGTAGCCTAGTCGACAGTGATCTGGCTTGCTAGACTGGGATTGCAGCGTGCCAGTGATCGAATTCACGGACAGAAAAAGATCCGGGCCGTGGTACTACCGCTCCTGCAGTCGACCTGGTTGTAAATGGGTACCTGATGTATGAGTTGTGGAAGGCAAAAACAAAAAGGAAGGGAACTGGCCACTCCACCTCACATAGACTGCAGCTTAGTACATGAAGAGTTATCGTCATTTCCAACGGAAATTGTTGTCATGAGACTGGCTTGTTTTTTGTTTTTGTTTTTGCTTAGATGTTTGCCTCACTAGTTTCTACTGGCGGAGGCGCGCCATTTTCCACCCAAGACCGTAGTCCATTGGGCGATATCAGGGCGCATAAACCAGTGCTTGGATGCATGTATGCGTCTCTATGTACCTATGCTAGGTATGTGCGCCCTTAGAAGCTAGCCCAACCAAAGTGCAATGGAAGGGCCTCACCATGAGGGCGCGTGTGAACCGTTACCCTTAAGCGACCAGAGCCCATTGCGTTGAATGCCCATGATCACGTTTGATGACCGAGTCCCAGACGGCATACACGTAATTTGGTAAGGTGGCAATGTTCCATCCAGTTGTTGTGAATGTGGCCAAGAATGGCCAAGAATGTGGCCTCTTACCGGTCCTCGTCTCAACAGCCAGCTGCAGCATCTCGTGGTTCGGGACTTCCCGGAGAAGACGGACCACGTGACCAACGAGTGACAGAAGAAGGCGGTCCATCGTCAAGGTCATGCCTGCGAGTTGAGTGCGCCGAACTTTCTCAATTAGAAATCAGGTCGTGCCAGTGGACGCAAAGATGCGTCTCTGGCTGCGCATGTAGAAGACCTCAAGGCGCTGCCGATCAGACTACAATAAGGGATCAAGATGCTGAGCAGCGCATAAGCTGCAGTGGTCAGCGAGCCAAAGCTGACTGCTAGCGTCAGGGCCAGCAAACCAGAGTTGCCAAGACCCTTCTACACCTCCACGCGGTGATCCTGGATAACAGGCTGCATCAGGACAGACTGGCTAAGGAGAAGGGATCGAAGAGGAAATGCTAAACCGGTACTAAATATGCTTGCTGAAGTCGAATGTGTTGGATCAAAAGGTGCAAATATCGCAGTCAAGCTGTAAACTACGACACAACGCATTCCGTTCTGTGAACTACGTTCTGCTACTTAAGCCCGTTCAGGGTTTAGTATCGGGAGATTGAGAATGAACGAAGCCAAGCCAAGCCAAGACTACAGAAATGTTCAGGTCTCCGAACTGTACAGGGGGATGTGGACAAAACATTAGGAGTATTTACGGAGTCTGTTCAAGGGCAAACCTCCACTGGGACCAAACTTGTCAAAGGGAGCACGTTGATGAAGCCGCCAGGTCTTTCCTGCAGGATGATGGCATGACTGCTGAGTGCGTGGGAGGACTGCAATCTGCTCAAGTAGACGAAGCCCTCGGTGGCTGCAACGGGGTTGTCGTTCACGGTGATGATCTATGCAGGGAGGCTGATATACTCGTATAATTGTGGAGCTGTGAGTGCTTCTTCTTTAAAGCAGAACAAATCCACCTACTTTGTTGATCATATGTGCACAACGTCTTTATAATTTAGAATTGCCTTATAGTAGACTTTGTGGTCGGGGATGAAGTGTTACAATTTAATTGTACACGATATCATCTTATTCTGAGTTAGGGCGACCCGTTCCCCTCCTCGCTGCCTTTTCGTCCTTAGCAGTGAGTTACAGATCTAATTGTAGCTGGATATATTGAAATGAGTCGCTACTGGGAAACGACAAAAGTGTCATTTTCATGAGTGACAAGACCTCTAACCATAATGCTATTCATCACTATAATAAGCAAAAACATATGCTCCATGTACGAGTAATTAATGAATATCTCTCAGCCAACTGCTGTCTGTTATAGCCATCGAAGGACAGGTAGAATGTTCTCACGAATATAGGAGATGGACGTGTTTGATACACTCAGCATCTATCTATCTATATATCTATCTATTTATCTATCTATCTATCTATCTATCTATCTATTTATCTATCTATCTATCTATCTATCTATCTATATATCTATATATCTATCTATCTATCTATCTATCTATCTATCTATCATTATATCTATATATCTATCTATTTACCTATCGATCTATCTATCTATCTATCTATCTATCTATCTATCTATCTATATGTCTGTCTGTCTGTCCGCCCGTCCGTCCGTCTGTCTGTCTGCATGCATTCCTGCCTGGCTGTCTTAATATTAATATATATATATATATATATATATATATATATATATATATATATATATGTATATATATATATATGTATATACTTGTCTGTCTGTCTGCCTGTCAATCCGCCTGCCTGCCTGCTTACCTCCGTGTCTGTCTGCCTGCCTAGTTCTGCCTGGTTCTGCCTGTCTGCATGCGTGTTTGTCTGTCTGGCTGTCTGTGTGTCTGCCTGCCTACCTGCCTTCCTACCTATTTGTCTGCGTGTCTGTCTGTCTGTCTGCATGCCTGTCTGTCTGCCTACCTGTCTGCCTGTCTACCTGCCTGTCTGTTTTTCTGCCTGCTTGTCTGTCTGTCTGGCTGTCTGTCTGCATGTCGGCTTGCTTGTCTGATTGTTCACCTAAATATATGTCATCATGTCTGCCTCCGTGTCTAGCTGCTTGCTTGTCTCTCTGTCTTCCTGTCTGCCTGCTTGGCTGACTTTTTGCCTGTCTGTCTTTTTGTCTGCCTGCTTATCTATCTGTCTGCCTGCTTGTATGACTGCTCGCCTGACTATCTGTTTTCCTGCCTGTCTGTCTGTCTGTAAGTGAGTACGTGCCTTACTATTATGGAAGGTAACCGTCCATCTCACCTCATACACAGCCTGGGTCTAATAAAATGAAGTCACCACTTCGTTCCTAATTTCAGTATATGTTGTGGATAAACCTTGACCTTGACCCAGGAACCCCACACCAGTAAATGCTAATGTACAAGCAGGATTGAAATAGTTAAATAGTTTGACAGGATAACAGTAAGGGACGTATAAATGTGTCAATCTCAGAAGGCGGACATCAGGAAATGTACAAACAAGTCTTACACATATGGAAGGAATTATTAAGAAACTAATAAAAATGTGCAGGAAGGATAGCGTAAACTGAATCTGCAAGGCACTGTAGTAAAACCTTGATTTTAGCCGGTGTGATGCTTTTACAGGAACGGCTGGTCAAGCGGCTTGAACGTCGGTCTTTGATCACGACGGCATGCGTTCAAATCTTTAGTATTATGTATCTGTCTGGTCTCACTTGGAGCATACGTCCGCAGAAGGTGCTCTTCTTTGCCATCTACTTGTATTCATTCCACGAGACTCAGATTAAACAGACTTCCTCCTCGACCGTTCGGCGCAGGCGTTCCTTGGTCTTTCCACTGTATTTTTCCCTAGTGGGTTCAAATTAGACGCATGACTAGTCACACTGTCCAATTTTTTCTTTCCTCAGTGAAGCATAGATTGTTTTCTAATTAGTACAGTGCGTAGCGACCGAGGTGACAAGCAGCTTTTATTCCTCTGCACTTTAAATCTTTCTGGAAGGCGCCAGCAAAGGAAATCAACACCATGTTGATAATCGTTTAGTAGTTGAATTGGTCATATTTTTGTTTGATCATCTGTCAGTGGTTGGCGAACGAATGAGTGACCATCACGCCCGATGACGTATCTAAGAAAGCCAACACATTCTCCATTCACCCGGTGTGTGGCTGTCCTTCGTTATGAGCCCGACATGCTGGTTGGTGATTTTAAATTTAGGCTCTACAGTGTCCGCCTCGTGCTTAGATGGGTTTTTCTCATTCATCTGAGGTACATATGATTGTTCGAGTGGTTTCAAGTTCTCTTCCCAGGACATGGTCGAGCCAATTTCAGAGTCAATCGGCTATGACGGTGTGAATATATGCTTGCTTGTTTTCTTCTTGGTGATGGTGTTCGGTCGTGAACAATTTAGGAGTCTTCCGTAGCCATGTTGTGTGGAAGGTATTATTTTGACATTGATGTTGTTCTCGAACACTCCATACAGTGGTGTGCCACAGGGCTCGGTTTTGGGACCAATTTTGTTCTTGATATATATAAATGATTTGGACATTGATATGAGATCCATGATTGCAAAATTTGCTGATGACACAAAACTATGCAGTAGTGTCTCATCTAAAGCGGAAGTGGATATATTGATGTCGGATTTAGATAAAATTCGAGAATGGTCTGTAAGCTGGCAAATGGAGTTTAATGTAGATAAATGTACAGTCATCCACATGGGTAGATCCAATATGGAACATAAATACAGAATGGGAGAAAACAATATTAGAAAGATAGATAAGGAAAGGGACCTAGGGGTTATAATAGATCATACAGGAAAGGTGAGTGAGCAAGTTAAGGTAGCAGTGAAAAAGGCAAATGCAATGTTAGGTATGATAAAAAGAAATATTAAACATAGGAGCAAGGAAGTGATCGTCAAACTGTATAAAGCTTTAGTTAGACCTAGATTGGAGTACTGTGTACAGGTGTGGAGTCCTTATCATAGAGGGGACATAAACATGCTAGAAAGAATACAAAAAAGAGCGACAAAGATGATAGTTGGATTCCAGAATTACAGTTATGAGGAACGACTCAGAAAAACGGGCCTACAGTGTCTCGAAGAGAGAAGAATTCGTGGTGACTTAATACAGGTTTATAAGATGATCAGAGGAATCGATAAATTAGACTATAACAAGTTTTTTAAAATACAGCCACCTACAATAACACGAGGGCATAGCTACAAGCTGATTAAAGAGAGGTCCAGGTTAGATATTAGGAAATATTTTTTTAGTCAGAGAGTGGTGTCTGCTTGGAATGCATTGCCAGGGGAGGTGGTGGAGGCAGGGACAGTTAATGCGTTTAAGAATAAACTGGATGCGCATAGATTTTAGAGCAAGGTGATGTAAATGTAACTGGTTGTATACAGACTCTGCAGGGTCTTCTAAACCAGTATAAAGACGTTAAGTTAAGTTAAGTACAGAAACAAATAAAGTACGCAACCTTTGTGTTTTGTTAATTTTAACTACTTATCAAGTCCTTTGTTAAATTCATGTTTGGGATCAAGATGCTGAGCAGCGCATGAGCTGCAGTGGTCAGCGACCCAAAGCTGACTGCTAGCGTCAGGGCCAGCAAACCAGAGCTGCCAAGACTCCTCTACACCTCCACGCGGTTATCCTGGATAACAGGCTACAGTAGGGCAGACTGGATAAGGAGAAGGAATCGAAGAGGGAATGCTAACCCGGTACTCAAAAAATGGTTGCTGAAGTCGGATGTGTTCGACCGAGAGGTGCAAATTTCGCAGTCACGCTGTAAACTATGACACAACGCATTCCCTTCTCTGGACTACATTCTGCTACTTAAGCTCTTTCAGGGTTTGGTAGCAGAAGATTGATAACGAACAGAGACAAGACAAATTAATGTTTACGCCAGCAGCCACATTACAGTTGTATTGTCAAATTGTATTTGAATTGCAATTGCATTGTGGCTGTTGTTGATATTGAAATTTACTTATGTAGACCGTCTGTAGTATTAATATTAATCCCATTTTCCCAGCGACTGTGAGGTACCGTAGCCTAGAGATGAGACGTCAGTTTCCCAACGCACAAGATTCGAATTCCGGTGTGTCCAGTTTAGCAGACAGGTGTTTATTTTTCTTCTATGTAGATCGCTCCCCCACGCATGGAAAGTATTGGCAACCTACTATAGTGCACACCTGCCAAGAAATTTACTAGTTTGAAAATCAGTGCTCAAAACATGTTGTTATTTGTGCACCAATCCATCAAGCAAATTTGTTTCATCTTTAAAAAAGAAAATACTTCTGGATATCCCTCCACCCATCGCTCGATCATCCCTCAAGTAACCAACGATTTATGTATATCCCACACCAACCAAGTAGCAGACGAGTTCGTGTTACCTTGTCCCTCGACAAGGAAGTTGTTGGCACGCTCATTGTGTGCGGAAACTAAAAGATAATACTAACGATCATTGGACATCATACACAAAGCGATTTCCGAACTTGGCGTCACTTTCCAAGAAACTGTCAACGGTAAATTACCATGACATTTGATTTCCAAGAAAGAGTGTTGCATTATTTGATTGTTTATGGTGTCTGCGAGAGATTGCAAATCGTGCTTAGACTGCTCGTTTGTTATTATGTAAAAGTTAAGTATTTATGAAAATACTGATGAATTATATCAGTTGGAAGGGCAGACAGACAGTTATTTATAGTAATCCCACATAAAACGTTTGTGCATTACAATAAACCAAATCACGCGGCTTAGTTTGTTGCGCAATATTCCTGCAGTGGACGTATGAAAACATAACACATCCAAATAATGCTACATTTGGGTCGTGCATTTCTCACGTTGACAAGAGAGAATATAATTCTTCCAAACAGTGTCAATGTTAGGCGAAGTGAAGCTTACGTTAAAAATGTATTAGTCAAATTTGTGGAACACTATGTAGCCTTCTTGACATGTTGAAGTGTGATACATTCCATAATAGTCAGTTATTGCGAGGCTTCTCTCTAGACGTTATAAGTTGTAAAATATGCATTTTATAAAAGTCTTTTCCTTGTTGATGTAAAGGAGCAACAACCAATTTGAGTGACGCATTTCTATTGTTGGTGTAAAGGAGCATCAACATATTTGAGTGACGCATTTCTATTGTTGATGTAAAGGAGCATCAACAAATTTTTAGTGACGCATTTCTATTGTTGGTGTGAAGGAGCATCAACAAATTTGAGTGACGCATTCCTCTTGTTGATGTAAAGATGCATACATTAATGTGAGCGACTCATTCGTCTTAAAAACACGTCAAGATGTACTACATCCAAAGTTTCCGTTTTGTCAGACACTTAATACCTTCATCTACTTAAATATTAAAATGTATATGTTTAACTGTTCTTTATTTTTTATATTGGCATGGAATGTTTTCGTTAGAGACGACATGCCAAATACGTTGAATTCTTTGTTTATAAAGTTTGTAAAAAAAAATGGTTAAAACCTCATGTTAGTGCAGCACACAGACACATACATACACACATTTTAAACAAGCAGAAAACAAGGTAAATAAGCAAACAGGCAGTGACACATATCTCTGGCATAGCATTACTAACAGAACGCAGGTGCTAAAGTGAAAGAGACTGGTGCTTTGCGTGTGGTTGAAGTAGAGTCACACCCGAGGTGAGCGGAGTGTACACCCGCCAGCATAAGGTTATCACAGCGGTTATATGTGGAGATATCTCTCGCTATTTACACCTTGTCTGTTTGAGGTGTTCACAATACTGTCACAACTGTTCACTTCAGGTTCTCAGCCTAGCTGTTTAGATAGACACACACGTAGCTTCAATAAACCGATTACAATCGTCGAGAAAGTTATTGTCATATTTGTCTTATTAGAGGAATATTTCATCATACCTCCACTTTGTCTCTAGTGGAACACCACACTAGGTCGCGTGTTTGAAGGAAGTCTGTACTATGGAATACTTCTGCTCTTGTAGTATTGGTTTCTGAAGCAAGTGTTTTGTAGGATGAGATTACTGGACCCTATACTTGATCACCTTTTACTGAATATAAAGGAAAGAGGAGACAAATGTCTGATAAGGCAAACATTACTGATCGGACATGTTAGTCAGGGTGGGGAAAAATATATTGATGGGACATGTTAGTCAGGGTCACGCCGAATATGCTGACCACCCCTACCTCTCTTCCACGCTCGTGTAACTGGAAACGGGTTATTCTTGTTAGCCTGTCCTACGAGGTGAGAGATTGACGTGACCTCCGTGGAGGTGAGTGACACGAAGATGACGCTAGCATAGTTAACCGCCTAGGAGGACCCCGTCCATCTTCATCAGCACGCTCGGGATGTGATTAAAACTACGATGATGCCGCTTAACGCCTTTATCGATGAATATTTCCTCCTAATAAAGTGAGAGAGAGAGAGAGAGAGAGTGAGAGAGAGAGAGAGTCACAATTTGAAACGCTTGGATGATGACTAAACCCATTTTGGTGACTAGATTAACATCGTGTTGTAATGATCTTCCCAGATCGTTGTGACAGAATCTGATTTGTGGACCAAAATAAGAAGGAATTCATCCAAATCGACTTTCGACATCGCACTTCAATCCATAAAAGATATAAAAGCAAAGAAAATCTGGCCGCTTACTGTTTCCACGTCGAAGATGGAATGTATTTGATCTCCAGCGTCTTCTATATTTTGCTTTGATGATGCAATTGGACATACTATTTCCTGCCATCTCTTTGTGTGATCCTTCTGCTTACGCGGCTGTTGTTCTCTTACACGTTTATGAGAACGAAGATCAGAATCACAAATTTGACAAAAAATTAATTAAGGGGCATTCTGCACAAAACGAAGGGAACAATACACTGACTTTCCGGATCGTAAGGAATCGTTAAGCTCAACTTTTTCAATGATACGTCTCAAATACGAGCATTAGCTATTCCGTAATCTGCAGAAAGCTACAAAGAAAGCCTCAATACGTTTTTTTTTATGAGCGTATCAGCCGTTCCCAGAAATCTAATCAACCCATTATCCCCTGTGCACGTGCGGTTGATATTAACATGTGCACTCTAGACGCTGGAACCTGTTTCAGACTAACAGATGGGCGGCATATTGCTAACTCCTACTTCTGTTCCATCAATGAGTCTTCTTTACTTAAGAAAGGTTTCGACTTGTCTTTGCTACAGAAATATGTTTATTGTATGTTATTTAATAAAGAAACTCAATCTGAACCGGCTCAGTCTCGTCAGTCGCGTGATATCACACACACTGCACTCTGCTCTGCTGTTCTATCTCCCCTTCCACGAATAATTATGTTTTGTAAAATTCGACTGGCGACTGAAAAAAATACAGATGTAAATATCGAGGTGTAGAGGAAGTATGTCATGAATAGCACAGGCATCCGCGACCATTTATAACGTGAAAACAGTGGATACCATAAACATCATCCTGTAGCATGTCCTTTATAGAACGTCGATCCCATCACAGTATGTCTGAAAGAAAGTTGTTCCCTAGCCAGAACTCCAGCCTCCGCCACAGTCATACCCAGGCATATCTTGGTGCCATCGTCTTCGTGGTCTACCCCTTCGTCTTTTACCATACCTTCCATCACTGTTCTCTCAAGATCGTTGTGTCTCTTGATGTGACCAAAGTAGTCGCATTTTATAGCCAAAATGAAATTGAGAAACCAATTGTCCTCTATGCTCAACTCTTGCCGAATGTCTAAATTTGTCTTTTTCTCTGTCCAGGGTATTCTGAGGATCTTTCTGTAACATTTTGACTCGAAGGATTCGATTCTTTGTCTGGAAGTTTTGGTAATCGTCCCTGATTCGCAGCCATAAGCTGCCACCGGAAAAACACAGGCTCTCTAGAATTTTACGTTTATCGTTTTGTTGATGCTCTGTCATAATTTCTTCAGGCTGTTCAGTCTCTGCATTGCCATGTCTAGTCTTCTGATTTCTTTCGAGCAGTCGCCATTTATGGATACCATAAAGAAATAGGAATAATGGATCCACTCTGGAGATAACATGACAGACTACCACTGCATCATAATAAACTGGATGCGCATAGCTTTTAGAGCAAGGTTATGTAAATGTAACTGGTTGTATATAGACTCTGCAGGGTCTTCTAAACCAGTATAAAGACGTTAAGTTAAGTTAAGTTCTCATCATCTCCATATGGAGTGGATGCTGAGACTGGTGCAAGGGGAATTTGGACCTCGAGCTAACTTAACAACTGATAATATTCTGGATGTTGATGCTGTCATATATAGAGCGATTGATTTGTACTGCGTAGAATGAAAGCCGATTGGGACTTCTCTGCTAGAATGAGAGGCCGAGTCGTTGCTGAGCGGAGCGATGCATACATGACAATAACCTCCAATACAAGCAGGGAGATCGAGTCAGGGAGTTCAGTTTTGATGTGCCTATCCTGAATGATTGTTGTAGTTGTGTATGTCTCTGAGTTGTTGTTTCAGATGATACAAAAAGGCTAGTAATAGTGTGACTGAATATCAAACATAGCCGCCTCCAATCTTCGGTGTCTTGTGTGCATTTGCTCTGTTCTGTGAATGGTGAGGTTATGGAAATTACCGAGCCCACATCTTATCCTCATTCTGGTTGATCAACGATCGGCTATTGAATGAATTTTGTTCTTGATATATATAAATGATTTGGACATTGATATGAGATCCATGATTGCAAAATTTGCTGATAACACAAAACTATGCAGTAGTGTCTCATCTAAAGCGGAAGTGGATATATTGATGTCGGATTTAGATAAAATTCGAGAATGGTCTGTAAGCTGGCAAATGGAGTTTAATGTAGATACATGTACAGTCATCCACATGGGTAGATCCAATATGGAACATAATTACGGAATGGGAGAAAACAATATTAGAAAGATAGATAAGGAAAGGGATCTAGGGGTTATAATAGATCATACAGGAAAGGTGAGTGAGCAAGTTAAGGTAGCAGGGAAAAAAGCAAATGCAATGTTAGGTATGATAAAAAGAAATATTAAACATAGGAGCAAGGAAGTGATCGTCAAACTGTATAAAGCTTTAGTTAGACCTAGATTGGAGTACTGTGTACAGGTGTGGAGTCCTTAACATAGAGAGGACATAAATATGCTGGAAAGAATACAAAAAAGAGCGACAAAGATGATAGTGAGATTTCATAATTACAGTTATGAGGAACGACTCAGAAAAACCGGCCTACAGTGTCTCGAAGAGAGAAGAATTCGTGGTGACTTAATACAGGTTTATAAGATGATCAGAGGAATGGATAAATTAGACTATAACAAGTTTTTTTTAAAATTCAGCCACCTACAATAACACGAGGGCATAGTTACAAGCTGACTAAAGAGAGGTCCAGGTTAGATATTAGGAAATATTTTTTTAGTCAGAGAGTGGTGTCTGCTTGGAATACATTGCCAGGGGAGGTAGTGGAGGCAGGGACAGTTAATGCATTTAAGAATAAACTGGATGCGCATAGCTTTTAGAGCAAGGTGGTGTAAATGTAACTGGTTGTATACAGACTCTGCAGGGTCTTCTAAACCAGTATAAAGACGTTAAGTTAAGTTAAGTTAAGTTAAGTTAAGGTAAGTCACTGCAATATATAAACCGATGATGCACAGATCGCGAAGTTTTCAAATCGTATACATGCTCAGCAGAAAGGGCCGCCCGAGAGAACGGACGTTCGTGGATTGCAATGATTCCGATTCTCTATACATCAGAACAGTACTTGCTGTAATGTCTTTATCCAACATGGATTATAATTCTTGAACTGACGTTTTCTATGTTTCTGTCTTTCCGCATTGTTTTCATTGTCTCCTTCTTCTTCTGCTGCGTTCGTTCTAAATCTTCTGCTAACAGTTTTGAACAGGGCTTTGCAAGTAGCAGAATGTAGTCGGAGAACGTAATGCGTTGTGTTGCTAGTTTACAGCTTGACTGCGATATTTGACACTTTAGGTCCGACAGATCCGTCTTCGGCAACTTTCATATTTTAAATATATTTCTGTTGCACATAATCATGTTGTTGTTGTTGTTGCTGCTGTTGTTGTTGTTGTTGTTTGGGGCTACTTGTGCTGAGTACTTCACTCTTGTTGATGTTTCTTGGATACCAGATTACAGTAGCTTTTCTTAAATCCCCAAGCTTATTAAAGAGGATAAACCTTAGTCTTCTGGATGAAGTCCAATTCAAAGCTCTTCAGTTAGAAACTACCTCGTTGGTCAGACTGCTGTAATACGGCAGAGATGAGATATCGGGGTTTTGGTCAGCATATTTCACCTGCTCCTAACCTTATCCTTGTGTATTTGGTCATATAATATCATGTTTCGTTGTCGCCTATGTGGTCACCTTACTCGCTAGTAATGTCTTTCTGTTCCTGGATTTTCTAGCATTCTTCTGTTAGACATCCTCTCTGTGCATTACATAAAACCATCAAACAGGTTATTTTTCCCAGAGTAATTGTACAGTGATGTGACTTGCATAAAATAACATTGTTATCATTGCGCCATTTGTTCTCATTGCTCGAGCCGGATCGGGGGTAAGGGGAGGTGAGAGGGGTTGGGGGTGGGGTTTGGGGGGGGGGGGGGGTTGGTATAGAGTCGATGAATAAAGATAGCTTTCACCTAGTCGACCGAGAGTGTTTTTATTTTACCCCATAAAATTTAAAGGGAATTTGAACTCATGTTTCATTAATCAATAAATCGGTCTCTTTGCCACCAGCCCCTCAAATATTAAAATACATTTATAAATATCCCACTACCACTGACAGCGACTGATACAAATATTATACAAAACGAAGTATAAATGATATCGCAGGGAGTCAAGGGCCAGAGACATAATCATGTTAAGTATTCAGTCACAGAAGGTGGTGCGATTGGGTGTGACCATGTCCTCCATTGCTGCGATCATACTGTAACCCAGTCTATTTCGCAGTCTTACAGCTCGATAATCTAGCGCTCTGATGCAAGAAACGCTGTGCTGCTAGACACAAACGCTTTAACTGGATTGACAACTATGCGCCATTATTGCGCAGAGTAAATAATTAGGAAATAGGACAAATTATGACTCTATGGTATCGTAGAAAAATATCCTTTTTCTGTTTACTCAATCGTTTTTGGTAAACAAACAGATGGATATGTGCCTGCGCTAGCAGAGAATGATTCATCGACTGTAGGCCCTGCGTTTTTATTTACTCAATCAGCTTTGTAAACAAGCACATGGCTCTGTGCCTGCACTGGGATTCTCTGGGGGAGTACATGTCGAGAGAGAATCGTGCACTTTTCGTCGCTGGCAAAAACACCAGGTTTTAGTATTGTGATAACATCAAGGCTTACTCCTGTCTCTTCGTGAGGTTCATATTTTTCTTACTCCTGTCTCTTCGTGAGGTTCATATTTTTCTAAGGTGAGCATAGCTTAGGGATGAGTGCTTGATGATGCCACCTGGGTAAACAACAACATCAACAAAGAATTAGGACAGATACATGCTACAATCATTTTGATAGACAGATAACGATCAAGAGAGACGTGTGTTTGAACGGATTTACATAGGTCTTGGAACCATAGGGCCATAGGTTTAAATGACGGGTACGCGTTATTTGTTTAAAAAATAACAAACACACAAACCTATAATGCAGTGTGGCGACTACTGGGGAAAGCGACATTTATTTGTCAGCCCAATACATCTACGTGTGGAATCCAGAAAGAGGAATAAACACGGTGTTTAATTCATTATCGTTCGGAGGGGGGGGGGTGGAGGGCGGTAGACTTGATGGTGTGGGTAGGTAGTAGAGGAAGCTGGTGAGAGCAACCATGATACTTAAATTTATAAAAATGCTAAATAAGGTATGTGTAAACACAGTGTCAAACACACAGTTCAAGAACAGCGCTGCTGGTTTGAAGAAAACACATGTTATGTACATTGAAGAAAACACATGTTATGTACATTGAAGAAAACACCTGTTACGCACATTCAAGAAAACACATGGTATGTACAGTGAAGAAAACACATGTTATGTACATTCAAGAAAACACATGGTATGTACATTCAAGAAAACACATGTTATGCACATTCAAGAAAACACATGGTATGCACATTCAAGAAAACACATGTTATGTACATTCAAGAAAACACATGTTATGCACATTCAAGAAAACACATGTTATGCACATTCAAGAAAACACATGGTATGTACAGTGAAGAAAACAAACAAAAAATACAAATATGTTCCTGAGAAGAGTGTCCACATATGTAAGGTCGGGTACCCATATATTCTTTGCTCAGTCCTATGGAAACAATGGAGACAAGAATGTCCCGTACATAACTTACAAGCATGTTCTCATTTGACTAAAGGGGATTGTATATAGTCGGGGTCCTTCTTACTTGTGTCTTTGTTTGTCATTATGTTCCATCGGTGGCATAAACCTACCACTACAGATGCTCGCCACCCCTCCCCCCCCTCCCACGACATGAAGCCTGTCTACGACCATTTGCAATGCCGGTTTCAATCGTAATTAGTTTACTTCATAAGATTGCTAGTCAAATACACAACCTTCTTTAGTTGCCTTTTAAGACATGCCTGGAATTTTTCGGCGGTCCTGCTTTTTCCAACTTGAATACTGCTCGAGAGAGAGAGAGAGAGAGAGAGAGAGAGAGAGAGAGAAGAGAGAGAGAGAGAGAATAAGTGTGTGAGTGTGTTTATGTGTGTGTGTGTGTGCGAGTGAGTGTGAGTGTGTTTGTGTGTGTATAAGTATTAGTATGAGTGTGAGTATGAGTGTGAGTATGAGTGTGAGTATGAGTGTGAGTATGAGTGTGAGTATGAGTACAGTGTGAGAGTGAGAGTGTGAGAGAGATAGTGGGAGAGAAAAAACAAGAAAAAAACGAAGTAGCAGAACAGGTAAGAAAAAGAAGAGGAACAAGAAGAAGAACAGGATCAAGAATACGAAGATGATGATGAAGAAAGAGAGGAAGAGGAAGATGAAGAAGAAAAAGAAAAAGCATATAACGAAGAAGAAAAAGAAGGACAATTACAATACCATCAACAACAACAAGAATAAGAATAACAATAAGAAGAACAACAAAAACAAGACGAACTAGAACAAGAAGAACAAGAACAATAAGAATAGGAAGAATAAGAACAGGAAGAATGAGAATAAGGAAAATAAGAATAAGAACAGGAAGAATAAGAACAGAAGAACAAGAACAGGACGAACTAGAGCAAGAAGAATAAGAATAGGAAGAACAGGAAGAATAAGAACAGAAGAACAAGAACATGAAGAATAAGAACAGGAAGAATAAGAACAGGAAGAATAAGAACAGGAAGAATAAGAACAGGAAGAACAAGAACAGGAAGAATAAGAACAGAAGAACAAGAACAGGAAGAATAAGAACAGGAAGAATAAGAACAGAAGAACAAGAACAGGAAGAATAAGAACAGAAGAACAAGAACAGGAAGATTAAGAACAGAAAAACAAGAACAGGAAGAATAAGAACAGGAAGAATAAGAACAGGAAGAATAAGAACAGGAAGAATAAGAACAGAAGAACAAGAACAGGAAGAATAAGAACAGAAGAACAATAAGAATAGGAAGAATAAGAACCAGAAGAATGAGAATAAGGAAAATAAGAATAAGAACAGGAAGATTAAGAACAGAAGAACAAGAACAGGAAGATTAAAAACAGGAAGAATAAGAACAAGTAGGACAAGAACAAGACTAGCTAGAACAAGAAGAACCAGAAGAATAAGAATAAAAAGAATAAGAACAGGAAGAACAAGGCTACGAAGAAGAAAAAGAAGATCACGAAGAGGAAGAAGAAGAAGAATTACGAACACAAACGTCGTATACATTTACTACGCTATTTTCAAATTAAAGATATTTAACGATATTCATTACATCAACTATGAGTCGTTGACTGCCGTCATATCATTGACCGACCTACATCGTATCTCCAATAGAACTAATTCCAATGCACTAGGGGCAAAACATGGCCAACTGTAATAGAACTAAACTATATATGGCCATAGGCAAACCCATATGTGCAAAGCCTCTTTCTGAAGATAACACGCCCATCATCATAATTAGCTAATGAAATTACGTTGCACTTTTGTTGCTTACGCCTGTCGCCACGTGCCGTTGATTTGAAAGGGTGCGTATGTCTTCTGTGCCTTTCTAAGCCTTTAACTACCCTTGTTCTACCTAAAGAGCAGCAGGTGTGTGTTTTCGCTAGGTATGGACACTACTATTTCACTTGTTGGATTGGGAGACCCTAGCGGTAAATATACTACCAACGGCATAGATAGTGCGGTCATAAGGGCACGCAGGCTTGTGTATCAAGACAATTTATGGATACGATATAGCATTGACAAAGTGTATACCTACTGATGGTTCATGTAGCTCGCTAGTTGTACACACTCTTGATACATCGCTGCAGGTGCCCCTCCTTGCTCCATCGACGTTTGATTCTGAACTCCAGATTAGGTGTGATCGAATGACAAATTTATTACACACAACTCCAACTCCTATCCTGAGTAGATGTATTCGAAAGAAAAATGTATCACACATTCTCTCCTCCCACATAGGCCGAGCCCTTTTCCCTCAACACCTTAATGGCAGAGTGGTTAGATTATTAGCTATCATACCTAAAGCACCACATATACACCACTCTGTACTGACACGCTCCAATCTACGAACTTGTAAATGGGTATCTGTACCTTTCCTCGGGTGGTTTGTTTAGAGCAGCTATAGATGGCGCTTAACTGGCTGTGGGTCTACTTAGCTCTAGTGTTTGAGTCTATTAAGACAAACTTACACATCGGTTAAACCACCTTGCAAAAATCTGGTTGCATGCATACTCTGTCGAGACTTCTAGACCAGTATAAATACGTTACGTAAAGTTAAGTACCTGATTTGCACTTGGAGAAGACAGCAAGGAAGTGAATCGTTAACCTAATCCTGGCCTACTCATATATTCAAGTCTCTTCTACTTCATCAGCAGCGGCAGTGTATGAAGTAGGAATACATGTATGTGTACTTTACCGCGTGCCTACAGTCATACGCCCACGACGACCGAAGACACAGCAGTGAATGAACTGATAGCAGACAGCGACTCAAAACTGTCTCGTTGCTTTAAATACAGCGAATCATGGCTGATGAAAAGCCCTTTTATGTCTGCCTGCTAGTGGTATCCCTTGAAACAGACTGCACTCGCACAGTTTGCCTGAGAGAATAGGGTTTAAAGAGAAAGAGCCAACGGGACCCAAATGTGTCGTGCTGAAGTCAGAGTATCAGGTCGAAAGGGGCTAATATCTCAGCCTCGCTGTAAACAAAGACACGATTTTAAAACACCGCCTGGGGGAGGGGGGGGGAGGAGTAGAACACGAAGAAGTAGTAGACATCGAAGAATTCCCTCTACCCATCGACTACCCTTTAAAAAAACAGAAACACGTTTATTGTCAAATTTGTAAGCAAACACATTCTTGCCAACAATATATTTTAACAGAAAGGATTTTTTTCTGATGTTTCTGTACCAAACTTGCACTGTAAATTCATCTTTCATAGAAACTATATATAACTGATGTACCGTCCGTGGAATTTACATTCAGCACGCAGGTGACTTACTCGTGTTTGTCTGTGAAATATTTGCATAAGAGAATATCTCACAGATATAGATACCGGAGTTCCAGACAAAGATGTTGGGGTAGATCGGAGAAAATGGTAAAGGGCAATGATCACAAATAAACTATATCATTTTTGTCACCTGTAATATTGCAGGCGTCAGGTAATAGCAAATATATGGCTGTGTTACCCGTCACATCTTTGAGCAAACTTATACTATTTTGATTTATCGAACGTGAAGCAGGGATTCTTGGGAAGATAAACAGAGGGCAGAGAAACGATGCAATATATAAAAACGATAAAATATTAGGAGATAAACAATGCACTGAAAAACATGAAACGTTGAAAGATACAAAATATAACAACAATTCACTACTTTTAAGGTTCAAATATCTCATTACTTGTGTTTCTTATATATCAATGCATATGTTTATTTCCATAGCTAGGGAGGAAGACTAACGACTGACTGGTCAGGCAAAAAATACTGATCAGACATGTCATTCAGGGTCAGAAAAATATACTGGCCAAAACCCTCACCTCGACTTCCTCCCAGCTCTCCCTGGAAGCGGGATCTTTTCATGGCTAACAAGGTGAGGAATTGACGTGATCCCTGTAATAGTGAGCAATATGCAGATAAAGCGAAGAGGACCTCGATCCACCTTCATCAGCAGGCTCGGAATATGAGGAAAGCTACTGCAACACGGCACTGAACGTTCTTTTCGGGGCGCACAAAAGAGTAAACCAAGTCATTGTGGGCATTCAAAACAAAAACATTTCTATAGCTAGACAATGTGCGGTGGATTTTATGAGGGCTATGGATTTAAAGTCCCTTATCTGGGTAGTCGCCGTACTGTTTCCAAGCTAGGTTTTCATTTTATTTTATTACAAGAGAACTGCTTAGGGGTGAGGTGTGTTTCTAATCAGTGTTTCATCTGTTCCCGACTAATACAGTTTGATCAGTTCATTTTTTCTGACCGAACGATACGTTCCTCTCCCCAATATCCGATAGTAAACACTACCAATGCGTTAGCGATATCATTATACCACGTACTGTTAGCTCTTCACAAGACAGGGTGACAAATTGTTTTTATTGCTGTTTTGACTTGTTCAACGCAAATCAAATCCTCTGTTACAAGCTGACTAGGGTCGCGCCACGATGGACGACTAAACATGTGGAGACAAAGAGATTTCAAAATTAGTATCAAAGTAAAATATTCAAGGTCAGTGTCAAGTTGGTGCTGCTGTATAAAACAGGAACGGCAAGCGCGACCAAGGCGATACAACAAAGACTTCAATCTTTGTTAACAGATGACAACCAAGGCGATACAACAAAGACTTCAATCTTTGTTAGCAGATGACAACCAAGGCGATACAACAAAGACTTCAATCTTTGTTAACAGATGACAACCAAGGCGATACAACAAAGACTTCAATCTTTATTAACAGATGACAACCAAGGCGATACAACAAAGACTTCAATCTTTGTTAGCAGATGACAACCAAGGCGATACAACAAAGACTTCAATCTTTGTTAACAGATGACAACCAAGGAGATACAACAAAGACTTCAATCTTTGTTAACAGATGACAACTAAGGCGATACAACAAAGACTTCAATCTTTGTTAACAGATGACAACCAAAGCGATACAACAAAGACTTCAATCTTTGTTAGCAGATGACAACCAAGGCGATAAATCAAAGACTTCAATCTTTGTTAACAGATGACAACTAAGGCGATACAACAAAGACTTCAATCTTTGTTAACAGATGACAACCAAGGCGATACAACAAAGACTTCAATCTTTGTTAGCAGATGACAACCAAGGCGATACAACAAAGACTTCAATATTTGTTAGCAGATGACAACCAAGGCAATACAACAAAGACTTCAATCTTTGTTAGCAGATGACAACCAAGGCGATACAACAAAGACTTCAATCTTTGTTAACAGATGACAACCAAGGCGATACAACAATGACTCCAATCTTTGTTAACAGATGACAACCAAGGCGATACAACAAAGACTTCAATCTTTGTTAGCAGATGCCAACCAAGGCGATACAACAAAGACTTCAATCTTTGTTAGCAGATGCCAACCAAGGCGATACAACAAAGAATTCAATCTTTGTTAACAGATGACAACCAAGGCGATACAACAAAGACTTTAATCTTTGTTAGCAGATAACAACCAAGGCATTACAACAAAGACTTCAATCTTTGTTAACAGATGACAACCAAGGCGATACAACAAAGACTTCAATCTTTGTTAGCAGATGACAACCAAGGCGATACAACAAAGACTTCAATCTTTGTTAGCAGATGACAACCAAGGCGATACAACAAAGACTTCAATCTTTGTTAACAGATGCCAACAAGGCGATACAACAAAGACTCCAATCTGTGTTAACAGATGCCAACCAAGACGATACAACAAAGACTCCAATCTTTGTTAACAGATGACAACCAAGGCGATAAAACAAAGACTTCAATCTGTGTTAACAGATGCCAACCAAGGTGAAACAACAAAGACTCCAATCTTTGTTAACAGATTACAACCAAGGTGATACAACAAAGACTCCAATCTTTGTTAGCAGATGACAACCAAGGCGATACAACAAAGACTTCAATCTTTGTTAACAGATGACAACCAAGGCGATAAAACAAAGACTCCAATCTTTGTTAACAGATGACAACCAATGCGATAAAACAAAGACTCCAATCTTTGTTAACAGATGACAACTAAGGCGATACAACAAAGACTCCAATCTTTGTTAACAGATGACAACCAAGGCGATACAACAAAGACTTCAATCTTTGTTAACAGATGACAACCAAGGCGATAAAACAAAGACTCCAATCTTTGTTAACAGATGACAACAAAGGCGATAAAACAAAGACTCCAATCTTTAATAGCAGATGACAACCAATGCGATACAAAAAAGATTTCAATCTTTGTTAACAGATGACAACCAAGGCGATAAAACAAAGACTCCAATCTTTGTTAACAGATGACAACCAAGGCGATATACTAAAGACTCCAATATTTGTTAACAGATGACAACCAAGGCGATACAACAAAGACTTCAATCTTTGTTAACAGATGACAACCAAGGCGATACAACAAAGACTTCAATCTTTGTTAACAGATGACAACCAAGGCGATACAACAAAGACTTCAATCTTTGTTAGCAGATGACAACCAAGGCGATACAACAAAGACTTCAATCTTTGTTAACAGATGCCAACCAAGGCGATACAAAAAAGACTCCAATCTGTGTTAACAGATGCCAACCAAGGCGATACAACAAAGACTCCAATCTTTGTTAACAGATGACAACCAAGGCGATAAAACAAAGACTTCAATCTTTGTTAGCAGATGACAACCAAGGCGATACAACAAAGACTCCAATCTGTGTTAACAGATGCCAACCAAGGCGAAACAACAAAGACTCCAAACTTTGTTAACAGAGGACAACCAAGGCGATACAACAAAGACTCCAATCTTTGTTAGCAGATGACAACCAAGGCGATACAACAAAGACTTCAATCTTTGTTAACAGATGACAACCAATGCGATAAAACAAAGAGTACAATCTTTCTTAACAGATGACAACCAAGGCGATAGAACAAAGACTTCAATCTTTGTTAACAGATGACATCCAAGGCGATACAACAAAGACGTCAATCTTTGTTAGCAGATGACAACCAAGGCGATACAACAAGGACTTCAATCTTTGTTAACATATGACAACCAAGGCGATAAAACAAAGACTCCAATCGTTGTTAACAGATGACAACCAAGGCGATACAACAAAGACTTCAATCTTTGTTAACAGATGACAACCAAGGCGATAAAACAAAGACTCCAATCTTTGTTAACAGATGACCACCAAGGCGATAAAACAAAGACTCCAATCTTTGTTAACAGACGACAACCAAGGCGATACAACAAAGACTCCCATCTTTGTTAACAGATCACAACCAAGGCGATACAACAAAGACTTCTATCTTTGTTAACAGATGACAAACAAGGCGATAAAACAAAGACTCCAATCTTTGTTAACAGATGACAACCAAGGCGATACAACAAAGACTTCAATCTTTGTTAGCAGATGACAACCAAGGCGATACAACAAAGACTTCAATCTTTATTAACAGATGACAACCAAGGCGATACAACAAAGACTTCAATCTTTGTTAGCAGATGACAACCAAGGCGATACAACAAAGACTTCAATCTTTGTTAACAGATGACAACCAAGGAGATACAACAAAGACTTCAATCTTTGTTAACAGATGACAACTAAGGCGATACAACAAAGACTTCAATCTTTGTTAACAGATGACAACCAAAGCGATACAACAAAGACTTCAATCTTTGTTAGCAGATGACAACCAAGGCGATAAATCAAAGACTTCAATCTTTGTTAACAGATGACAACTAAGGCGATACAACAAAGACTTCAATCTTTGTTAACAGATGACAACCAAGGCGATACAACAAAGACTTCAATCTTTGTTAGCAGATGACAACCAAGGCGATACAACAAAGACTTCAATATTTGTTAGCAGATGACAACCAAGGCAATACAACAAAGACTTCAATCTTTGTTAGCAGATGACAACCAAGGCGATACAACAAAGACTTCAATCTTTGTTAACAGATGACAACCAAGGCGATACAACAATGACTCCAATCTTTGTTAACAGATGACAACCAAGGCGATACAACAAAGACTTCAATCTTTGTTAGCAGATGCCAACCAAGGCGATACAACAAAGACTTCAATCTTTGTTAGCAGATGCCAACCAAGGCGATACAACAAAGAATTCAATCTTTGTTAACAGATGACAACCAAGGCGATACAACAAAGACTTTAATCTTTGTTAGCAGATGACAACCAAGGCATTACAACAAAGACTTCAATCTTTGTTAACAGATGACAACCAAGACGATACAACAAAGACTTCAATCTTTGTTAGCAGATGACAACCAAGGCGATACAACAAAGACTTCAATCTTTGTTAGCAGATGACAACCAAGGCGATACAACAAAGACTTCAATCTTTGTTAACAGATGCCAACCAAGGCGATACAACAAAGACTCCAATCTGTGTTAACAGATGCCAACCAAGACGATACAACAAAGACTCCAATCTTTGTTAACAGATGACAACCAAGGCGATAAAACAAAGACTTCAATCTATGTTAACAGATGCCAACCAAGGTGAAACAACAAAGACTCCAATCTTTGTTAACAGATTACAACCAAGGTGATACAACAAAGACTCCAATCTTTGTTAGCAGATGACAACCAAGGCGATACAACAAAGACTTCAATCTTTGTTAACAGATGACAACCAAGGCGATAAAACAAAGACTCCAATCTTTGTTAACAGATGACAACCAATGCGATAAAACAAAGACTCCAATCTTTGTTAACAGATGACAACTAAGGCGATACAACAAAGACTCCAATCTTTGTTAACAGATGACAACCAAGGCGATACAACAAAGACTTCAATCTTTGTTAACAGATGACAACCAAGGCGATAAAACAAAGACTCCAATCTTTGTTAACAGATGACAACAAAGGCGATAAAACAAAGACTCCAATCTTTAATAGCAGATGACAACCAATGCGATACAAAAAAGATTTCAATCTTTGTTAACAGATGACAACCAAGGCGATAAAACAAAGACTCCAATCTTTGTTAACAGATGACAACCAAGGCGATATACTAAAGACTCCAATATTTGTTAACAGATGACAACCAAGGCGATACAACAAAGACTTCAATCTTTGTTAACAGATGACAACCAAGGCGATACAACAAAGACTTCAATCTTTGTTAACAGATGACAACCAAGGCGATACAACAAAGACTTCAATCTTTGTTAGCAGATGACAACCAAGGCGATACAACAAAGACTTCAATCTTTGTTAACAGATGCCAACCAAGGCGATACAAAAAAAACTCCAATCTGTGTTAACAGATGCCAACCAAGGCGATACAAAAAAGACTCCAATCTTTGTTAACAGATGACAACCAAGGCGATAAAACAAAGACTTCAATCTTTGTTAGCAGATGACAACCAAGGCGATACAACAAAGACTCCAATCTGTGTTAACAGATGCCAACCAAGGCGAAACAACAAAGACTCCAATCTTTGTTAACAGAGGACAACCAAGGCGATACAACAAAGACTCCAATCTTTGTTAGCAGATGACAACCAAGGCGATACAACAAAGACTTCAATCTTTGTTAACAGATGACAACCAATGCGATAAAACAAAGAGTACAATCTTTGTTAACAGATGACAACCAAGGCGATAGAACAAAGACTTCAATCTTTGTTAACAGATGACATCCAAGGCGATACAACAAAGACGTCAATCTTTGTTAGCAGATGACAACCAAGGCGATACAACAAGGACTTCAATCTTTGTTAACATATGACAACCAAGGCGATAAAACAAAGACTCCAATCGTTGTTAACAGATGACAACCAAGGCGATACAACAAAGACTTCAATCTTTGTTAACAGATGACAACCAAGGCGATAAAACAAAGACTCCAATCTTTGTTAACAGATGACCACCAAGGCGATAAAACAAAGACTCCAATCTTTGTTAACAGACGACAACCAAGGCGATACAACAAAGACTCCCATCTTTGTTAACAGATCACAACCAAGGCGATACAACAAAGACTTCTATCTTTGTTAACAGATGACAAACAAGGCGATAAAACAAAGACTCCAATCTTTGTTAACAGATGACAACCAAGGCGATACAACAAAGACTTCAATCTTTGTTAACAGATGACAACCAAGGCGATAAAACAAAGACTCCAATCTTTGTTAGCAGATGACAACCAAGGCGATACAATAAAGACTCCAATCTTTGTTAACAGATGACAACCAAGGCGATACAACAAAGACTCCAATATTTGTTAACAGATGACAACCAAGGCGATACAACAAAGACTTCAATCTTTGTTAACAGATGACAACCAAGGCGATAAAACAAAGACTCCAATCTTTGTTAACAGATGACATCCAAGGCGATAAAACAAAGACTCCAATCTTTGTTAGCAGATGACAACCAAGGCGATAAAACAAAGACTCCAATCTTTGTTAACATATGACAACCAAGGCGATACAACAAAGACTCCAATCTGTGTTAACATATGACAACCAAGGCGATACAACAAAGACTCCAATCTTTGTTAACAGATGACAACCAAGGCGATACAACAAAGACTCCAATCTTTGTTAACAGATGCCAACCAAGCGATTTTTCTTCTTCTTCTTTCGTTCTCAATCTCCCACCACCAAACCCCGAAAGGGCTGAAGCAGCAGAATGTAGTCCAGAGAATGGTATGCGTTGTGTCGTAGTTTTACAGCTTGGCTGCGATATTTGCACCTTTTGGTCCAACACATCCGACTTCAGCAAGCATTTTTTGAGTACCGGGTTAGCATTACCTCTTCGATCCCTTCTCCTCAGCCAGACTGCCCTACTGTAGCCTGTTATCCAGGATCATCGCGTGGAGGTGTAGAAGGGTCTTGGCAGTGATGGTTCGCTGGCCCTGATGCTAGCAGTCAGCTATGGGTCGCTGACCACTTCAGCTTCTGCGCTGCTCAGCATCTTGATCCCAACCAAGCGATTCAACAAAGACTCAAATCTTTTTTTAACAGATGCCAACGAGAAGAAATGGGCATAAAGTGACATGGCATGGTGAGGAATGAAGTTCTGCGTGGAAGGAGCCAGCAATAGCCACCTTAACAACAACATAAAGGAAACAAAATGTGGCTGAATAGGACATACGCTGAGGAAATCACCGTCTAGCATTGCCAGGAAAGTTCACTCGTGGAATTCTCAAGAAAAAAAGACTAGTAGACAATACACAAAAAAGAAAATGTGTGATTGTTTTTTAGAGGTTTGCCTTTCTTGATTCTACTGTGGAAAGCACGGTCGTTCAACCTTAGGCCATAATCTTGTGGGCTAAATCAGGATGTACTGGCCCGTGTATAGATGTGTGTGTCTGTGTGTATGTGTGTGTAGTATAGTAAACGTAGTGTCCATTGGGTGCGTGTGTGTATGATGTATCTCTTTGTAATGTGTTCCCATATAATAGTGTTGCAGTACAGTCATTTTGCCAATCATTTATGTACGTGGAGAAGTAGTCATACCGAGAAAAATCCCCGACATCACCAGGTTAAATTGAACACGAATGATTGCTATCCCTATACTGTCAGCAGAAAATTCGGTTGCACCAGAAGCGAGACTGAAAGAGTAGCTAAGGACCGC
Organism: Ariolimax columbianus; assembly: GCA_036924085.1. Taxonomy (NCBI): domain Eukaryota; kingdom Metazoa; phylum Mollusca; class Gastropoda; order Stylommatophora; family Arionidae; genus Ariolimax; species Ariolimax columbianus. Next base: position 65,100,776 of record JAVGWX010000008.1, read on the forward strand.
GTAGCTAGATGTCATCAATGAAGGTAGGGATGGGATTCTTTGATCGATTGATTGATTAAATGATTGACCAAAGGGGAAACCATATACATTATATGTGAGACGCAAGAGCAGTCTTCCAATGTTTATGGTTTGTGGCCTCCCTATTTTAGTTGTGTGACTATCAACACGCAAGCAACTACAACAGCAGCTAGAACGGCAACTAAAACAGCAACTAAAACAGCAACTACAACAGCAGCTAAAACAGCAACTACAACAGCAGCTGAAACAGCAACTACAAACGCAGCTAAAACAGCAACTACAACAGCAACTAAAACAGCAACTACAACAGCAGCTAAAACAGCAACTACAACAGCAGCTAAAACAGCAACTACAATAGCAGCTGAAACAGCAACTACAACAGCAGCTACAACAGAAACTACAACAGCAGCAAAAACAGCAACTACAACAGCAGCTAAAACAGCAACAACAGCAGCAGATAGAACAGCAACTACAACAACAGCTAAAACAGCAACTACAACAGCAGCTAAAACAGGAACTACAACAGCAGATAGAACAGCAACTACAACAGCAGCTAAAACAGCAAATACAACAGCAGCTAGAACAGCAACTACAACAGCAGCTAGAACAGCAACTACAATAGCAGCTAAAACAGCAACTACAACAGCAGCTAAAACAGCAACTACAACAGCAGATAGAACAGCAACTACAACAGCAGATAGAACAGCAACTACAATAGCATCTAAAACAGCAACAAGAACAGCGAATGAACAGAAGCTAAAAGCACAGCTAGGAAAGCAACTAGAACAGCAACAAGAATAGCAACTACAACAGCAGCAAGAACAGCAACTAAAACAGCAGATAGAAAAGAAACTAGAACAGCAAATAGAACAACAACTAGAACTGCAGCTAGAACATAACCTAAAACAAAAACTAGAACAAAACCTAGAACAGCAATTAGAACAGCAATTAGAGAAATAACTAGAACAGTAGCTAGAACAGAAACTAAAACAGAAACTAGAACAATACCTAGAACAGCGACTAAAACAGCAACTAGACCATCAACTAGACTATCAACTAGACCATCAACTAGAATAGCAACTAGACCATCAACTAGATCATCATCTAGACTATCAACTAGACCATCAACCAAAACAGCAACTAGAACATCAACTAGACCATCAACTAGAACATCAACTATATCATCAACTAGACCATCAACTAGACCATCAACCCGATCATCCACTAGACCATCAACTAGATCATCAACTAGAGCATCAACTAGACCATCAGCTAGACCATCAACTAGATAATCAACTAGACCATCAAATAGACCATCAACCAGACCATCAATTAGATCATCAACTAGATCATCAACTAGACCATCAAACAGACCATCAACTACATTATCAACTAGACCATCAACTAGACCATCAACTAGACCATCAACTAGAATAGCAACTAGACCATCAACTAGACCATCAACTAAAATAGCAACTAGACCATCGACTAGAACAGCAGCTAGACCCTCAAGTAGATCATCCACTAGACCATCAACTAGATCATCCACTAGACCATCAACTAGACCATCAACCAGACCATCAACTAGATAATCAACTAGACCATCAAGTAGACCATCAACCAGACCATCAATTAGATCATCAACTAGATCATCAACTAGAGCATCAACTAGACCATCAACTAGATCATCCACTAGATCATCAATTAGACCATCAACTAGACCATCAACTAGAATAGCAACTAGACCATCAACCAGACCATCAACTAGATCATCAACTAGACCATTAACTAGACCATCAACTAGAATAGCAACTAGACCATTAACCAGACCATCAACTAGACCATCAACCAGACCATCAACTAGACCATCAACTAAAACAACAACTAGACTATCAACGAGAACAGTAACTAGACCATAACCTATACCATCAACTAGACCATCAACCAGACCATCAACTAGATCATCAACTAGATCATCAACTAGACCATCAACTAGACCATCAACTAGAATAGCAACTAAACCATCAAGTAGACCATCAACCAGACCATCAATTAGATCATCAACTAGATCATCAACTAGAGCATCAACTAGACCATCAAACAGACCATCAACTAGATCATCAACTAGATCATCAATTAAACCATCAACTAGACCATCAACTAGAATAGCAACTAGATCATCAACTAGATCATCAGCTAGACCAGCAACTAGAATAGCAACTAGACCATCAACTAAAACAGCAACTAGACCATCAACTAGAACAGTAACTAGACCATCAACTAGATCATCATCTAGACCATCATCTAGGCCATCAACTATACCATAAACTAGACCATCATTTAGACCATCAACTAGAACAGCAGCTAGAACATCAACTAGACCATCAACTAGATCATCAACTAGACCATCAACTAGACCATCAACTAGAATAGCAACTAGACCATCAACTAGACCATCAACTAGAATAGCAACTAGACCATCAACTAAAACAGCAACTAGACCATCAACTAGAACAGTAACTAGACCATCAACTAGATCATCATCTAGACCATCATCTAGGCCATCAACTATACCATAAACTAGACCATCATTTAGACCATCAACTAGAACAGCAGCTAGAACATCAACTAGACCATCAACTAGAACAGTAACTAGACCATCAACTAGATCATCATCTAGACCATCATCTAGGCCATCAACTATACCATAAACTAGACCATCATTTAGACCATCAACTAGAACAGCAACTAGACCATCAACTAGACCATCAACTAGAATAGCAACTACAACAGAACTTAGAACTTAACCTAGAATAGTAATTAGGACAACAGCTAGAACGGCATTCACAAGCGGAGCAACAACAGCAGCTGGCACAACAAGAGAAAACTATTAAACCAATACTTCCTCCAATTCAGCTTTAATGCGTATGTGTTCTGACCTGCTCACTTCCGATGCAGTCCCATTAACAAGCATGTACACACATATATACACACACACACACACACACATACACGCGCACACAGATACACGCACAATGAGTAACCGAATTCGAAAAATACTTCCGGTGCTGAGTGTACATTTAATTACCTGATATTATGGAATCCGTATCCTTGACGTCTGTGTAGGCAAAAAAACGTGGACACTACCCGACACGTATCAAGTGGGCGGCAGAGTAAGCTAAATTGAAGTCAGATACATTATTCTGAAACTCTCAGAGTGATTGTGCAGGTATTTGTTACATACGTATATCTCATGTTAGCGAGGCATGGAACTTGCAGCCACAGACTTGAGTCATTTTTGTTATCTTGTGTCGTTGATGTAGTATTGTAATACAGTTACTGACACGGTTTAGAGCCAAATTTGCAAGGTTCTGATTCTTGAAACTTTGCGGAAAGTGACCCCATTTTTTATGCGTGTTGAATGTACTAGATTTTTTAGATGGAAGACACAATTTAAAGATCAAGGTGTGATCTGGTGGTTTTCTGTTTCATACACTTCAACTCTTGATCAATAGTAATATGTTAATCCCTGTTGATATTAATGTTTGACACGGTAGCGCAGAGGTTATGCACTGACTGTTCAGTTGAGCGAACTAGGTTCAGACCTCATTTGGCTTGGCTTCGTTCGTTCTCAATTTCCCGCTACCAAACTCTGAAAATGGATTAAGTAGCAGAATGTAGTCCAGAAAACGGAAAGCGTTGTGTCGTAGTTTACAGCTTGGCTGCAATGTTTGCACCTTTCGCTCAAACACCTCCGACTGCAGCAATCATTTTTTGAGTACCGGGTTAGCATTCCCTCTTCGATCCCGTCTGCTTAGCCAGTCTATTCTGTTGCAGCCTGTTATCCAGAATCACCGTGTGGAGGCGTAGAAGAGTCGGCAGATATGGCGGATATGGCGTTCATTATCTTCCCCCTAGTGTGCCGTTGATCACGAAAATATGGGCGTAACTCCAAATTCAGAATTTGCAATATGAAGCGTAACCAGGATCATAAAAGATTATTATCACACAACATCTCTTTGGTGTTGAGACTCGGACATTGAAGTTGTCAGAAGCAGCGCAGCATTTCGTTCATCGTGCTCTTCACTCAATATCGTAACCTTTATCTTGCACTACCCAAATTGCGAACATCTACAATTATCAATTCATGAGACAGTAAGTATTTCAGACACTGATATGGGATAGCTGTAAATTGTAGTTGTTAGTTTCTAAAGTTGTCGTTAGGTGGCAGCAACATTTGACTTTGTGACTACTACAGGTAGCAGACGGTAGGTGCTGCATTCACATGCACAGCATGATAAAACATGGTGTGCGTGCTCAAAGAATGATTAATTAAAGAATTGCGCGGTGCCGTGAGTTTCTATAGAGAACTAAAGGGCTTTCTACAAAAGAAGTTTGTGAGAAAATGCTTCCTGCTACGCTGCGAGGTGCTTGTCTCACATCAAAAAGATACATAACTTGGTCGATCCATTTTCTCAAGAGCGCTCAACAATTGATAATGAAGCCCGACCTGATCGTCCTGTTCAGATTCCAACAGCATCTGGGCAACGCGGTGGGGTGAGATGATTTAACATGACATGCGAGTAAGGATAGACAGTGTAGCAGTTGCATAAGAGTGTTCGCATGGTTTAGCTTTGACGGGAGACTTCGCAGATGACGCAAAGGTTGAAGGTGAAATATAAAAGTGCTTAAACAGCAGACATAAGACGTCTATGCTGCAGGTTTTGGTGCACTCATAAAGCGATGGGATAAGTGTATCAACGTTGGTGGAAATGATGATGAAAAATAAGGGACAATGTAGTGCAATAATAAATAGTTTTCAAGTTTGTATCTCATTTAGTTGTATTTAATAACCGTTTGTGATCTATTTATATATATATAAAGAATCGAATCCTTCGAGTCAAAGTGTTACAGAAATATCCTCAAAATACCATGGACGGAGAAAAAGACAAATATTGGCATTCGGCAAGAGTTGAACATAAAAGAGAACTGGTTTATCAATTCTATTTTGGCCAGAAAATGTAAATACTTTGGTCACATCAAGAGACACAACGGTCTTAAGAGAACAGTGATGGAAGATATGATGCCATACAAAAGATGCAGAGGTAGACCAAGCAGAAGATGGCACCAAGATATTCAGGAATTGCTGGGTATGACTGTGACGGAGGCTGGAGTTTTGGCAAGGGAAAGAGTTTCTTTCAGACAGACTGTGATGGGAGCGACGTTCTATACAGAACATGTTACATGTTGATGATGATTAATATATATATCTTGTTCCTGACTAGTCTCAGTTATCTCTTTGACGTCATTGTCTGTAATCTATAATTGCATGTATAACATCTAATTTATTCTGGCACCTCTTTGATGTCAGAACTGCAACCGTCAGAAATGTTTTTTTAAAACTGCTTGTTATCAGACAGCTCTTTGCTGTGCACTTCTCGCTCGCGCATTCCATGTCGAGATTCAACATTTAAAAGATATCCAAGTCAGGCTTTCAAACGCTACCAATTGATTAAACTTGAAAACTTGCGCAGCGCTAAAAAGCCAGAAAAACACTGAGCTTAATGTCTTAAGAGCAGCACTCTGCAAACTGTGCCAACAGTCCGCACCAAAAAGGGTAGTGGTACAGTGGGTTCCGTCACACTGCAACATCCAAGGCAACGAGGAGGCAGACAGACTGGCAAAAGAAGGTGCAAGGCTACCACAAATAGATACCAGTATGACGTACGAAGAGTCAAAACGGCTTATCAAAGCCAGGTACATGTCCAAATGGGAAACCGAACATACTGGTTACACCAAAAACGATGCCTATTACCAGTTGAACCGAAGAGAGCAGGTCGTTGTCTTCAGACTTCGCACTGGCCACAACAGACTGAGGTACCACCTCTTCAACAAATTGAAGATAGGGTGTACCGACGAATGCCCGTGCGGTACTGGCAAAATGACCACTGAACATCTGCTGCAGAACTGCCCGACATACGAGGATCAGAGAGAGCAGATGTGGCCATTGCCAGTGGAACTGCAAGACAAGCTCTATGGTAGTGGCGAGAGTCTCAGGATGACCGCCGCTTTTTTCGAGAAAATAATGGTTACTGTCTGACTGTGTACGCAGAAGAAGAAGAAGAAGAAAACTTGCGCGCGTATAATAACATGTATTCTTTGTTATCGTCTGTTCTCCCTACCTCACCTGAGTATTGCTGGTTCAACCAGGTCTTGTCAGTCGTTTCGCTGTTTGTCTGCCAGACCAACCAGCTTGATGATAATATACTAATTCAACATTATTTACATGCAACATAAACTAATGATTCCTTTTATTTTCTGTGATAGTACCAAAAAGGACGTGACTTTCACCAAAAGGAGGTGGGAGGACAACTTAAAAGAATGGACTAATCTCCGACCAGAAGAGGCACATGCAGCGGCTGCTGACAGAGAAGGGCGGTGTAGAGTTGTGATGATGTCTTCATGTATGCCCTAACAACCTTACCGGTTATGGGATGACTTGACCTGATCTGACCTGACTTTCGGCAGAACACATCTGGTTTTGACTGGTATTTCTGTTCTCTTATTCAGACTAACACTAGTGCAGGATGTTTCCAGGGTTGTCATTTGCAGGTTGTGTTTGCAGCGTGATTTGATTGGTTACTGTTCAACTATTATTCTTAGTGTATCTGTCCGTTTTGCGCAGAATCTATTTTGTCAACAGCCTGTCTGTTTTTGTCTCAGGTGTTTCTCTATGGTCTTCTGTATTATCTCTTGTATATTTTTCAGGGAACTGATAATAACATTATTCCATTTATAATGTGTACACTACTGCAGATCTCCGTTCTTTGGCAACTTGATAGCATAGCTATCCTTCCAGTCATCTGGTATTTCTTCCCTTTCCGAAACTTTACCAAGTCATGTGTTTAATATCGCTGTTGAACTGCCCATGTCTGCTTTGATTGCCTTTGCTGAAATACAATCCACGTCATAAGCTTTACCATCTCCCCGAGACAGAATAACTTTCTTAGCGTATTTTGTTGTTGTTGTTTTTGGTAATTAACTTGCAGATCCAATTCTGCCGATTGAATGTCAGGGGTTCTTGTGAAGTAGGTCTGTTTAAACGCTCTTAGAAATGTACTGCCTACCTCTTCATCTGCACATTTACGTTGCTATTCAAATGTCCTTCCTTGTCTTCAATAAAACCACTTACTTGATTTGATTTTCCTGCTAGTTTTCTAATGCAGTTGTACGAGCAATTTATATTTCCAATTGGGGAAGCTTCCTTTGCCTCCCTTGCCAACTCATCAACATTTATTCTGTTGTCTCTTGATGCTATTTCAAATTTCTTTGCCTATTTCAGTTAATATTTCCTGAGGCTTGACTCTAGAATTTTATGGCCTGGATTCCGTTTAAATCTGACTTCTTCGTTTGTTTTCCCCTAATGTTTGTTTTAATTTGTGTTATTTTCATCACCTGTTTTAGCATTCTTTTTTTCTCACGTTTCTATAAGTCTCATTTCATATATTTTGTATTTGTTGCCAGTGCTCTTTTTGTATCCTTGATATTTTCTAGTTTTTGTAACATGTGAAACTGTTGTGATATCGTTACTTTAGATATATCTTGTATGTTCTTGTCCCTGAGGGAACCATTTTTGAGCTGGTGTCTGTAGTTACTTGTTGCTATTTATTTTTTCAGTTTCTGCTTTTTTTTGGGCTTTCATAAGATGGTAGTCGGATGCCCCGTCTGCTCCTCAGCATACTTTTACATCGTTTAACCCGAACTTCTTATATATACATATCGTATTGGTCTTCATCTTGGTCTTGATGACTCGTTCCTCAGCGTAGCTGCAGATCCCAACTTAATCCCCACCGGATCCTGTCTTGGGCAATGAAAGTCCAGAGCGTGGAAAGTACTTCTCTAGAGGCGTCTCGGATGCTGCAGCTTACACCAGGGGAGTCTGACCAACGGAGGTCTTCCCCACGGTCTCTTCTTATCTCGGGGGTACAAGAGTCGCCGTGCTCCATCGACCATCGTTTCGTCGCAACATGTGACCTGCCCATCTGTGTTTTGCCTTGTCTGCGTAGATTACCACATCCTTCACCAGGGTCAATCGTCTAATGTAAGCATTGTGGAGACCTTGCATACGTTGGTTCCGGAGAGTGATTCCGACCAATCGTCTCTCAAGGGAGGCCTGAGTCACTCTCAATTTGTCCTCAAGGGATTCTGTTAGTGTCCACGTCTCGGCACCGTAGCACATCGCAGGGAGTACAGTGGAATTGAAGAGGGAGGCTCGTAGGTCTTGGTCATAACAACCGTCCAGGACCGTGTTAATACACGAGAAGGCCGCCCAACCCGCGCGGCGACGTCTTGTCAGTTCAAGTTCCAAATTGTTCTCCATATTGAGAAGACGTCCAAGATAAATGCACTCGTTGACATCCTCTAATCGTACCTTGCCAAGGACAACTGGATTACAAGTAGCGAATATATGATCAATCTGGTTGTGTTCCCTGTAATCTCGTGACATCCACTTTGCTTTGAATTCTTCAATGTTGAAACATGCTATCCTCAATCATCAGTTGGTTCAAAGCACAGAAGTCCAAAAGTAACTCTTCACTTTCATTGTTATTCTCGATCACATGTTTTCCCTATTCACTTTAAAAAAAAACAATAATGTAACTCCCAATCTTAGCATTTAGGTCTTCTATCAAAATCATCTTTCATTCTGCCTTTATCCTTATATTTTTTAGGTCTATTTTTCTTATACCTATTCTTCGTTGTCACTGTTTTGTAAATAACATTGAATATTGTTTTGTTAATCTTACTTTTTGGTAGTTTCTCAATCTTATGGTCTAGCCTTCTGTAAGTGCCTGCTACACCATTGACCAATGAATTCCTTGTTTCAGTGTAGCCTGTGGACATTTATCATGCTCTCAGTTTCATCCGCTTGACCTCTTTCCACCTTGTTTCAGTCAGTTACAGGGACTCAACTGTGTAGTTTATTATCTCTTCTTCCAACGCTACATTGAACAAACATTTCAGCTATCAAATCTGCCGGTATTTCTAGGCAAATATATAGATTCCTCGCGGCTTTCTCAGCATTCACGTCAGTACCTCCTAACTTGACAACGGACTTTCTTAATTGGGCGATTACATTGTATATTTTTATTCGGTGACATATTCATTTTGTTTAAATGTTTATGTCATAAACTTTCTACATGAGTAGTGAGCCGGCCCCATGCCCCTCCATGTTCAGTTTATATTTTACGACATACTTGGCAGGTTACAGTGTTGTTATTATTTGGTTCATGTTTGGTTGTAGTAACACTAAAGAAAGAGGTCAGCTATTTTAACTTGCAATATTTTCTGTGCGCGAATGCGCTAGCAGCCAAATTAAATCAGAAATTACTGAGCAGTACGTGATCTGCAACGGTCAGCGACTCAAAAGCTGACTGCTAGCATCAGGACCATCGAACCAGAGCTGCCATGAATCTACTCCACGCTTTGATATCAGGCTGCTAAGAAGAAGTGATCAAGGAGGGAAAACTAATTCGGTACCCAATACGGCTTTCACCATCTTCGCTTGCGATGGATATCTGTTATTATTATTTCATATTACATATTACTGTATCATAGTATATTCACTTGTTATATATCATCGATTAGATCAGTGCTCTTCATCCTGGGTGCCACCGTCCACTAGAAGCCAATTTCAGCTTTCAGATGGGCAGTAGCAGAATAATCGCATGCTGTATTAAAATACAACCTGAGGAAACTATCGCAGAGTCCCAGCAAAATAACAAAAGTGCTAAATTTGAGAATCTGTGTTTTTTTCCTGTGGCAGCATGCGACCGTGAAACATGGACAGTTACCCAAAACTCAAGTCTTTCCAATTGAAAGGCTCTCATTAAACAGTGGACCAAAAAAACATAATGCAGACATTGGACAAGAGTTTGTCATAGATAAGAAGTGGTTAATAAATTCCATCATGAACATAAAATTGAAATACTTTGACCACATCAAAAGATACAAAAAGTGTTATATATGGGGCCGGGCAAAAGAGGCAGAGGCAGACAAAGACGGCGATGGCACCACGATGTCAATGAATGCTTTGACATGACTCTGGAGCAGACTGGAGATTTGGCAAGATATCGAATTTCTTTCAGCCAGGCTGTGATAGGAGCGATGATCTGCAAAATTTACGTCACGAAAGTTATACAAGTAGGCGGTAAGGACAATTTACGTTACGAAAGTTATACAAGTAGGCGGTAAGGACAATTTATGTCACGAAAGTTATACAAGTGGCCGGTAAGGACAAATTACGTCACGAAAGTTATACAAGTAGGCGGTAAGGACAATTTACGTCACGAAAGTTATACAAGTAGGCGGTAAGGACAATTTACGTCACGAAAGTTATACAAGTAGGCGGTAAGGACAATTTACGTCACGAAAGTTATACAAGTGGCCGGTAAGGACAAATTACGTCACGAAAGTTATACAAGTAGGCGGTAAGGACAATTTACGTCTCGAAAGTTATACAAGTAGGCGGTAAGGACAATTTACGTCACGAAAGTTATACAAGTAGGCGGTAAGGACAATTTACGTCACGAAAGTTATACAAGTAGGCGGTAAGGACAATTTACGTCACGGAAGTTATACAAGTAGGCGGTAAGGACAATTTACGTCACGAAAGTTATACAAGTGGCCGGTAAGGACAAATTACGTCACGAAAGTTATACAAGTGGCCGGTAAGGACAAATTACGTCACGAAAGTTATACAAGTGAGCGCCATTTATGAAAGGTTGAAGAGCAGTGCAGTAAATGGGCCATTCCTGCTTGTTCGTCACAAATTATGCTGACATATAACGCCATTATATTGATATCGACTATTCTGTGAGAATACATAGCTTTTGTCATGAATTCTGCAGCTCAAATAACACTTTCAGCATTTCCGTGGGTCTATATTGTATTTCATCGTCATGTCTGTGGGCTCACATTGTGGTTGCATAACCAATTCTGTGCTTTATTGTAAATTGGATGCAATAATATTACGTATCATAATGAGTTCTGTGAACAAACACGCATTGTGCTGCATATATATTCTGTGTATGAACCTATCCAGCTGCCATCCTCAGCTATGGTATTACAAATTAGATGTTTCAGCAGAGATGTGATCAAACGTATACAATGTTGGCTCCATTTTAATCAGTTGCAGTTATGCTTTCATAACTTCAGTCTGGACGTATACTGGTCTTTCCAACTCAAAAGAATAATCCATAAATCAAGAACTTAATGATAGCAAGAACCAATCTTGCAATTATGTAAAATATAAATAAAATCAACCAGAGGCGAACAGTTTGGATTTGAATAAGAGCCTGACAAATGTGTGATGTCATATTGGCGAGATCATAACGCAGATTGGCGAGACGTTGGGCGCGCGTCTATTTTTCTTTCAAGGACGTGTGTGGTTGTCATGATTAATGTGTGAACATTACAACTGGTAGATTTGTATATCTAATTCTAAAAGCAAATATGAAAAAAATGAAGAAATAATTAAGAAAATCGAAGCAGAAAAAAAGCATGCTTCAACTGTAAGTAAATTTAAAGTGTGGCGCAAATCGAACAACATATCCATATTCTCTAATCAGCCGAGGTTATATTAAGTTTCCTATGGTACACATGATCTCGAACAATGCGTGCCAACTCATCTTGAACTGTGTCATCCATTTAATATCCTTCCACGTTTTACTATACCTGTGTGCTTGCACGAGTGCATGTGTGTGTGTGTATATATATATATATATATATATATATATATATATATATATTGTTATATCTGTCTACATTCTCTTTTCTATGAGAGCTTTGAATTACTTCATTTTCTGTGTCCTCAGTGGTTTCAAATAAAACAGCTTGAAGCTGTCAAATTGTTTTCTTTATGTAACATCTACATTCAAACACATCAATATGTAGACAGAGAAAATAATAGACACAGCTACGAATACTGGAGGTCGAAGAATGGAAGAATTATAATGACGAAAGAAAACAAATGGGAAAAACAATTTTGAAAGATTGATGAGCTTCTAAATGGTGACAAATTAGAGTAAAATAGAGGAAGTAAATTAGAGTAAAAATTAGAGTTAGTAAATTAGAGTAAAATAGAGTTAGTAAATTACAGTAAAATAAAGTAAGTAACTTATAGTAAAATAGAGTGAGTAAATTGGAGTAAAAATTAGAGTAAGACAACAAAAGATGGCTATCAGAAAGTAAATAAGTTCATATGTTCTAGAACAAACGAATTTCTCTTCCCCCCCCCCCCTTTTCAACCCCACCCCCCCCCCCCCCCTTTCCCATGATAAAGGCATGGTTTCTAGCAGATTGAAAAAAGATCGTCCCAGACAAAGATGGCATCGGGACATTCACAGGAGATGTCTTTTCATGATGCTGACCAACTTGCCCAAAACCGAGATGCATACAGAGCTGCCCTAAATGTCTACACTACTGAGAGACAAGGTATTTCAGCGCGACGAATCGAAGAACGTCAACAACATAATTAATACACATAATCATAACCAGGAGGTTTAAGCAGACAACAAGGTCGCTTATGCTAGTCGACATTAAACAGAAGAAAGGAAACTCAAGTTGGCATCTAGTAGATTCTCTTATTGCGTCATCAGTATCGCGCATTGTTCAATTGCTGATCGTCCTGCAGGGCAACGTTGTGAACATTTCAAGATGAAAGCTGTATTAGGAGAGTTACACATCTAAGAATATCGATCGCCTACCTAGCATTCATTCATCGATGGGCTCCATTAACGGGAGAAAAATAAACTGTCTTATCAATCACTAAGCCATATTCCTCAGGCATTTATCCATTAAGCTGCACGACTGACGAAGTCACATGTGTCTAACTTTCGAAGAGCAATGTCGAAGACAACAATGCTGAGAGCTAACAAGATTAATATTACTTGAGTGTTGTTGTTTCAGTTCACACATTCATGTTGAAAGCTAACAAGATTAAAATTACTTGAGTGATGTTGTTTCAGTTCACACATTCATGTTGAGAGTTAACAAGATTAATATTACTTGAGTCGTGACGTTTAATCTAATACGTTCCCACTAACAATTACAAGATTAACATAACATCGGTATTGCAGTTGAAACGAATATGTTCACTTTTAGAACCTTCGCGATCAACATTATTTCCATCTTGAAGTTATAACTAATACGTTCATATTTAGAACGAATTGATTAACATTACTTCAGTCTTGGATATCAAGTTCATAAGCTCCTTCTGAGAACTAAGAAGACTATCATTACTTAGATGTTGAATTTAAGCTATATGTCTTTTTAACTGACACATGTTCGCCAAAACAGCTGGAGAGACCTCACTATCAGTAATAGTAGGGACCATATATTGACACAGATGTTAACACTTTGACAACACTTTCAGTATGTGTGTGTTGTTTCCCACATCAAATGCACGATTCTAAATCAAAAAAGTGAAAATATTGCACATCTACGGTCAAGAAATCATTCTCATTTTATAATCAGTTTCCCATGTATTGTGTCTCCATCTTGTCGTGGTTCAGGACCGTGTGTATAACCCAAAAGACATTTCAGCTACCAACTTTGTGTCTCAAACGGAACAGATCTAATAGTAGGGACCACGCAACATAGACAGACAATCGCATTGCCCTTTGAAGAGGCTGGGAACAGTCAATAGATTTACAAGACACACCTAACATAAATGGCTGATTAAGTAACGGATAGCAGACCACATACCTACGAGGGTTGCTCAGAAAGTAATGGCCCACATCCTGTTTCTCATCCAAGAATAAAGATAGTAATCTAAAGATGTATAATTTGCAGCATTGATGTTACCCATAAAAGTCTTGGCAATTACAGGGTTTACCGACAGATAATCGCTGATGTAGTAGTCCTTTGAAAAGGCGTATGTGTGCTGCAAATTCGTTACTAACAACGAGATGTAATTGAATTCTTGGTGGCTGAGAGAGACAGTGTAAGGAATTTTCATAAATGTTTATGTGCTGTGTATAGAAGTTGTGCAGCTGACAGGAGCACTTTTGGAAGTTGGTTCAGAAAGTAAAAGCTTCAGGAAGTGGGGAGGCGGAGCTGGGCGATCGGCTGCTGTCTGAGCGTCCTTCCATGGCCACCAGCAGAGATATTCTGAAGCGTGCCGATATCATTGTTCGTGTAAATCATCGAATCACAAGTCGAGAATTGTTCCTACATCTTTCAGTCAGCAATGGAAGTGCGATGGCCATTTTCTATCATTTTTTATATAAAACAATATGTACAAGATGGATGACTTGAAGTCTCCTAACTGACCCCACATACATGAAAGGAATATGGCAACATGAACAGGCAACGAGATTGTCAAAGAATGGCCTGCATATCCTTGTTTACCGTAGAAGTGGACTGAGATTATGTGGACAAATTGCACGTGTAAAGTAAACAGTAATACTGTGCTTGAATTTCATACATTGTGAAAAAACTGATTTAGTAGTAAAATATTTCGGAGCATTACTTTCTGAGCAGACCTCGTACATAAATTTTACAGCGTGGTTCTGGTATATAGAGTATAAAGATGAAATATAAAACGGGCTAGAGAACTCGAAAACTACACTAAATTAGCATTGTTCATCCCATGTTTTTCAAATGGTATTTTCCTTTAAATATAATAACGTATTACAATTGGAATACTTGAAGTCTTAGTGTTCAAACAGACAGATAGTCGTAGGCTATTCGTACTAGGCTCTTTTCTCAATTGTACTTCCTGCGAATTTCTAGCCCCGAAGGGAAAGAGGTAGTGCTTTGGGTAGCAATGCCATATATTTCGAATCTTTGCCCGGACAGCGGCTTACAGAGTGTTGTATTAGATTTTCAACTTCCAGAGTTCTTATACGTGTATAACGTGTACATGGGACTTCCAAGTTTATGGTAAGTCCCCGATAGGACTTTGCACTCGTTTCCACATTTCTTAAGACCAAGAGTCACTTGAAACATGCAGGTTTCGATAACCACATTTTATATCTTAGTTCGTTTTTTGAGAGGCGAGCACCTTATCTATCTGCTATAGCTATAGGAAGATATTCACAGTAAGGAATACAACCAAACTTTATATAAATTGTTCAATTTGCAGACTGATATTAAAATGAGTCGAAATAACTGAACACAAATGGCGTGCCTGTTAAAATGAGTCGAAATAACTATAAACAAATGACGTGCCTGTTAAAATGAGTCGAAATAACTAAACACAAATGGCGTGCCTGTTAAAATGAGTCGAAATAACTATCCACAAATGGCGTGCCTGTTAAAATTAGTCGAAATAGCTATCCAAAAATGGCGTGCCTGTTAAAATGAGTCGAAATAACTATACCCAAATGACATGCCTGTAAAAATAATATCACTATGAACACCGGCTAATTTAAATGAGATAAACTGAGCATCATTCCCAATAATGAATTTAGTTATCTGCTCATTTATATAAATTCTTTTTCTTCTTCTATTTCTTCTTCTTCTTCTGTTTCTTCTTTTTCTTCGATCAACTGATGCTGTATTTTTACCCCGGTGAGGTTTACGAAGTAGTACTTACATTTCAACATCTCTTTTTGGTCTGCATAAGTTAGGTAGTCTTGCTTTATATGTTCTGGTGTCAGCTTGGGTTATCTGCAATGGCATGTCGCGGTGTCTCTAAGACCCATTCTATGGAGGTGGGTCTTAAGTCTGTAATGTCCCTTTCTCAGTTTGAATATCTTTGTCTGTCCATCTCTGCCAAGTTTGTCTATGCTGTCATTTTTTGGCTTGTATTATTTTGTGCTGGTATCTCCATTCATGCCTCATGGATTGTTTTATGAGTGTTTTTGCTTCCCTATAGCTCTGTGAATAGCGAGTTTGCGTGTCGCCACTTCTGACTTGTGCGAGATCATCTGCCATCTCGTTTGGGCGGAAATGCAGTGTATCACTAGATCTGCGTTGTGTCAGGCAGCGACCCGATACAATATTTTATTTCTTGTGGGGGTATATCTTGTTTCGGGCTTAAGATGGCTTGGAGTACGCTCCTGACGTCTGTTAGAATGATTTATATGTCAAGCTTTTTAATAACATACATTATCTATCATAAACGGGGAACTGAGACGCTGGTTCTTCTTCTTCTTCTTCTGCGTACACAGTCAGACAGTAACCATTATTTTTTCGAAAAAAGCGGCGGTCATCCTAAGACTCTCGCCACTACCATAGAGCTTGTCTTGCAGTTCCACTGGCAATGGCCACATCTGCTCTCTCTGATCCCCGTATGTCGGGCAGTTCTGCAGCAGATGTTCAGTGGTCATTTTACCAGTACCGCACGGGCATTCGTCGGTACACCCTATCTTCAATTTGTTGAATAGGTGGTACCTCAGTCTATTGTGGCCAGTGCGAAGTCTGAAGAGAACGACCTGCTCTCTTCGGTTCAACTGGTAATAGGCATCGTTTTTGGTGTAACCAGTATGTTCGGTTTCCCATTTGGTCATGTACCTGGCTTTGATAAGCCGTTTTGACTCTTCGTACGTCATACTGGTATCTGTTTGTGGTAGCCTTGCACCTTCTTTTGCCAGTCTGTCTGCCTCCTCGTTGCCTTGGATGTTGCAGTGTGACGGAACCCACTGTACCACTACCCTTTTTGGTGCGGACAGCTGGCACAGTTTGCAGAGTGCTGCTCTTAAGTCATTAAGCTCAGTGTTTTTCTGGCTTTTTAGCGCTGTGACTACGGCGAGAGCATCTGTCAGCAAGACTATGTGGCTCTCATTTTCACTGTGTGTTGCCATTTCTTCCACTGCCGCCCTCAGTGCCTCTGCCTCCGCTCTGAAATTGCTTGTGTACTTACCAGTAGCGAATGACAGTGTTATTTTTCTGCCATTTGGTAGGTTCAGGAATGCTCCTGCCCCTCCGTTCTGTGTAGTGTTTGTTACAGAACCGTCGGTGTATGCATGGGTCCAGTCCATGCTTGGGTAGCTTTTCGTTATGAAGCTTAGGGTAGTGTCTCTCCTTTCTTTTTCGGTCTGGCAGTTTTTGTTTGCAATACCTGGTATATTTTCTACCACCTCTGGAAATATATCCTGCCTCCAAGTAGGTTTTCGTACAGTAGTGATGGGTTTTGGTGTTGTTAGTGCGTTTATGGGATCTTCGTGCATCTTTGCTTTGGCTATTTCTGCAAAGTTTCTCCGCTTTAGTTTCCCAGTTCCCAAATTGTTTAGCCTCTGGTACATTGGATGGTCCGTCAGTCTTCGGAGTTTCTCTGACTGCAGCTGGGCTCTGCAGTCTCTTCTGTCGGTCATGGATTGCAGTTTTGTAATCTTTTCAAGTTCTACAATTGGCGTTGACTTCATGCCACCTGTTATAATTCTCATGGCTTGGTTTTGAAGTTTGTTAACTTTATCGAAGTTCGCCTTCGCTGCTGTTGTCCATGCCGCGATGCCATACTCGAGAACTGGTCTCACTCTTCCAGTGTACAGTTTCTTTAGTATGCCTTCGTCTGCTCCCCAGCTTGTGCCAGCAAGTTTCCTCATGATCGCCATTCTTTCTCTGGCTTTCATTCGGTTTCTCTCAATCTGACTTTTCCATGTCATGCGCCGATCAAATGTGACTCCCAGATAGGTTGGGTTGTCGTTTGGCTGCAGGATTTTGCCATTTAGGCTTAATTTGGTACTTTGGGGTTTTAATGAGAGCGAGAATATTGTGCACGTGGTTTTCTCCTCGTTTATTTTGACCAGCCATGAGTTCGCCCACTCTTCCAGCGATGTTAGGGCCGTTTGCATCCGATTTCTTGCTATGGTGAGATTCTTTTCAGAGGTCCACATAGCCAGATCGTCTGCAAACATTGAGCTATGGACTCTTCTTGGTATATTCTCTGTAATATCGTTTATATATACCAGGAAGAGTGTGGGTGACAGTACTCCCCCTTGGGGTACTCCCTGCTCGAGTGTCACCTTTTTGCTCATCTGCCCTTGTACTTGGACTCTGGCCGTTCTTTGTTTGAGGTAGTGGTTGATCCACTTGTACATCTTCCCACAAACATCACTTCTCCTTAGCTTGACTCTAAGTCCATCCTTCCAGACTTTGTCAATTGCCTTTTCCAGATCCACCCAAACAGCTACTGTGTGTTTCTGTGCCTGGTAGGCATCTTCTATCTCCTGGGCTATGAGGATGACCTGGTCCTCAGTGGACCTGTGCTGTCTAAAGCCGGCTTGCTGTGGAATTAGTATTCGTTTTTCTTCCAGATGCCACATCAGTCTGGTGTTTATCATCCGTTCCATCAGCTTGCCGACACAGCTCAGTAGGCTTATGGGCCTGTATCCATTCGGATATGTTTTGTCCTTTCCTGTTTTTGGTACTGGTACCAGTATTGCATCTTTCCATGCCTGGGGTACAATACCCCTTTTCCAGCTTTGGTTCAGGACTGATAGAAGTTTTTTCTTCGCTGTTTGGCCCAGCCCCATCAGCATTTCGTTTGTTATCCCGTCTTTTCCGGGAGATTTCCTTTTCTTTAGTGTTCTCATAGCCTCTTCCATTTCGCGCATTGTTAGTTTGGCCATCATGTGCTCTTCAGGAGCCGTATTTATGTTTTCGTGTCCCTTTAGCTCTTCGCTAATGTCTGTATGCTTATCTGCAGGGACCTCGATGTGGTTTGCTCTGGCATAGTGATCGACAAAGGCGTTTGCGGCTTTCTTACCTGTGATCAAGTTCTCGCCCTGCTTGATAGTAATTTGTTTATTTGACGGGGTTTCGTCGTTCATGGCTCTGACTAGCTTCCATAGCTTGTTCCCTTCTTTGTCCAGGTTTAAACTTTCCGTTTTATTTTTCCAACTTTCTCTTGCTGTTTGCTTGAGAGTGTGTTTGTACATCGCCGCGGCGGCTTTGAGGGCGATGTTTGCCTCCATGGATTTTTCTCGTTCTGCCACGTTCCTAGCATTTGTTACTGCATCTTCCACTTTCTGTAACTCATCATTCCAGTAGGGCTTATAGTTTTTCCTAGCTCCTCTTGGGATGGTTTCAGTGGCGGCTTGCATTATTGCCTTGCTTAGGCTCTCTACCATGGGCTTCATTTTGGTGTTTCGTGTGTTGATGGTTTCACACAGCCCATCTGTCAGGATTGCAAATCTGTCCCAGTCGGCTCGTTTGTAATTCCAACGTGGGAGCGGTTTTCCTTCCTGTGGGCCTACTAGACGCTGGTTCGATCAGGCACAGTATACTGACCAAGACTACAATATCACTTCCCTGCAGCATTCTCTGAAAAACATCTTTTTTTCAAGGCAGATCGGCTGGCATTACGTGGATCGACGTCAACCCCGCAATAATAAGCGTAACGGAGATATAGCCAAGCATAGCACAACGTGGAGGGCCCCAGTCCACCTTCATAAGCTCGCTCGGGATTTAAGGAAAGTTACTACAACCTGCCACTTAACGCCTTTGTCACTCACAAAGTAAACATACTCACTGTGGGATTTGCACAACAACAACAACTATTAGAAACAACTTTCTAACAGGCCTCAAACCCTGAAATTGTTCATAGAAGTAGTACAACTTTATATTGACGGATTAATTGACTCGTATATACACCTCTTTTTCCATACTCCGTGTCCTATCGGGCAACAACAGAGTGAGACACCACCTGTACACCTAGATCAAGATTGGTACCACCAGCATGTGTTACTGGGGCCTGGTAAACATGACAGTAGCACGTGTCTTCAGCACGCACATCTGAAGATGAAGATATTGCCCTCGCCCAGTCCGCTCGAAGAGAAAATGTACAGCAGCCTTGAAACCCTGAACAAACAGCAGCCTTGAAACCCTGAACAAACAGCAACCTTGAAACCCTGAACAAACAGCAGCCTTGAAACGCTGAACAAACAGCAGCCTTGAAACCATGAACAAACAGCAGCCTTGAAACCCTGAACAAACAGCAGCCTTGAAACCCTGAACAAACAGCAGCCTTGAAACCCTGAACAAACAGCAGTTTTGAAACCCTGAACAAACAGCAGCCTTGAAACCCTGAACAAACAGCAGCCTTGAAACCCTGAACAAACAGCAGCCTTGAAACCCTGAACAAACAGCAGCCTTTATTGAAGAATCTGAAGTCTAAAATCAGTTAATGATCGCAAGGACGAGGAAGAAGAAGATGGGGAGGGACAAGATGATGATGAAACGTACCCTTCTTTAAATTAACGTTAAGGATTTCTCTTTCTCTCTCTTTCTCACTCTCTCTCTCACTCACTCACTATCTCTCACTTTCTCTCTCTCACTCCATATCTTACTCTTTCTCTCTCTCTCTTTCTCTCTCTCACTCCATCCTCTCTTTCTCTCTCACACTCTCTCTCTCACTCTCTCTCTCACTCTCTCTCTCACTCAATCCTCTCCTTCTCTCTCTCTCTCTCTCTGTGTGTGTTTTATTTTGTCAATTCTTGTTTCATCTTTGTTTAGCTGCTTGTATGTGGCGGAGATACTATTTTTTCATAGAGCAAATAAACGTCAAAAAAGCAAAAACCAAATAAATAACTGGTTATTATGGTTGTCAAAAAAAAAAGGTTGGGCTTCTTCTTCTTCCTCTTCTTCTTCTTCTTTATTTTCTTCTTCTTCTTCTACATATTCTTCGATGTTCGTCCTGAAAAAGACGTGTGTTACATTGTGCCGTAGTTTACAGCGAGACTGTGTTATCTGCGCTTTTCGGCCCGACACATCCAATTTCAGTACATCCTTTTTTGGGACCTGTTTGTCTTTCCTCTTCAATCCCTAATATCTTAGACAGGCCGCATAGCTGCAGTTTTCAAGGCCGCCACTTGGATCCAGAATATGGCCTTTGTTAATTATGAGTCGCTGTCCCTGATGCAGCATTCAGCTATGATTCGCTGGCTGCTGTCAGCTCATTGACTGCTTCATCTTCGGCTTCAGTAAACTCTCACTTCATTCCAGAAATCAGTATCTGCTATGGGATTACCTTCACCTGGGTAAGCATTGTTCAAATGGTATTCTTGGTATCTCCATTACCGTTGTTGTTGTAAAACAGACTCATTAATCTTCATATTGTATGCGTCACACGGTGTGCATGTCCTGGGGCCATTGTTGTCTATCGTTAAGGCAGGCATGTTACTATTGTAAAGTCACTCACGCACGACGTCAGATTGAGAAGTTATGTGCGATGTTGCGTGTAAGTATTAAATAATTCGACATCAGTTATACAGGTAAGTGAACTATCCGTTCCGTGTTGCCCTGACATATTTTTATTTGAAGTCCATTGTTATAATTGCATGTAGGCAGGAGCTTGTCGAGGCTTTAATATAGTAGTTATTAACATAGATTCTTTTCTGTGGCACCTTTCAAAAACATATCAACAGGGGTTCCTGTCTGACCATATGCCCTTTTTTCTCTTGAAACTTCTTTCTAGTAACCAATGTCCTCATTCATACGTCTTGAATCTTCTTTCTAGTAACCAATGTCCTCATTCATACGTCTTGAATCTTCTTTCTAGTAATCAATGTCCTCATTCATACGTCTTGAATCTTCTTTCTAGTAATCAATGTCCTCATTCATACGTCTTGAATCTTCTTTCTAGTAATCAATGTCCTCATTCATACGTCTTGAATCTTCTTTCTAGTAACCAATGTCCTCATTCATACGTCTTGAATCTTCTTTCTAGTAACCAATGTCCTCATTCATACGTCTTGAAACTTCTTTCTAGTAACCAATGTCCTCATTCATACGTCTTGAATCTTCTTTCTAGTAATCAATGTCCTCATATCTCTTGAATCCTACTTCTAGTAACTAATCTCCAACTATCTCTTGTATCCTCCGTCTAGTAACCAATGTCCTCATATTTCTTGAATCCTACTTCTAGTAACTAATCTCCAACTATCTCTTGTATCCTCCGTCTAGTAACCAATGTCCTCATATTTCTTGTATAGATGTTTGCAGATCCACATACAGCAGGGGGTGTTTAAAAAAAAACATCGGGTTGCTGCCCCCCAAAAAAGTTCTAAGCCTACAGTTGAGTACCGCCTACTGTGAGACTCTTGGAAATGAGAAGGCAGATGAGATCGCACAAGCCGAAAGTGGCGGTACTCAATCTCGCCATCCACAGAGATATAATGAAGCAAAGACACACATCAAACGATCCATGAGAACGGAATGAAAATACCAGCACAAATAATACTATCCAGAAAATGATAGCATAGACAAACGCCAGAGATGGCCAGACAAAGATCTTCTGACTTAGAACGGGGCATTGCAGACACAAGGTCCACCTCCACAAAATGGGTATTCAAAGGCCCCGCAACGTACGATTGAAAGAGCAACCAAGCAAACACCAGAACATATCCTGCAGGACTGCCCCACTTACGGAGATGATAGAAAGTCTGACCCGAGGGAGCGACCATGCTCGAAAAAAAAGGGGGACCCCTACGAAGACCTGAATCGCATTCTGTGAAAGTGGTTTTTGAGTCTGAAATGTCCCGTTCTAAGTCTGAAGATCGTTGTCTTCCCATCTCTTCCAAGTTTGTCTATGCTGTCATTTTCTGGCTTGTATTCTTTGTGTTAGTCTCTCCATCCGTCCTCGTGAATCGCTTAATGAGTTTCTTTGCTTCTCCTTTGCCTTGTGAATGACGAATTTGTGTGCCACCACTTCGGCATTTGCTAGCTTACCTGCTTTCTCGTTTCTAAAGATCCCTCAGTTTACGGAAATCCAATGTAGGATTATTTTTTGTTAATGTTTTATTCTTGTGACAGCAACCTGATGATATATTTTATTTCATGTGAGTCTATCTTGCTCGGGACTTGAAATGGCTTGAAATGCGCTCCTGAAGTATATTAGAATAGCAGTTTTTTTTCTTGTAGTTCATGTAATAGTTATTTAAAGAAGAATAGACCATATACACTACCTTTCACCCTAAAAACATATCACCATAGATATCGTTTAAGAAACAATTCGAAGGAAAAAATTCAGCATTTTGATGAAAACGACAAAATATTTAGACATTACCTTTGACGGGCGTCTGATGTGGATAACACAGATGGAGATAGGTCTGAAGCGTTACGTCAAACAAAATTATCAATGAAAAAATAAACTTTCTGGAACAACGTCTGGAGTAGATGAAAGAATTGTAAAGAATGTGTACACTAGACGTGTGTGACCAGTCCTAGAAAATGGAAAAATGACATGGTCAAATACAACTTTGACAAAATAAGTAAAGTACAAATCCAAGAAACGAGAATTACATCAGAGGGCATGAGGACCATGCCCATTGGTGAACTATCAAATAATATGAGCCTACAACCAATCAAAAGCAGAATGGACATCAGGACTCAACAACAAGGTGAGAAATTCAGAAGGCTACGAACGGGAATTCTCACACTGATCAATTTTGTAGCATCAGTAAAAAGAACGCGGAAAAACAGAGTCTTTAGATGTAACATCGTAAATATAACGCATCCGCAACATAACACCCACTTGGATAAAACAGCGCTTGCCGTTTATAGAAAACATTTGCGACATTGAGAAAAATAACACACGGACAAACAGAATGAAAAAAACATTTTAAAAAACAAACTTCAAACAACAGCTGGACAAATGTATCAACATCATATGCAAATGAGAACGCGGGAACAAAAAGGGATGGCGGTGGAATCTTTCTGAGATGAAACAAACAACAAAAACTACAAATAGCAGCAGGAAAGGGTTTGAAGTAACTTCAGAGCAGCAGCACTGACCTAGAAAACTGTAGGAGAAGTTAAAATAACCGATGAATCCACAGACAGAGATGTGGTGTTTTGTACAGACTCCAAGTCAGTGATTGCTGAACTGAGAAGCCAACAATAATACAGATCCAAAGGAACTAAAAGTAAAACTCTATATATACAGAGAAATCAATTTGTATGCAACATGCTTCACAATGAAGAAAGAAGTTGACATACTATCAAGGGAAGGTGAAAATCTACCTCAACCTGATACAGGTATATCTTATGATGACACTAAGATGTTTACCAGGTGGTGTTGTTGTTGTTGTTGAATACCAACAATGAGTAAGTTTACTCTTTAATGCGCTCTGAATAGGCTATCTAGTGGTGGATCCCAGTAGCTTTCCTCACAGACCAAAGCGTGCTTATTTACTTTCTGTCGCCAAGCACCAAGTCAAACAGCATGTATCCGGTATTCGGAGACATGGGTTGCCTTGTCATTTGCATCCAGCATGCCGCACTTATCTCATGTTTCCTGGAGGTTGGGTGGTCAAGGTCCTGTATTGTCACAGTCACATGCCATCATCTGTGTTAGCCCATTGTTTCATATTCCTCTTGCCCCGTGATAAACCATTACGGAGTCTTTTCAGCGACATTCATGTTGTGTATGGTAGATGTTGTCAGGTGGCAGGTTCCTCTCGAAGTTCCATCATTGGAGCCTGCATCAATTTGAACTGTCTCTCGATACGGTGGCGCTCAAACACGTGTCTGCATCGGCTTTGTTGAATTTAGGAAGCTATGTCTAGATGTGAGGCTCGTGTTCTGTACCTGATGTCTAAAAGGTGCGTTGCTTGGGTCGTGCTCCTGTTTTTCTCGTTCGATTTCTGCTTCTTGAAATCTCGGGTGGTGATATGCCAATTATGGGGTATATGTTATCAATGGGTGTGGGTTTTTGGCACCCTGATACTATCCGAACCACCTCAGTTATTGTTATGCCAATTAGTTTTGCATGGGCATGATTTTTCCAGACTGGTGCAGCGTATTCAGTAATGGGGAAAAGTGCCGTTGTCCAAACGACTGATGACTGTGTTTTCCATGTTGTGTCGCTCAGTTTTCGGATGATATTATATCTGGCGTGTATCTTACGCTTTGTTTCATGACAGTGTACAGTGTTCAGTCTGACATTCCGTCTAGATATTATTGAGCCGTGCAAGGTTCGAGCTCCTGTCCTTGCCACCCAATCTGAAGTTTTCTTTTTGCCTGTTTCTGAGGTGGTAGTCACATACCTGGGATTTACTGGGAGTTTTGTTTAACATGATTTTCGTGCTGGTGAAGGTAGACAGGGTTCCTACATGGAGATTGTGCTATGCTTGACTTCACTTGTTTGTCGCTCACAACTACGGGGATCACTCGATGCGCCACCTCGTTAGCCAAAGTACCATAAAAACTACTCTTTTCCATTGAGACCTACCAAGATGTGAGGTGAGGGTCTCGACCAGTATATATTACCCGACACTGAATAACATGTCCGATCAGTATGTTCTGCTTGACCAGATGTTAGTCTTCTCTCTTTTACCAGGTGTAGATGCTGGAACATGAGGAAATAAAGCCACATAGACCAACAACAAAATGATGCAAATTACAAGCTTTACATAGGTGAACAGCTGGAAGTCATTGGACTCCACGCTGGTCACAGCAGATAAAGAAACCATCTACTCCATGACCTAAAGCTAACATTCTACAATGAATGCCCACGAGGCACTGATAAAATGGCTGCTGCAAATCTGCTACAAAGGGGAACAGAGAAAGCACATATGACCATCTCCAATACACTTCCCGGACATAGAGATAGCCAGTGTATAAACAGTCAATTCTGAAATTGATAAATCAAATCCCCTTTACTTAAAATTAAATTGTGTTTTAGATTGCCATGTAACATTTCAGCCATATAATATTTGTAGTGTTTATTTTTATGGTTTTAGTACTGTAACCCATGTATAAACGGCTAGAATTTGTACTGTGACTGACGTACAAACGGCGAAAATTATTGTTATTGATTTGATATGAAATTAACTTAAATGATATGGCATATATATTAGTACTCCAGGATGTGTTTATATCTAAAAGTTACCATAGCCTGGGGTGGAGTTCAGGATGAACTTTCAACTAAAAGCTCCCATGGCGTGCGTATAGTATCTGTCAACAAAGTCCAACTCGTGGCCTTCGCGCGGCAGAACTGTTTTGACTAACAGGAGAAGAGGCCGAAGGCGAGCCACTGGTGCCTTAAAACCAGTAGTTTCTGGCAAATTGGGCTCGAAATCCTAGAAAGGCAGCTCATCTAGAAAAATGAAAACTCTGTATTCAAACCATCTGACGCCTTGCAGATAAGATACTGGAGTGTTTTGTTAGGTTTTGTCAAATATGGATGTATAACCTGTTTTGTGGTAGCTCTGAAAGTTGGTCAGCGTCTACCATGCCTGACAACAGACGATGTGCGGAGGAGCACACCCAAGAGGATACAAAGCCTTATCCTTATATCGAAGAAGGGCAACCTCAGTTGAGTGTTGTGGCAGGTTACACCACACGCACTCAGCCTTGGTTAGCGGTTGGTCTAGGAGGGAAGCGAACAGATAGCGCATTTCTCTGCTGATCCGGCAGCTTCAGTAGCTTGCCTTGTTCCAAATGTATTGGTATCACCTTTCCCTTGGAGCAAACAATGCAGACCGAGGGAGGGAACATACTGCATGGGCAACACTTGGTCTCTATATTTGAGCCCGGGCTTTGTGCTATGGGGAGGTGCAGCTCCATCCCTGGCCTTAACAGGTCTCGGAATCAAAACGGTAGACAGCAGTTTACGGGTTGCAGAATACCAAAATATCTTCTCTATGGGGAATTACTTCGGCCACTACTTCGGTACAAGGACTTATACAAGTGGATATGAATGATGCAGGCATTGATTTGGAATCATGGGAACAGGACGCCATGCATCGTGTTACATGGGCGAGGGGGGAGGAGGAGGGAAGGATTAAGCATGGAATACAGACAAAGGAGATACTGATTGCTGATAGGCTTAAGACTCAGCGTTTGAGAAGACACGCCACACCATGCGATGCCGTAAACGGTTCTGAATTTCCTTGTACACACTGTGGAAGACGCTTCTCTGCCCGGATTGGTCTTACGAGTCACATTCGATACCGACATGGACTGTAGTTGCATACTTTTTTTCAAGCACAATTACTATAGTCTGACAAGACTGAAAGCGCCATTGATGATATGTACATACACAAACAGAAGGCGTTTGATATGGTATGGCATAAAGCGCTTTGGGCAACCATGAGGATGTATAATATCAACGGAAATATTATAACGGTCCTTGAACACCTGTATAACAAGGCGTCTAGTGCAGCTCTTGTGAATGGGAGGCGAGGAGACTGGTTTCGCACATCAGTTGGTGTGAGACAGGGGTGTACACTCTCTCCAACTCTTTTCAATATATTCCTTGAAGGAATTATGAGTGAGGCACTTGGAGGTCACGTTGGTACTGTCAAGATAGGGGGCCGAACGATTACTAACCTTCGTTTTGCAGATGATATCGACGGGTTGGCGGGTTCAGAAACAGAACTCCAGGAATGGGTCAGAAGGCTCGATGAAACAGCTCTTGACTATGGTATGGAGATAAACGCTGGAAAGACAAAACTAATGACAAACAACGCTACGGGCTTCAACAGCAAGATAAAAGCAAACGGTCAAGAACTCGAAGTAGTTGACCGTTTTAAATATCTTGGGTCGATTGTCAGTGATGAAGGATCAAAATGTGAAGTATTGGCCAGAATAGCACAGACAATAGCGGCGCTTGCACGGCTTAACAAAATCTGGCAAGATAAACGGTTAGCACTACGCACGAAAATCAGATTAATGCGTACACTGGTCCTGTCAATATTTCTCTATGCGTGTGAGACATGGACAGTTACAGCTGACCTTCAACGAAGGATACAGGCCTTGGAGATGAGATGTTTCCGAAGACTTTTGAACGTCACGTACAAAGATCGAGTTACAAACGAGGTAATCCAAAATAGAATTACGACGGCAATATGGCCTTTCGAAGATCTCTTGGCAACTGTCAAAAGAAGGAAACTCACTTGGTACGATCACATATCGAGATCAAATGGTCTTGCAAACACAATCCTCCACGGGAAGGTGCATGGCAGACGACGAAGAGGCCGGCCCAAAAAGAGATGGGAAGACAACATAAAAGAACGGACCAGTCTCCGACCAGAAGAGTCACAGGCAGCGGCTTCTGACAGAGAGGGATGGCGTGGAGTTGTGAGGATGTCTTCATGTGTGCCCCAACGACCTTACCGGTTACGGGATGACCTGACCTGACCCTGACACACCCAAACACACAAACACACACACACACACACACATTGTTGGAGTAATAAAAGTGTGTGCAGCCATAAGCAACGTGTTGCACTTCTTCAATAATGAATTTCACAAACACATTACCAAATTATTTTTGTTTTAAGTGACCTAAGCGTTTTTAAATTGTCCACTGGTTTTGCTGAAATTATGTGTAGAGTTTTATATTGGTATGGTGACAGGCATATAAACTAGTATTTATGCTACTTTGATATTCAAGTTTATGTCTGAATATGTACGAAGATATACAAGAAGATTTTTATTTTGAGTAAGCGAAAAGGTAGTTAAACCCAGTCTTTTTTGTGTTAGAGACAAGCAGCTCTATATTCCCAGTCACTCAGATGCCCCCTGAGTTCGTTAGATGATAAAAAGGGACAACACGAGTTGGAGAATTGCAATGAAAGTGTGATATTACAGTAGAAGTGAAAGTCCATAAAAACACAAATAGGTATTGGCTCAGTGACCGCCCCTGGACGAAAACACAAATAGGTAATGGCTCAGTTACCGCACCTAGACGAAAACACTAATAGGTATTGGCACTTGGTACTTGGATTGCTTTCAGCGAAGAAAAGGCAGCGTGGAAAAGAACTGACTACCCTACCGCATAAAAAGCTGAGACATGTACACTGAAGTCTTAAACACTTCAGTCTCGACAGCATTGTATGATATCGTCATCTTCATGCATTGCGGTTTCAGTTTCAAATCAATTGTCATGTACAACAAACACTCTTTAGTCGCACTGTATGACATGTTTGAAAGGAAACAGTGGTGCTATTCTGCTTTCCTCTGAAAACACTCTGGTGAGTGTATGCTATGGTACAGCTTTAAACTTGATCAATCAACACTAAAGCAAATTAACCTTGCTGCACCTGTTCTTGACAAACATACAGATGTTCTTCTCTTTGACACCATCAATGAGTATATCGGGATCCATGTTTGAGTACTCAGAGATCCATTAAGTCCAAGAATGAAAGAGCTCGTTTACATAAAACCTCTTTGGCGTGAGGTCATTTTTTGAATAAATTGTATGTGCGTTGCTGTGAAGTGAGTGTACTGGGTGTTGATCTGGTGAAGTCTCGGGTAGTTTGTTTGTATCTCTGGGCTGCTGGGGTGTATGAACTCAATTCTTGCAAGTGGCTTGTAGGATCAACTCTACCTGAGTTTGTTCATTTGTTTGTTTTATTTGAGAGCGATAGAGTGTGTTTGTGTGTGAGTGCGAAATAAGTAGACTGAATGAGTGTAGGATAGAGAGTGTTAGGGGGTGAGAAAGTAAGTGAGTGATTGATGAGTGAATGAGAGACTTAGTGAGTGAGTGGGTGAGTGAGATATAGAAAGGGAGATAGAGAGAAAAAGAGTTAAAGAGAGAGGTGAGATTATTTTAGCAAGTTCTAATCTTTTTACCTACATTCAACTAAAGCGTCTGATCAGCAGAGAGGTAGAGTGCTGGGTCCTCACTGCAAAGGTACTGAGTTCGATCCCCGTTATCTATACGTTCTAGTTAGCCCTGTTGTAAATGGTTCGGAACGAAATTGCAGTCAGGACAGAAAGGAAACACACCTCAGATAATAAAAATCGTTGTTCTAATTCAATTAATCTTTGACACCTCATCCGTGATAGCATTGACTGATATTGGTCTCAACCTCCACAGAATGGCTCTTGTAGACACAGTTACATGCGATTTTGAAGTACCTAAGCAAATACCAGAACATATCTTGATGGACAGCCCTACTTATACAGACCAAAGAGAGGCAGTATGGCCCAGGGGAGCGATCATGCTCAATAAGCTGTGGGGGACCGACGAAGACCTGAAACGCACAATCTCCTTTATAAACCTAACCGGGCTAGAAGCATAGCATCAGTTGATCGAACAAGAAGAAGCAGAAGAAGACGTGACAATTGTCTTACGTAGAATATGATGTTAAGGTGAGATATATAGACAAGCATGTACAGCCAAATCGTGGCCACGTTATTAAAAAGAAAATAGTTTACAATTCAAACATGCCATTCGACAAGTGTAAGTTGTTAGGGTCAAGTTCAGGGGGGTTTTGTTTGGCAAACATGGCGTCCTAAGGCCGCATGTGGTTGTGTAGGTCATCAAGTTGTACCTTTTAAAGGAATCAATATATTGAAAAACACATTTTATTTTTATTAATATGTTATTGTTGGTTTTTTAAATTTTTATTTGAATCAGCTATGTCATTAAAAGGTAAATTAACTTTAAAATTAATACAATTTTATTATAAATGTTTTTTTACCCCAAAATAAATAATTGATTACACAAATTGCAGGGCCTAAATCTAATTATATTACATAAACATTTGTTAACCATTTGTTTAAGTTAGTTAGTATATATTAGTTGGACCTCTATAAAATAATGCTCATTTTAAAGTACACCTAATTGAAGTATCTATATGCGGCTTGGTTACATTTACAATTAACAATGTGGCCTTCGAACATGACCAGATTCCCCTCCACTGGACTGTTGAAGGAAGTATGTATCGCTTCATCCCCGACAGCAGTATTATGAGGTAACCCTTATCTAATCTCCTTACCATTTACTCCATGAGCAAGATTAGCTCCTTTGGATGGCTCAAACACTCACGAGCTTGTTCTCTGTACCCAGAACGTCAGTCTTGCGTCGAGGGCATATAACTTAACTTAACGTCTTTATACTGGTTTAGAAGACCCTGCAGAGTCTGTATACAACCAGTTACATTTACATCACCTTGCTCTAAAATATATGCGCATCCAGTTTATTCTTAAACGCATTAACTGTCCCTGCCTCCACCACCTCCCCTGGCAATGCATTCCAAGCAGACACCACTCTCTGACTAAAAAAATATTTCCTAATATCTAACCTGGACCTCTCTTTAATCAGCTTGTAGCTATGCCCTCGTGTTATTGTAGGTGGCTGTATTTTAAAAAACTTGTTATAGTCTAATTTATCGATTCCTCTGATCATCTTATAAACCTGTATTAAGTCACCGCGAATTCTTCTCTCTTCTAGACACTGTAGGCCCGTTTTTCTGAGTCGTTCCTCATAACTGTAATTCTGGAATCCAACTATCATCTTTGTCGCTCTTTTTTGTATTCTTTCTAGCATGTTTATGTCCCCTCTATGATAAGGACTCCACACCTGTACACAGTACTGCAATCTAGGTCTAACTAAAGCTTTATACAGTTTGACGATCACTTCCTTGCTCCTATGTTTAATATTTCTTTTTATCATACCTAACATTGCATTTGCCTTTTTCACTGCTACCTTAACTTGCTCACTCACCTTTCCTGTATGATCTATTATAACCCCTAGGTCCCTTTCCTTATCTATCTTTCTAATATTGTTTACTCCCATTCTGTATTTATGTTCCATATTGGATCTACCTATGTGGATGACTACATTTATCTACATTAAACTCCATTTGCCAGCTTACAGACCATTCTCGAATTTTATCTAAATCCGACATCAATATATCCACTTCCGCTTTAGATGAGACACTACTGCATAGTTTTGTGTCATCAGCAAATTTTGCAATCATGAATCTCATATCAATGTCCAAATCATTTATATATATCAAGAACAAAATTGGTCCCAAAACCGAGCCCTGTGGCACACCACTTTTCACTTCACTCCACTCAGAGTACTCCTTATTTATGCCCACCCTTTGCCTTCTTCCTGTTAACCAATTTTCAATCCATTTGGCAACTTCGCCACCTATTCCATGTGATTTTAACTTTCGAAATAATCTTTGATGAGGTACTCTATCAAAGGCCTTTGCAAAGTCTAGATAAATAACATCCACTGGCTCCCCTTTATCTATGATTTTAGTAACCTCCTCCATGAATTATAATAGATATGCGACATTCTGACCGATCCCCACCTTACATCATCACCGTGTTCCTCAAAACAATTTGTTTTATAGCAGTCTGGGCTAATCGGTTAAGGATCGGCACTGTACCCTCTGCAGAAAGAAATCTGCGAATCATTCTTGTAATGCACTACCTCGTAGACGGCCCAGATCAACTTTCTGCTCGGGATTGAAGAAGAGCAACCGCTACCAAAGAAATTATGAGCCGTGTTCAAATGAGAATGGATCAAACTGACATAAGTTAACATACGTACGATGTGCATGATGACGTCACTTCTGTGTAAACAGAACTTGTTGCAGTTTGGTGCGGTTTCATTTGAACACCCGTCGAACATCAAGAGTTAAAACTGTTCTCTGAAACGAGTCAAAATCAGTACGAGTTGCATCGAAAACGAGGCAAACTATATTCTTGATCTTGATGACCCGTTCCTCAGCGTAGCTGCCGCTGCCAACGTCCGTTCCAGCGGACCATGTCTTATGTCACAGAATTCCAATGCATGGTAAACTTCCTCCAGAGGCGTCTCGGAATTTGTTGTGTGCAGCAAGAGAGTCTGATTAAGCATTAGAGGTCTTTCCTGCGGTCTCTTTTTACCTCGGTGGTACCAGATTGCTGTTGCCGTGCTCCATTGACCAGTGTTTCGTCGCAACTTGTGACCCGCCCATCTATGTCTTGCCTTGGCTGCATAAATTACCGTATCCTTCACCAAGAAGAATCGTCGTATATTACTTGTATCGAAAACAAGTCAAACTCTGTTTGAGTTGCATTGAAAACATAAACAAAGGATAAGTGAATTGACATATTTGATTTGTAAACAGGTGTTGGGTTCTCGCTTCTCGCGACACAGCTGTCATCTCTGTCCCTCGAAGTCCACCGACAATTTCATTTACCTGAGCAGTATACAAAACCCCAATGCACGAAGCATCCCGGACATCAGTCGATGAGTCGGTCTGGCTGTCTCCTCTATGAACGCCTTGAGTCTGGAACCAGCATAACCTTGCAATGTAAACCACGCTTCGAATTGACAGAGTCTGTCTCGTTGCCATTCCTGGTGTTCCTAAACATAGACTATTCTGCAGGTCAATCAGAAGTACATTACAGCCTTTCCCATGCGTAGACAGGCGAATTTTGACGATCCACTCGTATGACCGGGTCTCAAACGATTAAGTCACACGACGGACTGGTCTGGTGAGCATACTCACTTGCTAAAGCCGTCGCTGTTTAGCCATGTCGAGGATGTCCATGTCAACCATTTAATAAAGTTCCCTTCTCCATCATCGTCTCATCCACCCTTGGTTACGACAAATCGGACACAAATCATTGTTTTTGCGTGTGACCCGGGACTCACCGTGATCAAGGACGGTTGGCGCGAACGGTATTTATCGCCTTAGTGAGCTACCTACCTACATATCGTCACGCTCCAGTTGATCCAGCTGTAACTGGTTGGTTGTATTAGTAATTGTGTTGGCGAATGAAAGCAGACTGGATCACCCATCTCATTAAAAGCTGAGACTTTGTACAAGACATGATAAATCATGAAACATCAATCAATGAAGCAACGAACGCATAAACTGAGTAATATTGTTAATGGACCTAAGGAAAATTAGAACTTGAATCCCGAGAAATCGATCTGAACTGTGATTACCCAGCGAACTACATTAACAACCAATACCTATATGCTACTTTACTAATTGAAACAGACTGATAAACCATGAATTGTGTACGGTGTATAGTGGTTTATGAACAGATGCAACATGCAAGAAATAAAAGAACCCACAATTTTAGTCGGTTGTTGCGTGTAAGCAGATACTCTAGAAGAGTAGCGGATGGATGAGCAGTTAGAGAACAGTTGGGGAATCAAGAGGACAAAAGTTCAATACTTCGGAAGCGGATACATTTTTTTTTTCAACCGGGGCTGTTGTTCCAAACAACACGCACTACGTTAATTTCAACTCTTGGTAACGTTTATTTATGACGGGTTAGGGAGGCTCTTCATAAATCATGAAGCGTTCTTCATAAAATGAACCTGGGTCCTCCTGGCTGTAGTGTAGTGAGAGATTCCTCAGTGCAATCCTAAAAACAGACTGTGGTCACAGCATTCTGGACAATGAGATAGAGATGGGCCATGTAATCCACATATTGGTGAGCTCACTGACAAGTCTTCCACTGCACTACAGTCAGAAGCACTCACACAAATCAAAAGCCTGATAAATGAATCGTGAAATTATGGGTTTGAATAAAGACTCTAGAAACAAAATCTCGAAGCTTGATACGTGAATCAGGACTTGGTGATCCTGAACAATCGGCTGAAACAGGGCAGATTGATTAAGTAGACTAGACCGAAGAGGGAAGGCTAGCCTTGTACCCAAAAAATAGTATCCTCAAATGGGATGTGTCGGACCGAAAGGTGCAATTATCCCAGTCGAACTCTAAACTTCGACACAATGCCCTTTTTAGGACTTGGTAGCGGGAGTTTGAGAACGAACGAAGAAGAAAAAGATAGATGAATAAGTTAGTGAATAGCGTCTTTCCAAGAATTGAAAGAAGAAGAAGCAGAAGAAGAAGAAGAATAGGAAGAAGAAGAAGAAGAAGAAGAAGAAGAAAAATAAACAGAGTTAAAAAGAAGAAGAAGAAAAGTAAAGGGAAGAAGAATCAAAAGAAGAAGAGGGAGAGGAGAGTGAGAAATAAGGAGAAGGAAAAGAAACATAACAACAACATCAAATTTCAAAGAGACAAAAATGTAGAAGAAGACCCCAAAACAATGCCTTATCTAAATCAGCTTTCAGTTACCGACAGCAGATCTCGGCGACGGAAATCTGACGTCATTATAAATGGAGGCAAACATGAATATAAGTTCATTTAGCAGATATTGACAAAAACATGGTTTGACGTTGGTGCACTTGAGGAAAACTCTGGAATAGAAATTCCAATGTTTTTCACGTGGTAGTAGAAGACAACAAAAAACCATTTTTAAAATCACAATATAACGCAATATTGTTTAGTTACCTAAGTGTTTCATCATTACATCTGGCGTACTATGGAAACGACTCAAAGCAGCAGGGAACAAAGACTAACATCTGGTCAGACAAGATATACTGATCAGACATGTTAGGGTCAGGTAAAATATTCTGGCCAAGATCCTCATCTCGGCTGTCTCGTAGCCCTCTATGGAAACGGGCTGTTTTCGTGGCAGCCTATCTAACGAGGTGAGGGATCGACGTGATCCCCGTAGTAGTGAGCGACAAACAGATGAAGCCAAGCATAGCATAACCGCCTGGAGGATCCCGGTTCACCTTCATAAACACGCTCAGGATGTGAGGAAAGCCACTGCAACCTACCACTTAACGTCCTTTCCAGGGCGCATAAAAGGGTAATCCTACTTATTGTAGGCATTCAACAACAACAACCAAACCAGCAAATGACAAGGCTATCTATGTTGCTGAACTCTGGATGCATGTTGTATGAGATGGTGCTTGGACACAACAAGTAAGTAAGCATTGCATTCTTCTTTCATATCTGCTCAGTAGTTTGTGTGTTGATGATGGTACGGCACGTGTTCTTCCAAGTTGTTGTGGAGACAAACACATACAATACACATACACACATATACCCTCGTACACACACATTCATACGCACACACACACACACCTCTGAGGATTCTAATTGAGCAATGTTGATTGCTAACCATGTAACATGATGAATTAAATCCCGATGTCGGGCCAGTTTCATCAAGGCATTCCAAGTACTAGAACATTGCTTGTTTCGAGGATTTACAGCAAACTGATATTTCAGGACCATGAGTCTCCTGAACTCCTTAGCATCCACTCAGATGGTTTTACCTTTACTTGACTGTTTCACATATGCTGTTTAAGAACGGCAAGAATTATTTATATAATTTCATGTTAAATTAGATAAGTCATTGTAAGCTTTCTCTCATCTCTCAGCATTGGGTTTCCAAAGTTGTGAAACGTATAACTGCTCTAACTGAAATTGAACCGAAAATATGAAGTTTGTAAAATTAAGTTAATAAACACCTGTCGCTGGATTTGATCAAAAATATATTCCATGATATGACGCAGCTGGGACAGAGCTGCATGCCTAGTTACTAAGGCATTCTCAAACTCCCAGGTCGTTTCTAAGCTTGTGTGAGGTCACTCACTATTACGATATGTACGACATTCACATTTGTTCAAATCTTCTTCTTCTTCTTCATCGTACGCAGTCAGACAGTAACCATTATTTTTCGAAAAAGGCAGCGGTCATCCTGAGGCTGTCGACACTGCCATAGAGCTTGTCTAGTGTTGCCACTGGTGATGGCCACATCTGCTCTCTCTGATCCTCATATGTTGGGCAGTTTTGCAGCAAATGCTCAGCGGTCATTTTCCCGGTACCACACAGGCATTCGTCAGTGCCACCTATCTTCAATTTTTTGAATAGGTGGTACCTGAGTCTATTGTGGCCAGTGCGAAGTCTGAAGACCACGACCTGCTCTCTTCTGTTCAACTGGTAATAGGCATCGTTTTTGATGTAGCCAGTATGTTCGGTTTCCCATTTGGTCATGAATCTAGCTCTAAAAAGCCGTTTTGACTCTTCGTATGTCATACTAGTATCTGGTTGTGGTAGTTTTGCACCTTCTTTTGCCAGTCTGTCTGCGTCCTCGTTGCCTTGGATGTTGCAGTGTGATGGGACCCACTGTACCACTACCCTTTTTGGTGCGGACTGCTGGCACAGTTGGCAGAGTGCTGCTCTTAAATCATTAAGCTCAGTGTTTTTCTGACTTTTTAGGGCTGTGACTACGGCCAGAGCATCTGTAAGCAGGACTATGTGGCTTTCATTCCTTTTACCATTTGTTCAAATGACTTTCAGCTTCAATTGTTATACCTTCAACATATGTCGCTATATTGCGAACAGGCAGTTGCTACTTCATCGTGATTTGCTCTCTTTTAAATTCTTCTTCTTCGAAATCTTTCAGACATCAACTTGAATATGTCTAATGAAAGTAGTAGTTAGTCTGAGGCTATTGGTATATCAATAGAGCTTGTTCTAGAATGGTATTGGTGTTGGGAATGTGGGGGTTTCTCTGTTCCTCTTATTTTTGGAGACCATTGTAGCAGATACTCCGCAATCATTTTATCTGTGCAGCAAACACAATCAACGAAATGCTTTGTTTCTTGAATAGATAGTATATCAATTGGCGGTGTTCTTTGTGGAATCTAAAGATTACTACATGTTCATTTCTAATGTCAAGACGGTTGCAATGAAATGAACTGAAGTATATCACAACTCGTTTGAATAGATTTTATAGTATCACTCTACGTTTCTTTAAGTCTGTATTTTTCGGATTACCTTGGTATGCAACCACAGACAACGTGTCTGTGAAGAGTACCGTTTTTATTTCTCTGTTTTCATCTGTCATGAAAACTGTTGATGCTGTTTTCAAGGCTTCTGCCTCTGCTGTGAAGTTACTAAAACATGTCCCGGTCACTACTGATTCTATTTGTGTACTATTGTTCTATGAGAGTCAGGCACCTACATTCACTGTTGCATTTATACATCTATTTATACAAGGGACCATCTGTTGCTTGGGTAATGTTTTATAGTTTTCTCTTTCTGTCTGGCTGGGTTGTTCTTTACACAGTGCCGGGAATTTTTTTCTATAATCTCAATGAAGCTATGATTTCTTCAGGCGGAAATCATGTGTGTAGTACATAGATTTTATCTGTGATGCACCATTTATAGAATATGTTCTCCATCTTTACCTTGACTGATATAATTTATGTGGATAACATTGCACAGTTGGCTAACCCCAATGAGGAGTCCCTAAAGAAACTGTTGTTTGCTGATAACCAGGTCATCTTTTACCAAAATTTAGAAGACCTACAACACCACCTGAACTATCTCAATTTTGCTTGTAAATAAATATGACTTGAAGATCACCACAGACAAGACAAAGGCTATGTTGATATCGCGTGAACACGTGCAGAGAAGTTTCCACATCAGTGACATTGGTATCAAGCAAGCACAAGAGTTCAAATACCTAGGTAGAAATGTTCACTGATGACGGCAGAGTGGACAGAGAGATTGTACATATAATTCAAAAAGCCAACTGTCTCCATAATCAAATTGCAGCGTTTTTAAAAAACCGTAAAGTGCTTCTTTCAACTAACAGGAGGCTGATAAATGCACTGTTTATTTCTACATTGTGTTATTAATGTCAGTTTTTGTAATTACTAGAAACACACAGGTAAGGTAAGGTCCAGAGCTGTGAGATGCGCTGTGCGAGAAGTGCAGCCGGGAAATCAATCCGTGATCGAATCCGCAACACAACGCAGAGGCAGATAGTAAAGACAAACCTGGTTACTGCCTGCATTGACGACCATCGAATAAATTGGTTTTGTTATTTAGTCACAATGCATTATGACCAGCCTGCAGCAAGGCTAAATCATATGCATGTATCCTGACACGAGCAAGGGGTTGACCTCGACGCATATTGATCCAGAGCGTCTCTGACACACTCAGGTAGTTACAACTAACGTCTGTACAAGCCTCCCCCTTGGCGATAACAAGAAATCTACATCACCAACCAACCAGAATTAAAGCGTGGTTCAATGCAATGAAACATCCTTTTTCGCCTTTCGCCTTTATATATATGTATATACACTAATTCAGAAAGCTGGGGAAGACGAGATGACTCAATGAGCACGACATTCTGTGAAAATTGCGAGAAAATGTTTACCGACATTTTGACTTTTTCAGTGGGTGCACAAAATGTCCTCCACCAGTCGAAACACTTGCTCGATGTCAGGTACATCACTTTCTAACTGACACGTCAATGATGCGAAGTTCTAGTTCATCCCATGCCTGCTCTACCTATTCTGCTGGCTCATCCATCACGTCAGTTTACTTTTGGTGGAAATTTTGCTACAAAATGTCCCAAATACCACATTTCACGAGCTCAAGATCTGGACTATTTGGTGACCACAAATTTGGTTCATGAATTCAGGTGTTTTCTGAAAGGGCAGCGGAACTTCGTCTACTAGCATGATCAGCAGGTTTACAGTCTTGCTGGAAGATGGAGAATTCTGATATTTCCGTTACGACAGTCAGAAGACAATCCATAAACAATTCATTGCCACAGTAATCGTCATCTATCTTGATTCCAGATTGAGCAAAATGAATCCGAGCGTTGCCCTGTGATAGTATACCAACAGAAATCGTTATTGATCTGTTATACGTTTGCAACAATAGATTTGCATTTAAGTTTCCTTTTCTGGCAATAACAGGTGCATAGGCCCGATCGTTGTGCCTATTGGCAGTCCAAGCAAAATTTAAGTTTTGCATCCAGAAGAAAATGAAAAATCAATTTATGCTATGGGATAAGATGCGAAAGATCTTGGCACCGGAAAGCCTTTACCGTTTTTTGCGGTCAGTCAAGTCAGTGGTCCGATGTTTCTTACAAACATTTGGCTTGGCTTGGCTTGGCTTCGTTCTTTCTCAATCTCCCACTATCAAACCATGAAAGGGCTTAAGTAGCAGAATGTAGTCCAGAGAACGGAATGCGATGTGTCGTAGTTTACAGCTTAACTGCGATATTTGCACCTTTCGGTCCAACACATCCGACTTCAGCAAGCATGTTTTTAGTACCGGGTTAGCATTCCCTCTTCGATCCCTTCTCCTTAGCCAGTCTGCCCTGCTGCAGTCTGTTATCCAGGATCACCGCGTGGAGGTGTAGAAGGGTCTTGGCAGCTCTGGTTCGCTGGCCCTGACCCTAGCAGTCAGCTATGGGTCGCCGACCACTGCAGCTCATGCGCTGCTCAGCGTCTTGATCCCTTAAAAACATTTAAATTTGCATTCACTTGAAGGATTCTGCTGACGGTTTTTTTTTCTCAAACGCTAACCTGACGAACACTTTGACGTTGAGAAAGATGGCATTTGTTGGCGTCGTTCTCTACCTTGAATAAGCCCGCTAACAGCATTGATAGTGTCATCAATGGACGCAAAGTGTTTGGCTAGTTCCTTTACGATGTTCAACAGTGCCCGTTTGGTCAATCTTTTGCAAAAGATATTTTTGTTCGACTAAAGCCCATTATTTTTTGTGAAACTCTTTAAGCAGTTGTTTCACATCATAATGTTTGTGATGTGAAATAAATGTCCTTCCTTTTTTAAGTGACCACCATCTTGCAGCAGACTAATTACAGTATAGGTAAATTGGGAGGTACAGAAAACGATGATCAGTTAAGACTACAGAAGGCGAGAAAAGCTTTAATTGCATTTAGGAATTTAAGGAAGCCAAAGGAAAATAAAACCACCACCAAACAAAAACTCTTTTTTAACTCCAGCGTAAAATCCATTCTATAATATGGTGCTGTAACATGGTGGACAGCACAGGTACTCATGACAAAGTTACAGACTTTCGTAAATGGTTGCCTGCGTAAAATACTAGGAACGAAATGGTACTTACTACAAGGTCACCAGCGTGGAACTAACGGGAAAAAAACTGGACAAATACCAGCATGAAATACGGAGGAGACGGTGGCGATGGATAGGCCAAACATTACGGAAACATGTTGATAACATTACCATCAAGCTTATTTCTGAAATCCACAGGGCAAGAGAAGTAGAGAAAGACCAAGACACACATAGAAAAGGGAACTAGAAGCAAATATTAAGGCAGCATATAGGACGTGGACAGAATTGGGTCAGATGGCTCATGATAGGAAGACGGCGAGTATTCGTTGATGACCTATTCTCCACAGGGAGCTCACAAGTCTTTGATTGAAATACAGTTGTATGTAGTTCCACCTATGCTTCCTTGAGCGGTACATTTCAGACATGAAACTCGAATGGAGATGTTGTTCTATCACAATATGCCATGGCTGTCGTCTACTTTCCGCCGAGTTATATAACAAGTATTTATATATATTTCCTTAACTTAAGTTTATTGGCAAAAACACCAGCTCTGACTGTCATAGTCCATGGGAACAACTTGATTCCCATGGCAGTCCGAGATTTCAGGTATAGATTTTAAAATACGTTTGTGTGGATGTGATTTTAATATCGCCATGTGTGACAAGGAGAGGCAGGAGAAAAAGGGGAGGGGGGCATGTGATGGGATGCCAGTGGGAAGTAGCCTTTGCTTCGCTTGAGATCTGAAAGATGTTTGAAACCACTGCGATTAAAGTTGAAATTATCAAAAAGAGAAAGTCTAAGTCGGTGGTCTGAAACCTACGACGAGCCAACTGAACATATTCAATCTGCACTTTTTCATTAAATATCATATTCCAGTTGCGCGGTTTTCCCAAAAATAGTTATAATAATCTAAAACAGGCCGATCTTATCAAATGTATCGATCTTCCCATGATGTGTTAGAGACTTTGCTGTGTGAGGCCACAGCTTATTTATGATATGCGTGCACATTCTCTTTCACTCTCCCGTTCCTTCCCTAACAGTGCGTCAAATACTCATTTCTAAACGGGTTCACTGGAGCGTACCAATTGAACGCCGTACCTTTGCTACTTGCAAGTACTATGTAACCACACTAATATATATATATATATATATATATATATATATATATATATATATATACAAAATAACATTTATATATATGTGTGGATTCCGTGGCAAAGTGTTTAAGCCGTCGGCCTCATGATCAGGTGGTGTGTGTTCGACTCCGCACTCCGCCGTCTTTTTCATGGGTGCTTGATGCGGAGTCCTCTGCATCTCATAGTCGCCCCCTAGTCGTCTTGTCCTTGACTTGATATTGGCGTCGGGCGGCTCGAGGCGAGAGAGTGAGGATAAAAGGTAACGCAGTTAATCTTTACTAAAAAGAATGGCGCTAGCAAATACATTATGCCATCATCGTCTGCGGTGGACGGCGGCCTCATATATATATTTAATGTGTGTGAGAATGATTGAGAGACAGAGCGAAGAGAGAGAGTAATAGTAGGAGTATCAGTAATAGTATTAGTAGTAGTAGTAGTAATCATTTCAGTCATCACTGACTATATGATGATATGACTCGAAGTAATTTAGAAAATTGATGCACTTAGCTTGCATTTTTATTTGTGTTTCTCCTAGTGGCGTTGTCTTTTCATGTCTCTGTGTTGCGAGAGCTTCACTTC
Organism: Ariolimax columbianus; assembly: GCA_036924085.1. NCBI lineage: Eukaryota > Metazoa > Mollusca > Gastropoda > Stylommatophora > Arionidae > Ariolimax > Ariolimax columbianus. The sequence continues at coordinate 65,142,907 of JAVGWX010000008.1, forward strand.
ACAACGCTTGAGGTGGTCATTCAGGGTTCATCTCCACCTGCATTGATCTGCAGCTTCGTCTTCCCATGTTAGATGCATGTTCAAACCTTCATGTCACGTTTACACACATCTTTGAACCTCAACTGTGGTCTTCCGACTGTTCTTATGTCATCCGCCAACTGTTCACAGAGGATGTCTTTATGGATGCGACCATTTTCCATTCGACGGAAATGACCAAACCATCGTAGTCTTCGCTGTCTAATGAGAGTGTATATGCTTGTAATATTTGTGCGAGAGTGCACCTCTGCATTTATCACTCTGTCCCTACTTGTAATTCAAAGAACATGGTAGGCGTCGTAGATAAAAGGTACTGTGCTCTTGTTTGTCATAGGTTGTCCAAGTCTCACTGCCATATTAGTTGCCCATTGCATGCGATGATGGTCACATACACAGACGGTGCTGTCTGGATGATGTAACTTGCGCTGTATTTGGATTATAGTGAGAAATAAACTGCGCTTGTCGTCGACCTCACTCTCTGGTCCCGAGCTACCTTGAACCAGTGGAAAGATATGAGTCAAGACGACTGGGGGCAACTGAGGATGCAGGCACTCTGTTCCTACCTCCCGTGAGACAAGGGATCACTTCAAAACGTATGGGATTCGATAGCCCACCGCTTCTGTTCATCACTTTCGGGGATGAGTGTCTGACCTCTCGACAACAGCGACGCCAAAAGACTATGCAGAGTCTTTAGACAACCAGTGCCATATAGAAGTGTGCTGACGACACATGCAATGTATACCATGTAATTGGTTCTATTTGTCAGTTTCTCCGGTTTTTCCAAATAGGCGTTGTGAGGCAAGAAAATGTAGCATATATACTTACATATATATTAATATTCTTTCTTCTTCTTCTGCGTACACAGTCAGACAGTAACCATTATTTTTTCGAAAAAAGCGGCGGTCATCCTAAGACTCTCGCCACTACCATAGAGCTTGTCTTGCAGTTCCACTGGCAATGGCCACATCTGCTCTCTCTAATCCCCGTATGTCGGGCAGTTCTGCAGCAGATGTTCAGTGGTCATTTTACCAGTACCGCACGGGCATTCGTCGGTACACCCTATCTTCAATTTGTTGAATATGTGGTACCTCAGTCTATTGTGGCCAGTGCGAAGTCTGAAGACAACGACCTGCTCTCTTCGGTTCAACTGGTAATAGGCATCGTTTTTGGTGTAACCAGTATGTTCGGTTTCCCATTTGGTCATGTACCTGGCTTTGATAAGCCGTTTTGACTCTTCGTACGTCATACTAGTATCTGTTTGTGGTAGCCTTGCACCTTCTTTTGCCAGTCTGTCTGCCTCCTCGTTGCCTTGGATGTTGCAGTGTGACGGAACCCACTGTACCACTACCCTTTTTGGTGCGGACAGCTGGCACAGTTTGCAGAGTGCTGCTCTTAAGTCATTAAGCTCAGTGTTTTTCTGGCTTTTTAGCGCTGTGACTACGGCGAGAGCATCTGTCAGCAAGACTATGTGGCTCTCATTTTCACTGTGTGTTGCCATTTCTTCCACTGCCGCCCTCAGTGCCTCTGCCTCCGCTCTGAAATTGCTTGTGTACTTACCAGTAGCGAATGACAGTGTTATTTTTCTGCCATTTGGTAGGTTCAGGAATGCTCCTGCCCCTCCGTTCTGTGTAGTGTTTGTTACAGAACCGTCGGTGTATGCATGGGTCCAGTCCATGCTTGGGTAGCTTTTCGTTATGAAGCTTAGGGTAGTGTCTCTCCTTTCTTTTTCGGTCTGGCAGTTTTTGTTTGCAATACCTGGTATATTTTCTACCACCTCTGAAAATATATCCTGCCTCCAAGTAGGTTTTCGTACAGTAGTGATGGGTTTTGGTGTTGTTAGTGCGTTTATGGGATCTTCGTGCATCTTTGCTTTGGCTATTTCTGCAAAGTTTCTCCGCTTTAGTTTCCCAGTTCCCAAATTGTTTAGCCTCTGGTACATTGGATGGTCCGTCAGTCTTCGGAGTTTCTCTGACTGCAGCTGGGCTCTGCAGTCTCTTCTGTCGGTCATGGATTGCAGTTTTGTAATCTTTTCAAGTTCTACAATTGGCGTTGACTTCATGCCACCTGTTATAATTCTCATGGCTTGGTTTTGAAGTTTGTTAACTTTATCGAAGTTCGCCTTCGCTGCTGTTGTCCATGCCGCGATGCCATACTCGAGAACTGGTCTCACTCTTCCAGTGTACAGTTTCTTTAGTATGCCTTCGTCTGCTCCCCAGCTTGTGCCAGCAAGTTTCCTCATGATCGCCATTCTTTCTCTGGCTTTCATTCGGTTTCTCTCAATCTGACTTTTCCATGTCATGCGCCGATCAAATGTGACTCCCAGATAGGTTGGGTTGTCGTTTGGCTGCAGGATTTTGCCATTTAGGCTTAATTTGGTACTTTGGGGTTTTAATGAGAGCGAGAGAGTGGTTTTCTCCTCGTTTATTTTGACCAGCCATGAGTTCGCCCACTCTTCCAGCGATGTTAGGGCCGTTTGCATCCGATTTCTTGCTATGGTGAGATTCTTTTCAGAGGTCCACATAGCCAGATCGTCTGCAAACATTGAGCTATGGACTCTTCTTGGTATATTCTCTGTAATATCGTTTATATATACCAGGAAGAGTGTGGGTGACAGTACTCCCCCTTGGGGTACTCCCTGCTCGAGTGTCACCTTTTTGCTCATCTGCCCTTGTACTTGGACTCTGGCCGTTCTTTGTTTGAGGTAGTGGTTGATCCACTTGTACATCTTCCCACAAACATCACTTCTCCTTAGCTTGACTCTAAGTCCATCCTTCCAGACTTTGTCAAATGCCTTTTCCAGATCCACCCAAACAGCTACTGTGTGTTTCTGTGCCTGGTAGGCATCTTCTATCTCCTGGGCTATGAGGATGACCTGGTCCTCAGTGGACCTGTGCTGTCTAAAGCCGGCTTGCTGTGGAATTAGTATTCGTTTTTCTTCCAGATGCCACATCAGTCTGGTGTTTATCATCCGTTCCATCAGCTTGTTGCCGACACAGCTCAGTAGGCTTATGGGCCTGTATCCATTCGGATCTGTTTTGTCCTTTCCTGTTTTTGGTACTGGTACCAGTATTGCATCTTTCCATGCCTGGGGTACAATACCCCTTTTCCAGCTTTGGTTCAGGACTGATAGAAGTTTTTTCTTCGCTGTTTGGCCCAGCCCCATCAGCATTTCGTTTGTTATCCCGTCTTTTCCGGGAGATTTCCTTTTCTTTAGTGTTCTCATAGCCTCTTCCATTTCGCGCATTGTTAGTTTGGCCATCATGTGCTCTTCAGGAGCCGTATTTATGTTTTCGTGTCCCTTTAGCTCTTCGCTAATGTCTGTATGCTTATCTGCAGGGACCTCGATGTGGTTTGCTCTGGCATAGTGATCGACAAAAGCGTTTGCGGCTTTCTTACCTGTGATCAAGTTCTCGCCCTGCTTGATAGTAATTTGTTTATTTGACGGGGTTTCGTCGTTCATGGCTCTGACTAGCTTCCATAGCTTGTTCCCTTCTTTGTCCAGGTTTAGACTTTCCGTTTTATTTTTCCAACTTTCTCTTGCTGTTTGCTTGAGAGTGTGTTTGTACATCGCCGCGGCGGCTTTGAGGGCGATGTTTGCCTCCATGGATTTTTCTCGTTCTGCCACGTTCCTAGCATTTGTTACTGCATCTTCCACTTTCTGTAACTCATCATTCCAGTAGGGCTTATAGTTTTTCATAGCTCCTCTTGGGATGGTTTCAGTGGCGGCTTGCATTATTGCCTTGCTTAGGCTCTCTACCATGGGCTTCATTTTGGTGTTTCGTGTGTTGATGGTTTCACACAGCCCATCTGTCAGGATTGCAAATCTGTCCCAGTCGGCTCGTTTGTAATTCCAACGTGGGAGCGGTTTTGCTTCCTGTGGGCCTACTTCCATGTCAATGGTTAGCCTGATCGGCCTGTGGTCGCTACCTGCCAGTTGGTTTAGCACCTGGCGGTCTATTTTATAGTGTATGTCCTGTGTGGAGAAGGCCAAATCTGGAGTCGAGGTGGTATGCCATGTTCTTGAATAGAAGCTAGGGCTATCCTCCGGCCTATTGATTAGGGAGAGATTTGCATCTATCTCCCAATCTTCCACTTCGTCACCTCTGCTGTCTGTGTCAGAGTATCCCCATCTCTCCGAGTGGCTGTTGAAATCTCCAACTACTATGCAGTTGGAGTCTCTGACCTCCATACTCGAGAGCGATAGGTCTCTGTTTGGTGGTCCGTACAGATTGAAAATGCGGAGCTTCGTCTCTTGAGCCATTATGTCAACTCCTACAATTTCTGCTTGTCCGGTGTGATTGACAGGTACCGCGCTACTCGGTATGCTGTTTCTGGTCAGTATCAGGACCCCTCCTTTGTGGCCTTCTCTATCTAGACGGAAGGTCTGGTATCCTCTGATTGAGAATTTATGGTTATTGTTGAGGTGCGTTTCCTGGATACATGCCACGTCAATCTTACCTTCATGCAGGTGGTGTGTTAGGGAAAGTTTTTTGTTAATGACTCCCTCCGCATTCCACTGTAGTATTTTGAGGGTCTTGAGGTTTTGGCCAATAGACGTTACCCCATAGCCATGTGCCTTGACACCACGACACATGGGTGGGTGACCACCAGTAGTCAAGGGTGGGCCCCTTCGAGGCGTGGGGCCCGGCGCTATCGCTGCCTGGCGGGTCTCCTCAGGATGAGCGCCATACGTTTTTCGAATAGGTTGTGCTGCCATCATACTGTGATTTACGTTGCACTGTTTTGTTAGGCTTGCGGCCCCGTGCATCCGATTTCAACAGGCGTTTCTTTAGGGATGCCCTCCTTAGCCTTTGGCTGTCCCCAGCCTATCTGCAAGGCAGCAGTTGTTTCCGATCAGAGTTTTCTCTCCTATGGAAGTTGTCTTACCAGACTATCGAGTCTTCACTACTCGTGTCTATAGGGTGCAATGATGATATGTGATATATGAGATGGACTGGTTTACCCGGAAGAGAGGCAGTCCAGTGTGTCTGTATCCCAGGATCGTCACGTCCTGCCAGAAACGTAGCATTTGCATGTGAGTGGGGTATCTCTTTTTCCCTTTATTTTCTTGGCTTCTATGCAGGGATGGTACGCCTAGCATTCCCCGCCACCTGGGGTGTTGACACAGTGGGGCAGGTGTGCAATGTCCGCTGGTCTGCATCTCTTCTGCGTCCAGCATGATAGTTTTGGCTGATAACGTACAGGGGTAGATATCGTAGCCGGAGTGCATTTAGCCAGAGGACAAGCCTGGTAATGTCACAGAGATGTTGATCGCCTGGTGTGCGGACAACTCTCATGGTCAGTGGTTGAGTCTTGACAGTTCACAGTGTGGTGGCTGCTCTACTGTTTTCGACACCCCGACCAGGGTCTAAGTCTTTGGTTGGTGTTTTTCGCACCCCATCGCCGTATAGGGTGAGTATCAAGCAGTTGTCCGCCCGCTTTGATTTTCGGGCGGCAAGGACCTCTTACTGTGGCTCTACCTGATAGGGCTGGGGCGCAAGCCCCAGGTCCCGAGCATGTAGGAGCCTCCCATTGCAGTGGTGCTGAGATTTTGGGCGGGATTGCGGCTTACAAGGGTTCGGCCGTAATCCCCCACATGGTAGCCTCGCGCCCTTGGCTTATCAGCCTGGTACGTGAACCAAAGTGTCTGCGGCTCCTCTCGATTTGAGCTCGATTTCCGTAGCAACGCCCTGTCATTTGTAGGGTAAAACTGACCTGTCTTCAGATCTATTTCCAGCACCCGTTCACTATTTGGTCAGACGAATTTATTGAGGGCTTTTGTTTGTCAATGACCAGGTATTTGAAATCTGCGGTTTCTGCGGAGTTAAACACGGTTTCCGTAGCGTTCTTTCATTTGAGTGTTTGAGAGCTGACTTGTCGTCTGTGAGTCTAATACCAGCGTACGTTCATTTATTAGACCCAAACGGCAGTGCTCTCGATTTGTCAGTTGTTCTACAGTATTGGCGCGTTTAGTCAAATTAAGCCGCAGGTTCCACACCTGGTGGTGCCCTTCCGTCAATTCCCTTAGCGAGACAATCAAGTTTCTTAAAGGGTAGCCCCAAAAATTTTCGGGGGTCTAATTCCAGCACATGTTCTCTATTAGACCCCACGAAGGTGTACTTTTTGATAGTCATTCTGCAGTATTGGCGTGGTAAGTTAACTTAGGTCTCAGGCTCCACTCCTGATAGTGCTCTTCCGTCAATTCCTTTATCAAACACTGGATGCAGACAAAACCGAGCCACAGGGGACATAACCCCAGATTTCTGGGGGTCTAAGTCCAGCACCAGTTCCATATTAGACCCCAGAAGTGTGGTCTCGGCATGTCAATCATTTCAGTGTTGGCCGTGTTGAGTCAAATTAAGCCGCAGGCTCCACTCCTGGTGGTGCCCTTCCGTCAATTCCTTTAAGTTTCAGCTTTGCAACCATACTTCCCCCGGAACCCAAACACTTTGGTTTCCCGGAAGCTGCCCGCAGAGTCATCGCGGCAACTCCTGCGGATCGCTAGTCGGCATCGTTTATGGTCAGAACTACGACGGTATCTGATCGTCTTCGCGCCTCTGACTTTCGTTCTTGATTAATGAAAACATTCTTGACAAATGCTTTCGCAGTAGCTCGTCTTGCGGCGATCCAAGAATTTCACCTCTAACGCCGCAATACGAATGCCCCCGTTTGTCCCTGTTAATCATTACCTCCAGTTCCGAAAACCAACAAAATAGAACCGAGGTCCTATTCCATTATTCCATGCACCATTATTCAGGCAGCCGAGGCCTGCTTTGAACACTCTAATTTTTTCAAAGTAAACGCGCCGGCCACCCAGGACGCTCAGCGAAGAGCACCCGTGGGAGAGAGCCGGCAGACGGTAAGGCAGGAGACAACGGGTAGTGAACCGGCGCGAGCCGGACCGCCCGCCTGCGCCTGAGATCCAACTACGAGCTTTTTAACTGCAACAACTTTAATATACGCTATTGGAGCTGGAATTACCGCGGCTGCTGGCACCAGACTTGCCCTCCAATAAATCCTCGTTAAAGGGTTTAAAGTGTACTCATTCCAATTACGGGGCCTCGAAAGAGTCCCGTATTGTTATTTTTCGTCACTACCTCCCCGTGCCGGGAGTGGGTAAGTTGCGCGCCTGCTGCCTTCCTTGGATGTGGTAGCCGTTTCTCATGCTCCCTCTCCGGAATCGAACCCTGATTCCCCGTTACCCGTTACAAACATGGTAGGCATGTCACGTAACATCGACATTTGATAGGGCAGACATTTGAAAGATGCGTCGCCGGCACATGAGGCCATGCGATCAGCACAAAGTTATCCAGAGTCACCAGTGGGGACGCCGCAACCCCGCGAGGGGAAACGACGATTGGTTTTGAACTAATAAAAGCGCTCTTTCCGCGAGGGTCGGAGCTTGGTAAGCATGTATTAGCTCTAGAATTGCCACAGTTATCCAAGTAGGATCGTGTCATCTAAGGAACCTCGACTGATTTAATGAGCCATTCGCGGTTTCACCGTGAGACAGTGTGAACTTAGACATGCATGGCTTAATCTTTGAGACAAGCATATGACTACTGGCAGGATCAACCAGATATCTGTCGGAGACGTACGTACTGCGCACACCGGTCGGCGGAGGAAGGGTGTGTAAAAAGCCTCACTGGGACGGCCGCAGGGACCGACTGACGGGACGGACGGACGGTTGTTCCACCCGTCCCTCACTCCGTCGACCTAGGACCGCCTGACAGGGGCCTCCCACACGCACCAGACGACCGACCGACCGGGCTCGCTCGAGGAGGGATGGCAGCGCTCTGTGCAGAACGGATCCCAACGACCTCGGCGACGAATTTCACTGGGACTAGAGACACAATTTGGCCTGCCCTTCTCCGTAGGGAGAGAACGCAGGGCCTCGAGGCAACGATTCCTGCTTTCCATTTGCCGGTCACAAGCTCTTTGCGAGAGTCGGACCACCAGCGAGACGTACTGTCGAGCTCTGCTATAAGCCTTAGATAAATCACCAGGGACGGACCACGTTTCCTGATACGGACCAGACTAGCGCACCTCGGTGGAGGAGCCACTACCACAAACCGCACCCAATTCGCACTACGGGGAAAGGCAGGCGAGCGTTTTCCGCAAGCCCGCGCTATCGCTCCGCCTGGCGGGACTGAGATCGCTTTACGAACACTGGATGAAATTGAGTCGCTGCGGCGAGACAACTACCCCAGATGCTTAAAGATCTAAGTCCCTAGAGTGTATAGTTTATTACACAATTTCATGAAAAGTGAAGAGTTGTTGTCTGAAACGAATAGTTTGTTATCAAATTATGAAAGCGATGCAGAAATGTTAGATAAATTAAACATTGCTGACAACGAGGCGCTACCCCTGTCTGGTCCATCAAACGTGTTTCAAGATATATATTAATATGAATGTTATATATATATATATATATGTGTGTATCTATGTGTATACATACAATTTTAATAAACATCGCCACGTATTTATACTGCCTTAATAAAGTTAGCCGCGTAGCGCAGTGGTTAGCGAGTTGGCTTCGCATCTTAGTGGTACTGGGTTCATTGGTCCCCAGATGAAGCGGAAATGTGTTTTTTTTCAGACAACAACGTCTCCCGGGTCGACCCAGCCTTAAATGGGTACCGGTTCAGCCCGGGAAGTAAAAGCGGCGAGGGAGAGGAGATGGCTACCGCCTTCATAAAGCCGAGCCTTTGAAATGTGAGATCACTAACACCTCACACGCATACGGCAGTAATGCTATGTGTTATTTTACTAATAAAGTCATGGACAGAGCTGGAAACGATGGCGCAGGACCAGAATACCTGACGAGTATTTATTGAGGACAAACACCACAGAGAGTTGAAAGGTTGTGATTGATTGGTTGATTGATTATTAACTTAATTGCTATTAAGCTATAGATAAATGTGACGCCGACCAGTCAGTGGCACTCTGAACCCTACTGGGCGGAACAAGGGTCCTCAGCCAGTGGGGAAGTACTCTCTATGAAGAGATACTATGGTTTCAATAAGAGAATTATACGACATATTACACTGTTGAAGTATTGATCTTTCTAGGAACTACAAACTTACAGATTGTACATTACTTACAGGATACAGCACGTTATTGTAGTGATTTCCAAACTTGTGTGGTCCACGGCGCCTAAGTGTACCAGGTCTTTCTACGGCAACAAAAGTCAGAACAAAAGTCTACCTAACAGTAGCAGTTCGCAGTTTGTGAGGTTTGGTTGGTTAATTGAAAGAAAATAAATGACACACGTATTTCAAATTCACAAACAATTTATATAAAAAGCATTAAGTAACTACATATTTGTAACAATCATATCACTGAATCGACCAATCCTAATTAGTAGGACGGGTGAGCCTGATGTTCATTGCACGTCTTCCCAAATCTTTCAATCAGACTGGACACATCCTCATTCCCTGTTCCACTTGTATTGTCACCCGATGCTGGCTTGTTATCGTCGAAAGCCCAGCTTCACTCAAATATGGCGTCGCTAATGTCATGTCAGTGAAAACGTTGGAATATTTCGCAGCATCTCTGTAACAACAATAGCTGCCCATCGCAAGCGAAGATGCGACAGCATGAGACTGCGAAATGTGTTCTCTGATGGCTGTTAAGACCAATTCTGGAACGGTAAACCCTACCACTGCATGGCACGTATGCGGGGAGCCGGCTGCGGAATCGCTGTGAGTATTGATTTGTTTCAGGCACTTCCGTGAACTAGACACCGCGCTCCGTGGCACTAGGACGCACATTTTGGGAACCACGGTTTTATAGTATTGTGATAAGAAAGTCTTTCCCTTTTGTGCACGTATCTCACTCTGCTATATTATGATTTGGAAAGCCCAAGATTAAGGAAAGACACATTATGATGGAGCGTTTATTTAAAGGAACTGCAGCGATGTTGTCTCAGTGACACAATATTTCGTCTGTCTTCTCACTCGGTGTATCGATGATGAAAATACAATTACAGGTTTCTCGTTGATTTCGTCTGAATAAACTGAATTACAATACCTTGGCATTCTATTGAGTTTTTTTGTTTGTTGAAGTATGCTTCAGTTTAGCCTGTTATGTAATTAATTATGAATGTTGAAAAATACACAAATCTTACTCGTTTGTAAATCTACCATCATTTTCTAGTGCTATTAAAATTGACAAAAAACTATATACAAATAAAGCAAGTGGGTTAATATTAACTAATATAGAAAAACAAAATATATATTCAGAATTATTTGTAGATTATTTGGACTGTCACTTTTGAGTCAGACAATCTTGGGAAAAATGGAAAGACATTCTGCCATATAGGGATAATGGTGAATTGGACAACGAAGGTTGAAGACCCTTGCGGTAGAAGGTTGTCGACCCCTGGTCGAAGACACCATAATCAATGCTATAGTCTGTTCGTAATTGCGGCTAATCGCTTGCCAAAACGTGTGACTATTCGCCATAACGCCGACTCGGAATGTGTTTATGGCGTGAGCATTTTTTGCAATTAGCGAAGCGAGGCATCGTTGGTATCAGGCGCATCAGTGAATTGTAACGGAAATCACTAGGGAATCTCTGATTTCCAAGAACATGTTCAATTATTGGTTTTCTTAGTAGGTGAATAATTAACATAAAATTGAAGACATTTAAAATGACATATACGCACAATACAATACAACAAAGACTAAAGCCCTTCGTTAACAAATATCTACGGAGGATTATGGGCATATTGTGACAGGACAAGGTGAGAAAGACCTTTATTGAGGAGCCAACAACAGCCACTGGAACGACAAATTAAGAGAATAAAACATACGCTGAGGAAGACTTATTTCAACATAGATAAGCAGGCTCGCATATGGAATTATTAAGGAAAGAGGGACGGCGTGGTCTAGTGGTTAAATGATACGGCTCACATCCTCCAGGTGATGGGTTCGTTCCCCATCACAGCACCGGCTGTTATACTGGGGAAGTATACCCTTTAAAATGCAGGAGGAAGCATCCCTTACATGAAATACATGCCAAAGTCGAATACACTCGGCCGACAGGCCCAAAATAAAAACATAGTGCAACGCATACTACATTGGCGAATAGAGAAATAAGGCAAACACAAAGAAGACGAAGAGAAGAAGAAAAGAGAAAGAGCGACAGACGAAAAATGCGCGTAGACCATAATGTGAGATAGAACGAAAAAACGGTTATACATGCAATGAGACAAAAAGTATCACGGGACAGCGTATGCTGGGGAGATATAGTCAATGGCGTATGCAATGGCAGGTGCGATCGGGTATGATTGATTGATTGACACAATTACATCTGAAACGTTGGATATAACATTTCCGTGTTCAATGTTAATTTTCAGAGTTGAATGATGAATTAAGAGATAATAAGCTGAAGCTATACACATTTAAGCGAGCTTTAGTTTGTAAGCGTCAAATTGTAATCGAACTTAATATTATAACAAGCTTCGGGTTGTAAGCGAACTTTAAATTCTAAACAAGCTTCGGATTGCAAAAACGAACTTTATATTGTAAGCGATCTTTAGTTTGTAAGCGAACTTTATATTGTAAACAAGCTTTAGATTGTAAACAGATGTTATGTTGTAAACGAACTTTACTAATTTTCTTCATCAATTCGCTATCTTTAACACAAAATTAAGAACACTGAAAATAACAATTATACGCACGCACACACACACATATACACAAACACAATACAAGTTAAGAACGTTGAAAATAACAGTTACACACTCACACACAATACAAATTGAACACTTTGAAAATAAAATGCACACATTCACACAAGAAAACAATGTAATTTGGGCGTGAGTAAAACATACGAAACCCATTAGAAGTGACGGAAGAGGGAGGTTAGCAATTTCGTAAAGTAAAAATAAATGCTGCAGAAGTCGCTACTACAAGCGCTATCACTGTTATTTTGGCACAGGCTTCTTGTATTGATCTATTAACAGTGGTGGCCAGTGACTCTAGGCATATGTTTTGTAAAGACCAAAATTGAGAAGAAGACAAAGAAGAAGAAGCAGGCAGAAGAAGACGAAGAAGAAGAAGAAGAAGAGGAAGAGGAAGAAGATAAAGAAGAAGAAGATGAAGAAGAAGAAGAAGAAGATGAAGAAGAAGAAGAAGAAGAACAGAGAGACCAAACGAGGAATTTGTAGATACAGAGCCACAAATACAAACATGCAAAGCGTCCGTTTTGGAATCGTCCGACAACAAACTGAATGATTTCCGCAAATGATATATATATATATATATATATAGCTTGGTGCCATCGTCTTCTTGGTTTAACCCTTCCTCTTTTGCGTGGCACCAAGATGACACCAAGATATCCAGGAATGCCTGAGTATGACTGTGGCGAAGGCTGGAGTTTTGGCAACGGAACGAGTTTCTATCAGACAGACTGTGATGGGAGCGACGTTCTATAAAGGACATGCTACATGATTGTGAGATATATATATATATATATATATATATATATATATATATATATATATATATATATATAGGTGGCTAGAAAAATAAAGAGCCAATACAAATTCATCATAAAATAGTTTCAGCTGACTATATGTATGAATTTTTGTACAATTGTAGTTGTTCCTTTTCTTTTTTAATTGCCTGCAGTGAATTCGATGCAGTCCTCATTAGATCCGTCTGCTCCAAACTGGAGGTCAATCAAGAACAAAAAAGACACGTTATAGGATTTTCTTGAACGTGAGACTCATGTTTTTATACCTATAACACTTTGGCCAGAAAAAAGTCTCGATCAAAATCCTGCTGATTGTGCAATTTGGGGCCTAAAGGTTCAAAAAAGTGTATCGTTCGAACAAGAGACGTCACTGAGTTAAAACAATGAATTATGGGCGCTTGGAATGAACTTCATCCAACCACAGTCGACGCAGCAAATACCCAATGCCACAAGCGTCTGGGGACTCGACTAACATTAAAAGAAACGTATGCTGAACACAAAATCAAATAGCCAACATATTTGTTGGCTAATCATGCACAACTGTATGAATTTCATTAAATTTCGTTGACAAATAACCATTCAACTATGAATATGGATATGATCCTTTGTTTCTTACTACGTACGTGTATAGATATATTTATGAATGTATGTTTGTGTATGCCTGCATTGCTTGTGAATATGTATGTATGTATGTATGTATGTATGTGTGTGTGTGCGTGTATGTATTATGTATATATGTGTGCGTGCGTGCGTGCGTGCGTGTATGTATGTATCCAGAGAAATTGTGTGTTTTGCTAAGAAAGTCTGAATTAGATGCGAAGAATGGGCGGGTGCGTAGTCATGACAGGGATGCCAAGGTCCCGTTGTCCACAGGTCCGGTAGTTTGCGTTGCACGCAAAAGCATCGTGGTGGCCAAACACAACTTTCCTCTGGTTCGTCAGACCTCCTAAATGCTTGACATGGCTCTTTGTGAGTTTTGTATTGTTCTGCAAGCTGAAAATGCAGATGAAAAGGATCCTATTTCAGTCACGAGAAGACATTATACGGAATGTACTGACCCAGCTGTACTCAATTCCCAAAGATGCCTTCCTGAAGCGCTTCTAACAATGGCAGCACAGCTGAGAGAAGTGTGTGAAGTCCCGAGGACCGCTGGAAGAAGTGTGTGGAGTCCTGAGGACCACTGGGAGAAATGTGTGAAGTCCCGAGGACCGCTGGAAGAAATGTGTGAAATCCCGAGGACCGCTGGGAGAAGTGTGTGAAGTCCTGAGGACCACTGGGAGAAATGTGTGGAGTCCTGAGGACCGCTGGGAGAAGTGTGTTAAGTCCCGAGGACCGCTGGAAGAAGTGTGTGGAGTCCTGAGGACCACTGGGAGAAATGTGTGAAGTCCCGAGGACCGCTGGGAGAAATGTGTGTTATCTTGAGGACCGCTGGGAGAAGTATGTGAAGTCCTGAGGACCGCTGGGAGAAGTGTGTGTTGTCTTGAGGACCGCTGGGAGAAGTGTGTGAAGTCCCGAGGACCGCTGGGAGAAATGTGTGTTGTCTTGAGGACCGCTGGGAGAAGTGTGTGGAGTCCTGAGGATCGCTGGGAGAAATGTGTGTTGTCTTGAGGACCGCTGGGAGAAGTGTGTGAAGTCCTGAGGACCGCTGGGAGAAGTGTGTGAAGTCCTGAGGACCGCTGGGAGAAATGTGTGGTTCCAATGAGAGTACTTTGAAGGGGATTAGGGTTTCAAACGTCCAGGAGAGTAATTGTATTTTTCCCGCCCAAATATCGGATGGATATTTTTTTTTAAAATGTTAGTATAAAATGTTGCTTGACGAGTAAAAAAAACATCAGAGTTTAATCATTAATTACGTTTTTAGTCGTTACTGCATAACGCTTCTCGCATGATTATTAATGATATTACGGTTAGAACAGATTGTACATATGCTAGTTTACGGTGTTGAACCTAAACAGACCTCCACTGCCACAATTTAAACCTACTAAAGTCATCGTTAAATGGTATTTCAGTGCTAAAACTACCAAGCATGTCCAAGGTCAGAAATGCCATGTCTTTGACAGCAGTGCATTTTCTTATAAGAAATAGGCTAATACTGTGTTAGTAATACCAAATAGTTTGGTTTGTTAGGCATTATTACGTAGAAACAAAATTGAATAAGTGCCTAATTTAAGTTTGTTAACATCAATTGAAAGACTGTAGTTCCGACGATGCTTATTGGTGAATTTTTTTACATACTGGTGATCCACCCTAAAATTGGTCGTCCTATATATATATAAAGGCAAAGGAAAAGGCCACCGTCCGTCGTAGAAGATGACGGATTAACTGCGGTACTTTTTATTCTCACTCTCTCGTTTCGAGCCGCTCTATCCCAGTAGCAAGTCAAGGACAAGACGACTAGGGAGCGACTACGAGATGCAGGGTACTCCGCATCATGCACACGTGAAAAAGACGGCGGAGTCCAGAGTCGAACCCACACCACCTGATCAATTGACCAACGGCTTAACCACTTTGCCACGGAATATATATATATATTTTTGCAGATTATGAAGAGGTTTCTTGACCAGGACCTGGTAGCTGCTTCGTACATGGGGAGTTTGACTGCTTCTGTTATTTCTGCTGTACAATTTTTGCGTGGGCGGCCCTTGGCTGTGTATCAATTATATATGTATTGCATTGCTTTCTGAAGGATACTATCTAGAGTATGGTGTGTAACGTTGATGAACCATTTCGTTTGTTATCTCCTGATGAGGTCTAGCACTGATGGTGTGCCTACTTGTCTCCTAATATCTTCGCTCCTGATGCTATCCATTCTTGTTACTCCAAGCATTCTGCCCAGGCATTTCATCTAAGTTGTTACAATGTGTCTCTTAGCTGTGTTTGTTAATGTCCAATTCTAAAACTGATAGCACAACGTGGGTATAAATATTGGGTTGTATAGTGTTCTTTTTGTATCTATAGCCTAGTGTTTGCATTGTAATATCGGAGACATTTGCCCAATTGTTTATCTTGCTTTATTACAAGTGTTTTTCATTTCGGTGTTGCCTTTGTTTGCTAAGATTTTGTTACCCAGTGATGTGAAATCTTTCACCTGCTTTATTTTTGGTTTTTGTATGAATATTATTGTTTTTATTCCTTTTCTAGAAATATTAATAACTTTGGTTTTGTCTATGTTCATTTTCATACTATAATCCGACGATGCTGAGCAGCGCATGAGCTGCAGTGGTCAGCGACTAACAGCTGACTGCTAGCGCCAGGGCCAGCGAACCAAAGCTGCCAAGACCCTTCTACACCTCCACGCGGTGATCATGGATAACAGGCTGCAGCTGGGCAGACTGGCTAAGGAGAAGGGATCGAAGAGGGAATGCTAACCCGGTACTCGAAAAATGCTTGCTAAAGTCGGATGTGTTGGCCCGAAAGGTGCAAATATTGAAGTCAAGCTGTAAACTACGACACAACGCATTCCGTTCTCTGGACTACATTCTGCTACTTAAGCCCTTTCAGTGTTTGGTAGTGGGAGATTGAGAATGAACGAAGCCAAGTCAAGCCATACTATAATCCGTAGAGATCTCACTAAAATCGCTGATATGTTAGTGAAGTTATTTTTCTGAGGCTGCTATTAGTGCTGGTCATCAGCAAAGAGAATTGCATTCAAGTGACCACTGACATTGTTTCCTTCAATAACGTTTTTGACATATTGTGTCTATATATATATATATATATATATGATAAACAGTAAATGAGTTAGTACAAAACCTTGCCGTATACCGGATCGAATATGACTTTTACACAGTTTGGACATATGTTTATTTATTCCGAAACGTTATAATACATATTGGGAGGCTGCATGACCTAGGTGTGAAACTTGCTCGGTTTTCACAATCTCAACGCTGGGTTTTTTTCTAGAAGGATCGCTCCTCCACGTACGGACAGTAATGACAACCTACCGTGCTGCATTCTTGCCAAATAGGTGGCGATTGTAAGAAGCGACTTTCTGTATATATATATATATATATATATATATATATATATATACACACACTTATTTACTTTCCGTGTCCGCAAACCTCATATAGTCTTCCGAAAGTATACTAAAGAAACTTTACACTGGAAGAGTGAGACCAGTTCTCGAGTATAGCATTGCGGCATGGACAACAGCAGCAAAGGCGAACTTCGATAAAATTAGCAAACTCCAAAACCAAGCCATAAGAGTTATAACAGGAGGCATGAAGTCAACGTCAATTGTAGAACTTGAAAAGATTTCAAAACTGCAATCCATGACCGACAGAAGAGACTGCAGAGCCCAGCAGCAAGCAGAGAAACTCAAAAGACTGACTGACCATCCAATGCACCAGAGACTAAACAGTTTCGGAAATGGGAAACTAAAGCGGAGAAACTTTGCAGAAATAGCCAAAGCAAAGATGCACGAAGACGCCATGCAGGCACTAACAACACCAAAGCCCATCCCTACTGTACGAAAACCTACCTGGAGGCAGCATATATTTCCAGAGGTGGTGGAAAATATACCAGGTATTGGAAACAAAAACTGCCAGACTGAAAAAGAAAGAAGAGATACTACTCTGAGCTACATAACGAAAAACTACCCAAGCATAGACTGGACCCATGCATACACCGACGGTTCTGTAACAAACACTACACAGAACGGAGGGGCAGGAGCATTCCTGAACCTACCAAATGGCAGAAAAATAACACTGTCATTGGCTAATATACAAGGAAAATATACAAGCAATTTCAGAGCGGAGGCAGAGGCACTGAGGGCGACAGTGGAAGAAATGGTGACAGGTAAAAGGAATGAAAGCCA
Source organism: Ariolimax columbianus (assembly GCA_036924085.1). Lineage (NCBI taxonomy): Eukaryota > Metazoa > Mollusca > Gastropoda > Stylommatophora > Arionidae > Ariolimax > Ariolimax columbianus. The sequence goes on from JAVGWX010000008.1 coordinate 65,160,245, forward strand.
TATAGTCCTGCTTACAGATGGCCTGGCCGTAGTCACAGCACTAAAAAGCCAGAAAAATATTGAACTTAATGATTTAAGAGCAGTACTTTGTCAACTATGCCAGCAGTTCGCACCAAAAAGGGTAGTAGTACAGTGGGTTCCATCCCACTACAACATCAAAGGCAACGAGGAGGCAGACAGACTGGCAAAAGAAGGTGCAAAACTACCACAACCAGATACTAGTATGACATACGAAGAGTCAAAACGGCTTATTAGAGCTAGATACATGACCAAATGGGAAACCGAACATACTGGATACACAAAAAACGATGCCTATTACCAGTTGAACAGAAGAGAGCAGGTCGTGGTCTTCAGACTTCGCACTGGCCACAATAGACTCAGGTACCACCTATTCAACAAATTGAAGATAGGTGGCACTGACGAATGCCCGTGTGGTACCGGGAAAATGACCGCTGAGCATTTGCTGCAAAACTGCCCCACATACGAGGATCAGAGAGAGCAGATGTGGCCATCACCAGTGGCAACACTAGACAAGCTCTATGGCAGTGTCGATAGCCTCAGGATGACCGCCGCTTTTTTCGAAAAAATAAAGGTCGATGTCTGACAGCGTAAGAAGAAGAAGAAGCAGAAGAATATAGTCTTCGCCCAAAAACCAGCCACCGTCAGTGCTTCTTCATTTGCCACCATCAGTTCCTCCACTACACATGATTCCTGCATCCTATGACATATAATTAGATGTTCCTGGTCCTGGACGGCCACATATTTATTGTCTGCAAATTCCCACTTTTTTCAGGTTAGAGCCACATCTGGTCACACCTGTTCTTAAACGTTTCCGTTGATGTCGGATTTAGATACAATTCGAGAATGGTCTGTAAGCTGGCAAATGGAGTTTAATGTAGTTAAATGTACGGTCATCCACATGGGTAGATCCAATATGGAACATAATTACAGAATGGGAGAAAACAATATTAGAAAGATAGATAAGGAAAGGGACCTAGGGGTTATAATAGATCATACAGGTAAGGTGAGTTAAGGTAGCAGTGAAAAAGGCAAATGCAATGTTAGGTATGATAAAAAGAAATATTAAACATAGGAGCAAGGAAGTGATCGTCAAATTGTATAAAGCTTTAGTTAGATCTAGATTGGAGTACTGTGTATAGGTGTGGAGTCCTTATCATAGAGGGGATATAAACATGCTGGAAAGAATACAAAAAAGAGCGATACAGATGATAGTGGGATTCCAGAATTACAGTTATGAGGAACGACTCAGAAAAACCGACCTACAGTGTCTCGAAGAGAGAAGAATTCGTGGTGACTTAATACAGGTTTATAATATTATCAGAGGAATGGATAAATTAGACTATAACAAGTTTTTTTAAAAATACAGCCACCCACAATAACACGAGGGCATAGCTACAAGCTGACTAAAGAGAGGTCCAGATTAGATATTAGGTAATATTTTTTTAGTCAGAGAGTGTTGTCTACTTGGAATGCATTGCCAGGGGAGGTAGTGGAGGCAGGGACAGTTAATGCATTTAAGAATAAACTGGATGCGCATAGCTTTTAGAGCAAGGTGATGTAAATGTAACTGGTTGTGTACAGACTCTGCAGGGTCTTCTAAACCAGTATAAAGACGTTAAGTTAAGGTCTCCACAACTGAATATGTATCATATGTGCGTGGGTGTAAGTGGTTAAATAGGTTGGCGAAGTGAAACGTCACGTTGGTCTAGAAATAACCAATACTGGAGAGTATGTTCACTGGAAGTGGCACAGTGTGAGACCAAGCAAAAGGTGGGACACAGAACATTGAGGGCCTTCTGAGGATGGCAGTGACAGAGCAGAGACAGTTGACCAAAGATCAAAGTCTTAAAATGAGACCGACGTTCGGCAAAGAGACTGCTACGTGATGATGATTATGATGATGACATTGTAAGTGCGTACGTGCGTGCGTGTGTATGTGTGTGTATAACGATTGACTAGTTATTCAATTGTCCATGATGACATATCTGTTACTTGTAGATTTGGTGCGCGCACATAATCACAGTTTGGCTGGATTACCTCCGGTGTCTCCTGTTGGTTTCCGGAAAACATGATTATCACAGTGCATCTGTCACTATGTGGGTAGATAAGACATTATTCGGTGCTTACATTTTCCTGTGCCATTTGCTATAAACATAGAGATTTAGTCCTGGTCATCCTACATTCACAACCTATTGAATGTCACACCCGCGCTGTCTTGTGGGATACCTGTTTACAGGAATGGCTTCGGAAGTTAACCCCGAGGAAAAATCTGCATCTTATGCTATCTCCTGTCGTCTCGATAATGTCTTGCCACTGACCAAAGGTAGCTCAGGACGAGAGAGTGAGATTGATATATTGGGAAAACTTTTCTCATTTTAATCCAAATCATCCATTTCAGTGGACAGGGCAAAAGACAACGATTTTTCATACATTTCAACACAGAGTCGTCTTCATCAAACGTGATGGACGAACATCATATATATATACACACACATACATCGAGAGCGCGAGAAAGAGAGAGAGTAAATGAGGGACAAAAAGAAAGACGAGCGGAGAAAGAAAAACTACATAACAGACATTACTGAAAGTGATATGGTTTGAAAATTCAACTCTTTTTAAATCAATATACATAAAAAAGGTTTATTACGAGAATCGTATCAGAAATGGGGAATTGTGTGGAAATGTCTGCCAGACGTGAAGATTACTGACAATGGGAGATGAGAGTATAATTGTCTGAGAAATTAGAATGTTTAATTGGACTAAGCAATGAACAGCCTTCCAGAGTGTGGGAGAAAATCCCACAGGAAAATTATAATTAGAGAGAACGAAATGTTCAATAGAACGAACTGATGAATAGAATTAATAAAGTTCGTTTACAATCTACAGCTCATTTAAATGTGTCTAGGTTCTGTTGATAATAGCTTTATCCATCATTCAAGTCTCATTGTTTTAACCGGATAGTTCATGTCAATGCGACTCGTCAAACAAGCGATATACATAGCTGAAACACATTGGGCAAATATAAATTCAAACCCAAATAGATTTATTCTTCTTCTTTTCTTTCTACTGCATCTTCTTCTTCCTCGTTTTCTTATCTTTCTTCTTTTCTTCCTTTTCTTCTTCCTTGTCTTTGTCACATTGTGCTTCTTCTTTCTACCTCTTCTTCTTATTATTATTCATCTCCTTCTTCTTTCCTTTCTTATTCCTCTTCTTTTCTTCTTCGTTGTCTTTTGATCCTAATTCTTTTTATGTTTCCTTTTCGTTTTTTTTCTTCTTCGTCATTTTCTTAATCTTCCTCTCTATTTAAAAAAAAAACTATTTTGCTTCTTTTTTGTGTCTTTTCACTCCAGCCTGAAACGAACGAGAGTTCTAAAGGTACGGTATTCAAATTCCAAATGTTTCAGGCGTCCTCTGGTCTTTAGGGGTGTGATACTAATGCCTATTCCTATCGTAGATGGACGATAAACTTTGAGATCTCGTGTACATGATGTGCACGTACAAAAACCAAAAGCTGTCGAAAACTGAAAAGAGCAAGCTGCTAGCCGCTATCGGTACAACAATGATAATGGTAACGAAATTGCTACCCACATAGCGGCCGGCATGACGACCATAAAGAGGCTGCTCCCCCATAATGAAATGACATAACAAGCCATTCCAAGTCTACACACTCGATTGCAAGTATACACAAAGATGTCTGCGTCCCCGGGTAGAAGAAGAGCTATTAAGTGAAGTGAAGTGGAGCCATGCAAACATGCCAATAACTTGCTGAGAACAGAATAGCTTTTTGGCTTGAAATAAAGCTTTATAAATAATTTCCCATATAATATTATGATACGATAATTGAAGACTAAATAATTCGTTTCCTCTGTGATCAGACTAAAGATAAATATTACTTGAAGAAGGGGCGGATTGTACATCTGTCCACGAGTGCAAACGTCTTGTGTGTGTGGGTGAGTTGTGTATGCGTTCGTCCGGGCATTCACTATCAGACACATCTAAATGGTTTAATCAGATTCGTATTCACGGGTCACGCTGTCTCCTACTTCGGGTGTCATATGGCACGTGACAATCGTATCGATCTGAAACACATGAATACAACCTTCACCCTCTTACACTCCGTTTATTTCCCTCCCACCTTACTTCACTCCATTAATTTACGTTTCTCTTCAGAGTTAAGGCTAGGCCTCTTGTCGACGACTAAAACTGAACACCTGATCGATAACCCGAAGGGCAGGGGATCTCGAAAGCCTAGCGAATACACGGCTCACGACTTGCCCCCCACACCAAGGGCGCAACCGCGTATTCTCCTCACCCGGACATCGCGTCATAAAGAAACACCCGCTTGGCCAGGCCGCGCATTTAACACAAAGAAAGGGGATTTAGCGTGTGCCACTTGCAGATGTTGCACACAACAGCAGATGTGCTCACACGCAGCTGTACACATTAGTTAACTAAGAGTTAGACTCAATGGTAAGGCCTTTTAACGTATATAGGTTTGGCGGGAGGAGTGCATGCAAGATTATTTAAGGAGAAAGACCGAGTTTTTGAAAGAAGACATAAATAGCAAGAGAGAAAAGAAGAATAGAACAAAAATAAAGACAGACATAAATAGCAAAAGAGAAAGGAAGAATAGAACAAAAATAAAGACATACATAAATAGCAAAAGAGAAAGGAAGAATGAAACCAAAATAAAGAACGACAGAAAGAAATCCCAATTAAAAAAACATCAAGAACGTAACTTGGATAAAGAAAGAAAAACACAATTCACAGGAAAGAAAAACAGTAGAGTGGATGCCAACTGTACACACGAAGATATGCAGACATTTCCCCACTAATTCCCATCATTTTATGTCCTCATTGTTTGCTATATAGGGGGATCCAGCCATGCACACACATTATATGTAATAAAGAGAATGATTGGCATATCTGTCCAAGAAAACTCATGGACTATTAGTCAGGTTTACCATATAGCACATGATGTCATCTAAAGTTATGTCGACATTTTTATGTAGATATTATTAGCCCAAATAGTGATTTTACCTCAGATAAGACGTATAGATTTGATTTTACGTCTATTGAACAAAGCAGAAATGCGTACAAAGAAGAAGAAGAAGAAGAAGAAGAACAAAGCAGAATAACGTACGATTTGTTATATAATATGTTCGGAGAAGTTTGTGGCCTAGGAATTATAAGTTTGGTCTACAATGACAACGTACCAGGTTGCGCTCAGTTTACCATACAGGCTTGTCGTGGTGTAAATTGGTACTCGACGAATTCATGGGGGAGGGGGGTGCACCAGGAGCTATGGAGTTCGTGCTCAGTTATCGGCATTGTCAGCAACGAAAGGGATCAAGCACACGTGGTAGTGTCCAGGTGGAATTAAGTCGTGAGACATTATCCATTTAACGTGAAGGCACTATCCATATAACGTGAAGGTATTATCCATATAACGTGACGGCATTACCCATATAATGTGGAGACATTATAAAAATAACGTCAAGGCATTATCCATATAACGTGGATGCATTACCCATATAACATGGATGCATTACCCATATAACGCGGAGGCATGATCCATGTAACGTGGAGGCATTACCCACACAACGTGCACGCAATATCCATATAACGTAGAGACATTATCCATATAATGTGGAGGCATTATTCACACAACGTGCACGCAATATCCATATATCGTGGAGACAGTATGCATATAGCGTATAGCCATTATCCATATAATTTGTTCAGTTAGTACTGACAAGCCAAAAACTGTTCTAATGTAGTAACAATCTCTCTTTATTCCTTCTTGTTCAAACTTCACTCTCCAACTCTTCTTTTCATCAACATCCTGACCTCAACCACGTGATACCTACAAAATGGACTCCTTCAAATCAAAATAGCAACACTGCATTTGAAGCACGCAAAAGTCTAACCCAAACACCTTCAACCAACATTCTTAAACAATCATTACATTTTTTCAACAGGTAAAATTGTGAAATTATCTCCACCGTCAACGCGGTATTGTTAATAATGGCACAAGAAAATCAAAACAATTACATTAAGTTAGCAATTACTAGCAACGGTAGTTGGCGGGTCCTTCGTCGATAAGTGATACCGTCTCTCAACAAATAGCTTATCGAGATATAATTACTGTGTTCTGTGTAAGACGGAGGTCCATAATCGCACAGCGAGAAGATCACATGCTCTTCATTCATCGATTTGAAAGCAGACGATTCGTTAACTTGTTTGTTCGTCAGAATTCTGAGAAACATATTCAAAACAAGGCAGTTAGTGAACAATATTACCATACAAAAAGTCATTTTTCAATCAGTAATGTAAGAACGTTCAACAGAGTCGTGGGGATATAATGTAGTTTAGCATAATCATTTATAAGCATAGATGATAGGACGATGTAGATCGAGCCATTATGAGATTGAGAAAGAAGAGGAAGAAGCATATACGCAAACCACGTATTGTAGTCTACAATAACAGTTATAAATCTTCACCAATCTTTAGAAGGAATATGTAGAAGGATAACAACACTGTCAAACAGCGTACAAATGTGTACATTCATGTGAACACTGAGCATGCTGGAGAAGTCAAGGCCCCTGGAAACTGGTGTGAACTTTAGTCACTCTCTATGTATTAACCCTGCAAGGTGATACACTTCTTCCATCTATTATTCACCTTCGTAATGTCCTGACTGTAGAACACCTCTGTCTGGGCCCGGAACTACGTCTCCAGTTCAGTAACCAGGCCATGTACGTCATAAAAACGTGCTAGTATGAAATCATGTCTCATCCACTTTGCTCACCGGCCTTGGCACCTACTGACTTTGTGATGTTCCAAAGTAGTAGAATCCGTTCGTTGAAAATCGCTTTTCTGACGTCCAGAACTTGATAACTGAACTAGAAACTTGATTCCGTGCTAAGACGAAGAAATACTACAATCAGGGCATCGATGAGGTGAAGAATAGATGGGAGAAGTGTATCGTCTTGCAGGGTGAATACATAGAGAAGGACTAAAGTAACACTGAATTCCAGGCAGGTGTTTTGACTCCTTCAGACTAAAGCATAAAACTAGTCGACAATCCCTTGGAATTACGTCTACGCAGTTCGGCCTGGATGCTAACTACCATTAGAAGACCTAATGAAAGTAAGGGGAACTTTTTCATGTTGGGAGGTCGCATTAAGTTAGATGTAAAAACCTAATAAGGCCGCTTACAAAAAACTTCAATGTTTTACACTTCAAAATATTCATGATTTTGTCAAAAGAAATGTATCTGCTGTGTACTGACTTACAAAAATGGGGAAAACATTCTTCATGTGATATGATTGAGTTTAAGATCAATGAATGCACAAATTAGTTTGATTGCCTTCATTTTAATAGTAATTTATTTATACATAACAACAAAAATAACGGTAAAATGTTTATTTTACAGTAAGCTTACCTTTTAATGACTGTTGATTAAAACTAAAATATTAAAAGATGAACAAAAAACAAAACACAAATAACAGGATTTGTTCTGCAAATATTTGATTCATTCAAAAGGCTGCACTTAACGGCATAAGGATCGCAAGTTCCCCATCACTTGTCTTTTGCATTCTTCTCAACTTTTGAAGGATGTTTTTTCCCACTGCTTATTCCAGTGAACATGAATGTATTTAACAAATATCGAATTTCTCATCTTGTGCTTTTTCGCACTTATGTCTTGGTCAGAGTCGATGTCTTACGCTGATAAAAGAGACTTCGCATATTAGCAAGGACGTTGCTGTTTGATGAACTTAAAGCAGATTCTTGCATTCATTGAAACATGGTCTGTTGAGCGCTGTGAAGAAGGACCAATTAGGTTAAATCTATCTAAGTCGATGTAACGGATCAACCTTCAACATTACCAGTCTTTTGTTTAATCATCATTGTGTAAAAGCTTGGACTGAACAAAGAAATGTGACAGTCTAAGCTGTATTGAGGATACCATCCTTATAAAAATTAGATACATCTTTGCACTTTTATTAGTAAAATCCAGAAATTAATTTGCCCAGGCAAAAAACCAAATGCGAGTTATCACAGATACAACGAATCCAATGTACGGAAGCATTACAGATAACAAGGTAACGAGTCATGAAAGAAGTGTCATTGATGGCACAGACAAAGATTAATTTCTGACAGGTGACCTCAACCAAAAGGGTAGAATGTATCCACGCTAGCGGTAACATGACAGACTGTTCCACAAGTTATCATCACCCGCGGTAGGGAATGTAGAAAGTCATCGTGCACTGGTAAAGAAAATCTTAAGGTTAAACCGCTGATAAGGAAGATATAGCTAGAAATAAAATGATGTCGTAAATATAAATAAATATATATATATATATACAGGACAGAAAGAAATCGGGACAGGGCTTCTCGAATTGAATGACATGCACTGTCGCTGCCGAGCCAAGACTCACATTATAAGAGTGGAGACTGAGGCAGCCATATCAGCTCTGATGTGGGTATCTAAGACTAGATTAGCCAGGGCAGTCTGTGTGTTTGATTCTCAATCCTTGTTTTTAGTGGAGCAGACGAGATTGATACAGCTATAAGTGGATTTCAGACGCAGAGGCCTCAAATCTTCAGGGTCTTGGGGTGATGTTGACAACAATAAAAAAGCAAACAAATTGGCTTGGAATGTACCGTTTCTGCGAACATTGAACATGGATTGATGAAAGGTGGGACGGGGTGGGAGAGAACAGGAGAGGCACTTTGAATTCAATTTGTGATCGCCTGAAACTCCAATTATTGAACTCGCGATCCCCTTATGTAAAAGTTAACATTAGACATAATTCGAACATTCTTCGAACCCGATGCAAGCAGCCACCTATGGTTCACTGAACCCGATGCAAGCAGTCACATATGGTTAAAGGAACCCGATGCAATCAGGCACCTATGGTTTACTGATCCAGATGCAAGCAGGCCCCTATGGTTCACTGAACCCGATGCAAACAGTCACCTATGGTTCACTGAACCCGATGCAAGCAGTCACCTATGGTTCACTGCACCCGATGCAAGCAGGCACCTATGGTTCACTGACCCCGATGCAAGCAGTCATCTATTTATTCACTGACCATGATGCAAGTAGTCAGCTATGATACACTGACCCCGATGCAAGCAGTCAACTATGGTTCACTGACCCTCATGTAAGCAGCCAGCTATGGGTAACTGACCCTGATGTAAGCAGCCATCTATGGTTCACTTACCCTCATGTAAGCAGCCCCTATAGTTCACTGACCCTCATGTAAGCAGCCACATATGGTTCACTGACCCTGATGGAAGCAGCCACCCATGGTTCACTGAACCCGATGCAAGCAGTCCACTATGGTTTAAGGAATCCAATGCAAGCAGCCAGGCTGCCATGTCAACAACCCGTTTCCAGAGATAACTACGAGGAAGCCGAGGTGAGGGTCTTAGCCAGTATATTTTGCTTGACCCTGACTATCATGTCTGATCAGTATGGTGTGCCTGACCAGACGTTAGTCTTGCCAAGTTAAATGTGCTAATAAAACCAGAAAAAGGAACGTCGACTAAAAAATTATCCAGGCGACAACATGAATGCAATTACCTGTCCACGAAATTACGAACTCCCACATAACATACCGTGAGATTTCATCTATGATAGCAGCAGGGTGGTTAGCTGTAATCATATAAAACGCATACTTCAACAGGTGAGAAACTATCAGGCTAGAGCTCACACGTTCAACGGCGGAGTTATTCCAAATGTGGACTATGGCTTCGAAGTATAGCAACTATGAACATCAGATGCAGCGAAGCTTGGAGCTGCTCAAAGGACAATGAGGCGAAGAATATTGATCCACTTTATGGAACCAAATCTAAAACACAGATAGGTAGAGAATGTTGTGCGTATGATTGACAACAGGTGGACACAATGGTGACGTCCTGGTAGTCCTATTACTTTAATAGCTCACTCGGACGTCCACCAATGAGAGGGAGAGATGGCATGGGAATAGCTCATGGTGCAGGGTGGAACTCCAAGACAAAACAAGATTTGGCTACATGGCGACGGACACTTTATATGCGGGATTAAACACAGCTTTTACAAAGTTCAGTCACGCAACCCTGAGAAATCATACGGCGATGTTTTTTATATGACGGTAGTATCTCAGGTAAGTTGGCATGTGTCACTCCGCCATAGACGTGCCAATTTTCTGCCGAGTTTTAAAAAAAAAGCTCTACGAAAAAGAAAAAGAAAAAGAAGAAGAAGTAGAAGAAGAAGAAAGAAGATGAAGATAAAGAAGGAGAGAAGAAACAGAAGTAAAGGTAGTAGTAGTAGTGGCAGCAGCAGTAGTAGTAGTAGCAGCAGCAGTAGTCGTAGTAGTAGTAGTAGTAGCAGTAGTAGTAGTAGTAGTAGTAATAGTAGTGGTAGTATCATTAGTAGTAGTAGTAGTAGTAATAGTATAAGTAGTAGTAGTAATAGTAGTAATAAAAGCGATAGTAACAGTAGTACTAGTAGTAGTTCGAAATATACTAGGCCAACAAGCTCGTGTAGTATTAATTTTGGTGTTTTGTTTCAGTATATATTCCTGAATACTATTTCCTAACCTCATTCACATTGTTACCATATGGCCTGGGTTATCTGGCCGTCTAGAAATTTAAATGTCATTCGTATGATTAATTTATCAGTACCCTGCCATTATGTGCTAATTTCAGCCTCCTAAGTACTGGCGTTTGTTCTAGTTTACGATACTTGTCTCATTGACAGGGTCGGGAGGGGGAGAGTGGTATGTCATTGTGTGTGTGTGTGTATGTGTGTGTGTGTGTGTGTGTGTGTGCGTGCGGGCGTGCGTGTGTGTGTTTTAATAAAGTAGATGTTATATGATTTTTGATGATAGCTTTATGACAAAATAAATTGTTGAAAGATTTCTGACAGGGGTTCTTGTGTGAAAGAGACGAGAAAGACTTAATGCCACACCGGGAGCATTTCATTAGAGGCGTTTAACAGTGCAGTCTACCCATTGCCACACAACTCACAACTCATGTCAGAGCACACCTCGTCAAATTGACAGTTAAAGTTCTTCTTCTTCGCCTTCTTATCCATTTGTTGATACACTTTCAGGCGAGTTCATGTGATGAAATCGACGTTGTCTGGACCTCCTCTTTAGTTTTGTACAGCGTTTAGTTAAGTGCTTAATTGTTGGGCTAGTGTATCGTCCCTAACTGAGCACCCAGAGCAGAGTTCTAGAAAACATGGCCAGCAGCTTGTTCGTCTAGTCCACATGAGCACAGTGATGAATCAGACAAACGAAGCTTGTTCATGCGTTTATTCAATCTGATGTGCCTTGTCCTGAGACAAAGGATAGCGATCTGTCCCTGCAGACCAAAGCTCTGATGATCCTTGTTTAGATGACTCTGCTCTCCTCGGACAGCCTGGATATCTCTCCTTTTCTCATAATCGAAGACTTCAATGACTTCTTGTTTAC